>JAYKXP010000010.1:0-600000 GCA_037176845.1 Paramarasmius palmivorus | reverse complement strand
AGATTTGAGAGCATTAGATAATTGTGAGGTCAGAGTTCATAGCGCTCAGGTGAGTGGGAGATTTCACAGACGCGTGGCGCGTCGACACACGGAGTTGCAAGCCTTGGATCGATCATTCAGACTTCAATAACATCGTTTATCACGGTGAATACAGACAGTTAAATAATACCTAGAAGGCCCGATAAATATTAGTCTTTATGAGCAAAGTTCTGGTGTGTCAAAAGAGGTTGACCACTGCCTGTCTGGGAGAGATCACCCCAACCACCTTGGCTTCTAGCTCGAGGAAATCCCCTCCGGCAGTGGCAACAAGATCAGCATCTTCCGGTTCAACTACAGCGCCGAGCAACTTCTCAACATTCGTTGAAGCAATGGCTATTGCGTCTTCCTTCGTAATCTTGCCACTTGCTTCAAGCGCGGCCTGAATCGTGGGTTTAGACAATTTTCAAAACGGCAATCGTTTGCACGTACCCAAGCAATGTCGAATCTAGTATTTCTAGCGCTCCAAATCTCCTCGATGCCGATACCCACTGTGACATTGTGACTGATGAGCTTACTGATAGCGCTGTGTTCCGTGAGAGGAGGTCCTGGAAGGCTAGCAAATTGCAATAATGTAAGCTTGTGTTCTCAAACAAATCCGTTTTCCTCACATTCTTCTATCCTCCCAGACGTAGGGGAATGGTCGAGGCGGTGCAAGAATGACGCCCACATCGGCCTCCGCTAGTTCTTTCGCCAGAAGGTGCGCTTCAGCAGCACCGGTTATAGTGAGTCTGATCCTGACACGTTTCTCCACTTCCACCTGTCTCTTGAGCATTATGAGAGTCGCGATGACATCAGCGCTATGAGCTTCGACAACAAGAGGGATGATGCCCTGGGTCCCCTTGATTTAGCAATGGGCACGTCTATTGAGTGAGAATGGCTTACATCTATGACCTTCCTGAACTCGTCACCTAATGCACCCTCCGGAGGATTCAAGAGCATTCGTCGAAGAAGGGCAATCTGCGTGCTGACGCTGGGTGTTCCATAGTATCTCACCGAAACATGGAGCCCAGTAACTTCTTGAATGACCGCACCCTTCTCCAGTTTATGGGCAGCACCAGTTGAGAAAAGAGTTCCGAGACCGGAGAGGAATCCATGATGGGATGGAGCGCTGATAGCACTCGTAACCCCAGCGTGATATGCAAGTCTGTGAAGGGCAAGTAAGGGCAAATAGCAGGCGTATTCCTGAATCACTCACAAGGCATCGCGCGAGTTAAAGAGTAGACCGTCCACTGCACGCGTGACTGCTGCTTCGCCACCGAGGATCTTCGGAACACGAGCCAATAATGGGTCAAGCACGTCACCGTCATTGGTTGAAGGTTCCTGGTTCATATGTTCTAATCCGAGAGGAGCGCCAAAGGAAACTAACGCTGGGAATATGGAACCACCTAGTAAAGAAAGAAAATCAGAGATCAGATCAACAATAAACCGAGGAACATGTACCTTGTAGGTCAACAAATGTAACGTCAACATCACTGCTGACAAGGCTCCTCATGCAAGACTTGTGTGAACCGGCACAGATAACCTTTCCACTGGTTGTTACAACGGTACCGAGCAATTCTCCTTCCTGTGCCGTGTAGAGACTTTTAACACTGCCGTCAGAACGTGTAAACACGGTCTTGACGTTCGTGAATACTACCGTATCCGATGAGGACTTGGAAGGGGAAAGCGGAGGAAGGCCGTCAAAATCAATGGCCTTTTGGGCCTCCTCATCAAAATTGGGAACTTTGGGTTTCTCTTGAAATGTATCCGGCTTGTGATTCACATGTGGTGATCGCAACTGAGGAACTCCGTCGATCCATACTTGCACTGGCGTCGCTCCAAGAGCCAGTGGATGTGAGTCCCACATCACAACGTCAGCATCCCAGCCTAAAGGATTCTCAATCTCATCTTATTCTGGAAGTGCCGTGCCTACCTGACTGTAGGTATCCAATTCGGTGGCCCATCCCTTGTATTAGGGTCAGTATATAATCTGTAAAGCAAACTGCAAACATACCCATGACTTCGGCAGCGTTGCTTGTGACAGCTGCAATGGCCAGGTTGGCGGGAAGACCGTAATAATGCGCTTGTTGGGTTTCATAGAGTAGGAAGCGCGAATTTAGAACTGGATGATCACTCTAAAACATGGTTCTTCATACCGACATCAAAGTCGGAAAATCGGACTCGCCTTCATTGTAACTCTGATTCCGTTGGCGGCCAGAATCTTTGGACCAAACTCGGAGGCTCGGTATGCTTCCCTCTTGTACCTAAAGGCGCTCTAAGTTCAACGAAATATCCAGTGGCGCTATTCCTACCTGGCGTTGGTTGCAAACAGAGCGACGGCAGGTGTTTCACCTATGTCTTGTCAGCATGTATCTTTCAACAGAATTCTCAGACTAACCATAGGCCTTCTTGAGAAGGTTAGGAACGAGATAAGTTTCGTGTGCGTGATGGAACGCTGCGATGGGGAATTGGAACTCGTTGGATAACTGTCGACAGTGGACATAAGCAGCTTTACGCGCCAAGCGGGCATACAGTCCTACATACTCTTACTAACGCGTCCAGATCGACTGCCTCATAGCAGTGTATATTTACCTTCGTAGCAACATTGAGCGGTGGCACACAGCTATAGGATAATCATACCTTGACTCGACCTCTTAGTACGTCAACTAAAGCCTCCCATTTCAAGTTCTCCGGAAATTCTCCTAGTCCGTCAAATTGACCAGCTTCGACTTTAGCGCAGAATTGGTCTTGTTGTTTGACTATTTGGCGGGCGTTGTCGTAACTGTACACGTCGTATTAGAATATTCCATAATAATTGTGGTTTCAGAACTCACGCTTCGCGGAATGCCCAAATCGTATCCTTAGCTAAAGGTTAACACATTCTCTTTCCAAATGGAACCACTCGAAGCGAACCATTCTTGTGTCCGAATAAACTCTGCCTAGAAAGGCAAGTTAATATGGCCAGTTTCGTAGAGTTAGACAACAACACCCACTCGGATTCTCCCCTATACCGTTGACCAGTTAGAAGTCACATAAATACGATTCCGAACAATGTCACCTACCACAAGCATGTCTGGGACAGCACTGTCAACGGAATGCAGAATGGGAGCACGTGTGACTCACTTCATATGTCGCCAGCGTGTGGAGTGTGTGGACCTCGAAGAACCATTCAAGGTGAACGGAGGTTCCAGAACCATAGAGGTAGGTGTGCGTTCTTCCGTCTTGCGAAGTTTTATGACGAAGGCTTGGCCTCCTGGATCGATTACATGTTGTCAATAGTATAAATATGATGATTACCCACGAGCACGCACCAATAGCATTAGCAGACCCTGGCAAAACAAGCGAAGTCGTCACACCTCCGGAAATGGAGAGTGTATACGAGGCGTCATGAGTGTTGAGCCCATCCAAAGACCGCATCCAAGGTGCAATAGTGCCTTTGATTGAATTGTCGTCCTGCGCTCCGTCCAAAGCAGGTGAAGAACCATCACCAATGTGAGAGTGTACATCCACAATTCCGGGTGTGACCCAACGATGATGGGCATCCAAAACAAGAAGATCGTTTCCATAGCCTGACACCAATGACTTTGCTATCTTTCCAATACCCTTGATCAACCCCTTATCCAAGAGTATGTCACCGTGCAGCTCCTCCGTCCCATTTTGCAAACCGGTCCAGATTTTTGCATTCTTAATCAATGTAGGTCTGGTACCAGGAACAAACCGGTCAGACTCCTTTCGGCTATGGAATTCCGGTGGTGGCCCAGCCCTTTGCTTGAGAGAATTGCACTTTTGCAAGACTGAGGCCACGTCGACAGAGGGAGGCGAGTTTGCGAAACGAGATAACGGGTTCCGTTGGTGGTAAGTAAATGAGATAAGGACAATAAGAGAGATAAGTGATACGAGTATGAGATGACTGGAATTCCTCTGTGGTGAAGAAAGATTATTCCTGGAAAATCTCCAGGGTTCCTTCTCCATCGTGGCCTGAAGGAGACTGAGAATACACAATATGGCCGGAGACGCGTGTTTGGTTGACTGCCGTCGGGGACTGGCAATATGGCAATACCCGAGTCCCGTGACCTTTCTTCTGCAAACCACCACAATCACTGTCAGGCGCTCTACAGCTTTCTGGTGGCCCCTCGACATCGTTCGTTGGCCACCTTTCGCATCGGGACGATAGGTCTATACTCATTAAGCCTCTGGCGTATTGGCTCGAGGGAATTGCATCATAAGCTAGCCACAAGTGAGTGATTCTCACCCCAAAATTGAATACGATATAGTGTTCTCCCGCCGTTCGTCGACAAGAGACCCAATTTAGCATATGGCTCGCGTATGGCACGCAACTTTGCGTGTATATGTCTGACTAGCACCCTGTGCGCTAAAGGCTGATCAGTCCCATCTGTCTGGTAGAATCCTACGACTCAAGGTTGTGGCTCGCCTTCCTGTGGGACTTGGACTCGGACGCGAGCCTGAAGCTTCATGTACACTACTATAAGGATTTATCGGAAGTTTGGATGCCCATTCAGAAATGACTTAAGTACTCACTTCTCTCAATTGTCAGGATCTCGATCTACACACAGCTCTCCCAGCATCATGTCATTTGCCAAGCTCAGAGAAGAGAAGAGGTGGAACCGTGTAGGTAACCACAGCCTATAGACACTCATTTTCTGACAGTTTATCAAAGCTAAGCGAACACATGAACGGTTTCCATCAGTGGTTCAAAGATGAATGTTGGTTTGGCATTCTTTCTCAGCCGTTCTTTCCCAGTTACTGAACTCATGGGCCCTTGACAGTCAACACGTTGTACGAGGTTTGTTCGCCTACCAATCTCAACACCAAAGAGCGACTTGTAATTTGACATCCCAAGCTTTCGGATGGCTCTTTTACGAAGCGTGGTTTATCGCTTTCACTTTACCTTGAGTCTGCAAGAAAATTGAATCACCGTGAGTTCTTCGATTATCTGATCCTATAGTAAAAGGTCCTGGTTTCTGATAGACCTCGCCCGGCAATACTAGATCTCACCATGCACCACACAATTGAGGAGCGCCACATCTTTCCGATACTTGCAAAAAGAATGAAGGAATTTTCCAGCGACTCCGAACATTTAAAATCGCACGAGGAGATACACAACGGTAAGGTCCCCTGCCAAGCAACCAGCATCGGGCCCTACTTCCGTCTTCTGTTTAAAGTTATTAAAGTGACCTTTCCACAACAGGATTGGCTAGGCTCCAAGAGTTGGTCGACAAGTTCAAGCTGGAGCCCAGCTCGTACTCTCCCGAGGAGATGCAAGCATGTCTCGACAGCTTTCGGGAGGTGTTGTTTGCTCACTTGGATCAGGAGGTATGTTGCGACTTCAGCAATCTCGATCCTATCTTTGTTCTGTCGCTCAGGCCACACTTTACGTATTACAGGTGTCTGATTTGAGGGGGGAAAACCTTAAACAGTACTGGACATTGCAGGAGGTGGAAAATATACCTATGTAGGAACCCGTCGATCGAAAGTGCTTGATAGAAATACAATGTGTTATGGTACATATGTTAACTAGGATCAAACTACATTCATTTCATGAGAGTGCTCCGTTGACCTTTGACGACCTCGGAAATTCCTCACAGACACTTTGTCGATGACAGATTTGACCCGGTTCAAATACAATGTGCGACTGGAGTTGGTACGATCGTCGCCAGTGCGAAACAGGCTCCGTTGCCCTATTCCCTTCAAAAGCGAATACCATTTGCCTCGACAGTCGGACACTTGAAATATGCAAGTGGCGAGCACCGCTGCGACGCACCCTGAAGCTATTCCAATGATACACCGTGTTGCCAAGTCCGAAGAGTTGAAGCACAAATGAAGGAAGCCGCCGAAGAAGCAGATTAAGCTGAATCAACGAAGATAGCGGGGAAATCGAGGTTGGTTCAGTTCGTTAGTCGAGAAAGACTTGGCATCAACTCACCCCCACAATAGGAACACGAACGGGAGGCTGTAAATGATTGCGAGCTTCTCGTGTCCCAGTACTGAATGAGACTTGGCCCGGAGATATTCATACTGAACCGCGGAACGATACATCAGAGAAGATGCGAAAATTCATGGAAGGATCGACTCACCACCTGCTCTACCGAATCATGTTCGCGCATTCTATAGTTCCGAACCAGGGACAGCCCCAGTATGACCGTGCCAAGACTGAAAATAGTAGACAGACAGACTGCAATCTGGGCAATCCTGGCTTGTGTGGCGACATCATCTTCGCTGACGACAGTCGGAACATCCAGGAAAGATACATTCACAGCTAATAGAATGGTCGCCTTAAGACCAATAGCGAAAATCGAGCAGTCAATCTCTCATCTCTCGCGTTGAAAAGCAATAGACTCACATGGGTAATATGCTCTGTCCAGTCGTTGCGAAAGCGGCTAATCAGCTCATCCCAGCATTTCTCGACCACTCTGTCATCCATTGTGACTTTGCCAATTTGGTGAAAGTATCCAGAGGGCTGGCCCCAGCACAAGAGGGAAACAAGGTTGAAGAAAGGTGACCGCTTTTCCGACTGCAAGTCTTCGCCGTAGACTGATTGTAGCCTGCCAAGTCGAGCTCCCCGCTGGCCATAGAAATTGAGATAACGATCACGGCCTATTCAATTTTTGAGCATATAACTACCGCTTGGGGGATAACGAACTCACAAAAGCGATGCATTAAGCGTCCCACAATCCACGGATGACCATCTCCTCCATTGTCAACATCGGCTATGGACCGCAAGAAAGTAAGAGTTCGTGAATTTCGGAACATGGAGCAATGTCTTTACTCACTTTTGCAGTCGCTGATGATCTTCCGAAGTAATTTAAGGTCGTCCGATGTCTGCGTGACAGCAGATTCCTTGGACGTCGTAAGATCTACCTAATCCGTCAGCTTGCTTGTGAAACACTAGTGAGAAAGGGAGACGACTTGCCGACGAGCGCATGGTTGGCCAAGCTCGATACGCTTCGGATTTCTTCTTTGGTGACTTGGTACCCGACATGGAAATACTGAACATGAGTCCTACATATCACATCGTTATTCAACACGTCAGACGGATGATGGTGAAAACAGACCAGTATTCGCATTCCATTAAAGATCCTACCACATCGTGAGTCGTGTTGAATCATATGTACATTGTGAACTCACTTGTATGATCCTCAATACAGCCGCCCCGTACTTCAGTCAAATATTGTTTCACATCATTTTTTTCCAGCCAAAAAATGGTGCGATCCTTTTTATTGACACAGTAATAGTAACACTGCCAGTCCGAATCGGTGTCTTCGTCCTTAGCTAACCACAATACTAAGGGGAAGAGATTGTGATCAAACGATGTCATCTGGGCACGGCGCCGCTGGAAAGCAACGATGAAGTCATGAATCTGACTGGCTTGCTCCGTATCGTACATCCACGACCCTGTTATGATATTCTATCGGTAGAGTGTTGAGTGTTTTTCTTCTGTTAGATCTTAAACGGTGGCGTTGGACGAACCTCTTCCCTGTGATAGAAATAACGGGAACCTTCGGTTTCAATGCACTCCTGCCAGCCCTCTGGCAAATCGCCCAGGGATCTGTGTATGATCAGCAAGAACATTGAGATCATTACTTCTACAACTCACGTGGCAATTTCAGCTGTCAAAGCGTCTAATCGATGCGTGGAAAAGTTCCAGTTCGAGCTTTGCACCAGCATAACTCAGCACAGAGAATGGTATAAGCACAAGAGTCACATACTTGACATAGGTTTTGGAGTATCTGGGTAGCTGGACAGGCAAGACAGGAATCACTCTTTCCCACCACGAATCCAGGTCACTGTCTATGCAGGTCTCTGTTTGCGACAGCCTTTCGATATCAATCCCTCTCTCCTCTCTTTCAGTCACAGGAAAGTCTACAATGTCGGACTCCGGAATTGGCACCACTTCTGGATCTGGCGTAATGACCTCGTGGAGTGGGTGTAGTTGATCACCACTTTCTTCGACACGATAACCAGGTCTTTCGACATTACATGGTTGAGTGGAGTAATCGATGTGCGGATCTGAATGCTGCCGCTGTGTTACCCCCAAGTTTGGCGGGCAACTTGTCGGTAATGGGAATGGGTCAAATTGGGCGCAGATGCGGACGGCTGTTGATTGATAAGGTCTAAGCGCCCGTTTCTTCAAGTTGGCAAGGAACAGCAGAAGGCCGTGAAGAGATGGCTTTCGAAGACTGGCGAGAGTTTTGAAAAACCTGGTCAGAACACGAACAAACTGCTGGAGATGCATGAGAGACGAGGCAGAGCAGCAGAAGAATCAGCACACCTTGTTATGTATTATAAGAGCCGCAGTGAATGCGCAAGAATGCTCGATGTCTACAGCATGTACAGCTTTTCTCCAAAAAAGAAGATGGGAATCCAAAATTTAGGGAACGAGTCTAGCGCGTGTTGATGTCAAAACTACGATGTGACCGGTTAATCACGAGGTGTGACGCTTACTTAATGCACCCTTGACGTCAATGCGGCTGTGCCTGTGCCGCTCATTGCGTCCTTGTCGGCGGAAAAACTGAGGCCTCTTGATTTTCTCAACTCTTGCTTGCTTTGACTCGACGAGGACGAAATATCTGGGGCTGGTCTATATAGCGACTCGTAGCTCTCGTATTTGAGGAGAATTGACTTGATATTAGCAGCAGAGGTAATTAAATGCGGCTTTTCGCCTTTATCTATGCGCTCCATGGCACAAAGCTTAGGTGCGAGCTCCATGCACCCACTCCACAAGACTGATCGCACTCGATTACGTTCTGATACATATATCATGTCCTTATAAAAAGACCTCAGTAAGCTCAGGTAGGCACCCTTTTCTTTCTTCCTCGTCATGGCCAGTAAAACGAACTTGACCGTTGCATTCCCTCCTCTACCAGTCGATATCTTCAGGTATAGCGTTTTCTGAACTCTTTCGACGCTTTTGGTAATCTAATGGACGTACCTTTTCTTTAGAGAGATAGTGGAATTTGCATCATATTCTTCGCGCTCATCGGCATTAGCTCTGACTCTCGTGTCTTCTTTCACAAGAGCATGGAGCATCCCTGCGCTTTATGAGACCGTGCTCTTACGCTCGGTTACTACAATCAAGCGGTTTCGTTCCACACTGGAGTCCTCACCTCCTCCAAACTCCAGACTCGCCGTCAGAATTCCTATCGCACGTCGAGTGAAGAACTTGGCGATCATGGCTGCTAGCTCTGTCAACGCGATGCACGATATTGTCGCCAGGTGCTGCGAGCTCAAGAGCTTTGCATGCGGTACACCTTTGTACCAGAACTTCCCTGTCAATTCTCCCTCTATCCAGAGTACGGAGCGTCATTTTTTGGGTGCCTCCTGCCGCGATGGCATACCCTTTTTCTCATTGTCCCCTCAAGTCACACATCTACACCTCCAGCTTGCGTCGTGTCAAGCACTATCATCGTTATTCGAACTCTACGACTACACACCCAAATTGACGCATCTTGCCATCAGTCTTCCAAGTAAGCTGTTGGCGGAGTTTCACTCGCTGCGATCTATTGTTGATCACACGTTACAACACAATCGGCACCTGGAACTCATCCTCGTGCAAACTACCGACCTCTCGAACGAAGATTTCCATTTATGGGCGAAGGGACTGGAATCAGACCTTGACGTTAGAGTTGTGGTACGGAAGGCACCAAAGTCTATTGTAGAGCAGTGGAGGGCTGCTAACGCAGGCGCCTTTCCGAAAGGGATATGGAACGAAGCTGCCGAGGTTGTTCGCCGGAGACAGGAAACAGCAATTCAGAAGACCTGTAACATATAGCGATGCTGTTAAGGCCTAGGACAAGTAGTATCTATTCCGTACACTGTATCATAGTCTATACCCTCATGTAGCCCTTTCAAAGTTTCAACGCAACAGTTTGTGTGTAATGTGAGATGATCCCGTGATTCCCACGCTCAAACCCTTCACTTCGCGACCATGTCTACCCCAGAAGCTGAGTCTTCTCGACCGACAAACCGTCATGCGCTCACGGCCGTAGAGAAGCAAAAACTTCAGCTTGAAAAGCTCTTGAAAGACCCGTCAAAGCCGGCATACGTCCCTCCACCTCCCAAGGAGAAGATGATCAGGCCGGCTCGAGAAATGATGAAGAACGTTCAAGGTTCAAGTGCTGGTGCTGGAAGTGGTGAATTTCACGTGTATAAAGCCAGCAGAAGGAGAGAATACGAGAGATTGACTCTGTTGGAGGAAGAATCGAGGAAGGTACGTCCGGCATACTCACATCAAAATACATGCTCTTCCTGATACCAGCATATTCCAGGAAACCGAAGAGGCCGAGTTTGAACGCCGTAGGAAAGAAGCTGAGGCTGTTGCAGAGGCAAAAACAGCCAAGAATCGGGCAAAAAGGCAGAAGAAGAAGGAAAGGTCAAAAGCAGCGAAAGATACCTCTACCACAGAGGCAGGAAAGGCCGAAGTCCAGGGAGATGCACCGTTGAAAAAGCGCCGATTAGTCAATGGGACAGAGCTCATCTTCAAGCGGCCGGGCGAAGATGACGACGGAGACAGTGACGAAACCCGGCCACAGCCTATATCTGCGGAGGCTGCAGATTCAGCTCACCCGAACGTAGCGGGCAATGTGGGTGTAGCGGTGGTAGAGGAATCGCGTGTAACGATACATGATGACTGAGACGGAGATCTGTGCGTTCCTTCTGTGTCTGGAGTTTTTCGTTGATGGTTTTACCTGTAGAAATGTGTAACAGTGCCGTTGTCATCACAATATTTCGGATTCGCTACAACAGCGTGACACGAGTGTCATTTCCCTATTGACGGCCCGAGCTGAGTCCAGGTGAACGTGTGGCGCATTGAAGTAGTGGGCTCACTGCTCTGGTACCTCGTCAAGAGGGCACCGGCACCATAACCCAATCATCGCAGAGGCTGGTGGAAGGCACTGCGATTAGCATAGTCGTGTTGGACGTTTTGCTTTTTCGAGATGTCCAATGACCCATCTCACTGCATTGCGGAAGATTGTGAGGCATTTGTCAATACATTTCTTCTCTCCGATTGTACTCCGCCAGTCCGAGCATTTCCCCTATTCGCCTGTCCCTTCTCCAGTTCGTCTGTTGTTTCATCATAAATATTCTTAGCGCAACAACTAGCACCTTTAAAAGCTTGGATGGTTCAGATTGGACTCGAGTCACTGATACTCAACCATGTTCGGGTGGTTGGCACTTTCCTCGCTAGTTGCAGTCATATTACAGGCTTCGGAGGTACGACACATCCGAAGTTCACGTTAAGAGGAAGTTATGGTTCTGACATTCATAAATGGCAGGTGGTTGCTCATGGTGGTGTATTAACTTACAAGTTTGGCGATACATGGTATACTGGGTAATATCTTCGTCACTCGTCACTCATTTGCCCACTAATGAGCATGCCTCAGTTATTCGCCTTACGCGCCTTCCTCGGGACAGTCTTCCATCCAGGTATAGTTACCTTGTTTCCAGAGTTCACATCTTTCTGAAAGCTGTTGAACAGCGGGAATGGGACTCTTACAACCCAATTACAAACCCGACACATGCCCAATTGGCCTGTAACATTAATGGAGCTCCTCTAACTCAACAGCTTTCCGCCACTGTAACTGGTGACCCACAGGTGTTTTCCTTCTCTGTCGAGAGATAGGTCTAATGTTTCGTCAGCGGGTACTTCGGTCACTGCATACTGGAATCCTTGGCCTCATACTATCGGTGTCAGTGACCCGTCGATCAGTGAAATACCTCGTAGACTGAATCTTACTCCTTTCAGCCAGTGCTGGTGTATATGGCCAAGTGTCCAGACTCTTGCTCGACCGCTGATGCATCCTCTCTCGATTGGGTAAGTAGCAGATTCCGCTGATCTGGGATCTCAATGAATCACCTTTGGCCAAGTTCAAAATCGATGAAGCTGGGCTGATCACCGGTAACCTAGTGGATGGGCTCTGGGCCCAAGGCGAGCTGGTTTCGAATAATAATTCTTGGTACTGCGTTCGTTTATTTCTCTTGGAAGGAGACTGACGGACTTAACAGGACATCAGTTATTCCGGCGTCATTGCAAGAGGGAGAATATATGTTGAGGCATGAGGTGGGTTTGGGTCGAGACCTATGGTTCGATGAGTTATCTTATCTGAGGACCATTTCTAGCTGATAGCCATTCATACCTCCAATATACCCCAATTCTATCCGAACTGCGCCCAGTTGAAAGTCACCGGAGACGGAACAGCCGCCCCTGATAATACTGTGAAGTTTCCTGGTGGTTACTCACGGTTCGTTGACCATCCTTGTGTTAATTCGTGCCATAGCTTGACATGTTCATCTTTGTAGTTCTGACCCAGGAGTAATCATTGACATCTATGCCCACCGGGACCAAACAACCTACCAGATACCTGGGCCGCCAGTTTTTGGAGAGTAAAGGACATGAAAAGCGGGTAACCTTACCACTGCTATAAATGCGTGTGTGCTTGCTTATTGAGAATGCAATCAATCATTCTATTTCTTCGCACCGTGCTTGTGATTGAGCCCATTCATCATCCAATAGAGTGCAGTGTTATTATCGTATGACTGCGCGAGGTGCCTCAGGCCCTCGACTCGGACTTGCGACGGACTTGTGAACTGTGCAGCGTAACCTACCCATGAGAGACACGAGAGATCCGCGGAGGTGTCCTAGGAACTTGACAAAGTACCCCTTCTCTGGTCCCAGAGTAATATACGAGGATTGACATTCGTTGATAAACCGGCGGTTCAAATTTCTGTTCAGCATTCAACTCACAGGGCCTGAGTACTGAATACAAAGTCGTCTGAGCTATGCGTCCATGTGGGTGCCTAGATTACCAAGCGTGAGAAGAAAGTTCATTTTGCATCTCAACCTTTCTTCCCGTCAGCGTTCAACGACAGTTATGGATACCACTTCAGAGGACGTGGACGAACTAGCCCAGCTTGGCGAGACCTTGATTTCGATGATTTTGCAAGACGAACCAGTTCCAGAATTAGAGATCCTGATCAAAAATGGCGCGCCTCTTTGGTATGCCAACGAATCCGAAGGCCTCACTGCGCTTCATGCAGCGGCATACATGCGAAACGAGGATCTTGTCAGGATGTTGATTAAGGAAGGGGCTCTGTGGAATGCGGGTAGGTATGTGGCTTGTTCTTTGGATTTAGCCGCGATGATCTTAGAGAAACCTCGTAGTCGACCACTTGAACAACACAGCGGGAGATATCGCGTTGTCATTCAACGATCAGGTTATATATACCTTGATTCGTGACTACGGCCTAAGAAGCGGTAACAAACTGTGATTTTACACACATTGCCTAGTGCTGACGTGTTTCCGCCATAAAGAGCTATTATTGACCTTGTTGTCCTCGAAAAAGACGCCAGATCCGCCATCATCTTTGATTATTCGCGGACATGATGCTAGTGCAGCAGGATCCACTGATACCTTCCTCAAGTCCAAGCTTACTTTTACAATTGATGAATACGGACAGGAGATCTGCACTGTTAAGGCGGGTGATGATGAGGTCGGAGTTATGATGGCTTGGGAACAAGGGATAATGGAGAAAACAGTTGCCTTACTCTGCAAAGATCATTCCAATGCAGATAATTTGCGGGTGCTGAACATCGGGCACGGTTTAGGTATAGTGAGTACCCATATTTTCTCTTCAGGATTACTTTTAAACGCCAGGACAGATCGATACCCTGTTTCAAAACTTATCGTCTACCCCCGCGTTGCATTGTATCGTAGAAGCTCATCCTGACGTGCTTCGGCATATGAAGGACTGTGGGTGGTATGACAAGCCAGGTGTGAGGATAGTTGAAGGAAAATGGCAAGCATATCGTATTCGAAGCCGAAAAACCATCACTGACGGGGTGCTTCGTAGGCAGGATGTAGTGCCGGAACTGTTTGAGATGGGTGGCTTCGACATCGTCTACACCGATACCTTCTCAGAGAATTATGCCGACTTGCGTGAATTCTTTGAGCATTTACCAGATTTATTATCTGGCCCCGACTCTCGGTTCAGCTTCTTCAACGGTCTGGGCGCAACCAGTGCGTATGCCCATCACTCATTCTTAATTAGCGACTGAATTGTTTGCCAGATGCTCTCTTCTACGACGTCTATACTCATCTTTCCGAAGTCCATCTCGCTGAAATTGGCGTAGATATAGAATGGCACGACGTAGATGTGGGATACGATGGAGATAATGACCGCTGGGGACAGACGCGTCAATACTTCACTCTGCCTTTGTATAGACTGCCCATTGGCCAAATGGGTAATTTCATGTCGTAGAGTTGGAAATGTTAAAAATAGCCGGTTGCTATCCGGCATGCCCCTCCGTTGCCATTGCTACTCACAGGCTTCAAAATCTGGTACCGACGAGTCGCAGAATCATTTCTTACTTCCTTCAGCTCAGTCCCTGGTGGTCCCCCTTCGAGTCTCTACTATTCAAAGCTGGTCTTCTAAATCATATCCATTCTTTTCACCTTTCGACCAGTTTCCGATCTCGAAATGTTTGCTCGTTCTGGTACTCGGAGAAATGCTAACGAGATAGTTCTGGTGCGTATCTCGTGCCTCCCTTGCGATCGAGGACTCAAAATATCACATTTTCAGCATCTTTCACCAACACAAGCACCCCCATCGACCGTACCCTTTGAGATTCAGAATCAGGTCTGTCAGTTCCTTCTTTATCAAGCTCCGCATTCTGATACCAAGCCAAGATAACTATCGCGACATGGGAAGTGCGCATTGGATCCATACTCGCAGCTTCGGCTCGGTATTCCAAACCATGGTTCGAGAGGATCTGGTTCATCATTGCCCTAGCGTATGTTTCCTAGTTCTTTGATCATATCAAGTGCCTGACTGAGTTTTCGTTAGCTCACTCATCATCGTTCCCGTCGCTCTTCAACCACTCATTTACAAAACCATTGTAGCTCGGGATCAGGAAGGATTTGTTACGCCCCAAAGCCTGGCAGAGGTAGGTGTCACAATAAAGCTAATTTCTTGGACTAACGTAGCTTTCAGGCCAACGTAGGTTTTTCAATCAATTCCGCAGTCTTTGTGGCTTACAAAAAGCTAGGCGATACTATTCGGCGTTTTCTTGGGCACGTTGCTTCTGTTCTTGATTCCAATCTCGGTGTGGAAGTTCATCGTGTGTTCGCATGTTTTTCTATTCCGTTCTTGTCGCTTACCTGTCATCCACAGGGCCACCGTCAACTCAGTGGCTTAGTGCAAAGGTGGACTAAAGCTGATCAGGTTGAGTTTGGAAAGAATGTGGCGTGTAGCTGGACCGTGAAAAGCCCAGGAATGTTCAGGGATGGAACTGTGCGTCTACGGTTTGGCTTCTGACGATTTGAGCTAAACCTGTGCCTTAGATATTGATGATTGGCCTTCCCGCTAGCGCTACTCCAAGCTCATTCCATCCGAATGCATATCTACCTTCATATGTCAATGGACCTGTAGATGCGGATGCGAGTTACTACTACCCATACAAAGCGGAACCTGGACTTCCTCGCATGAGTGTAGTTGGCAATATTCCCCTGTATGTGGACGAGAAACGGGCATTCAAGGTCTGAAGTGTATCTATACCAGCCAAGGCTGGGCTGGCTCGGCTGGTTGTCCGAGTTTGAGAATGGAATTCAATGTACACCGAAATATTACCGTCCGAACATCAACATCGATTACTGTAATCACGTCGTGCACAATACCGTACATGTTTGGTGGTACATATGATCCCACATACGTCTTCGCTGACAGGCAATTACTTGCGGGTCCAACGGTCTTCACCGGAAGAACCGCCACCTCGTCTTGGACTTGCACTACGACCACGTCCACCTTCTCTTTTGCTAGGTTCCCATCCACCACCGCCTTGATTCGCTGGGGGATGTAACCTTCTCTCCAACCTCTGTCCAACCCGTAAAGAGTCCACAAGTTCCTTTGATGCCAGACGGAGGTGCATGAAGTTACAAAAACCACCACGGTTGCATTCTCCGTTCTCATTTTGACGACAGCACGCCTCACGGAAATCAGTTACTGGGGACAGTTCCGCGTAAAGAGGACGACCTGCAACCATGTCAGCTACGTAGTTTCACAATCAAGGATTCGAGACAACGTACCAGCATACCACCTGTCATTCAAGTTATCAACTGCAGCCTGAGCCTCTGTTTCCCATTCGTATCTTGCATAGACATTTCCAATCAAGTGGTCACCCACGTTATCGCAAACCTGAGAGGCAATGAGACAAAGAAGTGCGGATATGAGTGGTCGTGGCTTACATGCAGTTCGAGAAGATGGCCAAACTTTGCTAGTTCGCAATAGAGGTCTTCGTATACCGCGTCGAAACCTTCTTGAAGTTCCTTCTCGGTGAGTTTGCACACAGGGTCGTGTGCCGGGTTGTGGTAAACATTCGGTAGAAGAATTGTCTGCGAAAATGGCGGTCTAATGTGTTTGCGAGAGCACCTATCTCCGTGGCGACATGCACCAATCTACGCCGGGGTTAGTAACTTGACCAATTGCAGTTCTTGGGTGCTCACTTTGTAGTAGAAAGAGCAGTTTACACGGTCTTGTTCAGTTCCAAAGATATTCGCCTGATAGACGTGAAAAGATCAGCAAGTTCTGTTGGAAGAATACGGAAACAATACATACCAGATGAGAAGCCATACTTGCAAATGTTGGAAAAGCGAGGAACAGGGTGTGATGACAAAGCACTGCAGAGTAGAATTGCAGAGTCGCACTCAGTCACAGCTGTGACTGTCACGCGCCAAGCTTGTCAGTGGGAGAATCTCCGAGGTTTTTCTCCCCATTTCTACCAGTTCCACAAGATTCGAATACGGGGACCGCTACATGGGTCATTACTATCGGTCATTGGACTATGATCTTGCTGATAGCTACCTTACAGGGAACCGGCCAATGCATCTTGCGGCACCGTAACTGATTAATGGACGCATGGAAAACTCCACCGATAGGTACCCCTCTCCAAAACTCTGGCAAAGAGAAGGTCGCATCTTCGACAAGGAAATCTAATTCTTATGGGTCGTCAATTCGCAGGGTGTACTCGCACAGGCCCTCTTCATCGTCGATTCGGTCCCCCACGATGGCTGCGTGACTGCGTCAGGTCGCAAAATTCCGAACGTTCGAGGAATTGGCTGTCAACGCGTCACTATTCGAGAGCGTGAAGTCCCTTGGCATCAAGAACGCGTTTGAAAACTCCCACTGTCGTAACTCTTCCATGCATTGAACCCGATCAACAAGTACTATTCCTTGGCACTGTGTGAGCTTCCTCTCTACCGAAGTATTGACCAAACTTTACTGCCATATATGCTCTCACTTCCTCGACAGACCACCTGGACCTCAACAGCTTTTCACTTTTAATGGAGCTCTGGCATTGAATTACCCGTTTTCATAGTATTTTCTCAAATGTCGACCGTGTACCGTGAGTGAAGAATGTCGCGATACTACGCCTCCAAACCCATTCGTGTGGTTCCCTGTTCACATCCACATCGGGCGCCTTGACTGGAACATCCTCTTCCCGCAGCTTACCTTTCTATAGGATTCACGACGAAGCGTAACTACTACTGAGTTTCCGAAAGAGCGCTTACTACCCAGCGGCCGTCTTAACGCAGAATTGGAATTCGATCTCCAGTGAATATTGAATCTCGGAAGTTTCATAAACGTCATTGTTTCTACATCTAATACAGACCTGTTTATACATGCCAAGGATATCTATACAGAGTTCGTTTTCGTGCAGAAAGGGAACAGATAAGTACAGCATAACAATACATAGCGATTTCGTCGACCTTTTCATTTTCTATGTGAAGGTTCCCAAGTCATAAACGAATCCTGTGTCGCATCCGAGCTCATGTTTATTAAGTCCCACTGGTGACCCACATCTGGCATCATATGTGGCGACACATTGGACACCTGCTGCCCCATTTTTGGCCCAAACTCATTGGTCCCTTTGTTGTCGTGCAAATACGCCGGCGGACATGACCTCGTATTGATATGTGCCATTGAGTCCATCGACGTCAGCTTGTTACTAATAGGCTGTGTCAGTGTATGAGAAACACAGAACCAAACTATTTTAATCACCTCGTGTAGGCGTCAAGTTCAGCGATGCGTTGATTGAGGGCACATTGTGACCCTATTCGATGACAACGAGATTGCCCGAGTACCTGGGCCGCCTTACGGAGCCGTAGGGATAGCTCAAGCAGGGCATTGTAAGTTTCGGTGTCCGATAAACAACTACACCGGCTGTTTGGTGCCTTGTCGACAAGCGAATCGTAGAAAAGAGGGTCGTTGGGAAGGGTGCCGAAGCAATTGTCTTCGTAGCTGGGTAAGGGCCCCGGATAAGGAGAGAACAACGTTGTCAAGTCCATCCTCGTTGACAGCTCTAGGTCCGTAGGGTTAATGAGGATGTTTCCTGGGGGAGATTCGCTAGCCGGGGTGATTGTTGGGGACGGTGAACTTAGAGGAGATGAGCTATAGCGTGGGATTTGTACCATGGTACCAGTGCGTGGATGCGACTCTGCAATACCATCACCAAAGGGAGGTGTAGATGCAGGGGATCTCGAGGTGATAGTATCAGAAGGTTTGCATGTGTCTTTCGGCGACCCACAGTCGCTCGTGCCATCTGGGCGTGGTTGGACCCAACGAGGATGCGGCTTGTTCTTCAACTGAATTGATCAAACATCAGTGGGAAAGAAAGCGAGACAAAGTTTGGCAGAATTACCTCTCGGATAACACCTTCAAGCTCAGCAACTCTCTTGAGGAGCCTTGAGCTCTCGTCGTTGGGATCTGAACGTTGGCTGGGATCGTCTACTTCGTAGACACACAATCCGGTCTTCAAGGTGTTAAGTCAGCGTCGTTATTTTAAGCTTTGCTAGGAAAGATTCTCACAAGGCCAAGCTGCGTACATCTCGAGCAAGCCGGACGTCTTCTGTCACACTGTAGAGGGCGTCAGCGAGGTCATCACTAGGGAAAAAAACAGCACCTCACCATCCGCTTTGATGTGTGGCAATTGAGGCATGATTGGGTGGTGCGGTTGCGACGTCTGTTGCTAAATATTGAGCATCGAAGCTCGGAATGGGTGTAGACGACGAACCTTTTGCGGTGATCTCCCTCTGCAGGGGGTTTAGCTTCGGGAGCAGCTCTCTTCTTCTTGTTAACGGGCTCGCTGGACATGTTGTGATTGACAAGATTGGGATTGTTGAAAATTGGGCGATCTGAAGTTAAAGAGGTGAGTATTTGTACGATTCAAAAAGGGTCTTGGCGCACGGGAAATACATAAATGGAAATCGCAGCTCGGTGCAGAGCAATAGAAATAGAAGTCGGTACGGCTAATTCACAGGTGGACCAAACCGAGTCCTGATGGTCCATTCAGGGGGAACGCACCCCCGAGGAAAACCGATTCGACTGATTGAATGTCCAAAGCCTTGGTCCTTCTGTTGTCGAGTTATCATAACCATGTACTCGTCACAACTTAATTGTGGACGTGGGACCTGATGCTGAGATGCTGGGGCAAAACGTGGGCAAACTGCTGGGAATTATGCGGAGCCTTGTCAATCTAGATGTCCCGTACCAAAGAACGAAAGATCCTATTCGATATTACCACGTCCGCCATTCCCGGGAGTCGTCCCCTGTCACCAGTGGAAGATGATCAGCGGCCCGGGTTTCTGGTTCGACAGCTTACCACCATAACTGAGCGACCCGGTTTGCCAAAGTCACCTGAAATCTCTGCCACCTTCGCGCGTATGGAGGTTCTCGCGATGACGGGACAAACAGGACCTTTCTGTTTGCAGTTAATAGTAGATGATAGGTCTCGCTGGCTGGACTGACCCTTTCAGTTATCATCAACACTGAGACCGAGGGGCGCCTGCTTACCGGAGTGGAAGTGGAGCTGTAACGCGTTCAACATACTCGATAGAGAATTTCTGACGATAACAAAGATCCCGTTGCACGTATGTGGATTAATCAATAATTATGTCCTGGCCCGAGGAACTTGACTCCCTAACTCTGCACCGTCACTCAAAAGTTGATTAGACGGAATCAAGGACCTAGAAAGAAGTCGCTCCTACCTACAGGTAGTACCACGAATGAATATGGCGATGCCAAGACTGTCAATCATGACATCGACCAAAGTCGAGGACGGCTCTCGTTTGTTCGGCTCACCGGTGCGTATGTCGAATTGAGAACATCTCGAAGTGAGATCTTTGATGGTTACTCCGGTGTCCATCCGCCACTTCCAATTGGCATATGGTAGTTTAAGGTGTGAATAAGGGCAATACCAAGACTGATCTCGGTATTTGCCTGTCCACACCGAACAATGATGAACAAAAATTGTCAGTAGATACTTGCTATTATAGGGTGCGCGGAAACTTACTTGAATGAATAAACCGAGGAGATGAACTATTTTTCCTCTATCATTATGATAAGCAGTGGCGGGCTGCGTCGGTACCCATCCTGAATCGCACCTATTCGAAGGTAGAGAATAATGAGCTGACAAATGTCAGTAAACTCTGCATCCGTCTCCAACCAAGGAATTCACTCACCAGGTTCTGTTGTTCCAAATGCGTCCCAAGAGGTCCCAAGGTACGGAGGTTACGCTTCGTGAGGGCCCCAGCTTGGCACCTTAGTCTCCTCGGTGCAGCTCCCACTAGAATGATTGGAGACGGGCCTGTCAGTGACTCAAGTCCGAGAACCGTCTGTTAGGCAATAGAAAGCTAGATATTGCAGTAATTTACGCCGGGCCTGATTGTCTCAAGTCCGAAGTGGCGCTATTGTTTCTCGCTGTAACGTAGCAGGATGGAGCGTATTGCATCAAGTTAACCTGGGGCTGAAAGGAGCGGGAGATGGACGATGTTCTGAATCCTTGTTGAGTTCGGGGGTAGATTAATGATTCATTGTGTTCACTGTAGATTACAACGCGAAAGATGATGTGCATTCCTGGAACAAGATAACAGTTGTATCAAAAGTAATGTTCTGATTTCAATAGGGTACAACACTCCCAAAGGTTCCCAGTAGTGTGATCCACCAAGCGCGATAGAGCGCTTGCCAACCTTCTTCATCAATGATTCGTTTTGCACAATCTACGAGTCCCAAGTAGGGGTCTTCCTCGTTCCTCAATCTGTTCCACGCCAAGTTAATACTAAAGTAAACAATATGGCTGCTGATACTAACCCGATTACATCTTCATCTGTCCCGGCAAATTCGCCCGCGTCTTCAGCGTCGCCCTCAATCTCTTGGGAAACTGAATTATACTCAGAGGACGCATGGTTCCGCTGGATGGCCAGCCGTGTCGCTATCACTTCCAAGGGAGTGAGAACGGCCGTACTGAGGATAAGAATGACGATATAGATGCCAAGCTTGATGTAGGAAATATCGGCGTCTCCTGATTCAAGGCTCGGTAGTAGAAGTCGTCGGATGGGACCAAGGCCAAGTACAACGATAACAATGTGGGAAATTTCTGCTGCCAAAAGACCAGGTGTAAGGTACAATATCCATGGTCGTCGACGTTCGGTTGGTGTCAGTAGAGCTCGAAGAGATCTAGCAGCATTAAACCATGATAGCTTGAGTGGAGTCGTTATCGCACTAAAAAAGAAATCAGCATCAGAAAGCTCAGATATGTCAAAATGGAGCGCGTACCGATAGGTGATAATGGCAGTTGGTAGTGAAATGAACATCAGAATGACACTGTAAACCAAGGTGCCTATGACGCCGGTTTCAGGAGCACTGTATTTTCCATGCGTAGGTCTGGGAGCGTCGATGAAGAGGAGGATAATTGCAGTCATGAAAATAGTGCTCAAAAAGGTAGGCACTTCGCAATTGGAAAGCTGTATTAAGCGTCATTTCTTCTACTGGAAAGAACTTGCTCACTGAGTCCTTTGTATAGACCGTTCCATCCCTAGACCGAGTAAATTCCACATGTGAATATTTTATATGTTGCATGAACGCTGAAATGACGCGTACTTCAATGGTGTAAACCCTCTTTAACATTCCAAAGTACGACTGAACAATAGGACCTGCAGGAAATCATAAGTGATTTTCCAGAAAATCGGATCCCTGTACTCATACCAGTGTAAGGTTGAGCTCCACCTTCAGCATCTAGCTGCAATCCTTTGGGATTGTAATTCGCCCTGAATCGGACCAGGACTCCTGAAAGAGGGACGACGATAGCCAGGCTGACGGCTATCGAAGTCAGTACTGCAAGAAGGTTCAGAAATCCAATTTCCATGATGGTAGAAAGCAAGAAGGTGGATGTTGTCAAGAGCAAGCTAGAGAAACTGAGCAGAGCATACGCAGCACTTGCGCCCGACAGCGATGCAAGCGGCTGTGCGGGGCACCCACGTGGAAGGGATCACGTGAGCTTCATATAAAAGCTAAGTGTAAACAAATGACAACTTTTGCTTCTTCCTTCCTGACCGCCATCATGTCAACCGGACTTTGTAGGCCTCTTTTATAACGATCGACCTCCAATGTGCGTCAATACAACTGTTTAGTCGTATACTCGAATCTCATGTGCTTTTGGCCTTGGTCAGATTTTTGCCACGTATCTGTGATACCCAGGTTTTGTGTACTTCTCAAGGACCTAGCCCCTTAGGCTCGATTGGGAACCCCGTTACAAGGTCTCCGAACCGAGTTTCTCACTACATTTCTCTCCGAGATCGGGCATACCTGAGTTCCAAGGTGCTGGATTTCTACAGGCGGTGGCATCAAGCCAGACAGAAAGCGAAATCGAAGTGGACAGCGTTCCGTTCGTCTCCCGCGGATTTTCTGTGGATTTTCCAAGTTTGGATTTCCCCTTGATTTTCGCTCATGTTTCTAGGCCCTTCTCTCTTATCGCTTTAATCTATGTGGAAATTGCGCTTCAAAATCAAGATTCGTGCAGTTGCATCACACTTCGGATACGAATTCTCTTTGATTTTAGGCCTTCGATCATTGCTTTCAGGCCACATCAGGGCCACATCGTGATGTAGCTCAAGGCTATAGCATTCTCAGACTTTGTTCACTACTTGGCGTGTTCTTCTTAGCAGGAATGGGGGACAGCTAACGTCTCTCTTGCTTGGTACTATATGTCAGCCATGGGGAGAGAAACCTTCTCTTTGACGCTGGTGCTACTGAATGTAGTTCAATATAGCTACGTGGAAGCACCAAAGGGGGTTGGGTTGGTTTGGGTTGGTTTGAGGATGGATATTCTGTGGTTGAGGGGATTCAGTTGGGGTCCAGAACATTGTCATTGTGTGTATACTCACATTGCGTACGTTCACTGTTCTTCCGCTATTCAACAAATGATCATACTTTGAAATTACACACACGTTTAGCTTTCGCCACCCTACACTCCTGTTGTGGGATACCCAAGCTCTTCGCGTTTTCAACGACGTCCAACAAATGACTACTTCCTCGTCAAGTCGCGCAAGGATTCATCTTCGGTATCGTACGGTGTATCACCGATGGGTCTCCAGTGGAACGCTATTCGTCGCCCTCGGCCTATTTTCCTTAGCCTGTCTGACCCTCGTCACATACAAAGACAGTACCCTTTCCTTTGTCTGCATGCCTTGGCCTTGGTTATCGTTATGTTTGTGGCTGCCGTGTCGTAGATAGATCTTTGTGAATATTATACTAGATTAACCAAGTCAAATCAATTGACTCTCCGACTATGTTGGCGTGAATAAGGTTTGCCCATCTTCCAGGACCATCGTCGACCTAATACAAAGGGTCGGAAGCAGGTCCCTCGGTCAATCTCAATATTCGATAAAGCTATAATTCTTTTATTGTTTTAGCTTATGGCTTCAAGTAGTGCAGAGCAGTCGAGGGCCAAGGTGAGTGTCGTCGTCGTTTTTCACGTTGGAGAGCAAAGGTTCTCATTCTCATTTCTACTCTTCAACCTCCATCTCAGCGGACCGCCGCGCTCAATGAATTGCGATTCAAGCGTGCACCTGCTTCAAGCCAGCCCTCAGCGCCGCCTTCGTCGTCGTCGTCGAATGCGCCCACTCCATCATATCAGCCCCCACCACAATCTCGAGATGCTACCGTCTCTTCTCGTTTTTTTCCGGCAACACCTTCCTCGACAGGAACCATTCTCGTTCCAAGCTCAAGTCCAATGAATTCTCCTCCAAATAATACCCCAAACCGATCTTTTCAACATCCAGGGAGCGCTGACGTGGCTGGTGCTGGTCGTCGTCTGGGCCCCAGTGTTTGGGGATACGAACAGCGCTCGCCAGGTTTCGATCCCCTGAGCTCATCCAGCGGGTTTTCGTCAAGCTCTAGCAATATACGACCTCTTCATTCACGCACAGGTGGCCATGATGCTCATATTGACGGGCCACCCCGTAAACGCCTCAATCGCGGGACATCCCCCGAATCAACGTTCTCCGCGGACACACCGGATTCACCTCTGGTCCAGAAACCTGGCCAACGACGAAGAAACGTGGTCGGATCATTGGATGCTACCTCGACGTCCTCGGAAGAGTCATCTGCTGGCCCTTCTCGACGTATCATGCGTCGGCCAGAGCAGATAGCAACGTCGAATTCCTCGTCCAGCCAGGATATTTTTCAGGATGAGAGATTCAAACGGTTCAAGATTTGTGCGCCCGGTGAATCTGAATCACGGGTGAGGGCGGCTTGGATACAAGCAGGGCAGGACGCGACGAAGGCAACACAACTTTTGGTTGACCCCAATTGGGATCCCAATCCACCTCCCAAACCACGGCCACCTATAACACCTAAGCCCAAGGAAGAGCATGGGAAAGTGGAAGGAATTGTCGAGGCCTCTAAGATGCAGAGAATGTCTGTAAAGGAAAAGGGGAAGAAGTCCATGATTTACGCCAATCGTTTGGAACTGGAGAAGAGTGGGACTCAGGCCACACCACCTTCGTCGAAGATTGTTGATCTCACAGCTTCACCAATGTCCCCGATCGTTCGACCTAGGAAACGAATAATGAAGATGGTTCTCGATTCAGATGAGGAAGAGGATGGGGCCTCGTCGAGCCAAGAGGAAGAAGAGAGTCCTCGAAAACGAAGTCGACAAGAAAACACAGAAGAAACTGAAGCGCTGAGATTCTTCAATAACAAGGCCCCAGCGGCTCTCCAGGAGTTGACAGGTATGGTCTTTGCAAGTTCGCGTTCACCACGTGTATTCAACGCGAGAATAGGATGCACTCTTGAGCAAGCCAATGCCATCATTGGACTTCGGCCATTCAAAGATATGGAAGACCTCAATGCTCGTCTCGGACAAGGCAAGAAGAAAGCAGGACCGTCAGGTATTAGTCCTCGCATGTTTGAAGACGCGACAGACATCTTCCGCGGATATAGCGTCGTGGACAGTGTGTTGGAGGATTGTGAAAACATAGGTGCTAAATTGCGCTCGTCTATTGAGAAGTGGACCACCCATTCATCGTCTAAGCAAAATACTGGCAACGAAGAAGAAGGTGCCTTGAGCTTGCGCTCTCTGGCGCCATTGAAGGACAAGAAGTTGAAAGGCTACCTCGTTCAGCAACCCGCGTCAATCGCCAGCGGCGTACAACTCAAGGATTACCAACTATTGGGCGTCAATTGGTTGCATCTTTTGTACTCAAGTTCTTACAGCTGTATTCTCGCCGACGAAATGGGTAGGTTCATCCGAACTATTCAGTCATTGTCATGCTCAAGCTATTTCGTGCAGGTCTTGGAAAAACCATACAAGTCATTAGTTTCTTTGCTTACTTGAAAGAGAAGGGAAACAAGGGCCCACATCTCGTGGTCGTACCGTCGGTCTTTTCTCCGTGTTTTGGTTGATCGACACTCATGATTTACATTAGGTCCTCAACGCTAGAGAACTGGTGTCGAGAGTTCGCTCGGTTCGCCCCCGCGGTCTCTGTGCAAACTTACTACGCGGGTAAAGAGGAACGAGTGCAGCTTCGGCAGACGCTTCTTGATAGCATAGGTCAGAAGCGGGACGACGGAAAGGGCTGGGATGTCTTGATCACTACCTACAACCTCGCGCAAAGTGACGGAGACCGAAAGTTTTTCCGGCGCATCGAATGGGATGTAAGTTCAGCCTATTTCTTTTCCAGGGATCACCTCTGATTGCTCCCTACCGCAGTCATGCGTGTTTGATGAGGGCCATGTCCTAAAGAACTTCCAATCACAACGTTACAAGTCTCTGCTGCGGGTGGAATCCAAATGGCGCCTGTTACTAACGGGAACGCCATTACAGAATAACTTGCAGGAGCTCGTCGTGAGTGTTTGTTTCTCATGCTGATTGAAGTGGGGCTAACGGGTTCTCAGTCGTTGATGAACTTTATCTTACCCGATCAATTTGCTGACGCAATTGACGACCTCCGAGCGATATTCAAGGTCAAGGGTGATTCTAAAGTTAGCTTGCTGGCACAAGAACGGGTTTCCCGAGCCAAAAAGATGATGACGCCATTCGTGCTTCGTCGCCGGAAGGACCAGGTAAGGAAGATGGCGCTGTCACGAGTCAACTCTACCTGACTGTTATGTAGGTGCTGGGAGACTTGCCAAAGAAGACGGAGCGCATCGAGTGGTGCGAGACGACACAACTCCAGAGGTCAATATACAAGGAGACGTTACAACGTTCGCGCAAGACAATCCTGGACACCACCAGTAGTGCCGACTCCACAGACAGCGGTGTACCCAATGGCAAAGGGAAACCTGCGAAGAAGCGAGCCAATCCCAAGGGAAAAGATAAACAATATGTCGAAAATAGCTCCAATGTCCTGATGGACCTGAGGAAGGCGGCCCTACATCCGATGCTGTTTCGTTCAAGGTTCACTGATGATATCCTGACGGCTATCGCGAAGCAACTCTTGAAGGAACCGGATTTCAAGAAACGCGGTGCACTGTTCGATATCGTAAAAGAAGACATGACTGTCATGACAGACGCAGAACTGCAGCATTATTGTGGTTTATACAAGGTATGCTTCTCACATAGTCGGGACCGACGGAGTCCGAGGGCGCTCAACGTGTTTCGTTTTGCTAAACAGTCTACTCGCAAATACCTTCAACCCGCCGATTGCTTCCTCGATTCCGGGAAGGTTCAAGCGCTCTTAAAGCTTCTAAAAATGTATCAGGATGAAGGGAGGAAGGTTCTTATTTTCTCACAGGTGAGACTTGTGGTACTTTGTGTTCGCCGGTCTCTGAGTTGATCGAATTGAATAGTTCACCCAAGTCCTCGATATATTAGAACTGATCCTCAAGGAGCGGCATATCAAGTACCTGGTGCTGACGGGTTCCACGCCCGTTGATGTCAGACAGTCTCTAGTAGACGAATTCACCGAGGACGAATCGATATCGGCCTTCTTACTGTCAACCAAAGCAGGCGGTAAGTCCGTTGATTCGGACTTGAGATTGCGTGTTATAACTTTACAATCAGGCATGGGAATCAACCTGACTGCTGCTTCTGTTGTTATCATGTAAGTGGTTGTCAATCTTGACTGTTACTCTATTACTCTGCGCTTTACTGAGCGATATCTACATACTTAGGTTTGATCAAGACTTCAATCCGCACAATGATCGGCAAGCTCAAGATAGAGCCTACAGGATTGGTCAGAAGAGGGATGTGGACGTCGTCAAGTTGATAACCCGCGGAACGATAGAAGAAGACATGCTGAAGCTCGGAGAGATGAAGCTGGCTCTAGACGAGGCCGTTGCTGGCGATGACGAGAAGGACGACAGTGCACCAGAGAGAGCAGTGAAGACGTCTTTGATGAAAACACTTCGACAGCAGCTCATAGACGAGGAAGGTCCATCGGATCCGATGGAACAATAGTTTGGTCCGCAATCTAATCTGTCCACTGTATATCTATCTACACTTCCCAGTTACTACCATCTTGCATCTTGTAATCGTACATCCATAGAACAGAGAACGAAGTGCTACAGTTAAGGAAAGACAGACAATCCTCGGACGAGGCGGTCAACGCTCGCACGGAAGTATTCGTTGTCTACGCCATGTGTTTTAGAATCCATGCTAACCAAAGGATTGCGTACAACGTATTCTAGGAAAGGTCCAACATATAGCTGGCGAAGCACGAAACGTAGTGAATCGGTGGACGGGTCGCTAAACATGATGAATTTGTATCCAGATAGTGTTTCGAAAAGGTGCAGTTTGTAGGAAGAGGTGCGATAGTTCACAAATTGCTCTTCTCTGAAGATAAGCGCAAATCAGTGCGACGAAACTGCTCGAATGAATCTATCTGACCTTCCAGATATCTTTTTGATCATATTCCGTAGAGACAACACAACGCCATACACTAGCTTCGCCTCCTCATCGAATGAAAGACCTGTGCTGGCGAGTTCGACAGATGTGACTGGTGCTTGGAGTAGAGGGGAATTCGTGGCATTTTGCGACAATTCGTTGACTGCTACCACGACCCCAGATGTCGCAGATAGTGTATTCCGTGGACTGCCATACGTTGAGGCTAATGAAGGTGCTACATCTGAATTTGGTGCAGAAACAGCTTGAGAAACAGCAGGTAATAGTGCTCCCGATACTGCTGGTTTTGGGCGACGAGTGCGATGCCAGTCCTGATAATAGACACAGGTGCAATGTCTAATGAATTTGACACGTTAAGGTGTAGAAAAGGTGTAGAAAACCTGTGTCTGCGTACCTGTCGAATATGTAGAAGCTGTATATGGTCATTGGGAAATTCAAAGATACATTCGGCCGCGATTCGGCTAAGCGAGCGTACATCTACTCAACGTTCAACGACGACGGCCAGGATTACTCCATGCGCCACAAGCTCTAGCACTCCAACAGGCTCCAGCCCGTATTCCACCTACGCAATAATTCGGGATCCTTGTCAAGTACTAGCGATAGGGAGGCACCTCTAAATTTTCAAAAACGCAAAATAGTTTTCGTGATCATCCATCTGCCGTTGTCTAGTTCCTGTCGATGGCTATTTTATTTGCATATAGCACTCTGAGCGCTCTGAGCGATCCTTGCAAGCGGAGGAGCGCAGGTTGAGTCGGGTTACCGGCGGTTGTGTTTGTTCCGACGGAAGGCTGCCAAACCGAAGGACCTTTGGACTCTCCAGTTACCTATGCGTAACTACCATCCTGCACGACTTTCCACACTTCGGCTAGCAACATTTGACTTGGTTGGAGCCTTTCCCTTGATTAAGTTGGCTGGTAGGAATCTCGAGTTTCACTCCAATAGTTAGCCAGGTTAGTTTGGCTGTCTCAGCGGGGTTGCCATTCAGCACGTTCTGCACGCCACTCGACTTGATCTTGATGAGACACCGCTAAAATGCTCAACACTGCCACGAAACCGCAGCCATCAAATTCGATTGAGGCTTCTACATATATATAAGGTGAGCGTTTCGAAAGCTTCCTGCCCTCGTTGTCTAAAACCCTCATTAGCTGTCAAGTAGTTTGACATTCCATGATCATCACGCTCTATCGATATATCAAACGGAAGTGGACCGGAGAGTCCAGAGGGGAGAATGAGAGCCAGGACAAGACCAGCTCTGCTGAATGGAAGTTCAGATTAAAATTAGCAATCGCTCTAGCCGTTCCCATCTTTCTCGAGACATTGGACTATACTGGTGCGTGTCTTTAGGCTGAGCTGCGGTCCTGCGATAAGCTGACATCTACGTCTATCCAGTTGTCGCCACTGCGCAAACAGAAATAGCTGTACGTTCCTGTTGAATGCCTGCTTATGGAAGTCCTTCCTAACGATCGTCTCATAGTCCGTCTTCAATCGTTTAGACCTTCAGAGGTATGAAACTTGAGCTGTCCTCGACCGCTCGCTGATCCACTGATGATCCTCACTCCTACAGTTATATCGGGACATTATACCTCCTTACATCTACCATTTTCTTACCTCTCTTCGCGTCCGTGGCCGACATTTACGGGCGCCATTTCGCGATGCAAGCGTCCATGGTGTTTTTTATATTCGGAAGCGCGTTGAGCACCGGGGCTCACAATATGGAGACGATGCTTGCTGGCCGAGCCATTGCAGGTATTGGTGCCGCTGGATTGCTCACCGTAAGTATGACAGCTGTGGGTAGCAATGATTCAAGCTGATTGAACTACCTGCTTTTCAGGTTGTTCGCGTTATAATATCTGATTCTGGGTCTCTCGACGACAATAATTGGCAGGTGTCCATCCTATTCTTGCTGTACGCCATCGGTTATTCCGTTGGGCCGGTCATAGGAGGATATCTTTCAGCAGTGTCTTTCCGATGGATCTTTGCCATCAAGTACGTAGCCTCACAGATTATGAACATCTCAAACTCAAGCGCTCCGTAGCCTCCCCGCTTGTGTCCTATCCATGATCCTCGTTTTCTTCCTCCTCCGGAAACACCTGAAAAAGGGATTTGTTGCAGAAGACGGGCTCCCAAGCACTGAAAAGCCGCGTTCGGCTGGTTTCATGTTCAGAATCACAAAGATCGACTGGATTGGCACATTCCTATTTGTTGCAGCTGGCATCCTCATCCTTCTCGCTCTGAACTGGGGTCCAAATGAAGTGTGGAACAGTGCAAAAGTAATTGTCTGTTTCGTCGTGGGTGGCCTCCTCCTCATTGTCTGCATCGCCTGGGAATACGTTCTGGAGAAGGAACAAAGCAAGCCCATTTCCTCTTCCTCTCGGATATTGTCTGCGTATCCGACGATTCCCTTGGAGCTGTTCCGCGATATTGATATTGACACAGTCATGGCGGCTTCGTTCGTGGGAGGCATGGTCATGATTGTTATGTTCTACTTTGTTGCGATCTTCATGACAGTAGCAGCTGGACTGGACGCGAGGAAGGCCGGTGTGCAATTGGTGTATTTTGCGCCTGGGAGTGGAGCAGGCACACTGCTCGCGATACAGATGACTAACCGCTTTCGACAGGTAAGCATCTTGCAACTCTTCGTTCCCATCTATCACACTTATCGTCTGCACATTTAGCCCAAGTATGCAATACAACTAGGTAGTCTTATTATCCCCATTTCATTGGGCCTCATTTCAATGGGTATTCAAGAAAACCGTCAGAGTTTAGTGAACGGGTAAGCAACACGGCTTCACTGTCATAGTACAATCATTAACACTCTGCACAGATTCCTCGCTATGTCTGGTCAGTCCATGTTGATTTCTGATGTCATCTGTCGATCCGTATCTGACGCTGGATTTAAGGCGTTGGTTGTGGGCTAACAATCGGCTCATTGAATGTTCACGCGCGTTTTTCTCAGCCACCCGAACGTGTGGCCATTGTCTCCGCTCTGATCCTCTTTGTAAGTTTGTTTCCTGCTCCGATGATTCAGTGGCCCTGATGGTAAAGCGATAGTTCCGGTCTCTTGGGGGTACCGTTGGCCTCGCACAATGCGGCGCAATACTGAATGCAAAAGTAAAAGCCCACATTGAGGATGCTATTGCCTCCGGAATAATCCCTATGTCAGCCGCCTCCGATCTTTCTTCCAGGACTGCCAATGCACTTGGATCCCTGGAAAGCATAAGCGCACTTCCAGAGGCTGCCCAGGTAGTAGTCAGGGAAGCCTACAGAGATAGTGTCCGGTGGTGCTTCATCTCGTTGGTCCCTTGGGCTGGTGTTGCCTTCATCCTTACCAAGTTCTACCTTACCGACATTGCGGACCCTGACAAGAAAGAAGATATTGATCAAGTCGAGAAGACTGCTTCTCAGATCGAGCTGAACCGGGTCGGTAGTAGGTCAACCGAGCAAAACTCGTCTGTTCATCGCTGATGAACCGCACATATTCCGAGTCCATGACCATAACATATACCCCTCTAAAATAATAGTCCTTAATACTATGTTGTGACATTCTATCGTGACGAATTGCATCTTCTTCAATATGCCATCAAACCAGCCATCCGTGACACTCCCTTCGCTTCCCCTTCTTCAATAGCGTTGGCCACTGCACAATGAACCTTTGGAACATGTAAGCCAAGACTGACAGCACAACGTATGAGACAGGAAGTAGACCTATCCACTATGAATTGCAGAAGTTTGCCAGAGAGAGATAACGACTTGACTCGCGCGAAAGATTCCACGTAAATGATCCTGGGGGCTTGGAGTCCGATAAACTGTGATTCAATTCATGATCAATTTATGCGTTCACAGAAGTGCCCTCCCGATAGCTCACTTTATTGAGTAAAACTGCCAAGCAAAGAACAAAGCAAGTCCCAGGTCCATTTACGATCAGGACATCAGAAAAAGACCCATTGGAAGTCGACGTCAAGGGTTCCACGCTGACATGATAAACGCACTTAAGCAGTGAGAGAATAGCAGTAAACGGGGTAGTAAGAAGGGATTGATGGACTTTGCGTGCGCGCGGCACTGTCAGGACTTTATATTGAGGCTGTTTTTTCGACTGTTATCCACTGAATTATCAGAACATGGTAAAACTGACATCACTTGAGGTTCCAAGGGGCATTTTCATGGACTCGAGGGCTTGAGCTTTCTGGACACTGAGCGCGTCACCTTCACTGACGACATACACCCTTGGAGTGTAGCGTTCAAAATCCAGGGACGAGAGTAGACTTATTGCTTCGCTTGTATGACCTCCTTTAACTCTGGTTAAATAACAGAAGTCTACAGCACGAAAAGAAGGAACCTGCCAGAACCCAAGAAAACCGCCAGTTTGGCGGTTGGGTGGACACTTGCATATCCACTTCTGCGTTTTGAGCCACTAAGAATGACGTATAATCGAGCAAAGACTACGAGCAGAATAATGAGAGCATATATAGCAAGTCTTGCGAGTATGCCCATGGGAGGTGTGGGAGAGCGTGGTGGTCAACGTCAATTTCGAAGGGCCGACAGTCGTGGGAACGCGCTTGACGGCATCACGACGTGATGCTGTGACGGTCACGTTTGAATATTTGAGCGTAGACGCGTAGACGCGTTATCAGTGACGTGTTGACGTTCCCTTGAACGCATCCTTCGCTCACATCTATTTAACGCAGAGATGGATTTTTCAGATTTCTGAGTATCATTCGATTTAGTGAGCGTGACTGAGTGGTCAGACTAAGACAGTAGACAGCCAAGTTGTTGGTAATCATGATCACAAGTATAAGTAGGTGCAGTGTATGAGAAGTCTTTAGTGGTTACAATGACTACGTGGTAGATTTCGCAGTTGAACTTCTACACTGACATCAAAACTTGGAGCCTGCACACCGTTGGACGGCTGGCCAGGCCCTCGCAAAACGAGTCGTTAGTTGGTCGTTAGGAAGCAAGACTCCCTAGGATTAATACAACACTGTACTCAGTCTCTCGTATTGTTTTGAACTTGCGGCGAGAGTGACGTATAGAAGGACCATAGATTGACGGACGCAGGACTCACCCAAACCTCGCCCTTTGAAAGCGCTATATATGAGTACACCGCTCTAGGCAGGTCACATTGACTGTCCTCGGATTTATCGAGCCGCAAACAGCCAGCTTCCAGACACAGGCAAGAAAGCCGAGGTCGAGGAAACCTTAGACGATATGCTATCGGATTTATGCAGGAGACTAGATACTCAGTTTGGGAATCCGTTATGTCTTCTCTCTTTGTACGGAATTATCGCGGTGTTCTCACTGACATTTTGGAGAACGGCTCTAATTTGGAGTAGAATCATCGAAGACCAGGTTGTACATCCTACCTAATGTAACATATAGGTACGTCCGGCGAGAATTGAGAACTCCTATCAGAAGACACAAGACTAGCTTGGCCTTGAACGGTCCATCGGTGTCAACACAACTAACTTCCTGAACAATTATAAACTTACTGCATATCAACAACTTCTTTGGGTTCGCTCTCGGAACCTGTAGCTTGCGCTTGAGACTCGACGGAGGCTCTGACATTGATTTCGGCGGTGATTGTCTTCAGCAATTCACCTGCACGCACAACATCTTCCGAGTTGCTCTTTGATACGATGTCTGCGTATTGATGTGCCAGCCACAAATCGCCGTCTGGCAGCTTTAGTTGGTACTCTGCCACTTTGAGAGCGGATTTGGCGTATTCGTGAACTGGACGTACTAATCACAAAGTTATAGGGTCGATAGCATGCGGATGACTTGCTTTAACTCACCGGCTGATTGACATATATCCACAACTCGACGATGGTAGGCAATTGACTCATCTCGCTCATCCAAGTCCCAGTACGCATTAGCCAAAAGTAGATTTGTATGGATCTCTTGAGCATTGGCAGAAATCAAGGATCTTTTGTAGCATTCAATCGCCTCTCGCAACCTACAAAATCAGCTGAAGGCTACTAATAGAGTAGAGGCAGCACTTACCGACCAATCTCATCGAAGCATTGGCCTAATCCTTGCCAAAGTCGACCATCGTAGGGTCTGCGGATACAGAGATAACATAGGTGGCGTTAGCGCATAAGGGCTGTCCGGCCGACAAATACATACCGTAAAGCGGCGGAGAACTGATAATAATGCAAGGCATATTGATGCATGTTCACTAATTCGTATGCTTGGCCTAGTCCGTACCACGCACGATAATCTTTACGGTAAGAATCTGTACGAAACAGCGGTCAAAGAACATGAGGACTGTCTGGTAAGAAATGATACGCACCCACGGAGCGTCGGTATGCCTGGATTGCGGCGTTCGAGTTCTTCATTTCCACATATTCATGGCCAAGCAATGTCCACGCAGAGAGGAACGACGGGTCAAGATCTACCGCTCGGCGGAAATATTTAACAGCTTTTGCATGTTCGCCGCGTAGTGAGTAATAGTTTCCTAAAAGAAGTCCATCAACTACAAGACCGAACCATGAACCAGCTACGAACCAAGCAAGCAACACACTTCTGGTCTGTCTTTGCCCAAGGGTACGAATTCGTGCGCGAGCTTGGTAAGACCGAGCCGATTATCCGTCACATATAGGATGTTTGAGTAGATGTCGATATTCTCAATTCGTTGAGGGTCCATGGCTAGGATCCTCTCAAATTGTCGTTCAGCCTGGCCGAACTCTGCAGACCAAATCGTCAATGTTGGCCGCGCAATAGCAATGGCAAGGAAATTGAACCATGCATATGGAAGAAGACACAGGCCCTTTGACTCATCAACCAAAGGCTACCCGGAAAGGCATCTGGACCTAAGAGATAATCACACAAGCTTGCTTCATTTTCTCCTGGTATTTGAAGGTCGTTTAGCGTTTTGATTTGGAATATTTGCACAAGAGGATGCGTCGGAGGTAGGGGTAAAAGTGATAAGAGAGAGGAGAGCTGAATCAAGATCATCAGCTATCAAATATACACAACATAATCACGACAGATGCAGACCTCTTCTCCGTCAGCTATACAGCTTGATAGCAGTCGCCATGTATCCCAACACCAAGGGAAGCCTGCAATGGAAATTATTGCATTCTCGATGGCTTCCTCGCGCCGAAAAAGGGCGGCACAGAAAAGAGCCTTCCTGTTGAGTTTGCAAGTTAGGACCAGTATCCGTCAACAAATATGGTCCCGTACAGGTACATCAGGAACGGATCTGGATGTTTCACCACCCGTAACACCGTCTCGACAAGATTTCGAAATGTAGTAGGGATCTGTCGACGAGTTTCTAGCTGAAGGTGATTATAACGACGATTTTCTAGCGTAAGTGGCGCGTACGATCGAATTTGTGCCAGTCTTCCCCAGCATTGTGCTCGTGTACCTGCAGCAAGACGATCAATATCAACGGAGTGTGTTCAAAAGTGTATTGTCACGCACCAGGAGTCGTGAGTAGAATCCCATGAATGCTGCAGCTGGACTCTTACAACCCTTCAAAACTCCAGCAACCCGAAGGTAATCCTTATTCTGAATGTACAACGCAGCGGTAGTCAGTTGGTCAGCTTCCAACATCTCCTGGTTCTTGTTTCCTTCGCCAGTATAAACTTTGAGGGGCGGGGCATGTTCATGCCGCTGAGGATGTGTATCTTGACTTTGACTTTGCGTTTGAGTGGCCGCTTGGCTTGAGCTTGGGGAAGTGGGTTCTAGCAATGTGGTCTTCTGAGAGTTTCGCGCTGGGGTCGAGGTAGAGAACGTTGAGTCGAATTGTAGCGGAGTACTCTTTCTCTTTGATGCTGGTAAAGCGAGAAGGAGTTCAGAAAGCCTATAACTGTGTTCAATGCTCGCGAAAACCTAACAGAATGTGCACGAACCACTTTGTTGAGTTAGTCAGCCCTCGTTTAGAGCATTCCTGGATAGCGAAACGTATCTCAGAGGCCATCTGAGCATCTATCGTGTTGCGCATCGTCATAGACAACTATTCGGTGGTGGATGAAGGTGGTAGATTCGAAGCATGTCGATTGTCAGTGTCACGCTCTTGATGTTCACGCGTCGCTGAACGCTTGGACCGTTGGTCTAGACCCTGGAACGAATCTATTCTATGACCTGAAAATACAAGCGAGAGCAACAAGAAATCGAGAGTATGCTACAGCTACAATACCAATTTGTGATGAACATGAAAGTTGTATAGTACAGCCTTAGTGACTAAAATGTACAGGCAGTGGTTTAGCAACAAAAACTCATCGAGAAAGCCAAATTATGGATGGTACTGCCGAGAACCTGAAGACGAGTCCGATCTAGCAAATGAAGGCGGATGTATACGATGCAGGGCTTGCTCTTCTGACGAGTATCCAGCGTATGATGGTACTGAATCGCGGTAATACCCGTTATTGGACCATCCTAGTCTATGATACGGTAAGTAATGACGCAGTAAATCTTTATGAAACGAACTTACCTGGGATCTTTATCTTCGTAGGAAGAGTAGGAAGAATTGGAGCCTGGCACAGTCCTTGCATCAGACACGGGGTAGAATCCCCTTCCACCTCCTCCTCGCATCAGCCCCTCATCTGGCAGCGTAAAATCGCTATAGTCAGGTCGTATGTGTCGCCTCTCTCCTCCTGACGTCGGTAAGTGAAACGACGACCGCCGATGCATCGAACCGATATTAGGTATCGTTCTTTCCTGTCCACTTAATGTAGGAAGATCATATGAATAATACGTATCCGCTGGTGGTTGCTGCGGCCAGAAATTTGTAGACCGCGAAGTGCGAAGCCGCTTGAGATTGACAGCTGCCTCGTTGCGGTCTGCAATATCGTCCTGAGTCATTCCATAACCATTTGATATCTGGGGATAACTCAAATGGTCAAGCGAATGCGAATGTGAATGTGATCTACCGTTTCTCGTATCCAGGGTTGCATATGGATACTCAGAAGAAGGGAACGCCGTCCATGGTGGTTGGGACGGATGATGCGGTGGTTGGGAAAGCGGTATCTGGATACTGGAAGGGACGGTTTGACTTTGTCGAATGAAGGGAATGTCCAAGTCCGTCATCTCAGGTGAACTGTCTAACGTGTACACCGCTTGCGGAAGAGTCGGTTTCCGAGGTTCTGGAGGGTCCTCAAGTGTATCTGGCAATGCTTGTTCCAATAGCTTCCTACAATACCGACATTAGTTGTGGTTCTTCAGGGGAAGCTTGCATCACCTACAAGATTGCAGGCACATTCGCATATCGCAGCTTCAGCCATTCCAAGACCTTCATCAAAGAGCTGACATGTCCCATCAGTTCGATGATAGTTTGGACATATTTTGGTTTAATGTCATCCTCAATCGAAGAGGTCATGCGTACTCGTTCTTTGGACCTCAGATGCCATACCTCTATGATCAGGATGGCTGCCGCGACATTGGCTATATGAATCAAATCAAGATGATTTGAATAAGTACGCTCCCTCTGTCGCTCCACGATCTGCGCGCATGACTGCGCGGCATTACAGCAAATGGCAAGGGCTGACGATGGGGCAGCGGAATCGCGATCCACAGAAGACGGTCTAAGAGGCCGAATGAACAAGCGGTGAACGAGTATTTGTGTGAAATGGTAGGTCGTATAGAGGGATGCCGCTTGATTGGAAAATACCTCGTCCGCAATGTCCTTCGACCACTTCACTATGGAAGATCATTTTCAGCGGTCTGCGAACCGTGATAAACTACACTCACAGTAGTCTGGCACAGAATCTACCCACTCCGTCAATGCACGATCCATCTGCTTGACCAGATCCTCTGATGACGGGAATTTCAGCTCGGCTATAAATACCCTTGACGGGCGAACAGCATACTAGGCAACCGTCAAGCGTGAGCTAACAAGTAGTGTCGATAGAACTAAACTTACGATAGTTCTAAGTGCGAATGCCAATATCTGCGTTAACGACAGCCACAAGATGAATGCCGTGACTTTGGAGGGTTTCCCAGGTGGTTGTTGAAACGCCTGCTCGGGATCTTCGCTTTCCCAATACTCATCATCAACGTCAAGCGGTAGGTCTAGATCGAAGCTGCACGTTGTGAATTCAATAAGCACAAGAACTTGTACCTGAAAAGTGGGAATGAACACGTACTCTTCTTCCCCAACAGCACATGCTCGTCCCAGCTGAGCACTCGTAATCCTGTCAAACGCAACAAGATGCCAAAACGCTCGTTTCCAGAGTTCCTCCTCCACCGTTGGCCGGCGGTTATATATTGTTCTGCGATGCGCACCAGCATCCTGAGCTTTCCGAAGACCGATCGTAAGCAGCGTCCATGCAGAACCCTGGCTGGTCGTTCCCCTCAAAAACATCGACAATAACTAACACAGATGGTTAACGAGAATGCACAAAAAGGAACTCGACGACACGTACACTCAAGGTCTGTATCTCGAAGAGAGTAGCAGGATGAAAGAGACTCCGACGTATCCGGTGTACTTCTATAGAGCATCATTGAGCAAGACAAATAAGATCAGGTTCAAAAAATGACACTGACGCAAGCCAACATTGAAGAAATCCCAGCCAGCTAGTGTCCAATTGATTTCAGACGGCTGCCGACCTTGCTCGCTCTTTGGGAGAACCCTGACGTCCTGGCTCCACCGACTGGCCACAGCAAACATGCACATTGAAAGGCACGCAAACCAGATATTCCGATCTTGCAATCCTTCTTTCCACTGTCGCTCAAATGTGGGCCTGTGTAAGAGCGGAAATAGAGTGTTGATGTGCATGAAATAGAGTTCAAACAAGCTGGCTGCGAGCTCTGCTGGCGGAAATTTTGCGAGGACACCTGACAAAACCTCCGGGGAGTCTACATCAAGCCCTTCCCAAACAAACTCCCACTACGAATTGTTAGATCCGCGGCATGAATAAGAATCTCTATACAATAGAGAATAGAGACGCACCTTTGGGAAGCGCCAGTACTCTGGGCGTCGTGTGGAAGAGGTGTTGACTAATGTGGAAACTTGCTGAGACGTATCACCTTGTGCGTAATTAGGGTCATCGTTGTCGAGCGTCTGAAGAATGTGCTGTTGTTTGAGTTTCCGAGTAGCATCAACCAGGTTCATTGTGCTACTCTTTCCATGGAAACGTGTATGATTGTCGTCCTCTTCAGCTGTCGCATCAGGGCCTCTAAGTGTCAACCGTTGCATTCCTGCTGTATACGTATCGACTAGACCATCCGATTCCGATGAGTAAAGCCTAGTGGAGCTTGTCTCAGATTCGTAGTCGGAATCATTTTGAGTTTGCGGGTCGGATGTAGCTGAAGTTACGGCCATAGCATGGCTTCCTGATCGCCTGTGCTGACTGCGCAAAGCTAAATGTGAGGAAGCTTTGGCCACCTGAATTGTGGGCGGGACGCGGGTGGACGACGAGGCAGTACTCCGAGGTGCTGTTGTTGTTTTAGGATTGGATGTGGTAGACGGAACGGGAGTTTTTGATTCCTTTGACGTTGCTTCATCCGTCTTCCAAGAGTCTCGGATGATTTGGGGACCTAATTCGTTCGTGAAGTCGTGATCTGGACGAAGCTAGATCCATTGTAAGTGACACGCCTCTTTAGCTCGGGATTGTGCAACTCACTCGTTTCAGGAGGCTCTCCAGAGACTCTAGCCGATTCTCGAGAGCGGTAATGTATCTGAATGGAACAATATACATTAGCTTGAAACAACGGAAGGGTGTTTCTCGGAACTGACGCTTTTGGCGGTCCTCTCGGTTTCGAGGCTTCGCTGCATGGTTTCCGAACGATTTAGTTCAATATCATCGTATGAAATCTATGACAATGGCACGTACACATAAGTGCAAGGCTTCCGACTTTGAATGCAATTCGAGCAGACATTGTCAGGCATCTTTGGGCCGTCACATTTAGTTTTTCTTCTCCGGCATGCATCACAAGCTCTATCAATCTTGCGCTTCTTCTGAGCGGAGCCTCTGTTATAGTGATCAGGAGTATACTCCTTCATCACTGACGTTGAGGAAGACGAGGCATTACGGGTAAATGGATCGGCCAACGAGTTGGAATCGGGGTAGTATGCGCTTGAGCTCGCTTGCATAGGGAGATAGAGAGAAATTCCGGCCGAGATGAGGACCTTTTCGAGGGCAAACTTCGAGGCGAGAAAGGATCGGACGGTAATGAGAAACGCTAAACAGGGATGATGGAAGGATGGCAAAGAGTAGTAATAACACTTGTCACATGCAAGGCTTTGCAATTTGATTGATCGACATATCGCATTCGGAAACTTCTTCCCTTTGGCTTTTTCTGGCAAATACCGTTCATTTTTAATTGTGTTAAATTTACGAAAAATTGGGAAATATATGCCCATGGACTTGTGCTCGAGATCTTTGTAAAATTGTCGGTAGCTACTTAGGTAGCAAACTTGGAAACTTTCACGATGTCACGGTACCTGACAAGAAGGGGATCCGTCGGGCGCGGGATCCTCGAAAACGTCGGCAGTCGGAATCCGAGAAGCTGCACGTGGTGGACACACAAAGGCGTACATCTTTTCCCTCAACTGGCATGTTCTCGAGAATTTCTCTTCGGCCCCGGAGGTTACAAAGCTCTTTTCGCATATCATCCAGGTCATATCCTGCAAATTGGAGCCGCCCATCACCCCCACCTCTTCCGAGAGCACAGCAACTCGAATTCGAAGAGCTCCAAAAGGCTGCTCAAACTCCACTTGCCAAATCACCTCCAGGCACTGATACAGCTCAGGCTTATGAAGCCGAGTTGTCAATTCACCCTGATGCTCGTAAACCGTTAAAGCCAGCTTTCGAAGGTGACGTGAACCCGGTCACTGGCGAACAGGGTGGTCCGAAACAAGAGCCGGTCGGGAAATGGGGTGATGAAGGAGATTGGAGTTTCAAGGGAAGAGTATCGGACTTCTAGGGCTTGTAGTGAGTTGCTCAACAGCACTTCACACATGTGGTATGATTCCTTACTTTACAGAAAGAAACACATTGTACATATTTTCCCGAATCAGGCAGATCCCTGCACTGACGCTACAACGTTTATGATTATCACAATTCAAGACATCCTATCCTCCGAAAACGATTCCATTGTCCTTGAAATTCCAAAACCCGTATTTGGTGTCCTCTGAGATCTAGATGCAGTACACAAGATATGGTTATACATTGACACCATATAATACAAAATCTGGCCCGCCAAAACAGTTCTTCACCATCCTCAGGACCCTAAGTATTCAGATTCAGATGTATTTCTGCTCTGGTCCCATCTCTGATGGAAAGGTTCAATCGTGGAAAGGCAACCATCTCCATGGACCATAGGTAAGTACTGGACCCGTTTGCAATTTATGACCTTTCAGCGTCATAATTCACATTTGTCCACAAGTGAGTTTCCCAAGATCTAGCTTCCCTGCCCTCATGGGCGAGCCCGGCGGTAGTCCAAGCATACAGTAAGCGTCGTCGCCGTTGTACGACTTTAACGGAAACCTTAAAACGCTGCTTGCGCACTTAGCGCGACCCTGGTTACCTGGTTTCAGGCTTACTGCGCCTTACTAGGCCTTACTGCGCTCACACAACTCGGTTTCGGATTCTACTCAATGTCTTCATGGCTGATTCTCGGGTGATCCCGATATATGACAGTTACATATGTAGAACGGCGGAACCTTCATTATGTAGTCCCATAAGTATGCGGGTAGGTAACAGTTTGAATGCCTCTTCAAATTATGAATAATGACCTATGTAATACCGATGATAAGTAATTGTCGTGGCGCAGTGTCGTCGTAAAAATACATCAAGTGTTCCGGAAGATAATTTGCAGTTATTCCGCGGTATCACGGTGAAGGGAGGTCTTCGACCGGATGGGAGGTAGTCCAGCCGCAGAGGGCGTGTCTTGGTTCCTGCATACTCCGTACCATGACCACATTCGTGTTGCTGGTTGAGTAGAAGTGCCAATCTCCCCTAATGGGCACCACCACACGACATGCCCCTCCCCATCCCAAGCTCCATACCCAAGCAAGGGTATAGAATCGTTTTCGAGCAGTATAGCGCCCTAAAACCTGGCGCAGCCCGAGTTCCTTGTAGTGTTACATTGTCCAAAAATGTTCCTTTCCGCCATTGGATTGTCCATAATAGTACGTGATGCGTGGGGTTCCGTCCAGATTCCAGGGTATCAAGTATCATGTCTGCGAGAAGATTGTCATCTGTCTTTCCCTGGGAACAAACTATGATCAGCACACCCGAGGATCTGAGAAAGCAGATGAGATTGGTGGGCTTACTGTGTTGCTTCCCAGTAACGGTCATGCGTAGCCAATACAGTCGTGAGTTCGGGGCCAGAATTCGAAGTTGTCCAGCCTGTTTCTAGGGTTGGAAGGCTCAACATATTGAGAATAAGACGGCATTCCTGTTGGAGATCGGCAGTTTAGTCTATTTTCTCCACCGGAGTGAAACTATAGACCGTACGCATGAGGCAATAAAGGATATCAAAAAGCTTTTCAACCAATTAGAATACGGACCGAGATAAGGGTGGTTGAGGCACTTACGCGTAGTTGGTTGCTGCGTATGGTTCATCGAGGACGACCCAGACGATGAGACAGGAGGTCACAACTAGAAGTTGATGGTCAACACGTTGTCTGGTAACACGACTGTGAACGAACCGACAAGTGCACAAAAAGCAATTGTACCGTCTCGAAGCATGAGCTGTACTATTCGTGCACCATCCCATCTTCCTCTAATGTACCGGGTTACGCATAATGCGAGAATGATGACCTGGGAGATGATGGTTGCAATGCTAGGCGCGGAATTTGAGTTCGATAACTTGGACGCGGAGAAGAGCATACCCAAAGTAGGCCATAGATCTGGGAGTATGTTTCACGAGGTCGTCTGATATAAAGGTGTCTGCTTTAGGGAATGTGACGGCAATACCACAGACTGTAGCCGTCAATTCGACGAGTAGTAGGGTGATAAAGCCATATGCAACCCATTTGTTTTTGTTGTATAGTGCGTAAACTTGGCCGGACATTCAGTTGAGAGAGGGAATGACGCAACGACAGTAGAGACACACCTCGAGCCATCATGACTATCTCCGCACCGGTCATTATCATAAACGTTAGAAATGCTTGCATTCCGAACCATACTCTTATTGAAGGATTGTGTAGAGGCGCTTCGGATATCACCGCCCACTCAATACCCCTATTACAGCTAGACAACAATTAACTTCCGTGAAAATGAAACGATCGATCAACATACATTTGAGTGAGCAGCGAAAAGTATCTTGCGAACAGGAACGCCCACTTGATCCAAGAATTCCACGGTTTTCTGAGAAGAGAAAGGTGAAATGGTCAACATACCGTCCGAGTACGCGCAAAGACACGTAAGAGAGTCCTACTACGCACGACCATATGTGCTCCACCTCGTCGTCGAGAGTTATCAAGATGTCCCTGGGTACATGAAAGAGGAAGTCACTAAGCAAGGAATGGTTGGAAGCGAGTTGAGGCAATTCGTTACCAGACAAGAAACACCAAAGCAGCGCCTGAATGAATTGAGGTGTCACTCGGAATGAAGTAAAGTGAGTCCATGGTTACACACCTGCAGCAGCGTTGAGGTCCCGAATAAGCCTCGTCACTTGCATTGAGCAAGCCCGCGCGTTGTCTCTTGCCTCTCACAGAGAGCGAGAGGTTGGCTTACGACAGGTTCAAAAGGAAAAGAGGGGGTGGTTTATCGCAGAACGTGGAAAAGAAACATACCGAATTCCACGAGGCCTCATGCATCATGAATGCCGGTAATCTCAATCAGGTCTCAGGGTCCCAAGGCGCCTAACTTCTATTGGTCCATATGTCTAAATTTGGTTTCCTTTTGCCACGAGAGATCATCGATCCACGGCAAAAAACTGATGGCCTTCTCTTGACACGAGATTCGAACGGAATTCTTGGAAAGAGCCACATTTGAAGGTTGCAGGGACTTGGACTTTGACGATTTGAGTGCCCACAAGTAGAGCATCTCGACCTGAAAGCTTCATCTTTGAGCCCCATACTGTACCCCACGCATTGTCAATGTCTACACTTGACAGATATCATGCAAAGACGCGGTTGTGTCTCGGCAGGCGGCAAATGAACATGATTACATGGTGAAACAAGTGATTTACTGACGGGATGCTACACAGAAGTCCTTCAATAGTACTCTTTATAGATGTCCGTTGTCAAACCGTATTCAAGAAAGATTGGGCGTTCGACCAGTACCCACCCCCGGATCCGAGAGCGTGTACTTGGGAAGTGGGTCAGTACTTCCCTGGACCAACGGTGGCGAGCGCGCTGCTGCTTTGTTATCTCTTCCAGCAACCTCGAAGGGATTCTGGAGTTGTGTGTCATTATCGTCGTCATCGTCGTTACGTTCTTCGTCTAGTCGTTTCATGCGAGCTTTCTCCTCTTCCGAAATTTGTCGGTGTGACCATGAGCCGCCACCGTAACCATCTTCCGCATCAGGGACACTTTCGTATCGATGTGAGTCTCCCGTAGTACCGCCTCCAAAGGTACCCCGGCTTGCAGGGACACCCTGATGGTTACCCACTTCGCCGTAAGGGTCAAAGTCTTGCGAAAAGTCTACGGGCGGTAGGCCTGACGAACGACTGGAGTTTCGATTCCGCATACGAATATCATTCTCCTTCATAACTGACAAGCGCGATTGTCGAGCTGTCTTCTTTTCGCCCTTGATTTGACGAACATAGCGAGCTACTATGAGAGCACCATCTGTATGGGGATATGAGTATGGGAAAAGGTTAAACGAGCTTGAACGTTACCGACATAATTCCGTAATGAGCACAATGGCAGCGACTCCAACGAAAATGCCACGAGCTGTTTTGAAGAAACCAGCGCATTGATCTTGTGCACCGGCGTCGACAACGGTACCTTGGCAGGCTTTTTCGACTGCAGTCGAAGAAAAGTGGGTGATAACGTAGAGCAGGTACCCAGCGACGGCGACGTTGATCACAAAGTGAACATAGATAATATGGGCGTAAATTTGAACAAAAGATTGTTTACGAACGATTGCACCGATGAAACTGTACGAATGGTCAGACTTCCTGGTCGGCATTGAACCTCAACCACAGGACGTACCCTAGCATCGAGGCGACGAGTAGAACCGTTTCTACTAGGCCACCTATCACAAATGCTGCCTTTTCGCCTGTCTCCATGTAAGGCATGTCTATTGAGAAAATAATTGAGAATACGCTGTCTTTAATGAGATGGCAGAAAACTCACGAGCAACTTCGAACCACAGAACAATTGAGAGTATGCCTCCGAAAAGTATGCCCAAGAATGACATGCATATCACTCCGAATCGTACAGGTAGACAGCAACAAAAGGTTTGCCCTCCGAAAATGAGCTCCTTAAGGTATAGCTTGGGCATGATGGGAGTATGGGTCGAAGTTGAGGGCAACGAAGCCTAATTATTGTCGTTGTCTACACGTTCTTGATCGCCGAGTACACACAAAACACTGCCACGCTGGCAGTGTCCTGATCAATGCTGAAAAAATCAAAAATGTCTTGCATTGACTCGAAGCTTGAAGCGCAGCGGGAGAAATCAGGACAAGGGCTAAAGCTGAGACTAGTGAAGGAACGGAAACAACTCCGAAGCTGCCATTTCAAAATTGTGCAGCTCAACGATTTGCCGAAACTTGCGTCATTACTCTCATCATTCATGAACGTCACTCAAAAAAGTACAAAACCGCTGCAACGGTTGGCGCTGCATTCTACAACAACTTGTGCTAGTCAAGCACAGGAATACGGCAAGTGCATCGTTGCATCGTATACGGATGTTCGCAAGGACATCTGCAAGGAAGAATTTGCAAAATTTGGACAATGTCTCCGTGAAGCGGTAAGTGTGTTCAAGGTGGGTCGATGCTGTTACTGACTCTAGCTTCGACCAGATGAAAAGGAAGTGGTAGTTGTGAGTTTAATAATACATTCCAGATAATCTAACGATAATAGATACAGCCATTATCCAGTGCTAATCGTTATTAGAGTCCAGAGCGCCGGGCACCGTTCTCTGACCAGGGGTGTCATTCCTGGTAGCAAGGGCGAATCTTCCCGCACCTGGTCTCATGAAAAGCGATATACCGGCCTGTACTGGCCAAGTGGTGGTGTTTGGAAGGGGTAGTAGACTGTTTTGATCACTAGGTCGGGGTATCGGAGGTGCTCGTAACCGTGCTATTGTAGACGCAAGTTGTATGTCAAGAACATAATCATGGGAATGATCTGGCTTTCCGTCTGACAGTGATGCCTCAAGGGATGGGTTGCCGTCCCAGGATGGTGACGTGGATGGTTCGGGTGGTTCGGGTGAGGTACTGTCGCTGGTATTTGGAGAGGCGGTGTGGACCTCAAACGATATGGTGGTGAGAAGGAGCTGAAGGAAGAGAATGAACAAGTCAAGGCCCAGTAGTTGAGCTTTTGTGGGAATGTAACCTGCCAGAAAGTCAACGACGGGGGTACTAGTACATAGCTATATTATCTACTCACCCAGTCCTACGAAATCCAGTATGATAGCCCTCCCTTCGGACGCCCCAAACAACGCATGCATCCATATACAAGGTGCATTCAATGCTAGAAGCACGATGAAGAATGCGCCCAGTGGACTGCTAGACACAACTTCCCTGGGTGCTCGGCACACGACCTGACCGAATAAACGAAGCAGGAGGTGGAAAACTGAAGGAGACTGTAAAAACGACAGACAATGCAATTGATGCAAGACCGAATCGAGCTGGAAAGGAACAGCTACATTAGCTTTATATTGGCTGAGATTTTCAAGACCGTGTCCAAACCGAATTTATTATGTGCTGGCATTCCGCCTTGGACCGTTTTTGCATGACATACAGTGCAGGAAAGAAGAATGGGCCTGAAAGGTGGCCTGACCGTGGACGTGCTCAAGCAAAGTCTCACCAGCGCTTGGCATATATCTTACACACAACTCATTTCGCATCCCCCATGAGGTAGCTGGGGCCCAGCATAGTTATGGTCAAGACTCTCCTTCTCGTTGCTTGTGTCTTGATAGACATTGCAATTCTCGTCTATTTCTTCTATTGGAACCGTTTTGTCGCGTGGATTCTTGGGACTATCATCCGTTTGGTTTATTGGAATGAAGGAGCATCTAGTTTATGGCTTGAAATCGGTACGTTTCTAAGCTGCACGCACCAGAGATTGATGGAATTGATTGAGTATCAAAGGGGCAATACAATTCTCTGTTCTCAGTGGACGGATACTTTTGAAGGATGTACGCTACCACACTAGCAATCAAACCGTCAAGATTGTGAAGGTGCAAATATCATGGCGGTATTGGATACGCAGGCCAATGATGGAGGAGGACATGGGCATACCAGTAGGAGAGAATGGTGCGTTCCATTTTGCGTTACTGTTCTATAGTTTACCCCTGTCATAGAGCATTCCGCCTCTCGCGACCCTGCCTGTCGGATACAAATCACATTACACGGATTGGAGTGGTTCTTGTATAACAGAACGTCTGCTTTCGACGCTATCATCTCCCAGCTACGTTCGAATCCCACCGCACATCATGACAATACACGGGAACGGAACGTGTTGAGAAAGTCCGGTGGGTGCAGATGTTGGATAGCATAAGAAAATTCACTAATACTCGCACTACAGCCACGAGCTTATCGCTAGCACCCTCCTTTCTAGCAGGATCTCTTAGGTCGCACACACCACAGGTTATTCAACGTTTCGCAGGATGGGTGCGTCAACAGCTCCCCAATCTAGACCCGAAAGAGTTACTTCCGCTTGGTATCGAGATCAACAAAGGCGCCATCATTTGTGGTAATGCGTCCACACCCAGTCTTATGGTAGCAGACTTCCAAAGAGCAACAGGAACTTTTGGGGTCATGCGAGTACGTGGGTGTGCTATGTATTTAGCCACTTTGATGCTAATATCTTTCTCAAGTCCCGCTCGAAGTACGATCTGTACAAGCAAATGCTCTCTCTCAGCTTTAGGCATGCCGTTGTTCGCATGAATGAGAACTACAACTATCATGAATCAATGGTGTCCACTGGAGAAGTGATCGATGGCTACATCGACAGGTCAGTCGAAATTGCGTCTTCTGAGCGACTGAAAACTCATCCAGGTTCTAGAGCGAAGCGCTCTACCTTTCAAACTGCCACCTACCATGCTTTTAACAAAGTCTGGAATCGTCTAAAGTTATACCGCCTTGTCAGAGACTACCTCAACCCAAAGAAGAACACTCATACGAAGAAACGCGAGAAGAGCCGTAATGATGATACACCCATTGGTATCGACTTCTCCGTGCTAGAGTATGCTATCGAACGGAAAATTCTCGAGGCACCTATGCTTGAGCTGTCATACTACGTCGACGTGGCAGGCACTGTTCCCCCTCATCCTCATGTTGGCATAGATGATTATGGTATTGGAAACGGCGACATGGGTCCGGAATGGGGCGTAGACATCGTCGTAATCGGTGGGACTCTTAGATACGGTCCATGGGCGGACAGGCAACGGTCTGTACCTTTGGGTCAATTCATAGCGTCGACTGACAGTTTTGCAATCTTGTAGTGCCGAACTACAAAGAGCTTTTTTTCCGCCGACATATCAGAACCTTGACCCAACCACTCGACTTGAACCAGGAGATCAACGATTATGGACTGCTCTGAAAGTTTTCATTGAATTTCGAGATCAAGTCGACCTGCACATACCCTTCCGTGAGGCATCAAAGGTATGTGCCATTCTGAGAAGGTTATTCAGGCTAAGCTCAAGAATATTTGTTTTTTTAGAACTGGCAATGGGACGGACTTTCCGAGGTGATGCATCGACCTCGGAAAAGAGAGCCTGCCTACCTCCATCTCACAGCTGGGGATCGCTCGTCAGTCAGCTACCTCATGCCTATGGTTGCAGGAAAGGATGGGTACGAGCCGATCTTGGAAGTGCATCTCGACACTGTCACTGTCACCTCGAGTTTGAATGACATTCGATTAGTCTCCGCTGAATCCTGCCGTGTCAGTGCCCTTTACCTTTTCCTTATTATTTTGTATTTATTTCCCGGTTAGGTTCATTGCGAACTTCCGTCTCCGCTCTCTTGGAATGCAGAGCGTGCGTGGACCATCGCGGTCTCATTACGGAACCCAGTTTTATTTCTCATTCGCGACCATCTCAATATGTTTACTGACCTAGGCAAAGACTGGACCTCTGGGCCACCGAGTCATTATTACCGATTCGTCCCTATGATCTATTTGTTCGAGTTCGATATGCATCATTACGAACTAAACCTTTACGCGAACGACCAAAACATAATCGACAAGCCACTCATGAGAGAAGAGAATGGTGCCTATACATTTGTATTTCTTTTGGAAAAATCTCATACGCCTCCACAGCGATCTTTACCTTCAAAGGAAATCGGCTGAAGAGTCATACGAAAATTCCTTCGAACGTTTTTCGCCCCAATTCGACCATCATTTCATTTACGGTCGATATCCCCGATGTTTCACTCAATCTTTCTTTACCTCGATGGAATACAAACGCTCTACATGCCCCAGCAGAAGGAAGTAGTTTGGCCAAGGTAGCATCCCTAGTAATCGACGGGTCCTATCTCTACTATGCAGATGTACGCGAGGACAACGTGGAGCAGCTGAAGCTGAACTTAATGGTTTGACTTGGTTTTATCCCCCGAGATACAAATTTTTTTAACAACCTCTTTAGGCTAACACCGTGGTCTTCAAAGCCCTGGGATGGTCCATCCGGTATTTCATGATTCTAAGGGACAATCTCTTTGGATCTTTTACCCACTTTTCGACTTTGTATGAATATCTTGAGCGACGAGAACGAGGGTTAACGCCTGGGGATCCCGTCCAACAGAAGTACAGAGAAGGAAAGGTATGTTCTGGGTTTCTCGTTCAGACAGAATGCCGACATCCTCTTTAGGCAAATATGATGCAGGTGGAAATGTCCGTGAACTTGCTCAACGGAATGACCGTTCTCCCTGCGGGCCTTCCTGGATATGAAATTTCACACACAAACTCGGAATCTACCACTATCGGACATTGTATTGTTCTTACATTTCCTGAATTGCAAGTTCAGCTTCGGACTCATGATCATTATATGGGTAAGTCACCGCTGGCTACTCTGTACATGTTATGTGACGATCTTCATAGAGATGACCCTCAACATCGATACTATCAGTGGAAATATTGAACCTGACTTCCCTGAGAAGGTGGCATTTTTACCTCGGCGAAAGAGCACCTTTGTCTTGGATGGTAGGCTCCCTGTTAGCTTGATGTGTCATAGGAACTGATGTACCTTCAGGCGTTGACATTACGGCTAACAGGCTCTTCGGCCCGCCGCCTCGAAATCTTACATACGTTTGCATTTGGGAAATCTTCTTGGGACGTTTGAATGCGTGTCTATCGGCTTCAGACGCTTTCATTCTCGCTGCGGCTGGCAATGCCTTCCGTGTGAATTTTGCGGATGTCCTAAATGCACCTGCAGCAGACTACACGCCCGCTCTTCTTCCTGATCGTATGTGCTATAATGCAGCTCTATAAACAGATTATAATCCGACCAATTATTCAGTGACTTTTCTGAAGGTTGCTTTAACATCATGCAATGTAGTCTGGAAATCGGGGAACGCAGCACTTCAGGTTTCCGTCCCACTAGGTTTTACTTTGGACAACAATGATCTAGGTGGTCATGATTATCGCAAATTCACAAGTGTCAAAGTCCCGCAACTTTCTGTCACGGCCTTCCTCAGTCAAACCGGTAGTCCCATGTGGCTCGAAGCTGGAAATCTGACAACGGATTTCAATCTCGATATCTATTCATTGCCCCATGGATGGCAAAAGAGCGCGGAAATGCAAGCAGAGTTTATCGAAGAACAAGACAAAGAGACTGGAAGAGCAAAGAGAATGTTTGACCTCCTCCGCGAAAGCAAAGATAAATCCCAAGGTACGATCGAGATGTTCGAACCTATGCAAACCGCCAACATAACTTCACTAGGAGACCCTACACACAAAACAGGGGTTTATTTACCTCAACCATCGATTTCCGGGCTCGACAGGTACTACAGGCGTCGTCGTCGACAGACAAAACTCAGCGTTGAGACTTCGTCCTTTGAGGATGTCATTGCTGAACAATCGTCGGAGTCGGACCCCGATATAACGCACTCAAAGCGCCTTTCAAGTGAAGATCACCTAGCGTATGTCGTTTTTCATCGTACTTTGTGAGCAATAGCTAATGGCTACCAGCTCGACTTACTTCTCTCATCGACCTACTGTTAGGAATAACGAAGAGGATATGAACTCTGGAGAAGAGTCAGATGACGAGGACTTGACTGAACGGTCGGACAGTGATTCAGATTGGGAACACTCCGGTACGTGTTTCTGTATCCTGATGCAAATACCTGCATTGAACCGTCTTTGGTGGTTAGATGATTCGCAGTCATCAGCTTCCACACCATCGCCTAGACGACATTATTTCTTAATGGGTCACAACATCGTCGGTCGTGGGTGGGATCCCATGCTATGGGACGAAGAGGGACCTTTTCATTGCACTCGGGTAGGGCTTTTTTGCATTGGTGCTGTTCCTTTCTTTGACAGTACATGCAGGATAGCAAGCTGCCCCCGCCCGCAAGACCTAAGCACCCTGTTCAATCCAATAATACGCTACCACCCCGTCATACGGTACGTGGGACCGAGGAGCACGACACAACGTATTTCAGAGTAACCCAACGTCGAGCTGCTGAAGTGACGTTGACTCCTCTTATAATTGATGTTCTTGTGTTACTAGAAGATGATGCTGGGAATACCGTAGGTTTACCCAACTAGTCTCATGCTCAAGTACTAACTCATATCATTAGGATCTTTCGCCCGAACTCACCATTGATGATGCGATGACCAAGTTCATTTCTCAAATAAGCGAACAAATGGAGCAGGAGCAGCCTAAATGCACTATTCTCGACGTGGAGCTCGAGTCCATCAGTATCAGGGTGCTTTTGCACCTTGCCAGAGAGAACAATGGGCTGGGACCTTCTACCTCCATACTACCTGGCAAATTCTCCCTCTTGGAAACACAACTCCAAGGGATTTCAGTATCAGGAGGTACTTCTGAAGGCCGTGCCATCTCTGTTGCCGTCGAAGTGACCAGATTCCAGTTATCTCCGTTGTCGTATGCCAAGCACAAGGTCGAGATTGCGCCGTGTGTGCTGTCTTCGTCTTTAGGAAGTGTCACAATCTCCCACTCTGACTTTTGTGATGGCCTCAACATTGCTTCTGTTCTCTTACAATTCTCAGACGCTGCACCAGAGGCCCTAGTATTGACAGGCCTGGTGGCGTTGGATTGTGTGGAACAGATGAAGGCTCTCGGCAAAAAGCGAAACCGCCACGTGGCCGCCGTCCGGTCCATCCTACCAATCCTTCAGCACTCTACAGCTGGGGACCTACTTGTGGATCGGCTTTCCACAATCCAACCTTCCTTCCTCGTGCAAGTTGGGCTTCCACACAGACTTCGGATTGACCTTAGTTTCCGCTTTCTTTTCCACCTCCGGGACTGCCTATTCCACCTACGTAGTAGGAATGTTGCCTTCGGAACGGTGCAAGGAATTGAAGGCGATACAGGCAAACAGGCTCTTCGCGAGGCGATAAAGGCACGCCTCAATGCATTAGAACCCGATGAGCGCAATTTGCTCGACTTAGGAAAATTGGCATCCCTGTTCTCGCTCGGTGACGATCCGGAGGTCTGGCGAGTTCAGGTATCAGAACCTACCCATCCCTCCAAATACTTGTCCATCAACGTCTCCCAGCTACGGTTTGCTGCCGTGGACAAGACAAGCACGACACCCAGCGAGTTGCTGTTGGAGGACGTAGTTGCCACCATTCGGATCCGTACATTTGATCTTGTTGATCTTACGCGACCCAATAGTGTATCGCAAACATCACTACGACACAAAGGAACTCGACTCGGCCAAAGGGCCTCTGTTTCATTATGCATGGGCAAGATACACCTGACCGTCTTCCCTCACCTGATGAACATAGCCCAGGAATCATTGCGAGTCGAGAGGCTGTATCGTGGACTAGTCCCTCGAAGGGAACGAGATCATGAGACTGACGATAGAATTGACTCTATCCAGATCGATTTCATCTGTTATCTTCGCGACATGCTGGTCCAAGCAGTCGCAGAGACTTTAATATTTGAATTCGGCTTTGCACAACTCCGTGCTGGATCAATGGGCCTGACTAGAGATGGACATGTACAAGGCATGAATCACTCGGTCCAACTGGGCTGCATTTTTCTGCGTGCTCGGTCACCACGCAGTCCCCAGCACAGTGGCCAGGACGAACTCGCATCCCTGGTCTCTTCGGATCTGAGACTGAGTGTTATTATGCAGAAACAAACACTAGGTTTGGATGCCAGAGTGGTAATGGGTGTCGGAGGTCTCCGATTTACTGTCCCCCGAAGTGCGCTTCGCCTCTACCGATTCTTTGAGGAGTGGAGAGCAGACTTTCTTCCGGGAATTGAATCGACGATGCATGCGATGCTATCCGAGGTCGAAAAGTCACCCAGTGAGCCCACGCCAGCTCAGAACCCACCAGGCTCATCTCAAATGAAGATACAACTTCATGTTGGGGTGAACTCCGCAGGTGTCTTTCTCCGTGTCATGCGGAATACGTGGATCTCGTGGGAAGTCAGCGATACTATTGTTCATTGGAACACCCCTAACGCATCACTCGCCGGTGCTTCCCAAACTGTCGGGGTGCAGATATCTTCGCAGATGTTCTGCATTGTATCTCGCTCGCCGGATACGCATGCAGAGACTGTGATGAAATTGAAATTACCCTCAATATTTTTATCTGGCCAGACTGAATCCAGGCGTCTCGATGCCATTGCTCTAATGCAATATGTAGAGTTCAAGATCAAACCCTCGCATTGGGATACTTTACTAGGCGTTCAGCAGAAGTTTGGTCAAGATTTCAACGACCTCCTTGCACTCGTCCACGAAAGCCGGATCAAGCAACCAAAACCCAGCCAGGATCGGAAGCAAGCGCCGATGCAACAAGCACAGCACTTTTCCATCTTCCTACAAATGGAGGGATTTAGGGTTGGCTTTGAAGGGCTGTCGTCCGTTTTGTATTTGGAATGTCCAGGCATCCGTGGGAGGTTTGATACCCTTCCTCACCAGATGTGGTCTGTCGATGTGTCCGACCTGGCCCTGTCTTTGGCTCCGCGTACTGCAATGGGACCTCGTACAACTACATTTGACAGAAAACGGCGCTCGGCCTTTGTCGTTATCGATTTCAAGGTCACAGGCTCTACTCGAGATGAAGCCAAAGGCGATCTCACCAAGAACCTAAAGATGTCCGTCACAAAGATTCATGCAGTAATGCAGCCTAGCTCCATTGGGGAGATTGGTGATTTTGTAGATGAGATTCAGGTCAGTAAACTCCCGACCCAAAATGATCATCTTCTGATACTTTCACAGAGAGAGATGCTTGTACGTCAGGAGCAAAGGGCCCATGAGCTTGCCGCATTCAAGGAGAAGGCGCAAAGTATCCTCAAAACTTTGGAAGTCAATGCTGAACAGCAGGAGCAGAAGAAGCTGATCTCTTGGTTGCACCAATATGTCATTGAATTTAATATTCGCAACGTCGGAGTCGCATTCCCTCTGGCTCATGACCATGTAATGACTTTAGCGCCCGAGAAGAACCGCCCCCTTAGAGCGTTTTTATTCTCAATCAAGTCGGTCAAGTTTGGCACACACCGTGGAGAGACTGGTCATGCAACCATGCATAATTTTTCCTTCCAGTTCATATCCAGGTGAGCCTATCGTATAACAATCAACCCATCTCATAACTCACGAAAAGATAGTTTCAAGCAATCGGATCCCAGTAGTTTCTCTGGTGAAACTCACGAGAGCCACAATCGACTGGTATATCCTGAGATGAAGGCACACGTGCGTTTGTCTGGTTCTGCTGTCTCCCGACAAATCTACATCAAGGCTATTGTCAGTGGCTTTATCCTAGAGCTGGATTCAACTATTCCGGAATATGTATTTTCCTTGTTCGATGTTTATCGAGAAGGGAAAGAACGAGTGACGAAACTATCGGCGAATCTACCTCAGACTTCCGCTGCGCCCGAGGTATCTGAAAGGAAACAGGGAGAACTGCCTCGTTCAAATATCTATGCTTCGCTGACTTTCCTTAGCGGAAAAGTCAGAATGTATAGCACAGCTGCCACTACTTCTTCTCGAGCAAGAGCACCGTCAGGAGGCTGGGAGACAGCAGACTCGCAGATTCTTGACATGGGCGCCGAGATTTTCAATCTTCCCATCGTCTCTGTGTGGGCAGAATATCGTGGTACGCCCCCAACGCAACCAGCTCTTTCCGCCCATGGTTTAGAGCCCTCAGTGCTGATGTTCAAGAGCACTGTACATTCGAGTCATAACGTGTTGCGGCCCACATTACTGCCATTCCTCACGGAACTTATGTCCCGGGTCGAAAACAGGATGCGTACCGTCCATCCGCTCCCATTATCCTCGAGCATATCTTCGGAGAAAGCCGCGCCACTACCGGGCGCGGAGGAGCCTTCTTCGCAGAGCCGTTCATCATTGCAAATCAGCTTCGGCCTTCGGATTGACAAATCGAAGCTTGAATTGACGTGCCATCCGGATGTCAACGTTGTGGCTGGCTTGACCTGGGAGAGTGGTGGATTCGTGGTCAACGCCTCTCCAGATTCCCACAAAGTTACCTTTACCGGAAGTGTGGGAGGCTTGAGCATTGGATTAAAGCATGGTTTCCTGAGCGAGGACTGTGTTCGTCTAGATGCTCGAAACCTTGCCTTCTCTGTTTCATTCGCAAAGACTGAAGTTGATCGAATTGCGATTAGCTCCGTCTCCTTCGTACTGGAGACCGAGTTTTTCGGTGGTGTTCGATTCTCTCGTTTGCAGGACATGCTTTGCTTCAAAGCGGTCTGGTTAGATCGCATCCCGATGTTTAACAACTCAGCTCTGGAGCTTGACAGCGCTCCATCTGAACCTCGTTCTAGAACCATCACTGGAAGTACAACCACGGCCACGTCTACGGCGCCACCACCGAATCAGGAGTTTGTGACAGCCATCCTAGTTAGGATAAGACAAATCAACTTGGATATTGACCTCGGCCAGTCGATTAGTGCCGTAAACTTCAATCTCAGTAACACCGTCCTTCGCACAAAGTTGACGGAGCGTAGCAATGAGGTTTCATTCTCAGTTAGAGACCTGAAGTTGTTGGGAAAGGGAAACCTCAGTGGAGAGGCAGTTGTCTCGAATTTCGTTTTCCATACCTTACGTCGTACACACAATCGTTCAGCGGCAACTGAAACCCGTATGCTGGAGCTTCGTATGACAAGCGGCCCCCTGGTGATCATGCTAGAGTCGGATTATCAGAGGCTCTTACACTATCGGTACGTCTCTGAGGTTATACCTTGTCTCGAGAAAATTCTGACAACCCGACTCTCCTAGTGCTGAACCACTCGCGGTGGAAATCCTCGACGATTGGTCAATGACTCAACCGCAGGCTCAAGAGAAAGATCGCCCTCTCAGCCTTTCTTTTACCGTTTCCAGTCCAGAAGTCGTTGCTGTCGCCACCGTTGGAACCATCCCAAAGCTCATGTCGTATGCCAACAAATTCCAAGCCAACCTCGAAGCTCAGAGAGAAGGGGCAAGTAGAGAATCGAAGACCTTCCGTATCTCTCGTTCCCCTAGGCCCGATAACCCGCTCTCTGCCGTCGCAGAAGCAATGATACACTCCGCCAGGGCGCGCTTCAAGGAAGCTGAACCAACCTTGTCATACGCCATCAAGCAGCACATGAGTCTTAGGCTCGAGTTACTGCGCCTGGTGGTCTTCCCGCGAAATATGAACGATGCCGAAGTTGCCCAATTCATTGGACGAGATGTTCGCGGTCACCTTAGCCGGCTTGTTGAGTCCGAAGCAACCTCAGCCCAGAGAGATATTCGTCTATCTTTCTCTACAATGAAGATTTCGCGATTCACACATCTTGGTCACACTATGGTTGCTCCAGGTCCTCTTGGCGACGGAAAGGAATGGCTCGACGCTTTGATGAAGGATGCTCAGGGTGCCGACATCGTTGGTTTGCCGTCAATCAATATGCACATGAAGAGCAAGGAGACACAAAAGGGCGGGAAAACAGTGCTCGCGTACGATTTCGACAGCCAGTTCATTCGCGGTCAAGGGATGATACACGACGAAGACATTTACATCACACTCAACGTCGGCCTCTATTCGTGGCTCACCGTACTCCGAAAATCGCTCACTCGCGAGATGGAACAAGTGAAGGCGACAGCAGAATGGAGGAGCATTCCTTCGATAGCTGCTTCTGTGCAGAAAAAACCAGTAGATTCAGTGAACCTTAGCCCCACCAAATCCGCTTCTTTGCCCCCGGGCAACATTCCTTCCAATTCCTCAGCTACCCAAGAGCCTGTTGCTGATCCTTCTAAACCGGCATCATCTACAACGAATGCAGATGCTAGCGAAACATCGACAAGCGCCGGAAACGCTTTGGTCTATCAACCTGGCGAGCGTCACATTGAACGATTGACAATGCGACAATTGGGCGATGCTACACCTGACGTTATGCACCCCTTCTTCATGAAGAAAGCCGGTTTCAGCCTTGAAGATTCCTTGCCGCAATACGTGCACGAGTACGCAACCGCACCCCTGGAGGAGATCATGGAAGCCCTCCTCAAACTATACAGCAAACAGTTACTAGCCAGGGGAGAAATGGACTCCGCGTAGTATTCTATCCCTTGTATAATGAAGACTAATAGTTCATACAATAATCATTTTCCTGTAAACACACTTAGTAGTGCGAAACAACCATATAGCAATCCAACCGGGTATGCAACCAGTAGACGTTGTTCAGACATGCGTAGGACTGCCACGAATATACCCGACGCAGAATACGTGCACCATATAATAGTGAGTAGTGAAACGAGGTAGCCAAATAGACCACTAGAAAAGGCACGAGTATTATTAGCGGAAGAAACGTGTAGAAGACGTGGCATTTACTTTAGTGTCACCATCACGCTCAGCGCCCCTACACCAACCATCGGAAGTAAACAGTATCCCAAGACAGAAGTGACACGATACGCGTCAATGCCTTTCTCGGACATGAGGTTGAGGAGAGTGTATATTGAGATGGATCCAAAGAGGCCAACGCCATATATATAGCCGAAATTTGGTTTGCCGGACTGGATGCGCAGTCAATAGTGGGTTTGTTATGAAGATCTGCGCACATACTAGAAGCAAGAATGTCGCGAAGCAGAACACGAACAGAATAGGTCCTGCTAGATCTGCATCATCCATAATACGTTCGTCAACACGACTGAGTGGATTGAGGACGGTCATAGATTTGGCGCGTATGTGCGAAAAGTTAATTCCGAGCTCTGCAGTAGAGTTCAGATGACTGATGAATGTAGCAACCAAGAGACGTACCCTCAAGGAGCGGTGGCTCCCCCTCGAATCCTCCGGTACCAAATGCCGTCCACCAGCCACCTTGCGGTTGAATATTACCACCATAACTCCCACTAGCCGCAATGTTTCCCTGAGCTGCAGCCAAATTTCCGTCTAAACTGGGTCTTGAACCGGGATAGAAGTTGGAATCTGAGCCAGCAGGACTTGGAGAGTAAAACTGAAGAGGCGCTCCCTGAGGCTGACCAGCATAATAAGAATTTTGAGGGGCGGGATTGTAAGAATTCTCTTGCCACATAGCGATTGTGTGGTCGTGGAGGAAGGCTGGGAAAGGACAGCTGGAGGTCACGCGCCTTACAGCCTGGCACCAAACACCAGTGACCAAATGTCGCTACCTCAATTTTCCTCGTTTTCTTCCTTATCTACACCCACAAGCACTCAGAATGTTTCCAATTTTACTCAAAAAGTTACCCCTTCTTCAACCCAGCTTGTTGCAGGAGCAAGCTCGTCATCACAGCCGGGTCCTTCAAGTTGGCAATCACCGACTGTGAACAAGAAGAAAACCCGGACAAAGGAAGAGAATGATATCATTGAAGGGACGGCGGCAAGGTGAGCTGCGCGTTTTTGGTCGGGCAAAGGTTACAACTTGTAGTATTTCTAGATTTGCCTCGAAGCTTGCCGAGGACCATACAGCGGTGCTCAACCCAGACGTCGATTCTGCTTTTACCGACACCTTGGATGTCGTGAAACGACTTTTGCCGTATCATATATACCTCAACCCGAATGAGGACCTAGAAACTATCGTTCTTGATCGCAAAGGGAAAAGCAAAGCCGACGAGTTGCGCAACGAAAATCAAGGTCAGACACCTTCGGCTCGCTCTCTGAACTATTATTCAATAGCAATCTAGAAACAAAGTTTGCAATAGAATGCTATAAGAGGAGACAGAAGCTGGAAGCGCGTTTCAGAAAGGCTAGAATGAAGCCCGGTAAAGTGGGTGGAATGTCCTTTCTTTTTACTTCGAGTTCTGACCAACATGATCCAGGATCCCTTCAAGGAGGAGGCTATTGTACTTGGACAACTCGCGTTAGAATCAGACCGAGCGGATATGGCGCTCCTTCATAGCGAAGTACGGGCAGCACGAAATGAACTTGACAGACTCGAGAGAGCAAAAAGAGCTGCCGCTGCCCCTGCGCGAACATCGACATATTATCCTTCTCAGGCTCAGGCCCAACCTCAAATCCCATCCCAGACACAAACCACCACCACTCCTACGCCAGTTGCGCAGACAACCTACTATCGTGCCTATCCCTATGCATATGCTCAAGCATACGGTGCAGCACCAGCCACCGCTCCAGCCGCACCTCCTCCAGTTGCACCTCCACCAGCTTCAACTTCCTATCAAGCCGGCGTAGCTATCCCCGTCCAGCTACCCGTATCATCACTCCCTGCTCTTCATCAACTCGGGATTATCCCTGTTCCTGCACCGGTAGTACCTACGACCGGACAAGCGGCACCTCCCGCGGTACTACGAGGCTCCAACGGCACCATGCTCAGCTTGGAGATTAATGTATCACTTCTACAGCCCAACCAGATGAGTGGTTTGGCCGTCATTCTGAACTCGTTGATGACGCGCCCTAGTAATACAAGTACGACCAATGTTGCATCTTCACCTCCGCCCCCGCCCCCATCTCTACACCTAGTACGACTACGACGCCTACTAGTATTTCGAATGTGACAAGTAACGTCAGTGCCGGAAGTTAATACATATATTTATTGTATACATGCGTAGATGGGCGCAAGTGGTAGTGCTCATGGATCATGATCTCTTCTGGTCCAAAACCCTCTTAATAAACTCCTGAATACCAGGCAGCGCACGCATAATCAATTTGATAGGTACGGATTCGTCTGTGATTTTAGATTTGCGTCAGTAGGTTAGATTACTGGTATCTCCGGAGTACATACCTATTGGGCATAAGGTGCCGTACCTTCTCAATTCCTTGGGCTTGGTTTCTGGGCCTAGCACTATATGATTGTGCGGTAACGCTACAAACGAGTGCTGAAAAGAGGGTGATTAGGTGACTCTACATAGTGGTGAAACGAAAGTACTCACAGTTGTGTACCACTGACGGAGCTCGTCCTCGTATTTGGGTATTATCGGGACCTTGGTATGGCCGACGACCTGCACGACACCCTTGACTATCTTTTGAATGCCGGAAACTGTGTACATGGAAGTCAGTCTGTATATTGGACCTAGGAGAATGTCACGCACGTCTCTTTTCAAGTAATCCCATTATCGGTGTACAACCGGGACCATGTCCGATCAAGATAACATGTTTCGCATTGGAAAGCCTTGGTATAGATAAGTAGCGTTCTCGAGGAAACCTAAGTCATGAAGCTTACTGGATGTAGTTATCCCATAGGTAAGTGAACATCTGCGTTACGACGTCGGGCGCAGATTTTGACCTCTGTGAGCGTCTTTGAGCACATTCAAAGTCTAATGTGAACTATGCGACATTACCTTTGCAGGGGCAGCAATGGGTTTAGGGAAAACATTCACGTCGAGCAGGGAATAGCCCTCTTTTTTAACCCACGTTATGAGTTCCTTGGAAAAGTCGATCTGAAAGGAAAAGATTAACCAAATGACCTGGTCTTGTTCAGCGCTAACCGCACTAGATATGACTTCTCGAGGTTGACATCACACCGTGTCTTTGAGTCGAGTTCTGTCCGGAGGTTCCCACTTGAGTTATAATGAGATAACTGGAGATAAGATGGCCCAGAAACAAAGCTTACAATTCATGCACGAAAACTATCATGGTATTGTTTTCAAAGAGGTCAGACCTAAAGACGGTGTGAGCGAAAATGAAATCTTGAGATGAAACATGGCTTACGTGCACATAATCTGGGTGGAAAACTTTTGGTCCAGTTCGCCGAGAAGAGGGACTTGCATCATTGCGTGTTCAGAGTAAAGATAGTGTTGTCGATGGGCTTTGAGTATCTCTAGAAAACGCATTGGTTTGCGGGGTTCCCTGGATTAGACAATAGAGCTCACCGGGTATGGAAAAGGCGATTGGTTCGACATCTGAAAGGCGGTTAGCCATCATGTAGCCGCGTCGTGCAGTACTTCACCTTCTCGAGGTTCGCAAGCTTTCGGGTCGACACTCGTCCAGTATTTGCTCTGTTCTTTCGCAACCAACCAAACCGTTTCAGTGCCTTCCTCGCTCACCGTCAACGGAGGTAGCTCCTGAGGGGCCTCTCCAAGAACAACCTTTAAAACAGCAATCGCCGACTTTGCCGAAGATTCGATGTTATATCCTCCCTGCAAAGACGATAAAATCGAACTACGAGCAATGATTGTGGTTCAAGTTACCTCTAAAACAACAGCAAGACGGCCACCAGCTAAGCTAGACAACATATGTGTCATGTGTCCGTATCCAGCAGGGCTCACTTCGCACTGTCCAAGCTCATCACCAATTGCAGCATCAAAACCTGCAGAGACTAAAGGAAACAGGTCAGTCTCAACACAGGGCAGCGATAGCGATGGCAATAGGTAGACGTACTGATGACCATGTCAGGTCCAAATTCCATCGCAATAGGCATGACTATTTTGTGGAATGCGTGGAGGTAGTCTGCATCCCCCATTCCGGCTTTGGGCCAAGGGATATTGACTGAACTGATCGGCTTTAGCCTGAGCAATGAGGCATAGATCTTTGATACTCACTATCCTAGCCCAGGACCCTCACCGCACGAATAAAGGGCCCCAAAAGGGCCTGATGGATAGAATGTGCCTCCCTCGTACCGGTGCAGAGATATATACAGTATGCTGGGATCATCATTGAAAGCCTTTTGCGTCCCATTGCCTGAAAGATTCTGAGCAAACCTTCAGGCACAGAATGAAGTGGCTCTAACCATGATGAACATCCCTTTAATGAAGTTAATAGGTATATCATTTGCAGCAAGAGCGCGACTTACCAATCCAAAATCAAGATCTTTTTTACGTTCGTAGTCTGCTGAATCACTCGTGCAGCAACCGCAACATTGTTGAAAAAGCAGAACCCCATATGCTCATCTGGCTCTGCGTGATGACCTGGAGGACGGACTATCGCAAAGCTTTTCTGTAGCTCGCCTCTAGCCACTGGAAGACACGCTTCAATTGTACCACCGCAACTAAGGCAAGCAGCCCGCGTCGTTCCTTGCATGACATACAATGAAAGCGTTTCATAATATTCTTCAGAATCAGCCACTTGTTGAGGAGTCATGTCTATTCACAAGAGAGTATAAGGTCAACATCTCATGCACCGAACAATCCTAAGTATGCATCTCACGTTCAATCGCCAGCACCTTATCCCAATGGTCCTCGCTATGGACCAACAATATCTCCTCCCTTGTCACTGGGCGTATGGGTAACCTCTTCATTTTCGTGTGGTATTCTCCCTTGTTGAGTAATTCCCATATTCTGGTTATCCGTCTTGGATCTTCATAGTGGCCAGAAGCTTTGAAATGGATCGTCATTTCAACCGAGTAGACATATCCAACTCTGAGGTTGGATTCCTGAACGTCGTGCGGACTTTTTCTCTCGACTTCTGTGGTGTTTGGGGGACCGGCATTCGAAGGGCCCGCTTCATTGTCGACGTTTGAAGGTCCTGGAGCGGGGTCCACGTCCATATCCATGACTAGAGATTTGATATATGGTCAAACAGGGTAGATGAGAGTGAAAGACACGCGAGTTGCGCGCGTTACAGTCACGCTTTCGACCATTGATGCTCAACCTTGCTCAACAGTTAGCTTCTTATTTTCAACTGAAAAGTTAATTTATGGAACACTCGAACATGTATCTGAGATATTCGGTGACATCGACTCAAATTGGTGTGGCATTACATGTACATAAAAGCGTTGCCTAGGTAAGGCGAGGATGATGGAGTGAGATTTTTGAGTGTGAATGTTCCAACTCGCTACAAGATGGATCTGGAATTTGCAAACGATCCTTCATACTCCTAAAATACAACGACGAATGGAAAACACGAGGCTATAGTTGGAATTCGTCATCTTCGGATACCACGACCAACTGACGGTGCGACACCACGTCCACGGCGAGCTGTAAAAGATAATAGTTAGTATGGATGTGATACAGAGCTCTGGAATGGAAACTCACCATTTGCTAAAGGAAGAAAAGGTTGTTAGTGAAAGGAGATACGCAACAAAAAGCTGCAACTCACCCCGCATAATTGTTGCTCGTCCACGAGCCGTACCAATACCTCTTCCCCTCATCGCATTAGGTCCCACACGCTTGAACCTAGAAAAAAAAAACCGAGGGTAAGCTCATTTGTGTAAACACACGATATGAACACGGCTCACATGGGAGCATTCTGCAACATGTCCGGAACGATGAAGAAGCGAATCATACTGCCTCGAATGTAAACCTGATCTAATTGAGATACTCTTCCATCGCGACCGGTGACTGTGATGTCTTTTAACGAAATGTTCAAGTTATCTTCCGCTGTAAAACGCAACGCGTACTGATATCAGAAGAGTAATCGTCACAGGTAAGAGCAGAGCACACCTTCTGCGAGTTTTCCTCGATACAATTGACCTGTCTTCAGTTCGACAGTAATGACATGTCCCAAAGATTCGTGAAGAAGCTTCACAGGAACACCAAGGCCTGCGTTTGCCATGGTGGTTTAGAAATTTGAGCGTGGGAGAATTGAAAGTCGACTAATGCGGTGCCCAAGTAGCTGGCGCTTGCACACTCTGACTGAACCGCTCGCTACCTTTACGCTGGTTGGTATATTTACTGATACGCTACTGATAAAGACTGTCGCACAGAGGAGCTGATCATAGAGGAGCCTCATAAAATTCCTTTCTATTACTGCAGAAACCAGAACTTAGAAGTAAATCCCCTCGCCTTATTTCCTATGCACTGCGTCATAAAACATATCCAATTCTTCACCCATCTCCTCTGTCACGTCTCGCCAACCATCCTCTTCGACAACTGTCCCATGCTTTCCGAAAACATACTTGAGCTGCTCCTCTAGAACGACGTCAAATCGGTCACCAGCCCACTTTCCACGGGCAAACTTCTTAGAGAGGGCGTCGTCGTCGACATCGGCATAGGCCGACCAAAACGTCCGAATGAGCAGGCGATGCGCGATAGAACCAAATCTCCCGTTATCCGCATAAGTATACTCCTTGGTACTAAGATTTCGGAGGACGTAGGTCGGCTTTAGTCGGCTATGGGGCATTGTCCAATCCTTGACGGGTTCGACCTCGGCGGATTCTAGGTAGTAGATATACGTCGGGAGCGACGTGGGAGGGGTGAAGAAAAGACGAATCACGATGCAATCGCTCATTCCAATCTTTGTACGTGATGCGATCTTTCTTCTTCTTTGCTTTTTCAATATGCTCTGCAGCTGGAAACATATGAGTAGAAGTGCCCATTGTGATGATTCGGTGGCCAGCCCAACATTCAGGATCGCGTTGTCGAAGTTGAGTAGTTTGAATACGGCCGTGAGGATTTCTGGAGACAAATCCATAATAGTAGCATAATGGGAACCAATACTGAATTAGTCGGACAGGTGAATGTGTGTCGAATGGCAAGATGTGACACATACCTTGGAATTGTGCGGATATATTTCAAGCGTGGATCGCGTCTATGGGACGCGTCTTTCACTGGTACTGCAGGCTTCCCATCAGCGAAAGGATCAGGCGGTGGGAGCATGAAGCGCTTGAGGCTGAAGATGACATCGCTCGGAGGATTGTCTATCCATTCGAGGAGCTTGCCACAGAAATGAGACTGGCGGTTGTCGAGGTCAATAATCGTCCAGTTTTGGCCCATCTTGGGAGTCGCAGGGGAAAGTTAATGATGCGCAAAAATTAGCCTTCTCATTTATATACTTAGCACGAGGACACAGAGGACAATAGGCTGATCTTGTATGCACTTCTTTCTGAATATGGGAAAGTCGGGGAATGGGCCACAAAATGGGTCAATGAATTTTCCATTGGGCGCGTAAACTCCTTTGAGTCTTCGACATCCGCTTCGAACGCTGTATGATTACCTCACTATGTCTCGAAGATTAGTACTAGTTGACAATTTGGGGCGGTCGTTGAGGGTAATATTTCCATATCGACATACAGAGCATAATATGTGAGGCCTAGAGATACATGGGTCGTAAAGGGGCGTGAATAGATGATCAATATTATACCACTAAACAACTAATCAGTCAACAGTCTCAGCACGAGGAGGTAAGAAAACATACGAAGAACGGCATTGATACAGCCGTCATTTTCAGGGTTGTTGGTGATCTGAGCGTACTTTCCGAACACAACCTTTCCTCCTGTTGTGACCATTCCAAGCTCAGAAACATTGACCTCTATCACGGTTCCTTTCGTCATGACGCCCAGCTGAGTGTACATCGGTGACTGTGGGTTTTTCTTGACGCCGAGAATTTGTAGCTGGAATGTCGCTTTCAAGTCAGCTAGAAGACAGACATTGGTCAGTGTCGAAAGGAAGTTCATCAGAAAAGGGACGCACGATGTGTGACATTTGCTTTTTTGTACCTCAGCGCCATTGGTCGTACAAACCTCTCCATCTTGGGAGGCTTTCTAGTGAATCCTTCTCCGACGAATGTCGCTTTTGTCACCATCCGCTTCCACGACTTGCTCTTGCTTTTTCCCGTCTTCATGACCTTGAACATCTCATCCTCCGCAATCCCTCTCACTTTGGGTAATGGAACGGCATATTTTGCAGCCTTGTCCTTCCGTTTTTGTTTGATGGCGCTAGACAGAGCCTTTGCGTCCTTTTGTCCCTCACGGTCGAGCAGATAAGTAGGAAGTGCACCATCTGGAACCGTAGATGTGTCGGCCTGCTTGACATTGCGCTCGTCATGGGCCTTGAGGGTCTTCTTAAGCTGAACCTTTTCAGCATGTCGCTTAGCATGAAGAAGTTTTGCCTTGATACCAAAGGCCTTCTGGGCGACAGCTGATGATTTGTGTGCAGCACGAGCTTCGCGTTTCCGTCTAGCAGTTGATTAGAACATGTGGGAAGAAAATGGTTCATGGCACGCACTTGCGCTCAAAGTAATCTAGCCGTCTTCCATGTCGCTTAATATGCTCTTCGATGTACTCGTTTTGAGGCTGATAGAGTGTCAGAGAGGCGAATAATGTCGAAGCAATAAAAACATTACCATGATAGACGAAAGGAAACCTGCCCAAAATTATTTTGTCACCCGTGACAGAGTGATTTCCATATCTTGACTCCTGGCATCAGAATACCAGACAGCATTTTCCTGAATATTTCCGCTCGTTCTCTCAAGAATCTCATACAATATACCGTTCTTCTTTCTAATTCTCGTGAGTTTTCACGAATGCAATCAAGGAACAGCTAGGGGTTGACTTGACATGGGCTCTTACAGGGGTTTGCCAAGTACGAGTCGAACCTTGACGGTGACCACCATCATGCCCTCGCAAGAAAGAGGGATTGACAGCGTGCTCGGTCCACCTTTATCGACCAGCAGTCGTCGAGAGCGCCTTCTCCGCATTGGAAGCACACATTCGGTTCCAGCGGTATCCACTTCTGAATTGGCCGACCCCGGTCTACCATCACCAACTACAGAAGGCGCTCCTTTGCGGCAGAACAGTGCCAACGGAAGCTCGTATGGAACACTTCCTACCCCTCGCCGGCGATTGTTTCACAAAGGATCTTTCACTCTCAATCCTGGAAGAAACTTTGACACCTCACCCCGAGCCTTCTCGACTCCCACTACTCCTACATCAGCAATCCGAGAGCTGACATTCTCTCGTCTATCCAACCAACGTCCCATTTCCGCATATGACGCTCCGTTGGAATCGAAAGATGGGATTGATTCGACTACTGATATGGATGCGAAGATCAATGGCATTCGAGTATGGTACTCGTCCTTCTCATCTATTGATTGGTTGCACGACGCCATCAAAGATTCGGTCCGGTTTTCAAGGCTTAGAAAGCGGAAATCACTTCGTGCTCGTGTGCGGCTAGCGTTCGACAAGAGCTTGGGTTGGATAATTGTGACGATTGTGGGTTTCCTCACTGCTGTTGTCGCCTTTCTGGTGGTTCGGAGCGAGCAGTTCTTGTTTGATTTGAAAGAAGGATACTGCCACGACGGGCCATTGAGAGCCAAACGGTTCTGCTGCCCTCAAGTGGACGAAACTGCATTGAGATTCCTCGCTGGATCGCAGTTGGAAGAGGCCTGTCCAGGATGGAAGACCTGGGCAGAGACATTCACCTGGAAGAACGGGAAAGGAGAGGAGTTTGTCGAGTATATTTCTTACACTGTCATTGCCGTGCGTTCTCTTTCCCTTTGTCGAGCCATTCTACCCTGACATACCACCATAGTTATTACTCGCACTGATCTCCTGTCTCCTCACGATCTACCTGACCAACTCTACCACATTTGTAACTCGCAAAGAATCCGGTGTTCTCTCGCCCGATTTCGATTTCAACCAGAAGCCCAGAGGACGCAATGCTGCCCCAAAGCGCAAAGTCATGTTCTACGTGAGTCTGCCCTCGTGATCATGTGCTTGTCAGGTTCAATTAATACGTGTTCATGTCAAAGGCTGCTGGAAGTGGAATTCCAGAAATTAAGACCATCCTTTCCGGTAAGCACCTCGGCACATGGTCAGTCGCCAAGCTGACCGGGTATGTACTGGAGGTTTCGTGATTCATGGTTATCTTGGTGGTCGTACTCTCTTTACGAAGGCTGTCGGCTTAGCCCTTTCTGTCGCTTCTGGTCTTACTTTGGGAAAAGAAGGCCCGTTCGTACATATTGCTAGTTGTGTTGGCAACATTGTCAGTCGTGTGCATAGCAAATATGAGAACAACGAAGGTGTGCGCATCGTATCTCATTGTGGTCTCGGTGTTGACCGTTTTCTTCAGCTAAACGACGAGAAATTCTCAGTGCCGCTTGTGCAGCTGGTGTAGCTGTTGCTTTTGGTGCACCGATTGGTGGTACTCTCTTTAGTTTAGAGGAAGTCTCGTACTTCTTCCCGCCGAAGGTAAGCACGTATTCATTAGTCACACCCGAATCGCAACAAACGTTTCATGTTCTAGGTTATGTGGAGAAGGTAATCGCCACCTTGTCGCTCGAAGACCCTTGCTTATCATTTATCCCAGCTTCTTCTGTGCCATGATTGCTGCCATAACACTCAAGATGCTTGATCCTTTTGGCACCGGCAAACTGGTGTTGTTTCAAGTTACTTACGATAAGGTGAGCCTCAAACTTAAATTCAGCTTTCCTTTGGGAGATCTGATAATCATCGCAGGATTGGCACGCATATGAATTACTACCGTTCCTTCTCCTTGGAGTCTTCGGCGTAAGATCGATAGCGAATATTGCCGCTCTTCTCTGACTTTTTTTTGCTTAGGGTGTTTATGGCGCCTATTTCTCTAAACTGAACTATAGATGGAGCAAGCACGTTCGTAATGGTACATGGCTAAAGTCACATCCCATCGCTGAGGTTCTTCTGGTAAGTACACGCTATCTATGCCAGAAAGTCAAGATTACAATGTCGTTTGTAGATCACGTTAGTGACCGCAATCCTCTGTTTCCTTAACCCATATACGCGTATGGGAGGCACCGAGCTCGTCTACAACCTATTCGCCGAATGCCGCACTGGTTCTGGGAACGATCATTCAGGTCTTTGTGTCCTCGACCCAGGCTCTTTCGAACACGTATCTCCTGTTATCACGGCCCTACTTACAGCCCTTGTTGTCAAGGGTGCTTTGACTGTGGTCACATTCGGTATCAAAGTCCCTGCCGGAATCTTCATTCCTACACTGGGTGTCGGAGCATGTGCAGGAAGAGTTCTGGGTATCGCGATGCAATACTGGCAATTCCGCCAACCTGATGCCAGCTTGTTCAAAGTTTGTGGCGGTGACCTCGATTGTGAGTTTTGGGAAGTGATTCTCGATGTCCCCGCTGACACGGTCTTTAGGCATTATTCCTGGATTGTATGCCATGGTCGGCGCAGCCGCAACCCTATCAGGTGTTACGGTGAGTTCAAGCTGTGCCTAATGTTAGTCTGTAGCTGACATGTCTCAGCGTACTACTGTGTCATTGGCCGTCATCATGTTCGAACTCACGGACACATTGACTTATGCGGTTCCCGTCATGTTGTCAGTGCTGGTAGCAAAGACAGTTGCCGATGCACTCGAACCAAAGGGCATTTACGACCTTGTCATCGAGCTTCAACAACTTCCTTATCTGGATGCTAAGCACGAATATCTATGGGGTGATCTACAAATCGAGGACATCGTTAGTCATTCCCCCGTCGAGTATCAACATGTGCTGACAGGTCACCAGACTGTTCGCGACGCTGAAGTCATTAGATTGGACCAAACCAATACTGTCAAATCACTCAGGGATCAGCTGCAGATCCTGGTTTCCTACGGCAATGATGACAGCGGATTCCCCATCCTGAGAAGAGATGGTGGCGATGACAAACTGAGAATGGTTGGTTTCATCGGAGCAAATGAGCTCGAACATGCTCTCAGTAGGTGTTCTAGTCTTACTGAACGATTTTTTGCTGACGACTTGCAGGCATCGTCGCAGACGAAGGCAACGAGGAAGTGCACTTCGATACTGATCGCTCACACCATGTCCTGGCCTCGTCGTCAATCTCATCACTCTTAGAGAGTGCCCAAGATGGAATTGATTTGTTCGATTTCAGTATTTACATGGATCAGGTGTGTAATAACTCGATGAGTATTTTGTTCAACGAGACCTTACAACTTTGTAGGCTCCATTGACGGTTTCGTCGAACTCACCATTGGAGATGGTTCATCAATTTTTTGCGAAACTTGGTGCTCGTTATGTCGTTGTTACTGATGCGGATGGATACTGTAAGTCTGCTTCTTCGGCGTGCGCATGTGCGATGCTAATATTGTTCCAGACGAGGGTGTAATTGACAAAAAGACGTGGCTTGCAGTGTTGAGTGGTTTGGAGGAGAAATAAAGCGCTGTCTAAGGGCACACTCTCGGAAGGATATCTATCTACTTCGCATTCTGTTGTGCATGCTTCGTGTTTATTTAAATGTGCCATGTTCTATCGACAATCTAGCCTGCATATAAAAGTTACACCATTCCTACATACATACTTAAATCTCTTTGTAATGACCTGTACGACTTGTAACGACCTACTTAGTACTTTGACACATGCCCTGAGGAACCCTTTCCAAGTGAGGTTCGTAGTCCAGCACTATGGAAAGTTGCGGCACCGGTAAGCACTAGATGCTTCGCACGATAGGTAATTATAGCAAATGTTTTCTAGATCTACCACTCCTATGTACATAGTCTAAGGGAGCATGTCATCGTCGTTGTTCACCTCATATCCCCAGGCCTTCCATATTATCGGTGCTTGTAGATCATCCACACCATCAGACTTGGCGCCCACGACGCCGTTGGCCTGGAAGGCACTCTTTTGCTACAAGACGCGTTTTTTGTCAGTATCAGTCTATTTCACCGGTGACAAAACTTACTCGACCCAATGTGACCTTGATTGCTGGCAGCCCAGGATGATAATGCTCCAACGGCTCCTCACCCTTGATAAGGCGAAGGACATTACGCCCGGCCACTTCGCCCTGTCAGACATATGTTTAGAGCCGCAGACAGCTAAAAACCGCAATAATGTCCACTCACCTGCCAGTACGCCGTATGACCGGCAGCAATAGCACCAAAGGCATCCGCTGCGTCGCCAACGGCAAAGATGTGAGGATACGGTGTTGTGGTCTCCACCGCTTCTTCACATGGTTCTTCCTCGAGCTCTTCCACGAGTTCCGCGCCTTCTTCTACTAATGCCTCCGGGCCTTTATTGAGAGCCTCTGCTTCGGCCAGGGAGATTTTTTCCAAAGCGGCTTTAAGCTCATCTTCCGGATTGGCTGGGGAAGTACCCGGTTCCGACATGGGGGTAGCTGCTACTGATGGAGAAGGTGATGGAGAAGGTGAGCGGGGTTGAAGCACGCCAATCTGCATTGTGCGGAGGACATGAATAAGCGAATCGTCGGGGTTAACCGTTGTGGGATCCATCTCCTTGAGCATCGCGGTATTAGGAATTTGGCCAGTGCACAAGAGCTACATGAGTATACAACGTCAATGAATGAATTTGCGAGAACGAGATATGATTGGCTTACAATGAGATCGGCAGCCATTTCGCGGCCCTTGACGGTGCGCACAACTCGCTGTCCAGCCTCGTTGTGCTTCACGGGCTCATCGTTCACCGACTGAAGGTCCAACCTCTCTCCTAGAATGACATTAACATCGAGAGACTCGAGGCCCTTGAGCACTAGATGCAAAAATTGAGAAAATAGTCAATGAGTGAGTATAAATCTACGACCTTCTAAATGTAGTTCATCATCGAATCTTGGCATTAATTTGTGCCGGGAGTGGAGAAGCGTCACCGACTTTGTCGGATACAAGTGGGCAATGTCGGTGGCAAATTCTGAGGAACAGCATCAGCACGATGGATCGCAGCATTTTATCAAACGCCGTGACTCACGGATACCCAAGGCACCTCCACCAACGACTAGAACGCTCGGGGCCTCCTCTATCACCTTTTGATTCCTTTTAAGCCAGTTTATTCCATCCTGTTTTGTTCCATTATATTCGTATCCTGGATTCTTGATAGAGGTGGAAGCAACGCCCGGCGAAGACCCCCAGAGATTTAAAGGTGAAGGGAGATGTGATCCTAATGCGTAGATTAAATAGTCGAATTCTAGCTTTGTAGTGGGTATGCCGTGTTCCGGGAATGCCTTGGACAATATTATATGGTGTGGTTGAACAGAGAGGACGTGAGCGTGTAAAAGAATGTGGGGCGAGTCTTGGACTGGGTTGGACTTCCAAAATACTCGGGTGTACGGTACAACTGCAAGGTTCAGCTTTAGCAAAGGTCCAACGAGGGTTCTGTGGGCGAACTAACATGCTTTATGTTCATGTCCGGGGAGAACCGCTAGTCGCGGGAGAACGTATACATCTATGTGTCATGCACGTCAGCAACAAGGACCAGCATCGACCCTAAGACTTGAACGCACGATTGAAGTGGCTAGATAGAGAAAAACGCGGAGATCAGTGTTTTTCAAGAGCTTGAACAGAAGCACGCACGTATTTCTATCCACCAGAACAATTCTCCAACCTTCGGGAATACCAGCGGCCAGGATCTGGGCAGCTCTATTGCCTGAAAACAATATATATGAGCAAAACAAGGTATTTTGAACAAGAAGAAGAGCAAACCTCCGTAGGATGCGCCGATGACAGCGACGGTCTTGTATGTCATGGAATGGAATGCGGGAGATAAAGATAACAAGGGAGCCGCCCCCAAATATAAGGGAATCTTATCAGATATGGCGCGATTCCGCGATTTATCATTTATTGATTTCGGAGCCCGGCTTCTAGATCGGCCGATGCCCTTGCTACCGCCACACCCGTGCCCCACCGAAATCCCGACTTTTATCGAACCTTCGAGCAGCCAATCCAAGTGGAAATCAAAAGCCAAGTCAATTCTATATGTCATCTAAAGTGTGCTAGCAATACAATTTCTCTACAAGAATCGGAAACCAATAAAAACAGTCTAATGTATGATGAATCCATGATAGGTACGATTGCATGGGTACGAGGCGATGTGAAAGGAAGAACTATGTGATACACGAAGAGTCAAGATTTCGTAGTCCATATCCAGTGAGAGAATGTATATAGTGAGTCATCAAAAAATGTAGTTTGGGAATGCAATGCAACGAGAAAGCACCTTCCACGCCAAATAAAACCGAGAACGGAGCAAATACTGACACCCGAAAAAGAAAGTCCAGTCCAATTTCCACACGAAGAAAACCACAACTCGAAGGGTCCATGAGCTCCGTTCACAAACTGAAAACACCTCCTGCTCGCCTCCTGCTCTGGATAGGGTATGCGAGGAACAACGAGATACCCAATCCGACTGTCAGACCAATAGCCACAGCAATGAGCTGCAAGGCGGTCTGGAAGCCGGACAAGTAAGATTCCGACGACCCTGCGCTTTGTTGGGAAACGAACACCAACAAGCCATTATTACCGAGCCCGGAAGGAACTTGGAATAAGATACCGGTAATCTTTTTGTGTGAATGTTAGCCTTTTGGTGGGAATGAAATCAAAATCCAAACATACCATAATGACGAAGGCGTTACCCTTCAGGAACCGACCATACATATTGGCCACGAAACCGACTGCGAAAGCGCCCACTGCAGCACTGACATCGTTCTGGTTGACGAACACTCTTCCGACAAAGTGGTTCGTGACCCAGCCGGCGCAGGCGATAGCAATGGTGATGGGCTGTGCAGAATCCGCAACATCGTCAGTACCAAGAAACGACAAGAAGTTTCATCACTTACCATCTCCTTCCTGAAAAGCCGCTGCTGATTCCGCATTGTAAGGAACAGAGAGAACATGGGGACCGTCAGGAACGCCCAGTACGGCCCGACATCACTCCGCCACCACACATCCGACGAATGACTATAAGCACACGTCGTATCGGAAAGACCAACTACTTGCTGCCCAGTAATCTTCTTGTACGCTTCAGCACCCATTGCCAAACCGAATCCAAGGAAAAGGCAGTAGACGACGGCGTAGCACATTCTCACGGAACCTGACACAATGTTTCGTGAGAGCACCTCCAGGGCGCCAGACAAAACAATGAAACCCTACGCAAGGGTGAGCTTTCTGAGAAGATGGTTTCGATGTACCGGGACTCACCGGAAGGATCAATACAACCGACGCTGAAGCCAAGGCAGAATAACAAATCTTTCCTGTCGACGCCAGTGCACCAGACAAAAAGCTGAACAAGGTAGCGACCGTGATCCTGAAAAACCATGAGCACACGAAAAATGGAAGACCCCGGATCACTCACTCAAAGACATTGCTATACAACTCATTCCTCACACTGAGTATCTGTATAGCGACTAGGAGCATACCGAGGGGGAACACGGCTACACAGTCAATAAAGCTCCCAGCAAAAGACACGCTGCAAATCGCTGCGGAACAAAAACCACCAATGAGCATCGACTGCCACCAGTTGTACAGCTGAGGCTTGCGCATCAGTTCGTCTAGTGCTTGAGAGGCATGCGACACTGAAATTTCGTCGTGAATGACCTAGTATTCGCCACGTTAGCCCAGGATCCGGATGATTAAAGGAAGAACACCGAACCTGCCAGTAAATTGTATACGCATCTGAAAGCTTTGCCAAATCCAACGCCGAACTTTGCCTCAGGAACTTGACCTGACTTGTCCCGGTATGTGAATCGTCAAAACTGATGAGCATCACATCCGGCAGGTACATGCAGGAAAGTTCGATCTCCAACACACGGGCTGTCGCTTTGATCTGGGACTGTAACCTATGAGCAGGTGCACCAAACATCATCATCACACGAGCCAGCTTGAGAATGAACTCTTGTCGCTGGATAATTTGGGCAACGTGTCGGGTAATCTGGTAAAAAGAGCAGTCAATGAGTACGTTCTGAAGCAACCGAGAAAAGAACCAACATATATCTCGGCCTTCTTTCGACGTTTTCTTTCCTTCCGCTCTCTCTCTTTCCTCTCCTTCTCCGCCAGCCACGCATCTCCGATCCACTCGCCCTTCTCGCCTTCACTCCCAGGCGTTGGAGTCGGAGTTGGAGTCGACCTTCCACTCTTCCATCCACCAGGCGTACTTGGCAGACTCAACACACTATTCGCATATGGAAGGTCCTTAAGCACCGCAGTCCACTTGGGTCGTTTACCAGCGAACGATCCACTAGCAGTCGAATCAAACGTTCCTTCTCTTGCGATTGGCGGCGGCGGCGGTATGTACGCCGACACAGGCGTCTGCACGAGGTGAGTGTCGCTTGTCGGTGACGAAGGCTCTTCGGCAATGTCCATGCCCAGATTCATCATCGACGCAGGACGGCGACGGGTTGGCATACCGCTGTCCAACGACTTGGACGGATTATGATCGGCAACTGGAGCCCTGACGTCCTTCTTGCTGTCCTCGTAGGAGTACCGGCTGAGGTGGTAGCCAGGTCTCTTTACGTTGGGCATAATCGTCGAGTTGGCAGGAGCCGCTGCTCCAGAAATATTGCCCGTGCTGGCGATAAGGGAACCAAATACACCTCCCGCATTTCGAGCTTGTGCAGGACGAGCACCTTTACCGAGACCAAACGGTAGATGAAGAGAAGAGTAAGACGACTTTTCCTTTAGTTGAGGCCCAGAAGGTGGAGAGGGTGGACTCGATGAGCTGCCGCTCACTGTCTCAGGGGAGTCGGACTGGGAGAGGTTAATGGGTGAGGTTCTGGCCGCTTTCTTGGCGTTCTCGTAAGCCTTTTGGAATTCTTCCTTGAAAGCGTCCTTTTCCTCGTCGGGCGTCTCTTTGGAGCGAGAACGGGACCGCAAACCACCACCGCGTCCGAAGCCTCGACCACGGCTCTCGACCCAAGGCTTTCCTGGAGGCTCCTCGAAGACGGAGCTTCCAGGTGTAGATGCCCCAGACGAAAGACCATCCTGCTGTTGATTGTTGTACAGGGCCAACAATGCCGAGAGAACTCCGCCACGAGCTGGCACCATGCCGTGGGTCGTACTGATAGAAGCAGTATCAGCGTCGCGTTCCAAATCGTCATGAGAAGGAGGAGCATCCACGCCACCAGTGAGTCTGTCGATCTCACTGTTGCCGAAATCCCTGCTCTTGACGGCAGATTTTTCAGCGTTGGCCTTCTTGGATCTTCCAAAGCCGAAGAAGTATGAGCCAGCTGACTCCTCTGGCTTTTCGCGTTTCTTGGACTTGCGTCGAGTATGGGCACGGACAAGAGCTGCGGCCTCGCGATTGGCGTAGGTATCTATATCTGTACCAGGAAGACCAGCACTTTCATGCGGGTCGATGAATTGACCTGGCACCTCGCGTGTAGGGGATGGAACAGTTGTAGGTGGGGACGAGGTGGTAGGAGAAGAGACTGTGGTAGCGGTATTATCTTTCGGAGAGTGGCTCAAACCCTGCGTTTCAAGTGGAGGTAGATTTGTTTGATTATGGCGTGGTGGAAAGTAATGGACACGACCAGGGCGTTCTTTGGTCAACTCTTCCTGTGGAGGAGAAGGATGTTGGTGTTGAGAATGTTCGGACTTGTGTCTTTCGAGTGCGGAGGTAAGTTTATTGAAAGGGTTAAGCTAAACGATGCAAAAATAGATCATCGGTACTGCGTTCGAGCCAAGACCATGCACACTCACGTCTTTTCCTTCCGCATCGAGAGCATGAGGCATGTTTTGATTCCTTTGCGAGTTTAGGTGATCATCAAGCCACTGTACGACCTTTCTTGGCGACTTGGTGCCGCTAAGCAATTTTTGTGAATCGTGCTGGTCGGTGGATTTGCTGGCCATGATGCTGGTAGGAGGATTAGAGTTGCCTTCCGAATTCGAGCGTTCCATAGTGAGATGTGGATTACGGTCGCGGGAGAGTAAGGGTCGGAAAAGAAAAGGCTGTCAAGGTTGGCTGGAGAACAATCACAGTGAAACCGATGGAGCAGGTCTCTTTATCGACGGCAAAGAGATAGGATGCAAAAAAAAAGTGTCGTAACGGGTCGATCGTGTTCAGGTCGTAAAGGTTGTGTGAGTCGAATATTATGCACGGACTTGACTAAAAATGTGAATGAGGGAAGAGTTGAAGATGCATACGGTGATGATGATGGAAAGAGAACAAGATTGCAAAGCGTAAAGAAAGAAAGGGCTTTCGCGCGGATTAATCTCTTGCCGGAAATACGCGCCGAACTTACTTCCGAGGGTAGAAAATTTGCTCCAACAAGCCACGTGGGGCCCATTTCTCTGCCTTAACGGCCACTCGCCCTGACGTATGCTGAGCTATTTCGTCGAATTTGGCGCTTTCGCAGCTCCAGTACCGACATATCCTTCTTCCAGAGGCCCTCCTAAAGGTCGGACATGGCCATGTAATGCTAATTTTACACGTTAATTTTATCCATATGCCATCGCGAACTGCGGTAAACGTTATCTCGCTCACCGTTAATGACAAGCCTTATCAGCCCTTCCATTGGTGATATGGTGATGCTGAGAACACTCCACCTTCAAGACACTTGTTCTTCGGCCTCGGTTCATGCTGAAACTCCTGACAGTCGCGTTCTCGGTTAGCTCTCGGTCCTGATTGTCGTCATTCTTACTACTGAAAGCGGTATTTGGATACACAGCTTCAGTAAGAACCATTGTACCCTTAGAAACCCGTCGAACGTCTATCGTAATGTCGTCATCGATAGGTGTCCACAATTTTTTTGCGATGCTTTGGCCAGCGGCGCAATACCTCATGAGCTTCAAAGACACCGTTCACAATCTGCGTTCGGATGACCTCTTGGCGGCTGTTATGTCTGGAGTCGTAAGAGTCGGCCCCATTAATTGTGGAGCATCCCAAGCTATAACCTTCCGTACATGTACAACGTGCAAATTCACCAACCATGCAAGTTACACGCCGCGATGATACAGGAACGGTTGTCGGTCGCATTTAGGTAGAATCGGGACCTACTGCAAGGCCTAAAGACTAATAATGATCAAGAAGTTGTTATAACTCCATGAATAATAATGAAATGCATACCAGCCGATACTCGCCATCCGAGTCGGTTGCTTATCAGAACAAAAGAGACGAGTGCATGTCGAAGGAACGTTCGAAGTGGTTGCGATGCAGATGGATTTTTCGCTTTCGTGGTTCCTAGTAATCCGCTGAAACAAGCATGGTTCAGGCCTTCAGGAGGAAGGGTGAAAGTAAAAGCAAAATGTTTGACCATAAATGGCAAATTACACCGTGTCCCTGCATCTAACCCAAAGCCCAGCTTCATGACTCGGAAACCCCAAGAGGTTCGGTGGCTTTTACGAGCTCACCAAGAGCCTTGAATGACTGGCTTTCTTCCAAATTAGCCCCCAAAGACCTGGCATCCTTCTCAAATGCTTCCACATCCAAGATTATCTGGACCCTGATCCGTTCTTCATCCCGACTTTGCTGATTCTCGTCTTCCCTCGATCCAAACAAGGAAAAAGTCTTTTTTTGGCCTTTCTTGAACCGCGAAAGAGACTCTTCCTGCTTCTTGATCGCTGTGATGTAATACACGTATCTAAGGAATGGAGTCATCAGCCAGCTGCGCAGCGGCATAGTGGCGCGCACGAACCTCTGTGCTATCCCCTCCAACACGTCAGTCGAATACGACGCCAAAAACGCTTCCTTGAGTGGGGCCCCGACTCCATCCCCGACACCTATCCCAAAGAAAACTTTGACTGGGCGTAGGATGGAACCCACAAACGGACTAGGTTCCGACGGTGGCCGCTTATTGGACATTGCCCTGAGTTGCGAAGGAATGGAACGAACAGGAAGCAACGCTTCGCAGCCTCGTATGATCAAAATCGACACGATATTCTTCGACATCGGTGTCACCAATGACGACAATGAACGAAGTGAGCTTTGCAATGCATCTAGGAAGAGGATGTGCTCGATTAGTAGCTTGACACGCACAGATGTAGTGAATGGAACCCGAACCTTCAGCTTTAGGTCCTTCCTCCTCCTCCTCATCCGTTTCTGCACTAGGAAGCATCATCGAGATTTCTTCATTCCATAACGCCATTGTGCTTGATTCTAGTGTTCGGATGTCTGAAATGATTGCAGCGTATTTGCGTAGCGTAGCGTCATCAAGAGCAACGTTGTCGCCAGAAGACGATTCAGAAGAGGGAACAGGTGTCCCTGACCGAGAGCCCGCAGGTGCCTTGTCAGTGACGGGGGATCGCGAAGAATTGCCGGACAAAAATGTGCTCTGCAGCCATGTCTTGTATCGGCTAAGTAACTTGGGACACGTCAGGTGAGGGTGAAGCAATCAAAAGACGCCAGCATTACCTGTAGAGTGAGCTTCCATAGTCGATGACTCAATTCAGGTATGAAAACTTCAGCGCTCCAACATGCAGTCAAGGCAACCCAGACATCTGACGCCTGTACAGTCTTGAAGGGACTTGAAGCTGTTGGGGCATAATTAATGATCTGCAAAACAGACAACGGTAAGGAAAACGCACCCGATTTATCTAGGTATTCAATTTGTCCAGCTGCCAGCGACTCCTCCACTTTTCCCACGATCTCCTTCCAGCGCAGCTGAAAGTAGACTGGAAGCTGCCATCTCTTGTCAAATGCGATATACACGGGATGTCTGCGCATTGTTTCGATGGAATGCAACGATGGCGCTAAAAACTCGATTGAACGAATGAAAGCTTGTGTGATCTCATAGTGCTTTGGGAACTCATAAGCACGGGAAATAGCGATGGAGTGCATATACACACCTGTCTGAACTCATCGGGCCTTCCAGCAGCGAATACCACGTTCCCCAATTCATCCATGATCGACCTTCCAAGCTCCTCCCATATCACGTTGGCCAGTATGTCAAAACCGCGCGAGGCATCCTTGCCAACCGGCTCTATTGGGACAGCGGATTGGGGCGTCGACGATCCTCCACCTCTTCTAGTAGTGAGAGATTTGATCGACACCTTCTCCGCCATGTCCATTATTCGACTCAAGTCTCGCTCTACATAGCGCAGAATTTGCATGTACAAGGAGGCCAGGGGGTCGTCACTATCCTCAAGTATGTGAGCATACGGTGAGGTACCTTTCAATTGGAATTGTGAAGGATTAAAGTGTGTGGCTTTGGAAGTAAATGGTGTATATGGTGTTCTCAGAGGTAGTCCGGACATGGATGAAACGAAGCCTGGTGTCTTTGTCGGGTGAATAGGCGTGTGTGGGAGAAGTGGCGAACGGGGTGCAGTAAGAGCACCGCTAAAAACTGTCTGTGGGTTTCGTGAGTGGCTAGGTAAGAAGCAACATGCTACTTCGCTGTCTACCTTCTTGATGAAGGGGCGAATAACATCTCGCCTTAGCACATCTTCAGCATCCCTCCATAACCCGAGCATATCATAAGTTTTAAGGCACTCCGTCAGGTCTGTTAACAGTTTGGTTTTCTCCACTTCAGTAACCTTGCCTTCGCCCTTCCCGTCGGTTAGTGTGACCAATGTGGTCCCAAAGAGATGATCAAGGTCAGAGGATATGGTCGATTGGATTCTGTCGATTCTCTATGGATCCCTCGTTAGACGCAAGCATGCCTGCATGACGGAAGTAGGTCACAAACCCATTGAATTTCGTCGACGAATGCACACTTTTCGGCTCTGGCTTTATTGGCGTGGTACAATAGTTGGGTATACTCTGAGGCCACTCTACTCAGATGTTTCGCTCGATTTTCTCGGCTAAAGGGTATCGTCAGAAGAATATCGTGGGTTCAAACCGACAAGGAACCACCTTTCGTCTGCTGGTCCGTCCAACGAATTGAGGGCTGTATTCATGCGCATTCCATCCATTTCGGCAATGCTATCATCGTCCGTAGGCGATGATATGAGAAGAAGCGATTCTAGTCGTGTCACTGACTCTGAAATTTTGAGTAGAAGGTGAATCAGTGCCTGTAGGGTCGTTAGGCTTGATTCGAATGGAGTAGAGATGCGACAGACCTTCTCCTCTCTTAGAGCCCCCCTCTTTTTCAATTTCTCTTGTATTGCATCTTGAATCGCGCAGAGGTCAGATTTAGATATCTGTTTCTAGCAGGTGAGCTATGTCTCGCAATGAATTGTACCAAAACGCACCTGAACTTCTTGCTTCAATCCTGCAAGCGGTTGCTTGAGGCTAGCCAGTCTAGCACCCTCTCCTTTCAGGTCAGTGCTCAAACTGATGAACGCCTCATAGTCATCGTTAATGAGCTGTACTAATTCCTCCTTCAAATTCGAGAGGTAATCGCGTAATTCCACACGCAAGTCTTGTAGAGAGGTATGTGACCGAGAGAGTAGAAACTCCTCCACATCGAATGTCTCCGCCGTTAGGTATGAATTGTCATGGGAAAGTGGAATATAGACCGGTAAATCGTGAACTGAATCGTCTGGGTCAGTCGAATGTGAACCCTCTCGAGAAACAAGTTCGTCTGCGAGTCGTTCTAAATTGAATGGGTCTGACGATGTTGGCTGAGGGCTGAGAACGGCCGACATGTTCGCGGCTGTCGTGTGTCGGGGACAGTGACGGTGAAAATAGATAGATAGATAGATCTCTTCCTCTCTTCCCCACAACAGTTACCGAAGTCTCTGAGCACAGCCAAATGTCTTTCACACGAATTCTTGTCACCTTTCAGCATCATCAATGGGTGCAGGAACAACTGTTCTCGTTCTCCTAGTTGCTATTTTAGCAGGAGTCTACCAATTCTACGTTTCTCCGGTGTTGAACATCCTTGGAGTTTGGAGAGAACTGCAGCCATTCAACCCGTTCAAGAATTGTAGACAAGTGTCGGAGCTGAAAGCATGCGAAGGTGAGAGATGCACACACCGGGGCTGTTCATCGCTATATCTTATCACGTTACAGAAATTGTTCTTCACCAGCCCTCTGGTCTACTGTTTTTGGCGTGCTCGACCCCTGAAAGACGTGTCAAATGGCTACCAGCGGGGCAGGCATTCGATACAAATGGACTTATTCCAAGTGAAGACTACATCGCCGTCTTTGATCCAGTATCTTCGCAAGTTACCCGGCTCGAGCTCGAGGGATTTCCAGACACCCGCGGGATATTCGTACATGGCATAGACGTTGTTCCCTCCGAATCCAATCCTAACGAACTCTTTGTATATTTGGTCAATCATCGACCTCCGAGAGATGGACTAGATGCGAAAGCCGTTGGAGCAGACTCGGTCATCGAAATCTTCAAGACGAACCTTTCAGGCCGGAAATTAACACATGTCACGACCGTGGAACACCCAGCTATAATTGCGCCCAATGATATTATTGGCTATCCTGACGGAAAGAGCTTCTACTTCACGAATTATTTCGGAACCAAAGTCAAGGCAGTGAGTTCATCTTGCTGCTCAATTTGGCTCGTAGCTAATACCAGGAAGGCTGTTGTCTTTAGGGAGATCTTTAACCCAAAGTCCTCCGTGGTCCACTGCCATGTCGACCAGGGATGTAAAACTGTAGCAAGTAATATGCTGGGCAGTAACGGAATCGCACAAGCACCTAACGGGACCATCTATGTTGCAAGCACCGCCGGAAGAGAACTCAAGATATTTGAACGGCAAGAAGACGACTCCATCGTTCTTACAGATGTTGTATCTACTGGTATGTGGAACGGCTATTATACCAGGAAGGGTTTTTGAGACCATGCCATTTCCCAGAAACGCCTTTGGATAACCTTTCCGTTGATAGTAACGGATTGGTATGGGCAGCCGGCTTCCCGAAAACTCTTGCTCTTGTTCATCACATGGAGGACCCAGTAAACCATGCACCTTCGTGCGCGTGGAAAATTGGGATCAACACAGGTCCAAACGCGTTCTACGGAGAAAAATATAAGGTTGAAAAGGTATTTACTACCCCATACTAATTTAACTATCTTCGATAATCAAATCCTCGGCAGGCTTATGAGGATGATGGAACCCTCGCCTCGGGTACTACCACAATCGTGCATGATGCTGCTCGTGGACTGGTCTTCATTCATGGTATGCATAATCCCATCCTCGTGCCTGCAGTGGGCCTTCACTAATCATGCAAACTAGGCATTGCGGCGCCATCGTTGACGGTCTGCGAGGCTTAAGCATCGCAAAGATTAATGAGATCTTAAGTATTCTTATTGTATTATTGAAAGCAACCAATAAATTACTTGCCGCACGTCGGGCAGCAATGTACGACATCATGTATGAATACATCACAGTCCGAGCAGAAGTCCTGGTGGCACTCAGGACAGCGGTACCTGCCTACCGGGCTTACACCCTCAGCTGACGACGAGGACCCCGTAGTAGGAAAAGAACGTGCGCAACCAGTACAGCTCTTGGAAGAATCGGACGTGACGTCGTTCATAGACGGCCTATCAGTGAACTGTAGTAAGTAAACAAAAGCAAGATCCGGAATATACTCACACAGCAGCGTATGGTTTGACAGGAAAGAGGTGGTGGTAGCTCCGTGCGAGGTGGGGTGAGCTGACTATCATCAAGCCGCAAATATCGCAGTCCGTAGGAACATCGCAAACTTTGGCGAGGCATCGAGGACATAAGAACCCATCACTTTTGAGATCCGAATGACAGACACATAGACTGGGGGGAGAAGCATCTGGTAGCCTAGTGGGGAAACCCATCATCATGAGGTTGGCAGAAGCATTAGTGCCACTACCCGCTCCAGCTCGTGCAATAGCGCGTTGCGCCGGGGGTGGGACTAACTCAAAGAGGAGATCCTTGAAATGACCCTCATTCAAAGCTACTCCAAATTCACCTGAGGTTTGTCAGTCATGATTTGAGCCACACATGACACCTGGCGCTCACCTCCGGTCTTGGTGCAAAGCTCACGGCAAATCTTCATTTCGGCGGCGAGGGCTACCATGGATATTCGTATCTTGTTCTTTATGCATTCGTCGAGGGTGTCGTGAATGTTCCCTGGATCGACAGTTGTTAAAGACCCGAATATAACGACTATTTCTCGCGAAGAATGCGTCGGGAGGTGGCTACAAAGATCAACGGATGTTCCAACAAAGAGAGGAACGCGTACTTCATACTGTTCCGTGCCATGTCAATCGCGTTTTGTAGACTAGGATCACCCATAGGTTCCAGCCTGTGTCTATCTGATATAGCTTTGAGGACGTCTTGTGGGTTCCCTGTCCAATCCAACTGAATACAACCATGGCCACAAACACCACGGTAATAAACGTACCAGACATTTCGCCTACCCTTTCTCCGACTCCCGCTCTCATTCCTACTACACCCATCTGCCCAAGTGGATTCTGGTCGAACCACTCCAGAATGAATTCACGCGCATACTGAAGCATCAACGAAAATCTTGTAGGTCGCATGTCTCGATCGAGCATTGAGGCCGAAAGGTCGAGTATTAGTACGAGGTGTCGTATAATAGCTCTTCGTATAGCTGTCTGAGGCTCTAACAGCCTGAACGAAAACAATCAGAAGCCATTGAGGTAGAACATGAACAGAACTCGATGCCTTTTTCTCCGTCCTCTCGCTACATAATCCTCCACTGCATGCTGCAAACTACCTGCCTCGTCTTCTCGTACTGTTTCCCAAGAACGCGTGTATGAAGCTTCCCATGTATAAGCTTGCTAAAGAAGAGTCAAGTCATGGCTTTAGACATGATGGAAACGCGGTCATACAACATCTTTTGGTTTACGCTTGCTTTCACCCTTCTTTCGCTTTTCATTTGCCTTCCCTTTTCCTTTGTCCTTTTTTTGACCGAATTCGGAGTCATCGGGAATGGAAATGTCGGAATCTGAGTCTATGAAGAGGTCGTCTTGTTTTGGAGGCATGATGGTAGTATAGGGATGAGCGCGTCAAACTCAGACAGTGTGTTTGAAATTCCAGGCTGTGAGTGTACCCATTCGACTTGAAATCCACAATTAACATTAATTTGTACGATAAACATATGTACGCAAATCGTAAGGATCGTTGCAATACGAAAAAAAAAAAAAAAACTATGTACTTCGTCCCGCATCTGTCCACGAGCCAAATTCTTCGTCACTGTCTCTAGATCTTCTTTGTGTTTGATGTTCATGCCCATGGCCCTCATCATCATCTTCAGTGCTCATCAATCCCCGTCCTTCTTCGCCATGCGTTTCTAATCTCATGCTACTTGCCCTGCGTGCTGGATCCACAGACATACCCAAAGGATGCTGGTGGTGATCAATATCTTCATCCTCACCCTCACCTTCATCGTCACTCTCCGCTTCTCCAACTGCCCATAAAACGTCCTCTTCACCTTCACCCTCAGCATGCGTCTCGCCCTCATCCCCAGTGTCCTTTTTGGATCTTTTGGTACCACGCGTACGATTCATGGGCAGTGCGCCTGGCGAATTGAGTGCAACGGATTTGAGAGCACCAGGATCGGGCTTCTTGTGAGTGAGAAGGACAACACCAGAAATAAGCACCAGTATCGATACGAAGATCAAGAAGAGGGTCCAGGACTTGTAAGCGTCGACTTCGTTGTTGAATATTAAGGAGTTGAGGAACCTGTCTTGTCATGAGTATGGAAATATGATGGGAGGAATGACACACACCCTGTAGCGGTGTAAACACCGTAAAAGACAGGGACCACGAGAGTAGAGTCGTAGACTTTCAGGCCGCGATTCAGGCACACAATCTGTAGCACGGCCGTACACGCAAGCAGGATAATAGTAAATATTGGTGCGGCATGACCAAACTGGTTGCCAGGATTCTCATGGGATAGTGACCCGGAAAGTAGTTTGACTCTGTCAATGATGGTTGAAGCGCAGGTATGGCAAGATGTTCAAAAAGTACTCACGTAGCCTTTGCAAATACCAGCGTTCCTCCCGCGAGCCCTCCACCAGCGGCAGCCCATCCTATGCCAAGTGTCCACGCCAATGTCTTATCATCCTTTGGCGCAGTCCATACTTCCAACCATTGGCTAATCTTATTTGAGATTGAGCCCCAAATCTCTTTTAATGTTGCAAAGAGACCTTTGCCAGACGGACTAGGCTGGCCACGAGTAGACGTTGGATATCCGGAGAATGGCACCGCACTGATATCCGAGCGTGCGGTCAAAACTGCATCGAGCTTGGAGATGAAGAGAAGAACGAGAAGAAGAGCAAATGACATGATGAAGAAATAGGCGAGCCATCCTCCTCGGCGCCACAGGAAGGTGAGGTGTCTAACGTCGGTTTCGGATGCAAGACCACTGTTAATTGATCCGAATGCGACAATGCCAATAACTCCAAGAACTACTATTATGGTGCCCTGGATACAACGGATTAGTATCCATCCCTGCTGAAAAGAAGAAGCTGTTCGTACATAGATATCGGTACTCGTTACTGGAGTTCCAACGAGGAATCGAGCGAATAAAAAGTTGAAAACCAAAGATGTTGAACCCAGAGGTGCGACGTATTCTAAGGAGGATTTGAATGAGCGCATAGGGAACGTATAGTTAATCTCAACTGACCAGCACGCATGTATTCAAGAGCCAATGTGCTTCCAATTAATTGCGATAATCTACATTTTCGTCAGAGCCAGAAAGAAAGAGAAGATTTTGGCTACACACATGTATAATAACATCCCCAGTAACCACAGTGGTCTTAACCAGTCTTTCCGTCGTGAGGCTTTGGGTATTGCGCTTGTCCGTACATGGTCTAATTTCGTGAGGTTGAGACCAGCAGCATTGAGAATGGACGCCAAAATGACAATTGCAAGACCAATTATAAATGACACCACGGGGCTGGCATGATGTGCTGGTACGCGGTCGTTCTCCGCGTCTCTAGGGTAGAAAAGGGTATCTTTTTGTGCGTCTCTCGTCGCTATGAACCAGTTATGCCCATCCATGCAAATCGTCGAGACGTGGTGGTGAGCGGAAAAGAAAGTGTTGGCACTGCCGTAGTTACCCTTCCAAGCGATGTCCACTTACATATCAGCTGTTACGTCAGGCATTTCACTCATCCACGGGACGCTGCGGGCACTGGTCATCACCGCGTGTCCAGGCAAAACGGTCTATCATTGCACAGTGTGCACAGCATATTGAACAGGGAATTAGACATTGACAAAAACCAAGGACAAGGAATCAATCTCATACACCCGCCCGATGCACCCGAAAACATCATGAATCATGACACGAATCACCACCTACTACATAAGTCCACGCGCAAAGAATGATGGGTACCAGGTCAGTGAGCTGCTGACAACGAAGGTGTCTTGATGAAAGCTTTGTGACGTCGCGGGGAAGAAGACTGATAAGTTCCAGCTTGAACCCAGTAATAGGGAACTATCCATGCGTAGACGAGGTCCATTTAGAATGGGTTGAATCGGTATAGAGACCGATGTACTAATTTTGACATCCATGGCCTGAGATTCAGCCTTTTAGTGTCGGGCGTGAGGCACCTCCATGATTAGAATGAATATTCACAAAGCGTAAGGTGAGAATGGTGTGAATAATATCCATCTGTCTGGAACGCAAAATGTCAGAGATGACCAAAATCAAAGTCCTGGCTTATCGCAAAATCTTCATGGGGTCTTCATGAGAAACATTCGCTGAGGACTTGAGATAACCAGTGAAGGTAAAGTGGTAGAAAGAAAAGATGCTCAGCCTACGTAACAGAGTTACAGTACCGCGGCCGCGACCGCCTTAGACAGGTCCTTCACACGCTAATTGAACAATTCCAGTAACCTCCATCTCTAGATAATCTGTCGAAGCTATCTGCCTGCCTCTATCTACCTCACCCCAAAAATTTACGCTCGACATGACACCATCACCTTTTTCTTTATCTATTTTTTCCAACATGACTTCGGGCTCGGAAGGATCTTAGATTCTGTCCAACGCGACATAAATCGGCGCCAAGTTTGATAGCCTTCGCGATGGAGACTGGAACTGGAGTGGAATTCAAGCTTACTCAAGTGGTCCAAATTCCCGTTTCTTTGTGCCGTCATGTACCATGGAATTGGTATGTAGGAATCTCCAGCCTCTGGGAACTATGCAATACCGACCACTGAACGAATAGTTTATTTAGTATGTTTCATTCGCGTAAATACACGTACCTGAGGCGTAATCCGCCATAGAACTTGCGGTGACGCGACGCCACGCTCGGTCGCCTCTCGGGAGGATCATAGGCCAATAACATCACAGAACGAAACTTCTGGACTTGGGCATACCCGCGTAACCACAGGTGGTTCTCGGAAGTTTGGTACTTATCTCCTTCACAAATCCTTACTTTTTTTGATTGACGACCGAAAATGGGGTGTTACTCTTGATAGAAGGAACAGGGGTCTTCCTGAACGGACGGTCCTAATCGTCATTGGTCGCCTCCGTTTCGATCATTGCTTCGGATCTAATCCGATGATTCAGTATTAAAGCAAAGTGCTTTGGACTACAACAACCCAAGTAACAGTTTCACTGTGCTGTCATTCGTCAACTGTTATCTGTATTCATGGTCTTCAATGATATCAACAACGCTGTAGTGGGTACCACCACCCGCTCAAAATCCCTCAGCTCGACTCAATCGAACGCGACACTGCTCAACAAGTTCCTCGAGAGCCACAAGGAGCTCGAGGACTACAAGTATGTCGACCAGAATTGGCTCCCGAGTGTGTTTGCCTAACCTCCTGGCCTCTAGGAACGGCAAATCAGTCAAAGTCGATGGGCATACACTTTCCATTGCAGCAGTAGCGGCAGCAGCCAGATATAACGCCGTCGTTGACCTCGACCAGTCGCCGCTGACGAAGGAGCAGGTAGCCAAGAGTCGCGCCGTCATCGCCTCGAAGGTCGAAAGTGGTGCCAGTGTCTACGGCCTGTCAACTGGCTTTGGTGGCAGCGGTAAGCGAGGAGCGAATGTCATATCCCCACAAAGCTGACCACTGCGCCTAGCTGACACCCGAACCGATAAGCCTCTTCTCCTCGGCAAGGCTCTCTTGCAACACCAACATGCAGGTGTCCTACCGTCTTCCACACAACCGCTTGATGTTCTCCCACTTTCTGACCCCATCAACGCAACTAGCATGCCTGAAGCTTGGGTTCGGTATGTGATGATCACAGATAGGTAGCTTCTGCCGTTCTGACACCTATCTATCTATAGAGGCGCCATGCTAATTCGGATGAATTCTCTTATACGTGGACACTCTGGCGTCCGGTAAGTCGCATCTTGTCTACACGTCTTCTTTCATGTTCATCAGACTGTCGCATACGTAGATGGGAGCTCATTGAAAAGATACAACATTTGATTAATGCCAACATTACCCCCCTCGTTCCCTTGCGCGGTAGTATCTCAGCTTCTGGCGGTACGTGTTTCTAAACCACCTTCGAGAAGGATACTGAATAGTCTCTGTAGATCTTTCCCCACTATCATACATTGCGGGTACCCTAGTTGGCAATCCATCTATCCGCGTTTTTGATGGCCCAAGGACGCTCGGCGCCCGCAAAATACGCCCCTCCACTGAGGCACTTGCAGACCATCGCATAGAACCAATCTCCTTAGCATCCAAGGAACATCTTGGTATCTTGAACGGGACTGCTTTCTCTGCATCTGTGGCTGCCTTGGCTTTGAATGAAGCCGTTCATCTTGCTTTGCTCAGTCAAGTATGTACCGCTTTGGGTACAGAAGCACTAAGTGGTACTAGTGCTTCGCACGATCCCTTCATCCACGCTGTAGCTCGACCTCACCCCGGTCAGGTAAGTACATAGGCACACGTGTTCGGGAAAGAGATGCTAATTGCTTAATAGGTTGAATTCGCGAGCAATGTATTCAATCTACTTCAAGACAGCAAACTTGCCTATGGCCACGAGGAAGAAGTTTCTCTTCAAGACGACAAGTACTCGTTGCGTCAAGACCGTTATCCTCTCCGTACCTCGCCTCAATTCCTCGGCCCACAAATCGAAGATATCCTGGCTTCTTTGGCAACTGTCACACAAGAGTGTAATTCCAGTAAGTTCGCTGTTATGTCTTGTGATATCTCCAACTGAAAAAATCCCTAGCCACGGACAACCCCCTAGTAGACGGCAATACCGGAGTCATTCATCACGGAGGAAACTTCCAAGCCATGGCCGTCACAAATGCTATGGAGAAGACGCGACTTGCTCTTCACCACATCGGGAAGCTACTCTTTGCACAAAGTACGGAACTGGTCAACCCCGCAATGAACCGTGGGCTCCCACCTTCATTGGCTGCTTCCGACCCTTCTCTCAACTACCACACCAAGGGAGCCGATATTGCTACAGCTGCTTATGTCGCCGAGCTGGGACATCTTGCGAATCCAGTCTCAACGCACGTTCAATCCGCAGAAATGCACAATCAAGCAGTCAAGTGAGAAACATTTTGTGCATCTTGAGCAATATCCTGAACATTTCTCTTAGCTCACTCGCATTGATTTCTGCCCGCGCTACAGTTGCCTCCTTGGATGTCCTATCTATCCTCACCGCCACCTATTTATACATCCTCTGTCAAGGTAAAGTCCCTATCATAACCATACCAACTTGATATCACTGACAGTGTCTCGATTAGCTGTCGATCTCCGTGCTCTACGCCTTGAGTTTGACGAGGGTCTGCAACGAATCGTTTCAGAAGAGCTCGTTGCTGTTTTCGGTTCCTCTATTGATACATCTCGGCGATCAATGTTTGCGTCCAAGGTGTTTGGAACAATGCTCCAAACATTAGAGAAAACCAGCACCATGGATGTCGCAGACCAAATGAGCGCCGTCGCTTCATCAAGCGTTGCAACTCTCTCCGATCTCTTCATCTCCGCTGGTGTCGACGTCGCTGGTACCCTCACTTCCATCAACACTTTCCGTGCCAATGTCGCCTCCAGAGCTACTCAGCTCATGGATCAACTTCGCAAGAGTTATCTTACTGGTGAACGAGGTGCCGCTCCTGCTTCTCCCTACCTTGGGAAGACAAGGCTGGTATACGAGTTTATTCGTGTCGGTCTGGGTATCAAGATGCACGGTCTTGAGAACTATACTGGGTTCTCGCTAGAACAGGGCAACAACGATACCATTGGGCAGCAGATCTCAATCATACATGAGGTATGTTCATATAATTGGCCCCATCCTAATATTAGTTTACTGACTATACGGTACCCGTAGGCCATTCGTGATGGAAAGATGCAGGGTATCGTGGTCGACATGTTCAGCGGATCATCACACTTCCAAAAGGCATTCCAGACCCTTCCCAAGCTGACAGCACGCCTATAGACATTGTTAGATAGAGAAGACATCGGACTCGAAGTCAAATACCACTAGTGTACCATTATATCGGTAGAAGTATATGGGTTAATAGGATACCTTTCATTCTCAGTTCAAGTCCAGTTCAATGTCCCAAGGCGGAGATTTTTGACGATTCGGCAGGTCTGCGTTATCGAGCTCAATGTCCCACACAGGGCTTCGCTCTCGTGCAGGCAGTGGGTCTTCCCTAGCCTTTCCTTTCCCCTTGTCTGTCCTGAGAGGAGGAATATCGTCCTCTATTGGATCTTCTGATGGGTCTTCTGACGCCTGAGCCTTTGATTGGGAGGAAATCATCACGGCAAGGGTATTGGTCGCATTGTTTCTGAATGGCTTTTCGAAAGCAGCTTTCATGTTCTTCACTTTCACCTGTCCAAAACCAGGAAGATTCGATAATTGTTCTGGACTAGCTTTCGCGATATTAGCGAGACTCTGCGACGTAAGGTGAGTGTTAATTCGTTGACCTGAAATGGTACGAACCCCAAATGCCGTTCGAAGGGTTTCTACGTCAGTCCGATTGACCTTGCTGATCCCAGTAAGCGAAGTACGAAGCATTGACCCATAATCCTTGTCGACGCGCTCCTTAATCATTGTCGGTGGTTTGAACTCGAATTGCTTGAATGTAGCGAGGTAGTGGCCTGCTTCTTCAGATCTGGGGGCGCGTTTTAGTGCTTGAAAGTATGTATCTTGACTTGGGCTCACGAGAATGCGACAATTACAGTGATATCGTTGATCAAGCATACCTTGGTCAACTCTCGTATTGGGTCCCGGTGTTCTGTCTTTGATGTTGTTCAACAAAAATGCTTGTTACACAGCGCGTATAAAGACGCACGACATCGCAGAGAATCAGTAAGATTCTGAGGCTATATGAGCGTCCAAGCTTTTCGATGCGGGTATGAATGTATTCTGGATGCAGCCTGTGGTACTTCAAGCTGTGATAGAGATATTAGATAGAAAAATGAGCCGCTCAAAAAACAAGGACACGCCTTAGAAACAGCACTCCTGTTGTCCTTCCAACTTGGTAATCCGCAACAATGTCACCATATTCCTTTCCGACATTACGGATATTGTCCAGTATGGGGTTTCCGCGCTACGCAAAGGTGAGTTTACTGGTGAGTCTCGAGGAAGTACAGTAGGGTACCTGGAGCGGGTTGAGGATGATATTATTTCCTCCTGTGCGTGGTACGACAACTGGAGGTTTCGTTGGTTGTTCTGAGTTTGCTGGCGGCATATAGACCTATCGCACAAATTTCCCATGCATGGAGGAAGAGGACAAGAGAACGAGTCACAGGCGCGTCCGAATTCAAAGAGGCGCCCTCTTTGCTTATGGGCGTCAAAGTCCTTGGCACAGAACCTCCACTCATACCCACTACGAATTTCCTACCGAAAAAGACAGCCGACGTTTCCCGATGCGTTTTTATCCTCGAGAAATCCTTCGGCACGAATCCGATTGGCTGACAATGGGTTTTTTGAATGAAAAAGCGTATTCAAAAACTATAGGCGTCTCGTTTGCCTAGAAACGTTTTCTTTTCGGATGGGTGTTTGGCTCTTGGACAGCGATTTCTTCTGGGTGTGACTGTCTTACACAGCAATGTTAAGAATCTCTCTGATACCCTCAGTCCGGAATCCGCCCACTCTGGCCCTGGACTCATGGCACGCGATATCCTCTAACGTGCTTGCTCTTTCATCCCCATCATGATATCTCCGGTCAAGTCCTCGAGGCTGCTCGCAGTACTAGCATTCACAGGCGTCTTCAACGTCGGTTCCGGCGTTGAAGCTAGTACCAGGCCGCCGCCAGCAGATGGAATCAATCTCATCTATCCTGTAGACGAAGTACTGCCTGTGGGCAGCACAATCAATATTGGCTGGAATGACCGTAGGCCGCTCGTATACGGTATTCGTTCTTTTACCTGCTGGAGATCTTGCTCACCTATTTCAAGGTCTTGTAAATAATGTATCACAATCTTTCGTCTGGCCTAATGGCACCGAATCTCCCCTTGGAGTGACCTTTGGTCCCTGTCGCACTTTTCCTGGAACTTCTTATGCTGTGAGATTGACACTAACCGAACGGGGAAGGTGAGTATTGTGGTTCAGCTCTAATCCAGATTATTGACATTTCCTTGCAGATACATTTTCTATTGGAATATCACTTATGGGGTTTCATCCGACCCCACTCAAAACGACTCTGAAAGGCCCGGCTCTTGTGGTCAAGGACCTTTCTCATACCAGTCATGGATTCTGAATCACACCCTGGAAGCTACAGGCGACACCACCGCAACCACGGCCTTGCAAACAACCGTTTCAACTAGTTTGCCCAGTTCACCAACCGGGATCGTCTTAAACGCTGGCATAGCAAATTACGCACCTACATACATGTTGATGTTTCTTGTATTCACGACTGTAGTCGCCCCGCTTTCAATGTAGGACCATAACGAGATGAATACGTATTACGACTCGATTACGACTACCCCTTAAAGTACGCAGAGAAAAGTCGAGTTGTTGGTAGGCTACGACTCGCGAGTGAAAAGCCGCACAAGCCTTCGACTCAAGAAACGTAAGTTCACGGTCACTCTTCTGATTCGGAAACCTAAGCGTCATCCGAACCAGGAGTCCTGTGGGCCAGAGCCATTCTAGATCTCATACCAGTCACGGATTCTAAACCATACTCTGGAGGCCACAAATGAAGGGCACAGAACGACCGCGGCGACCACTTTGCTCAGTACACTGACGGAGATCGTCTTGACCGGTGGCACTATGTCGGTCAACTACTCTTATGTGTCCTTGCTACTGTACCGGTATCACTGTCAGTGACCATGGCTTGGCATTATGCTACGGATTCAGTAAAAATGCATGCTTTACAAGAGCTCGAGAAGAGTTGATGCAACCCAAACCCAGTCTAATAGCCAATCGAGAGAAAGTATTACTGTATTAGCATAATCATGTTCCCGAAGGTGTACAACTACTATGATATATAGATCCCGTCCGTGATATTGTGAATTGAATGCGCTCTGCTTCTTGGCCCGGTAACGCCTTCTGCCCACCAACAAAGACGGATTTTCGACAGACATGGCATGTCTGTGCAGATGGCGTCCATCCTCGAGCTTGTTGCTTCGTAAGATTTGCCATCGTATCAAACACATCTCGGTCGATAAGATGCTTTGTGATAATGAGCATGTCCCCATCCGATCGGTAAGACTCTAGCATACTCGTAAGGATACTTCGGAACTCGTTATAATGGGTGGGTGTGGAAGTGTGTGATTGTGTCGCAGAATTTACGAGGCGGCTGAAGAGCCTTGGGAAGGACACAGCGCGGGTCGAACTGACAGAGACGAGAGCGCTGAAGGTTTCTTGGATCAGGGAACGCAGGGAGTTCAGACAATCGTACTGTGATCGGAGTAGAGGATCGTCGGTGAACCCATGCTGTTGACCTGAAAGCACATCTGAGGGGCAACAGCTCGATATGCTCTGCACGGAATTAATCTGACTACTGAGCAACCGGAACCATATATCCTCCAACGGAACATCGACATTCGCTCTGTCAGAGCTTTCGAGACAGATGGAGATACCGGTGCGGCCTATGATTTCCAGCTGTTCCACGATAGATTCCACCGAGGATGTGAGGTCCTTTGTGACCTCCGAGAATGTATCGACCAGTCGCAGCGTCAAAAGTTTATCAAACGCCTCCGCCTTCGATACGGCCTCCATCGGACGTCCTCGGAAGCTCAGAGCCCACATTGCAGCGTCGAACACTTCAGCGGATTCGCATGTCACAAAGACTTTATCCCAATCAGGAAGATCCGACGGAAGGTGCTTCAGAATGTGGATAACGTCTTTTGGAGAGAACTTGCACTGAAGGGTGACATACATATCGCATAGCGGTCTGCTGACACCTTTCGATGGATGGCTGTTGTGGATAGGTTGTTCGTATTCTTCGTGGTCTTCTGAAGGTCCCAGCAGCTGACGGAGGTAGCATAGCCGCGCTTCTTCATCCTCTCCGAGGGACTCGATAGCAGACTCGTGCAATTCTGGCGCATGCTTGTCAAGGAGGCTTGCGGTATTGGTAGGGCTTTTCTTGAGCAACTGGGGAATTGATTTCGATATGAATGCAACCAGCTCCGATGAGGAGCCTGAGGTATTCAGTACTTCGTCAATGTTATAGAATGCATCGAAAGAAGGGAGATCGGGATCCTCCAAGTATGTCGACAACAACGGTGTCCACTTCTCGTCATGACGATACCACGTTCGTAAAACGCGATAGAACCCGGCATCCTTAAATAACTGAAGTATCCGTTCGCTATCATGGGGGTTGTATACTGAAAGTAGGAATTCAGCTGCTAGCTGACGATCTTCCCGTGTCGTAGGATCAGGATCTTCAGCCAAGCCAACAAGGATGGAGTGGAGTGAGGAAGGTGCGACGGGCAAGAATTGAGGGTATTTTGGGACGTTACGGGCTATAAAGATGTTGATGAATGTGGAGGTGACAGGAGAGAGTTGGCCGGATGACAGTATCTCCAACAGTACGCGGACTATGATCAGACGGCTGACGTCTTGGGACTCGTTCAGATATGAATCTTCAAAGGCGAGGTCTAGAGAATGAAGGAAGGACTCTGCATCGAATCTCAGCAGTTGTCGAACGTAGGGAAACGTGGGCTCGACGCCTCCTTCCTCGTCAGCGGTCAGGACGAGTTTTCCGCCTTCGCCAGGAGGCCATACACTTGAACGTCCAAAGAAAAGGAATGAATATACATCCTTTTTGGCTTGGAGAGCCTCCTCCTCCGGCAAGGGAGCTTCACTGGGATACGTGAGCCCCAGTAGAACATTTGCCAAATACGGGTAGATTTTGTAGGCGTTCAAGATCAACGGCTCTAATTCAGCATCATCCTGCGATGAAGATGAATTCCTAGCGAATTCCATCCGTCGCCTTCGATGCTGATAAACCCTCCGAATGAGCTCGAGTAGCTCTACTACGGGAGCTACATAATCACGAAGTGCCCGAGTGTAGACATAGATCAATGCATCATATAGGTGGTGTGTTTGGCAGAGGGTGATGGCTTGATTTATGTCCAAGCACTCAGGCTCGATATGCCAAATAATCCTTTCGACGTGCTCAGGTTGGTTGTCCTCATCGTGCATTGCAACTAGTCGTTGGGTAATACGTGGGGGGATGTATCGAATTTCGTTGTCGAGGACGAAACGCTCCAACTGGGTAAGGTATATCCGCGTTATGCCACAATCGTCATAATGTTGGAACAAGTCCTCAAACAAAAAATCATAGTCGTCTAGAGCGATGCATGCACGACAACAGGTGGAAACAAGGTTCTCGAACAGTGTTGTCCTGTCAACCCCTCGTCCATCCGGTGTGACGTGCGTTTCATCGGTCATTCGATCTTCCGAAAAGGCGTAACGAGTAGATGCGACCATTAGCTCGCGCATCTTCTGCCCAATGACCTTTCGGCGTTGTTCCACCTTACTGGGAAGGCCATTTGTATTCCCAGTGACCTCCCCAAGATAATACGACCTGGTAAGCTCGATGGCGCTTAGGAAGTCGCCTTCCGCAACCAGTGCCAAGATTTTGTCTGCCCACGTAAGGAGTGTTCCTACTTGAACGTTTTGACGACCCTAGCAGCACATTCAGCCGATAACACAACGAGGAATGGTGAGAAACATACCAAGATGAAGATTTTCCCTTTGTAGGTTTTCATACTATGGGCCACATCTCCGACAGAGTGTGAGTATGAAGACGCCCCACTGACTGTCAACTTCAGGGAGGGTGATACAAGCGAAAGCCCATCGAAATTGACACTCTCGACGACCTTCAAAGAGGGGACATCAAACACTTGAAGGGTAGTTGCTGTCAAGACAACAACTTGCTGCACGATAAAGCTGTTGAGCATTCATAAAGTAGATTGAATGCAAAGCGTGAACGGACCCACATTAACATTAAGCCACTGTAATGCCAGCACTTCCTCCTCGAAGGTGTGTCTTCCAACATCATCATATCCGATGGTCCCGACCTCTATTGTACTTGTCTTTCCGGTGCGGGAATTTTTCACGGTCTGCTTGAGTTTGGATTCGAACACTCGGAGCACTTTCAGCAGACGTCCCCAAGTATAGGCAAGCATCGGTGATGAAGGGGACGCGGTAGTATCCTGGCCATTGACGATCGTCCCGTCCTCTTTCGTATCAGCAGGGATGACGCTCGGGAACCAACATAGCATGCCTCTCCATTTGGATTTCGAAGACGAACTTTCGAGATCATCATCAGCTTTCCTGGGGCATTTAAACCACGTCTTGGGGCTCGGTTTCAAGCCAACGACCACCAACTTCGAGGGCGTTAAAAGGGCGATAACGTTGTATGAATCTGTTGGATGGGAAGATGTGCCCAGCGGCAGAGGCATCATCCCAAGCACGGTATAACGTGATCGTTTCTTTGGCCGGGATGAAGGTGGTGGAGCAAGCGCTTGCCTATCCTGAACGGTAGAGCCTACCGGTCCGTCGAGAGGGTATTTTCCGAGAATCCGGAGGATATCCGGTGCTTCAACAAAAAGGACTTTTCCTAAGCTGTGATAGAAGGAAAGCCCGTGTTCATCCGCGGAAACAAGAGCTGTGTGTCGTGCAGCAACGAAACCGATACTAACGATTCTGGAGCCCTCGATGTGTCCTTCCTTTCGCCCTGATGCAACCACATTGAGTGTAGTTGGTGGAACGAACCGAGCGGGCGTGTGTGGATTCTTCAAGTCAAATAATTGTATGTGACCGGTGGAATGTCCAGAAGCAACATAGGTGTGGTCGTGAGACAGTGCCAAGGCAGTGACTGCCCCAATCGGTTTCTCTGGCAAGAATATTAGTGAAATACCCGATAAAGAATATTTCCACCACTCACCTAGCGTGGTATTTGCACATATACACTTTAATGTCTGCTTGAAATCATAAACGCATATCTTTCCGTCATCGGTACCAATGCATATGAGGCCATTGGCAGCCAGAACGGTCGGCGAGCTAGAAGCCGCTCCTAAAATTGAGGATGCCTTGCTCGAATACGCCGAGTATATATGATGGCTGATATTGCGCAGCTCTGTCCAATGAAACACGTCCTGTTCAGCCTGTTTCCGCTTCCCTTCTGCGATTTCCGAGGTGTCATTGGTGTGGAGGTTTGATATTGAAGACATTCTCGATATTGAAGAGAAATGCGATGGAGAAGGAGATGTGCCAGGCAGCATGTTCGATTGAGTAACCACACTACTGCTGGAAGGAACACGAGAACCTTGGGGCGTGTACGAACGCAGGCGCGATACCGTGGGGTGCAAGAAAGGCCTGGCGAGACCCGAGGAGTCATTGAAGGGTAGTAGGTGGTGATTCGACTTTGGAGAGTCAAAGCCCGTCTCCGGTAATATGTCACTGGACGATACTTCATGAGACTAGCATAATGTTAGAATCATGGATATACCACTGCTTTTTATACGCACCAATGGTTCATCATCGTCCGAGTGAGCACCTTCAATGATCAGGGAACGTTCGACTTCATGGGCATCTGTGTCCTCCTCATCGTTGTGGTCTGGACCCAATACATCCCTCAGCCGGTCCTTGTATCCAATGGAAACGTCTGCGTCGGCCCCCGTATACAGAAATGCATCCTCTGATTCATCACTATCAGAGTCTGCATGACCATTTTGCTGGCTTTCGGAATGGTCTTCTTCGTCCGTGAACAGTTCTTTCATACGCGAAGCATAATCCCCAGATTCACCGTGTTCATCGTCGTCTTCATGCATAGAAAAGTTCAAAGAGTGAGAAGGTGAGAGGTCCGGTTGATTCTTTCCATTTGGCCGAGGAGAAGGAAAAGAATTGGCCATAGTTGATGACCCTCCTCATCCACGCAGTGGATTCTGGAAACGTGCTGCGTCACGCCCAAGTGCCTTACCGCCGAGTGACACCTCCGCGCATCAGCGCTTGCAAACTCGGAATATCGTAAACAGTCAACAAAGCTCTATTTAGCAAGTACAAGTAATTTAGATAAAGAATCGCAACTTTAGGCGTATACAACAGTACCAAAAACAATGCCGATAAGCAAGAAAACAAGGAAACAAGATAGGTACAGAAGAAGCACCGAGTGTTCACATGAACTATGATGCATGCCTTCGTTCCCGAGTTTTCGATCCTGGTCCAAACCGCTCTTGGAAGCTAATGAGGTCCGTCATAAGTCCTTCCATGTCGTTCATGAGCGAGACCGTTTCACTGCCGGAGCTGAACGCTGGTGTTTCGGTAGCATTAGACTGCGCAGGAGGGGCCAAATCCATCGTCATAGAATCAACATCCCGGCCGCTACCGCCTGATACCTCCGATTGTCGGATCAGGGCAGAGTTCTCCTTCAAGGCCTTCTCGAGGGCCTCTCGTCTGCGTGCTCGATCGGAGGCACTGGCCTGCTCCCTTCCCACCCATTCCACAAGGGCCCGTACCCTTTTGTTCATGTCGACCACGCTCATTCGTTTGCTAGGCCATTTCACTTTTACGCCCCTTTCCGTTGTCCTTTCGATACTTTCTCCACGACCCGTAATGCTCGACACAACCTCGAGCGGTTGAGGTATTTGTGAGGGCAGCATATTCTCCAGATGTGCAAGGTAATCCGGTAGTCCCCACGATGTGAACAACGGTTGTTGGGAAACCACGTAAGCATGGGTGTTACGGTGTGCACGCGATTCTGCAGAATTCGACCCTTGATTTTGAGCGCCGCTGCCGTTGGCCTGCCCCCGGCGTGAATTCGGGTCGTGGGATCCTGCACCAGCTTGGGCACTCGAGTGAGGTGGTCGTCTGGAGCCGTTGGCAGCCTTGCTCCGACCACCATTCCCTTGCCTTTTGGTGGGCGGAACAGGAGTACCTTGCAGATCATGAGCGTAGTGGTGAGACATAAGACGTAAATACTCACCATCGCCTTCGAGAGCTGAAGTGTCCTGATTAGCTGCCACGGATTTTCGGCCTCCACGCTTAGTCTTTACTGTGCTCTTTTGATTTGGCGGGGCAGGGGTAGGCGTAGGTTTCGCCGGATTCGGGGTTTCTTCACGTGGAGGCTGTTGGATCGGTGCAGCAGGAGCTTGATCAGAGGTCGTCGACATTGATCTGGTACGCTTTTTGACGGATGTGGTGCTGGAATTGTCCAAATTAAATAACTCGGGAGACAACAAGCGGTGACAAACTTACACATCATTATCAGCACGTTTTCTCTTTTTCCGGTTGGCAGGTGCGGTCTCTAACGATTCCTCTGTCTCGGGAAGTGGAACTGGGGGATGCCCGTTGGGCGTAGTACTGGCCATGTCTGGAGCGGTGCCAGCTTCGGCTGCTGAAGAGTCGAGTAGGTCTTTGAGGTCCTCGTCAAAAGCAGCAACCCTGCTGTTCATGGTGTTTCGGCGCTTGGACGGCTGTTTGGTGCTGTAGGACGGGGAATGTGATCGAGAAAGTCGAGAGGAAGTTGGTGCAGCCGTTTGATGGGAGTTTGTAGAAGACTGTCGAGCCTTTTTAATTTTTCTGTGGCGGCTGTTAGGGTGAGAGTGATTCCAGTACGAGAAGTAGCCTACATACTTGGGTATGTCTGGATGTAGCTCTGGCCTACACAGCTCACAGTAATAGTCATCGTCATGCAGTTGATCTTCAGACTCGAATCCCATACAAAAGCCATGCTGCCAGACTTTACATGTTTCGCACTGCACCATGAATTCGCCGGTATCCGGGTCATCCTCACCTTGACCAGAGATATGAGCGAGGAAATCAGGAAAAAGATTGGAATACGCGACATACCAGTGCTACCACACACACAACGCGTAATGCCCTGCTCTTCCTCTTCATCACCAGGTGCTACACTAGCAGACTGCTCTTGGACGACGTCGGAGACCTCTGGAGGATCGTCTGAAGGTGGCTGCCGGGACTTTTCTTTTGGTTTTCTTTTACTGCGACCGTTTGAATTATGGGTAGCATTGGTAGAAGCTGGGGCGACGTCGTCTGTATCCTCTTGTTTAAGACGTTTGTTGTTTCTGCTGTTTCCGGTGGTAGATGAAGGGGGGCGCTGAGGAGGATCAGAGTCTGGAGACTTGGAGTTCGAAGTTGAGACTGAGGGGGCTGAACGACGACCTGAACGACGAGTTTCTCGAGGAGATAACGGGGGCGCCATTGCCATAGTGAAGGTCGAGTACAAACCAGGACCACCTATCGAGTTCAGGTCTACCCACGTGCAGTGCCTATTTTGGCCCAATTTCACGGCCCAATCGATCCTTGATTTTTCCAGTCATCACTACTCAATCGCAAAAGTCCTAGTCTCTGTCTAGTAATGTCATTTTTTCTCTTATTGTTGTCTAATTTGTAACGCTGTTATCGTACAGAAAGGGACGGGACAATTCTTAGAAAGAATGAGCCCACCTGCAACTCTAGAATACAGCTCGCATGCACCCGAAAACATTCAGAAAGACCAACAATATCCCCGTCTAGCTAAACATCATCTTCTTAACGGTCAAACCCCCGACTATCTTCGTCTCATTCTTACTGCCAAAGTGTACGAAATCTTGAAGGAAACTCCCCTTGTTTATGCTCCAAATCTTAGTGCAAAGCTAGGCAACCAGATATGGCTCAAGCGTGAGGATTTGCAGGAGGTTTTCAGTTTCAAAATCAGAGGCGCGTACAACTTCATGGCCAATCTTTCCGAGGAAGAGAGATGGAAGGGGGTGATCACTTGTAGCGCTGGTTAGTGTGCGTGTCCTTTCAGCATGGTTGACCTGACCGACCTAACCTGCACATCTATAGGAAACCACGCTCAAGGGGTAGCATTATCTGGTTCACATCTGGGGATACCATGCACTATTGTTATGCCCAGTGGTACACCCTCTATCAAAGTCCGAAATGTTGCGCGTCTAGGTGCCAAAACCATTTTACACGGTGCCGACTTCGACGAAGCAAAAGCCGAATGCGCCCGACTTGCAGCTCTTCATGGTCTCGCCTTCGTACCTCCTTACGATGACCCATTCGTCATTGCAGGGCAGGGTACTGTCGGCATGGAAATTCTCAAACAGTTTCACGACTCTGAAAACCTCGATGGTATCTTTGCTTCTGTCGGTGGTGGCGGTCTAGTCTCCGGAATAGCCGAATACGTGAAAAGGATAGGAAGTCCTAAAACCAAGATCATTGGAGTCGAGACCGTTGATGGAGATGCTATGAAGAGGAGTCTTGCTAAAGGAGAACGCGTTACGCTCACTGAAGTTGGACCATTTGCCGATGGTACGGCTGTCAAGATAGTCGGGAGCGAGTGTTTCAGAATCAGTAAAGAGTTGCTCGATGGGATAACTCTTACTGACAATGACGAGATATGTGCCGCTATCAAAGACATCTTTGAAGGTGGCGTTCTTCTGTATCGTATCTTTCATGGCTCCATTTAACAGTGCTGTTACAGAAACACGATCTATTACCGAACCTTCGGGAGCACTCGCACTAGCCGGCTTGAAGCATTATATTCTCGAGAATAACCTCATCGGTGCCCAAAAGAGATTTGTCGCGGTAGTCAGTGGTGCGAACATGAATTTTGATCGCCTACGTTTTGTTGCGGAACGTGCGGAACTTGGTGAGGGTCGAGAAGCTTTGATAAGTGTGGATATACCCGAGAGGCCCGGCAGGTGAGTATCTACTTGAATTAATACGCGTAACATGGCTGAGACACTTGTACAGTTTCGTTGCTTTGCACACAGTCATACATCCACGACCTGTGACAGAGTTCCTTTACCGCTTCAATAGCTACTCATCACCTGACCGAGCCCACCTACTGTTTTCGTTCAAGCTTGAATCCACAAATAGAAAGGCTGAAATCGACAATCTCCTCAAGTCTCTAGCAGAAAATGACATGAAAGGACACGATGTCAGTGATAACGAATTGGCCAAAAGCCATGCAAGGTACATGATAGGCGGCTCCCAATTCGTACCAAATGAGCGCGTTTTCCGTTTCGGTCAGTGAACATTTAATTAGCTAGTGGACCCTTGCCTCATTGTGACATCTGTAGAATTCCCTGAGAGGCCTAATGCCCTTCGAAATTTCCTGTTGGGAATACAGAAACAGAAACACTGGAACATTTCCATGTTCCACTACCGAAACCATGGAGCCGGTAAGGCCAGATTTCCCTGTCGACTTTAGTGGGTCCTGATTTTCCCATGTTTGTTAGACCTTGGAAAGATTCTTGCTGGTATTCAGGTACCACCAGACGACTATGGTCTGTTTGACGAGTTTTTGAAGGAACTCAATTATACGTATATCGAAGAAACTGATAATCCTGTATACAAACGATACCTGCATGGGCCTGTGTAGTAGACCCAATGCATTACAGTTGTGTATCAGAAAAAAGCGTCAAAACTCTGGTTGATGAAGTCAGCCATATGGTGGTTATGCTTCCGATGTCAGTTAATTTTGAGCCGCGTTGTTTTTACGGCAAGCTCCTTCCTTTTCACCATCACCTGGTCGCTCCTTGCCGAACACGATGCAACTGGAGCAAGACTTTTCAGAGAAGACATTCCAGCGCTTTTTTGTCTATTCTCGACGAGTGGCCAGGGAGATCGGTCATTGTCGGTGAACAGCATCCAATCTCAACTCCCAAAGTGTACATGTTGCCCCAGTACTTGTTTGAAGTGTCTGTACTAAGCCATATGGTGTAGGGATCCGTGCATCCGCTGCAAGACTAGTACTTCGAGCCTCTTTAGGATCTATCAATGCACTCCGAAGTTACCGCAAGAATTCCAGCAGGAGATAATACGTGACGCCGAGGCTTCTTCAATGCCACGCTGTGTTCACAGAAAATTGTGGCGGACTGTGGGCGTTCCTAAAGTTCCGAGATTATGTTTACTGATATCGAACGCGAATAGAAGTATAAAATTCTCGTCACAAAGTGAACCCACTCCATCCCAATCCCTGCTTCAACTCGAGTTTGCTACAATGATACCCTCCAATCCCAAAATCGACACACTGGTATTCGACCTCGGCGACGTTCTCTTCTCCTGGTCGTCCAACACCACGACAAGCATCCCACCGGAGAAACTACGTGCCATCCTTACCAGCCACATATGGTTCACCTACGAGTGTGGTCGACTCACGGAAACAGAGTGCTACAGTCAACTAGAAGACCAATTCTCTTTCCGTGCCGAAGAAATACGAAACGCGTTGCGCGACGCTCGTAACTCGTTGACTGCCAACGACGAGCTCGTCGGTTTAATTCGCTCTTTGAAGGAGCAGTCCAAGGGCCAGCTCAAGGTCTACGCCATGTCTAACATTTCGCAACCTGACTACGAATTCCTCCGTACACGGCCAGTCGACTGGTCGATTTTCGACGAAGTTTTTGCGTCTGGATTGGTTGGAGAACGAAAGCCAAATTTAGGATTCTATCGCCACGTTCTTCAGCAGACAGGCATTGACCCGGCGAGTGCTATCTTCATCGACGACAAGCTTGAGAACGTACTGTCTGCGCGTTCATTGGGTTTTACTGGCGTAGTGTTTCGTGGGATGGAGGAGCTGCGACGGGTGCTTTTGAACAACGTCGTTGGTGATCCTGTAGGAAGGGGTAGGCTTTTTCTAGAGAGCAATGCAGGACGACTGGACTCAATAACGGATACTGGCGTCGTATTTAGCGAAAACTTTTCGCAGCTACTAATATTAGAGTTGACCCAAAACAGGTAAGCATGGTATTAAACTTGACTTTCGTCGTATGATTGATCAACTTGTGTTCGTAGGGGTCTCATCAACCTAAAGGATGATTCTCAGCCAATGTGGAATTTCTTTCAAGGTGGACGGCAATGTTACCTTTGGCGTATTGAATGCTCACTATTCCGACAGAGAAGGGACAGCTAACAACGAGCGAGTTTCCCTTCGACCTAGATACAACGGCGCTAGGCCTCACCATCATAAAACGGGATACGTCAGCGGTGGTCCAAGTAATGGATAAAATGCTGGAGTTCGTCAATACGGATGGGATTGTGCAGGTCAGTGTCGATTTCATACCTAGTTGTTACGGTAACTGACTTGAAGATATAGACCTATTTTGACCATACTCGACCCCGTTTCGACCCCGTTGTTTGCGTCAACGTGTTAAGCCTTTTCTATTCATACAATCGAGGACACCAGCTACACGAAACACTGCGTTGGGTCCGAGAGGTTCTCTACCATCGAGCCTACTTGGATGGGACGAGATACTACGAGACTCCTGAATGCTTCCTGTACTTCCTCAGTCGGACGCTGGAGAAATCTGGAGACGATGCCCTGCATGCGGACGTAAAGTCCCTGCTGAAGGAGAGGTTACAGGAGCGTGTAGGCGCTCAAGGGGATCCGTTACAACTCGCAATGCGCGTTCTCGCCTGCCTATCTATGGGAATTGGCAACGAAGTCGATTACCAGGCTTTGCTGACGCTGCAATGCGAAGACGGATCGTGGGCGGACGGCTGGATGTATAAATATGGGTCTTCGGGCATCAAGGTCAACAATCGAGGGCTCACTACAGCTTTCGCAATCAAAGCGATTGAGCAGCAATCCCAATTCATGCCACCAGCGCTAGCTTCATCCCTTCCGCCAAAACCTTGCCGTAGTGGACCGACCGACAGCTCAGCTAAACATCGGCGGACTAGCTCGTGGCGAGAATCGTGGCAGAGAATATGGCATTGGGGGAGTGCGGAGGCTTCAGTATGACAGGTGAAGGTGAGGATATGGATATGGAGAATGTGTATGAATATAGAGGGCCATTTCGTAATTGTAATGTGCTTGTAGTAGACGCATGGGTGCTCGATATTTAATCTTTCTTAGTTAGTCACTGAATCTGGCGATGATACTCCGCCCATGAATATACACTCTGCTGAAGGAGAGGACACAGGAACGTATAGGAGTTCAGGACGATTCGGATTAAGGGTAAAGTGTCGGATGTATAAGTCTGGGTTCTCAAGTATTAGGGTCGGCAGATGGGGCTCACTTAGTCTCCCCTAGGCAGACTTGATATCGCTCGACCGTTCGCTTGATATGCATCGTAGCTTTTGAGACTAAAGCAGTTTGATAGCATCACTAGCATATTGTGGAGCGTTCAGCGCTAGCCTCGCCCTCGGCGTCAAAGCCTTCCCGTCGTGAACGGGCTGAAGACCCACGGCACACTCCCGGGGATCATGGAAGAGAGCATGATATCGGGGAAGTACGGAGACTTCGGTATGATGGATGGAAGCCTAGAGACGCAGTGTCGATGTGTGCTGTGCTCAAGCTAATTGGTATGTAGTCTGGTACATAGTGCGATCTCTTGAGACTGTGCGGACAAATTCGATCTCCTCGGTGTGATATTTATATGCGTGGATTGCTTTTCCGCGTCTATGTACATGGGCGCCGTTCTTTGCCGACCGACCGAAATCACTCCTGCGTTCTGTCAAATCACACTCTCAAGATATGGAATGAAGGTCAAATGAAGATGACGCACCTAGTGGTGGTGAGAGTCATCCGGCTTCTTGCTGCTCTTCTGGTACACGTTGTCCGCAATCACATATGCAGTAAAGGCGACAACAGCAATCCCGAATCCTGGGAACATGTTGCGGAGCACAGTTGTTTTTGAGAACAATGGACTTTGGCGCCAGGCCTCACGTTTTGCCCAAGGGTCCCGGAAGAGTGGCAGATTGGACATGGCTGAACAAAGGAAGGTGGTCAGAAGAAGGTTCTGGCAAGATGAAAGAGGAAAACAACTTTGGGTAACTGGGAGAACTGACTTGACCTGGAATTGCCGTAAGACGCCAGGCTCTGTGACATGCGTGTGACACTTTAGGGCCGGTTCTTAATTCGTTGGCTTGGTCCAGTGCATTCCCTGGCTAAGTCCATCATTACCCCGAATTCACAGCCCAAGTTAAACTTGTACCTCTTCTTCTTCCTCATACTCGTCTATAAGCCACTGGATTTATTCTCTTTATTCTCTGCTATCCTTTCTTAAATTATGTCTGGCGACAAGTACTTTTCCGACGACGACCTTCCCCTAGCAGCCTCGAGCCCTGCAAAAGGTGCTGCTGTCAACGGCCACATCAATGGGAAAACTAGGCCAAACGACGACGTGGACATGGACGACGACGACGACGATTTGCCTCTGGTATGTCTTTTCTCAACTTTAACCATATGGCATATCGCTTACTGGACCCATGTGTTTATTCTCACAACTTAGTCCCAAGCTACCACAAAGTCTGGTAGTGTCATTCCACCTCGCCAGAACCTGAAGCGCAAGAAGGTCGTCGCATCAGATGGTTCCAGTGAAGACGATACACCCCTGGCGTCGTCTCCGCCCAAACAGTCCACCTCAGCAGCTGTCTACATGCCAGGCGCAGCAGATTCCACCACGGTGCCCGCTTCCAAACCGAAGCGTAATGGTACAGCTAGACGCTCTACCATTAAGAAAGAGTCTAGCGATGAGGAAGAAGAGGTTGAGGAGAAGAAACCTTCCAGGAAACCGCCGCGTAAGAAGATCAAGAATGAAGACTCGGACGAGGCTCCTAGCAAGCCTGCTCGAAAACGTAAAGTCAAGGCCGAAAGTGACGCGGAATCCTCTGAGGACGACAAACCTCTCACGAAGAAGGCTGCAGCGAAGAAGGCTCCGGCGAAGAGGGTGAAGAAAGAAGAAGACGCATCTGATTCAGATACGCCGAAGCCCAAGAAGCGGGCATCCAAGGTTAAGAAGGAAGCAGAGACCAGCTCTCCGACGAAAGGCAAGGGCAAGAAGAAGAAAGAGGAAGAAGATGAGGAGGAGGTCTACAAGTGGTGGGAAACCAATGCTACAGAGGATAATAGTGTAAAATGGACAACGTTAGAGCACAACGGCGTCTATTTCCCTCCGCCATACGAGCCCTTACCATCTAACGTGAAGATGAAGTATGATGGTATGTTCATTACTCAGTTCCCCGGACGTAGTACTGACTCGTCAAAGGCAAAGTGCTAGATCTACCACCAGCTTCAGAAGAAGTTGCTGGTTTCTATGCCGCCCTTATCGAAAGCGACCACGCTCAGGATGCAACTTTCAACAAAAATTTCTTCGACGACTGGAAAAAGGTGTTGAAAGACCACCCCCCTGTACGTACCCGATGTCACTCGTAAGTGCCGTCACTAATCTCATGCTCGATAGCGCAATGGCATCAAGGTTGTTGATTTCGAAAAGTGCGACTTCCGTCCTATGTTTGAATATTTCGAAGCCGAGAAAGCGAAGAAGAAGGCAATGACGTCCGCCGAAAAAAAGGAGCTCAAGAAAAAGAAGGACGAGGCGGAGGCCAAGTACACGCATTGTGTCCTTGATGGGCGGAAAGAAAAGGTTGGGAACTTTAGAGTGGAACCCCCGGGCCTATTCAGAGGTCGCGGTGAGCACCCGAAGAAAGGTTCCTTGAAGGTGATTGTTCATCGTTATTGGATTTTCACGCTTTGTTGAATTCTTGTTAGTACCGTGTTTATCCCGAGGACATTACCCTTAACATCGGGAAAGATGCACCAACTCCGATTCCAAACATTCCCGGGAAATGGAAGGCGATCCAGCACGATAACACAGTTACGTGGCTCGCCACCTGGACGGAAAACATCAACCAGTCTCATAAGTATGTTTTCCTAGCCGCTGGCAGTTCGCTCAAAGGCCAGAGTGATATGGCTAAGTTCGAGAAGGCCAGAGAGCTCAAGGTTGGTTATTTACTCTAACCGTTGGCGTCCGTCTCATGCTTATACTCTTCAGAAACACGTCGACCGAATCCGTCAGAACTACACTGTCGATCTGAAGTCCAAGGTCATGGCCGAACGCCAGCGAGCTACCGCCATGTACTTTATCGATAAACTGGCTCTTCGTGCCGGTAACGAGAAGGGCGAAGACGAGGCGGATACCGTAGGCTGTTGTTCGCTGAGATGCGAACACGTCACCCTCGAGCCTCCGAATTTCGTTATCTTCGATTTCCTGGGAAAGGATTCAATTCGATACTACAACCGAGTTGCCATCGATGCTCAGGTATTCAAGAACATCAAGATCTTCAAGGAGAACAAGAACGACGATGACAACTTGTTCGACAGAGTCAATGTATGTTCCTTGCTCCAGTTTCATTGGTCCAGCATCTCACGCCGCACCGTAGACTGCGGGATTGAACAAGCACCTCAATTCCGAAATGAAGGGTCTCACTGCCAAGGTCTTCCGTACATACAACGCGTCGCACACATTCCAGACCCTTTTGGACGAGACAAGTCTCGAGGGCGCTTCTCTGCAGGAGAAGCTCAATGCATATAACAAAGCTAATCGTCTGGTCGCCATCCTCTGTAACCATCAAAGGAGTGTTCCCAAGACCCATGATCAGTCAATGCAGAAGATGACCTACAAGGTAACATTCTGATCATCAACCGCTCGCTGATTACGGGCGCTGACATCAAATAGTACAAAGCTTTGAAATACGACCGCATGAAGCTTCGCCATCAACTGTTCGGCCTCGATGCCAAGTACAAGAAAAACAACAAGTACAAGGAGGATGAATCGGATATTGATGACGACTGGGTCGTCGAACACGAGGAACAGCTGAAGGCAACCGCGATCGAAAAAGCGGAGAAGAAGTTTGCGAAGGATAATGAGAAGCTCGTGGAGGATGGCAATAAGCCTAATCCCGACTCTGTGCTCAAGGAGAAGCTAGAAGCTATAGAGGAAGATTTCAAACAACTAGCCAAGGAACGCGGAAAATCAAAAGCGAGCACTAGGAAGACGCCCGAAAAACTCATCGAACAGATAGACAAAATGACGGAAAGGATCAAGACGTTCAAGCTGCAAATGGTAGACCGAGACGAGGGCAAGGAGGTTGCTCTGAGCACTAGGTTCGATTTCTCGTTGTGTACATTGTATTTCTTACTGACATTCCATCTCAGTAAAATTAACTATTTGGATCCACGGTATGTCTGCTCGTTTCGCTACCGATTTGCGTACTCAATTATTTGCAGTATTACGTCGGCTTGGTGTAAGATACACGATGTTCCCATTGAGAAACTATTCTCAAAGACGCTGCAAGTCAAATGTGAGCTTTTGGTCCCTTCAAGACCTGCTCTTTACTGATAGTTGTCTTTAGTCCCCTGGGCTATGGAGGTTGACGAGGATTGGAAGTTCTAAAATTCCGCATGGACATCGGACTTACTCTACCCACTTACACCGTCGGACCATTATGCAGCCATAACAGCCCGTAATACTTAATAGCATCGTGTAGAAACGCATTCACTCGTAGGACTAGATTGTATCCACTTAGCACGCTTTCAATCAAATTGTTTTCACTGTTTGTCTTGGGTTTGGTAAAAGCACTGAGGTGATTCGGCGAATGTGATTACGCTGGCACTTTGCCGCGACAGACCTGCGGATTTCTGTCTTCAACCTTTACCACATTCCTCTCATGAGCACGTCTCAAAGTCGATTTGCCTCAAAAACTCTCTTCTCCGCCTTGGCCATAGAATCCGGAGACGAAGAGAGCGAGGATGAGCAGCTCATTGACTCTGTCGAGGAGACTCCCATAAGGTACGTGTCGTCATTCACGCATTTTGGATCACCTCTTAACATGTGTAAAACACAGCTCAGAACCAGAACCTTCGGCACCAGCTCCAAAATTGTCCAAGACAGCACAGAAAAAAGCTGCGAAGGCGGCACGGGAAGCGAAGCAAAAGGCGCGTCTGGAAACGCAGAGCAAGAAACATTCGCTGGCGAACGGCACGACACCTCCTACCGAGCCAGAGTCGGAATCTGCTGCACTTTCAACCTCAGCCGACACTGCTCCCGAGCCAGAGACTCTGCCACCACCACCGCCGCCGCCCGAGGTTCAGCAGACGCCGTTGACGCAGGAGATACCTAACGCGACACCCTCCGTGCCTGCACCTCCTCAAGAAGATGTACCTGCCAACGAACTACCCAAAGCGAGTGCAGAGGTAGTGACGACTCCCCAGATAGAGGAAGTAGTGGAGGTCGCTGAAAAGGCTGTCGAAGTCACGGAGGTTCACTCTGAAGACATTCCCGTGGCCGTCAAACAAGAACCAGCCACGGCGAACACGGAGAATGTACTTCCTCCAAACAACGAGAAGAAGAGACAAGCCATCCTTACTCGTACGCTCTGGACGTTCATTATGATAGGCGGATTCATAGGTAAGAGAACTAGTCTTATTCGGTTGGTTATGCGCTCATGCCTGTTAGGCCTCTTACTCATGGGGCATGCATACATGATTCTGCTTGTAATGCTTTGTCAGACCGTCGTATATCGCGAGGTCACAGCTCTATTCTCTCTAAAATCTGCGCCTCCACCGGAATCTGGCGAGAAGAAAGCCGCGAAAGACCCATGGAGTAAAACCCTCAATTGGTACTTCTTTGCGGTCACAAACTACTTTCTGTACGGTGAAAGCATTATCTATTACTTCAAGGTGAGTTCTCGGGATTCGCTGGTCTTCTGCGCATCTGATGACGGTTTCCTTAGCACGTTGTCTTCTCCGATGCGCAACTCTTACCGTTTGCCACCAATCACCGCATCATCAGCTTCACGTTATATACGATTGGTTTCGTCGGATTCGTCATGTCGCTGAAGAAAGGATACCTCAAGCAGCAATTCGGCCTTTTCTGTTGGGTCCACATGAGTCTTCTTCTGATCGTGGTTTCCAGGTTATGACCATTCTTTTTTTTTCGTGGGGCTGTTACTGATTATATTCTTTCAGTCACTTCATCGTCAACAATATTCTGGAAGGATTGATTTGGTTCTGGGTGCCTGCGTCGCTCGTCATTTGTAACGACGTGTTCGCCTACATCTGTGGTATTACGTTAGGCCGTACTCCACTCATCAAGCTATCTCCGAAAAAGACTGTAGAAGGCTTCGTTGGTGCATTCTGGTGCACTATGCTTTTCAGTCTAGCATGGGGTGCATACTTCATGCGCTTCAAATACATGATTTGCCCCGTCCATGACTTAGGTGTCAATGCATGGAGTAATGTGGATTGCGTGCCGAACCCCGTGTTTGTATGGAAGGAATGGCAGATTTGGGAGCCTTTGGCATCACTTCTTTCGACTACAGTAAGTTTTAATCAATCTCATGTCTTAATCGAATCTAATATAATGTTGTAGCTGAGTCGTAACATCACGACTATCCCATATGTTCCTTACTTCGCACATCTCCTCATTCTGTCATCCTTCGCTTCGCTTGTCGCGCCGTTCGGAGGCTTTTTCGCATCAGGATTCAAACGAGCTTTTAATATCAAGGATTTCGGTCACAGTATCCCTGGACACGGTGGGATGACTGATCGGATGGATTGCCAGTGGGTGTTGCATTTTCTTTTACATAGCTCCGTCGATTTACAAACTCCCATTTCTAGGTTCTTGATGGGCGTGTTCACATATGTCTACTACAGCAGCCTGATCCGACAACATCACGTCACTGTAGGCTCGGTTCTACAGACCATCGTCAGTGGACTTACAGTCGAGGAGCAGCTGGAGGTGATCGCGGACCTCAGAAGATACTTGGAAGGAATGGGTGTACAAGTACCATGTTAGGTTTAGTTATTCCGCGTTATGTTCTGCCTACAGTCCTTAAAATATGGTGTTCATACATAAACTATGATAAGTATTCTCAATAAACACGTTTTAGTCTTCGACGTTAAACCAAATCAAGCAGGCCGGAGACCCCAGGGACCCACAACGACGATAGAATGTTCTGATGCGGCGGCCCCTTGAAAATTTTCTTTAGTGGGTGGCAGCGTGGTCATCGAGCGGATCTAAAGCGCTCGGCAATTGCCGACGTACATTGTTTGCCTCCTCCATTATCGTTTGCACCAGACTTCATCCACCGTTTGCTTCAAGCCCGCGTTTTCACCACCATTTTCCAAGAATCTTTGAATGCCTCCTTCTCTGGAGCAACTTTACGACTCGAGTGCATCAAGCCATCGAATGCCTGCGTCAAGATCGGAAGTCGGCTCGTCACCTCAACTTCGTCAAGAAAAAAATTTTTCAAGGTCATGGTGCAGCTTTACCGGTGTCATTCAGGGCCAATGAGAAGATAGCGACAACGCTTCTAGCAGCTACCAAGCTTTATTTCTAGCAACCGCACATGCGGTTGGAGTTCAATTGGTAAGTAGCGAAAGGCAATGATCACAAAACCTGAATCAAGAATAACCGTTCTGGAAGCCTGCAGGAATATTACGACCCGACCAGACTTCTTGAAGTATGTAATAGCCGGGGCGGCGGCAGCTCTGTTGGCTACATAAAAGGACTGGCCGTACCTCTCGATTTGCAGCCGTTGGCCCCATTTTCTGCTCGCAACTCTATGATGGCTTCTGCTATTACTGACCTCCCTGCCCTTGACAATACGGTATACCTTCTCCTCTACCACCTTGATCTCATTCTTTCTCTGACACCTTACTTAGATGGGGGCGCTTTTCATTGGTGTTCTTTTCGCAGCAGCGTGAGTGTCAAGCATTCTATCTCTTTGTTCTTGCTATTAACGGACGGTTTGTTGTAGGCTCTGGGGAATAGTGTGCTTCCAGACGTGGTGCTACTACAAGGTACGGTGACAAGCTTGTGGCCTTCGGAAACACGATGCCAACCCCAGAGACAGGATTACCCATCGGATCCCATCCGCCTTAAGGTTATGGTGAGTCGACGATGCCATGTAGCTCAACGAGGTCTAAGTCACTTCACAGGTTGGAACAACTCTGTATGTCTTGCTCGCGACGTGGACGACGTGGCTGCTTAAAGACTCTTAGCGTCTTGGACACAACTCATCAAGTTATGCTATGCCATCTGCTCTACACTTATCTCATCACCAATTATGGCAAGCCGGTCGTTCTGGGCGAACTCATATGGTGAGCAGGTCGCTTTGAACTTTATGACGTGGCTAACATACATGTTCGTAGGTCCATTCTTGTTCGTGTGTTTTCTTGTCTTCCCTCTACTCATTTCTCATGATTTTTTCGGCCTTGAAGATCATGGTCTTGCTTACGGTGCATATCTTCGCGATGTTGACATGCCAAAGTACTGACTTATTTTTAACATCTAGTCTTTCATCGCGTTGATCGTACAACTGTGAGTTATCTTTATCTGGTTTCAGACTGTTTTCTAAACGGTGTTTCAGCTTCTTGACATGGCGCATCTGGATTCGTGAGGACAACGTCGTACTTCTACATTGCTCAAATAAATACTCAAAACATTCACAGTCAGCCACAAGAATAGACCCGTCACTGTGCTCATTGTATGTCCCTGGATATAGCGTAGTGATGTCTGTTTGCTGATATCTCTGTCGCAGCTGCTGCTTATTTTTGCAGAGTTCGGCGTTACTATAGGTGCGTTGGACTTGTGTGGACCTATGGTATTGGTTTGCTAATGAAGATTACACAGCTTATTTTGGGCGCTCGTGAGTTGAAGATACTAGGATGCAATATCGTTTCTCTGACATACTTCGGGTCTCCCAAGCTGGCCGATGACGACCTACTTGGAGCTCAAACAACTAAGCGCAAGTCGAATTGTTTTGCTTTGTATTTCATCTATTGATCGTATAGCAGGTCATTTCGCGCGTTGTGAATGCACTGGGCGCTGCAAGCGATGTTGCAATTACCGTATCGCTTTCTTTCTATCTCTGGACATCCAAATCAGGCATGAAGAAGTACGTGCTTTGATCATATGTCGAATATTCTGTGTTGACGAGACCATGTCAACAGTACGGACGCGATTATGGACAGATTGATTCTGTTCTGCATCAGGACTGGCCTCCTCACTACGTGAGTTATTTGTCATCTACATGTCCCCCTGCACTCATCTCTTCTGGTCTAATCAGTGTCTGTGCTATCTTGTCTCTCATTACAGTAAGTATTCGATGTTCACGCTTTGCTCTCCAACTCACTTTATTCTAGATCACTGTTTGGCCCGATACGTTCATCTACATCACCTTCTACTCGACTCTCGCTCGTTGTGAGTATCGTTATCCCATTGGAATCCCAGATTACACGCTTACACTAACTACCCTTTCTTAGTCTACTCCACCTCTTTCCTCACTACGTGAGTGGCATCCTGTTTCCATGAGCCTGGGCTTCTGATCCTTAACGTATCCCTACTAGACTCAATGCTCGAGCAGAACTCCGCGCTTCTAACAAGACTGGCAACGGAAATACCTTCATCGGTTCCGTTTCGCTCACTTTTGACCCGCCTGGCTCTACCACTATCGACACTTCTCGCTCCCAAGACATGCGCTCTGTGGCTCATCGCGAGGTATTACGGTGTCTTTACTTCATATAATTATCTGACCGATTTCACAAGCGCCGAATCACCATCAAGCAAGACGTCGATACTATTATCCATTCTGACTCTGACTTCGAGCTCGAGCAGGTAAGTTTCCTCTCTCCTACCGCTGCCCTATCGCAGGCTCTGATCATAATAGGACACCCAGATAGGAAACCACGCAGTCTAAACTGCTAACTTCTGAACTCAGTGCACGCTTGAAGATACCCCCTTGCAACCACTGTATAATAGTTTGGTACCCTGTCTGTCTACTGCTGGGTTCCTCTATTGCGGAGGGCCCGTCAAGTGACACTTCTTGGTCTCGAGTCGCCGGATTGGCGCACACTACTTCTTGGAGGACTATCCCGATACCACGCTATTCGGCTTGCCATGTACATATTGAGGCTCGTCTAACCGCATACTATACCTGCTAACACCGTCGTTACATATGCAGTGTCTGTCTGTTATCGCTACCTTCGTTTCGTTGCAATCGAACATATCTTATCGCCCTGAATTGCTTGCGTGAGAAGTCTGAAGCTCACATATCATTCCAGCTTGTGTAGAAGAGGTCTACCTAGCTTAGAGTTCACTTTTAATTTCCAGACGATGTAGCGTGATGATTAGATGTGCAATTAAGTAGGAACTGACTAGAATCAAACAGAAATGTAACCCCCACGGCTAGATGTCCGTCGTGGTCGAACAGTAGAGCATAAGTGAGAAACAACGTCCTTGAGCATATATGGCACTTCTCTCCAGAAATCACGATGTCTATGTGATAGTGCTCAGTATATATACGGGGAATCATAGAGAAGAGACTTACGGGATAAGATCCATTCCGCTGGCACCGTAAGTCGTATAGTTGTAGTACGCACCGAGCCCAAGATATGCAACTAGGGCCAATATGAGCCTATCAATATTATTAGTTTTTGAACATGAAGTTCGAAAAAGGAGAACATACATTCCAAAGAAGAAACCTAGCCCACTGCCCACACTCTCCCCGGAATTACCAGCGTCGTCACCTCCGTCGCCTTTATCGCCGTCCCCATCATCCTGTGTGCTGCACCCAGCTGGGTGAGTCCATTCTAACTGGAGCTGCGACCCATCATAACCGAGGAACTTTAGCTCTTGGGTCTCGCTGCATAGTATATTTACTTGGAGAGACTGTGGGGTCGAATCGCTACTGCCAGATTCCGGATACGAATTGCCATGCATAGTCAGAGATAGTCCTTTAGCAGGTGCTGGGGATTTGTGTAAATAAGAGCGTGGGGAGTCGTTGAGACTGACGTACAGGGTAGAATGGACGAGGACACGTTCAGATATGCGGTCTGCGCAATAGGAATAACGGAGGTGATTCTGTTCTGTCCATCCTTCGTGTTGGTCTGTTTTAAGCAACATCGAGTTCCTGAAGGACACTAGAGAGGATAGAAAGAGTTAATGCGAGTATATCGCAAACGGGGGTAACATGATAGCGTACTTGGTCTCCATTTTCCCCTTGCTCGCCTTTCAGATCCTCACACAAGTTGAGAACGACATCATCTGTCGTCGTTGTCGGAGGCGTCAGCCTAGTACGCGATGCCGGATGCTCGCCCGCCAGTGGTGTCAAATCCCATTTGGATGAGTCTATCGTGACATGACAGTCAAATGCCTGTTCCTGGAGTGCCAGCACGGATGTCGAAGAAGAAACAATTAAGAGATAAAGAAGGGCGGGCGATGGACGATGTCGCGAAAGCATGGTCCAGAGGATAAAGAGGGTAGAGTAGGAAGAGAGATGGGTGATGCAGTTACGTGTGCGCGTCTGGCTGGTGAAGGCGTGTCATCTCACAAGTCCCTTTTTGTTTGTAACAGTGCTATTCAACTAGGATCATGTCCGTATTATACAGTATGCAAGAAATCATGCTTCCTCTAGCCTCCAAATCGAGCCAAGCGTCTCTTTCGCATCTCCTCCATGTCTACTGCTTGAGCCGGTACAGGTGATGACGGAATATCTTCATCTTCCTCCATGTCAGTGTCCAGTTCGGCTTTGTCGGAAGATGCTGTACTCTGAGACTGCGGTTGGGTAACGGATGATGCTGATGCCTGAGCAGGCGGTGGAACCCAATCATGCGGTGCCTGTTCCAAGGAAGCCTTCAACGCAGCTTGTAATTCAGCATCATCATCGTCATATACCCGTTCTTGCTCAAACCTGGAAGTGGCAAAATTTGGTTCAGGACCATCGTTATCAACTTCCATACCATGTCCACTAGCTTCCGCATTATCCGGAATGGAGTCTCCTGAGCCCTGCGCCATCGCCTCGCTCTCAGCAATGGCACGTCTCAACATTTCCTCGTACTCTTCTTCTCTGGAGGTGTTGGGTCTATTTCCTTCATCCCAAAGCTCACGATGAGCTTGTTCTTGCTCTGCCTGCATCTGCATCAACCTCCGTCGGCTGCGTTCTCTACTTGCCGCTACTGGATCAAGATCATCAAATTCTGCTGTCTCAGCTGGGAGCCCAAGTGGCGAAAGAAGACCTGAACGAGCTGGTGTATGAGATCCAGAGCCAGGGCCCGATGGCGGACCAGATTCGGGCAGTGGTACTGGTCTCCGGACAAGATGAGGAGGTGAGGAAGGACCCGAACCCAATGAAGCAGCTAAGGCAGCCTGCAATTCCATATCTTCATCCTCCAAGCCTTCTACGTCTGCCCACTCGGGCTGTTCGCGTCCACTTCTGCTTGATGACGCATCAGGGTTCGAGAAACTTATTTCCGGTATAGAAGCAGCGATATCGTCGGCTTCAGTTCGTGGTAGAGCCAGAGGAGCGGTGGGATCGGTTTGTATAACTGCGAATATTGAATAGCCTGTAAAGACCGTTCAAATTTGCCATACTGGAACTGTACACGCGAAATTACCTTGCCGTTCCACTTCCTGCAAAAACATACCTAAGTAAAGCTTTCCGACCCATTCCGGGCTGACAGAGAACGAGTTGAGATTGAACCAATGCCCTTCACCAGGGTCCTCATCGAGGTTTGGAAAAGCGGGTCCAAATCGGCGAAGCGTGTACCAATGTTGTTGATGGTTCAATATGAAGGCAAGCTGCGTGCTGGAGTTTCCGTGTCAGTATTGTACCGAGATTGATTCGAGGTAGCAACGAACTGTGGGTGATCTTGATATGGTCGCATCTGTTGTCCCCGCCAGCGAACAAGGCTGTGTTACAGTGTTAGCACGAAGCGAACTAGGGTTGCATTATCATAGTACTTGCCTCAATCCCCATACCGACAAAGCGTTCTCTAACACTTGCACGGAGAAGAATCCTATACGAAGTTCATAGAACTACCAGAGATAAGTATATAAAGACGTACCTGTATCATCCATGTTACTGCTCGTTCCCTGATTATCATCATCGTAGCTCTGTTCAAGATCGTCTAGATTGCGTGCAATTTCTGATAGGTCTGGTGCAGTGAACTATTTCAGGTTTATCAGCACCGGATCGGGAATTCTAATAATGAACTTTTCGCACATAGTTTCCCTCTGTAACACTGTGAAATGAGGAGGAAAACTAGGTAAAAGAAATCGACACATACGCAAGAGATTGTTGAGAGCGTGTTGAGCGCAAAGCATCGAGCCGGGTTGTTGCTTTTCATGATATATGAGCTGAAGAAGGGTCGAAGAAGTGGCCATGATGGCTGGGGAAGGTGGTGGTTGCAGTGAACGCCCTACGCGCGTACTAACGTAATGTCACTCAAGTTGCACGACTTAGCAGGTGAATGGCTTTGGTATGTGTTCGGTCCATCGATACATTGCAAAACTAAGATAAAGATAATAATGTACCAGTTCCGAAAGAAAAAGAGAGTAGAAAGTAGCTAGATAGTCCTTTTATTCAAACCTGTCCATGGGTATCACGACTGCCTGGCCGCGCTCGTTCGTTGGTTGCCGGTTGCCCATGTATTCGACTTTCCTCGGAACGTTCCTGATTCTGACTAGAAGCGTCGCCATAATGATAAGGAGCTAATCGGATGTCCTCATCATAGCTCATCCGGGCCCGAGCGAGTGTGTACTCACTACTTCCGTTGCTTTCTCCGGCAGCGGCTCTCGAAGGCCTCGAATAGCTAGAACTGACTCCAAAAGCTCCAGCGAAATTAGGTCGACCAAGATGTCCGTGTCCATGGGCTGTCGGTACACCGCGGTAATAGTCGACGAAAAATTTCAAGGATCCCCATATCTCCATGGCAAAATCCGCTAGGATGAGTTGAGTACGTAGTAGGCGGGTCAGAGATGACGTTCCTTACAGTAGTTGACCCTAGGAGTATGGGATGGAATGTCTATTTAGCAATTCTTGATACTAATCAACAACACTTACGAATCCCAGAGTGGCTTCCAGATACTTGTCGGTGCCTGACCCGGAATTTTGTACTCCCGAACGTTATAAGCCCACCACATCAATATTGAGAAGAAAATCATCTATCGAGTGTCAGTTCATGAATCGAGAACATCGACTTAATTATATAACTTACCTCGATACAGATGGCCAGAGCGTTCAAGCCGTTGGATATATTACTTTCGGTCCAGTATTGGGTTGCTTGACAATAACATCAATTCACACCGAAGCCAAGTGAATCAACAGCAAGGCGTTACCGTGTATGACTCGGCCTTCCAGTGCGCTAAACTGTGTTAGGTATCAGCACGTTTCATCTCCAAGATGCAGAGATGGTCGGTCACTCACAACGAAGGATTGGTAAAACGTGAACATGACAATCAGTTTGATGGCCAAGAATTTTGCAAGTGGTCTTCTGCCCGCAAGTTCTTCTTTCGTGAGACCGTAGAACAATAGTAAACCATATAAAGCGACACTAGTCATTTTGTCATTCATTTGAGATAATGTAGAGTAAAATATGACATACCTAATGCTGACAAAGTCTATGGCTTCAAGGTACACATTAGCCCAATGTGCATCGAATCCAGCTGCCTCGCATAGGACACCCAATTTTTCGCATATTATGCCCGCAATCGAAGCAGCTATTCTTGCAAGCGTTATCGGAGGTACGTAGAGCAACTTTGAAGCGTGCTTACCTGGTCTGATGATAACGTATTGGAGCACCGACCACTGTAAATGAAATGCGCTGAGTTTCTTCTACCACTCACAAAAACGTTACGATCCTAACCTTGAGTGTATACATGAAATAGGCCTACGCGACATGGCTTAGACACAAATCGACAAGTACGGAGTGAAAGCTCACTTTAGTAGGTCGATACCTCCAACAACAGAACTTAAAAAAGAAATCAGGAAACAGCACATTTTCAGTAGAGTCCGACTAACGGGCATTGGTAATTTTCTCTTGTCCTTGCGGGCGAGAGCATTCTTTGCGTCTCGACTGCTAGCAGTCGCGGCAACATACTCAATGAGAAGTAACCTGTGAGGACAGTCATTCGATCGTCACCGAAGATTCAAGAATGCTATTGGGACCTACAGGAAAGCGCTCAAAGTGACGGCCTGAGGGACGGAGTCAGACATAAGCGTGAATACACCTCAATTTGACGACTCACCTCATAAGCTGCCATTACCTGCTTTAGTAAATTTGCTCAGACTGAATTTTCACCGGCACATACCAACTTCAACCAAGGAATAGTAGGTGTAGCTCCGGAAGAATCGGTAAGAAAAGAAGGAGATGATAGCATAGACTGGTGGCATATAAAGGATCCGGAGGCTGTTCAGGCAACATAAGAAAGACTGGGTGAGGTGCACTTGGTTTCACTGACATCTGCCGCTGTTCAGCGGGGTTTGTGTAGCTTCTGAATAGATTGTCGTTATCTTAGCCTTAATTTTGATTCTCTTCATATGCTAGGCGCACCTGCAATGCTGAAGAACTGATATTGTGGAAATGATGACAGTCTGTCGTTCGTAGAAAAAGGTTGGAATTCGTGCCAGGAAATGGCATAGTACACGCACAACGATGCTACAGCCGCCTTAAAAAAAATGAAATCAGATAAATGGTCATTGAAAAGCGAACTGGATCGCACCAGCTATCGCCCATCCTACTCGGTGAGTCTCCCAATTGAGTTGTCCCGCTTCCCTGTCTCTCAAGTTATTACAATAGTCGGACGAGATTTGATAGTTCGTACCAGAAAGTCGATTGATCAATCTCTGGTCGATTCTCTTCTGGGCAAACAGCCATTCAAAGTCTTGGGTTTCCAAGGAAAATTAGCAGAGATAGAGTATTCGTAGTGCGCTCCGCAGCCAGCGCAATGTTTGTTGCTAAGCATCTCATCTTATCTTATCGCAAAATTACAAAATGCTGAGTAAGCTACTCAGGTTCGGAGTCTATCCAGTCTGCTCCCTTTCGTCTTTGTTCTGCTCTTCCTTTCTCGACCCGAAAAGTTCTGGAGCATGTTCTGTACCAAGAAAATGCGTCGTACCTCATTATCTCGGCTATTAAGATGTCAACAAGTGGCAGGTGCGAGATATGACTCCAAATGGTACCCATCTCTACCTTACAAAGATATCCCTGCACAGTTCTTGTAATTACTAAAAGTCCCCTCAGCTCCTCAACATATCTGTGAGTATTCTAATTCAAGTTCTCGACAATCCCAGCATGTATTGATTCTTTGAAACTCAGACTTTGAACTCGAATCGTATCTTCCTACCTAATAGAAGCAATTATCGTGAAGTTCACTATCCCTCAATTCTCTGCAACACCAATCGGATGGTCTGTGCCCGGTATAGTCAAACTACCGTCCGCGACCGAGAGCATCCTGCATCGCTTAATGGAGCTCTCCTTCTTGGTCTTCAATGATGTCCGCGGAACAAGGCATCTAGAACGCACATCATCTATGCTGGAATACCATGCAACGTGTCAAATGGTAGGCGGAGAGAATTTTCTGATATGATACATATGATACTGGGGCTCACTGGGCACCTCACATGCCGCCGAATATTATTAACGCACGTATTTGGGCCTTTTTTGCATCTGAGTGAGTCGGTTTATAACTTCAGCGTTTAGAGCGAGGTTTTTAAACGAAGTTATTTAGAGCGAGCGGCGGGCCGTTGCATGGCCGTTGAATGAATTGTCCGAAGTTTCCCAAAGGACGCCTTTGCTTCGGCGTCGCCTCGCCACTAACCCCTATTGCTTGCCGACTCCTGAGAGCCGACTCCTGTGAGTATGTGCGCAGGACTGGAGAGCATCGAGCATCGCTCGCTCCCACTGAAAGTTTTTGTCGTCTGATAGCTCTCTGCCTCTTTGTCTAGTGTATCAGTGAACCCCCCCGCATTAAAGTAGCTCAGAGCGACTAAACGGCGCCCATGGGTAGTCGGCTAGTCACCCGCGGAGACTATTGCAAGCCTCGGAGATATGTCTCAAGTTCTCACAACATTGGTTGATATTATAGCTCCGAACGTACTAGAGGCACATTCCGCGAATGTCTGTCACCGATTTTATATCAACATAAAAACAGACTTGACCGATTCGGCTACAGATCATCCCACTCCCTTGACCTCTCCCCACCATGCCGTCTACTTGGATTCCTAAACGCACATTACTAGAGAGTGAGTTTCCCTCCTGTCTTTCGTTCTACTGTCTGACATTTTACAAGCCGATGAGTTACTTTGCTCCCCTGGGGCCATGCACGAGATGGAGACCCGTCTGGTCGACGGCAGACTCCAACGCGTCTACCGCAACCTCTGGCCATCAGTTCGTGATTTCTGGCTTCACTCTGTCTCCCAACATGGGTCAAAAACCTATATTGTGGAGCCTGAGAGAAGCAGAACGACCTATCAGCAGGTTCACGACATGGCAATGAAAGCTGCCAATTTATTTTATCATGTGTACGGTATTCGAAAAGGTAGGAACTTCTGATCTCTCCTCCGAGCGATCATTTATTCTCTCCCGTGCCACGTTATCAGGAGACAGAATCGCGATCTGTTCCAGGAATTGTGTCGAATACTTCGTCGTATTCTGGGCATCTCGTAGGTTTCATATCTTTACCGCACTGAAACGAGACCTAAGAATGCTGTAGAGCTGCTGGGTGCCGTGGCAGTCAACGTTAATGCGTAAGTTGGATAGGTTCATTCTTCGAACTCTCGATCTGAAGCATGGACAGGTGGCTTCCCGTTGACCCTCTGCGATTTTGCATTGCTCATGCCGAGTGCAAGCTCGCCATTCTAGATGCAGAGCGGGCAGATAGACTGCAACCTACAATAGCTCAGCTCTCTCAGGAGACTGGGATAGCTCGAGTTCTCGTTATCACTCTTACAGCTCAAGAGCAAAAACAGACTTGGCGAGACATGGAACTATTTGATTCCGCGATGCGAAATTTCGTTCCTGTCGCAAATTCCCCGATACCGGAAATCGAGATTCAGCCTGAAGATAATGCGGTTATAATGTTCACGTCTGGTAAGTGCAGTCAAGCTTTTTGGGAATATAGTTATCTGATTGCGAATCATAGGTACAACTGGCTTTCCTAAGGGAGTGTTGAGGTATGCCACTGCATCTCCCGCGAAGTGGCCAAAATAGACTAACGAAGCTTAGCACTCAACGACAGTTCCTGAGCAACGTCTTCAATGTATGTGTTTTTGAAATGGCTGCTGCGCAACCTGTTTAAACCGTTGACCTTCTGCAGACCGTGGTGGGCAATCGTAGAGCAGCTCTTCGCCGCGGCGAAGACCTCTGTCCTCCCCCGACGACAGGGCCGCAAAAGGGTGCCTTAGTCGCAGTCCCACTGTTCCACGTCACGGGCCTCACAAGTTACTCCATGATGTCTACAATGCTCGGGTACAAAATAATACTGATGCGGAAATGGATACCGGAAGAAGGTAACGATAAAGTCCGTATGTTTGAAGTGAGATACTGAATCAATGGTTTATCAGCATCAAGGTTGATTTGTCCCTCAAGTTTTTGACAAGACGTCTTTTTGACGAACTCTGTTCCAGATTGATCAAGGCTGAGAATGTCGGAGTTGCGGGCGGGTTAGTACTCCAATGATTCATAGACTAAGTCATCCTTCTGATGTCTTATTTTCGCATGCAGTGTTCCCGCCATGGTACAAGATCTCATGGACAGTTCATTACGTGGACATCCTCTGGAAGGGCTATTCTTCGGTGGCTCGCCTGCACCTGACGTGCTGGTTGCCAATGCACGACAGGTGTTCCCAAAAACTAGCCTGTAAGTGAAACTTACGGGATCAACAATTCTTCCGGGCTCATATCTATCCAGGAGCCAGGGTTACGGTTTGACGGAAACGAATTCGATAGCTGTGGCGGTAATTAGACGACTAAATGCTCAGAGCCGACCGAGGACTGACCCATCTCAATTTATCTAGATAGCAGGCGAGGACTATGCTCGGAGACCGACGAGCACGTATGTACATCTTCACTTTGGGCCTTCCTCATTCCTGACTTCACTTTAGGGGAATAGCTTGTCCGATAAACGACATGATCGTCATGGACGGGGACACCCTTGCCCCTCCTGGAACGGTCGGCGAGATTTGGTTGTGAGTGCGGTCGTTATTCGCTACGTTATTACACATCACTCAACCGGCGTTTCTGAAGGCGGGGGGCAAACGTCATGAAAGGATATTGGCGCGATCCAGGTAAAGCAAGTTTCATTCTCCGAAGCAATTAGTACTCAAGGCGAGGTTCAACAGAGGCTACGAGCAAGGTTTTGACTTCAGACGGGTGGCTAAGAACAGGCGATATTGGTGTGATGGATGAGGAAGGCTTCTTGTATGTCAAGGACCGAGCAAAAGACATTATCATACGGGGCGGAGAAAACATCGTGAGTTTACTCGTTGCCTGTGGAAGGCGGCGAACTGAATCTTTTGTCCGTCAGGCTTCTATAGCCGTCGAGAATGCACTCTATTTAGATTCCAGGGTGATGGAGGCCGCTGCAGTTGGTGTGCCAGACCAACGTCTCGGTGAACTCGTCGCAGTCGTGGTTTCAATCAAGCCTAGCTTCCGAGGGACTGTGACCGAGGCTAGCTTGATTGAAGGTGCCCGAAAAACGTACGTTTGATGCTCCATTTGCTTTCCATTCAAGGTACTCATTCTGGGTTTAGTCTACCTTCATTCGCAGTGCCGGTCATGATCGTCGTGTTAGATGAGCCATTCGGTATGCTATTGATCGCTACGTTATTGTTTGGAATCGGGCTCACTGTAGCCATTTCAGAGCTTACACCGTCCGGGAAGATCATGAAAGCACCTCTGCGAAAGATTGCAAGGCGTCATTGGGAGGAACGTCGTCTTGCAAGAGCCGCTCAACAAGCAAATTTATAAGACTGGTAGTTCAAGATATATGCCGCTCATTTATTACGATATATATGTGGATTGGATTTAAAACTGTACTCAAGTACTACGATACTTCTGGTGCCCTTAATGGCACCCATTATGATACCTTATTGACACGACTAAAAATCTGAACCTTGGAGCAACCTTGGAGTGCAGTGGCTGACAAGTACGACTCGGTGTCGTCAGTCACGTAATTTTTTTCTCCTCTCACCCTGACCCTCATGACCGTCGCGTTATATGGCCTCCTGTGATGCAGTCGAGGAAGATATAGACAACTCGAATATCCCTGGCGATAGAAGCAAATCGTATTTGGAAAGCTATCAGGAGCATGTCACTCGCTTTCAGAAACACCTCCTAGGCTGCGGAGACCAAGCTCTGTCTCCATCTCATATCGCGCCGTCCTCATACTGGACTTCGTCGGAGAAAGAATCATTCTTCCATTCCCTATCCATTCACTCGCGGTTCAGACCAGACCTCATTGCTGCCGACATTAAATCCAAGAGTATTGCCGATGTTTGCATCTACCTTACCCTTCTTGAAAAGGCGGCTGCAGAATCAGAACCGATCAGCAGAGAGGATTTTAGTATTGCCATGACAGTCTCGGAATCGTGGGTACTTGCCGAGGAAGAGCAAGCAAAAGAATTGTTGGAACCATGCGATTTACGAGCAAGGCAACAATCGAGAGAAGGAAGTCAAACCCCAGTTCAGGACATGGAAGCTTCTCATTCAGGGATGGAATTGGATCTATCAGTTGCAAGGGAGAAGGCGATGGCGCAACTGAATGTCCACCATTTGAGGGTTATGGACAGGATTCTTGATGACTGGGAACCCCTGGATAACCCGGAATCCACCGTCTTCCCTCATTCGTCTTTCGACACTGCGCATTTCCGCCCCCAGCCTTCCGCGCAATCTCCGGATAACCCAGTTCCTGTAAATCTCAACACAGCGTCGGAAGAAGGTTCAACACGCGAGATACAGGCAAACAGCGATGCTCCCCTTAGCCCAAGGTCTCGTCAACGCCTCAGGAAACGGATGTACATGAGACGTAAACGTGCTGAGCAATCGGGAGGAAATGTCAATATGGAGCTATCCAAGCTTCAACCCGGAAAGAAGGGACATGCGGAGCAGGAAGCGGTAGAGGAAACCAAAGATAAAGAACAACTCGCTAACGGGAAGGGACCAGTTGAGTCTCGGGAACCATCCCCAGGGGAAGAGGCCAAGGCGGCTCCCGATGAATCGACATCGGAGTTGAGCAACGAGGAGATCGTTAGGAAGGAAGTAGAAGCCCTCGGTATCGACGGTCAGTTCCTAGTATCCAACGGTCTAGGTCTCTTTCAATTGGAGTCTTTAGGCCACTTCATGGGGTGAGCTATTTTTCGTCTCGTTCACAACACAGACTTATTCGTCTACATTAAACATAGTCTGTTCAAATACATGTCTTCCGAGGAAACGGATACCGAGACCGTCTCATACATCTCTTCAAAAACTATCGAGTCACTTGAATATCTTGTTAGAGCGTTCATCTTGGAAGTGATACACCATGCTATTGTTTTAAAGGAGGAAGAGCAACGACTAAAAGGTGACATCAAAGTATGGCATCAAAGAAACGACACGGTAGAGTCTTCGGTTTCGAGCCCTTTTGTCCGCACTAAAATAGAATGTAAGGTATCGCCAAGTGTGATCGATAATGCACTCGCTGTATTGGGGCACAACAGGTCGCGAAAGAAGGATCTATTTGGGAGTCTTCTACTGCAGGCGAAGAAGGAATCTCATAGCGAGTCCAGCCACACGCAAAGCCCCGACAACGATGCCATCTCGACAGCCAATACCCAGGGTCCTTTCAGGCCTTTACCAGTGATGGGACGTAATTTGCATATTGAAGACGACGCGATGAATTTGGAAGATAGTGAAATGTCTTCCGAGACGGAGGATGAGGAACTCCGCGTAGAGTTAGGTGAAGAAGAAGAGCTGGACGTTGATGATTGCGCTTTGGAGACCAAACACGAAGAGGAGCTGTGGACATGATCTGTTTTTACATTCGGACTATGATCTTCTTGACTGAATCCAGAATATGGTCACTAGTACTATAACACAATTCCTTTATCTACGCACTTGCATCTACGAGGACAGACCTCATGGTTGACATTTAGCGCTTAGCGCCCGTCCAGTTGATTAGCAACGTCGGCTATTGCGTAACCCGGTGCGCTGAACAACTCAAAGTCACTCGTGTCTGATGTTTCCCGACATATCGTCCCCCTCTTTCCCTCATTGCTATTCATCATGCGTGCTTTTGTAGTCAAGGAACTTGCTCACCACACTGCTATCAAACTTTCGGAGGACGCACCAGAGCCCCAAGTTGGACCTAATGAAGTCCTTGTAGACGTTTACAGTGCTGCACTGAATTTCTTCGATGTATGTGACATCCCTTACATCCCCTTCGATAATTAATGAGCTTTACAGATCCTACAAACACAAGGAAAATACCAAACCAAACCGAAACTTCCATTCGTTTTGGGAGCAGAGTTTGCGGGTAGAATTTCCAAGAACTCTCCCATTCCACCGGGATGCAAGTTTAAACCTGGGGATCGTGTCTTTGGAGCCGGACAAGTGCGTTCGCGTCTGATTCGGTAATAGGTGTATGTTGAATTGTTATTAGGGGGCATATGCAGACAAAATGCCTGGTGAGCAGCTATGGATTGTCTTACTCCATGGCATGCACTGAAATCCTTGTAGTTAGCGTTGACGCACTCCTACCACTTCCTGACGTTCTAAGCTACGACGAGGGTGCAGGTACTCTGAGCCTCTTCCGTACCGGGTCTTCATGCTGACATCTAAATTGCTAGGATTATATATTACTTGGCCTACAAGTTACGAAGGACTCGTGGGTCGAGCGGAAATGAAACCTGGTTGGGACTACAATACGATTGCACATCTTACCCGAATACACTAACCTATCACATATACAGGTGAATGGGTGCTCGTGACAGCTGCAGCGGGAGGTGTTGGCATATGCGCAGTCCAACTCGCCAAAGGTACTAAATTACCCCTTCTTATCGTTCGATATTCATCCGAATTCCGTCAAAAAAGTTCTCGGTGGCAGAGTCATTGCAGCAGCAGGTTCAGAGGAGAAACTGGAAGTTGCTAAACAGTGTGGCGCCGATTATGTCGTCAACTATGGTAAACCTGGCTGGCAAAAGGAGGTGCTGAAGATTACAAATGGAAAAGGTGTCGACATTGTATACGATCCCGTCGGGATGATACAGGGTATGGGGGTTTGAAGTGTAGTTTGAAACGTCGCTAAACCTACTTCAGACTCGTTTAAGTGTATAGCGTGGAAGGGCCGCGCCGTTGTGGTCGGTTTTGCTGCCGGTAGCATCGAAAAGGTGCGTGTCGCAACTCTGAATGTGTCATCGTACTAATATTTCGTAGATACCCTTGAATCTAGTACTGCTCAAAAACATTTCTGTCGTTGGTTTGCATTGGGGAGCTTATCGAAGTACGCTTAATCGTTCTCAACTTATAGTGAGATTCTGAGACACATTTCACCTATCTTGCAGCTCACGAATACGAACGGCTCGACCAAGTATGGCGCGAAGTCCTTGAGTGCGAATGGTCTTTCCTCATCACACCATTGGCACTGACATCATCTTCAGGCTTTTCAAGTCGAAACGGGTGAAACCAATTGTCTACTCAGAGATATATCCCCTTGAAAAGATATCTGAAGCCCTCGCTGCGCTTGAACACAGGAAAACGTGGGGCAAAGCTGTCGTCCGAGTTCGTGAGGATGACTCGCGGGCGAAATCCAAACTATGAGCGCAGATGAGGTTACAGAGTAAACATGAATGTATCGTAATGCGATGCTGTATGTAGTTACAATGAGATGCTGAATCTAGTATTAAATCTCTTTTGACTTCTTCCCGCCATGCAAAGCGAGTCCGATAATTATACAAAGCCGAAACCTTCGCCTCCTTCACTGATCGCCAATAACACTTGTTGCCGCAACATCTCGTACGATGAATACTGAGGAAGATCGATCTGGTTGAAGCCTTTACGACTGTAAGTAAGGGTCGTCTGGTATAGAAAGCGCAAGTACTCACAAGTATGAGCTTGAGGGAGACGGTCTGATTCTCCGTAGGCCCTATGTATTGAGAACTTCTGTACTCCTTGAACACCTTGCAGTTCCACGAAGCCACCCAACGGCACACGAGAGGTACCCGTGGCGAAGCTGAGAACTTTAGCACGCTCTTCCCGATTGAATGATTTCAGAGCTCTCCACCACCAGACAATGTTTGGGTCGGAACTGGTGTAGCCGTTGTATTCCGTCGCTGCTCGCCATTCGTCGACGTCGATGTCTGGAGTGCCTGAAATAAGAAGCTCGAGCTCTTGCTCATTGAACTAAGAGGGGTTAGAGTTGCTGCTACTCGACGATGATAAGACTTGACTTACAATTGTGATCAGGTCCTTCGGGATGATTTCATAGAACCCGCTTAGGAGACTCTCGATCTGATCTTTGATGGAGGAATACAGCCGGTACTGGGCGGAGAGCTGCACGAATTCGCGTTTGTTTTCCTGAGTCACTGGGATTTGTTCGCCTCCCTCTTTCAAAGGTACAATGCGGTTAACGCCAAACTAGATGCAAGAATGATGTCAACTACTGCTGTCTATCAGGGAGAGAAACATACCTCGTCAGCCTCGACACTAAAGGTGAGTTCCAGTGGAGTGGGATCGTTCTCCAGTATCCAGCACAACGAATTGTAGTACTCCGGATCCACCCATTCTACATCCCGGTAATCCACCGGCTTCCCAAGAATCTGCCGATACAAGCTACGAGCGAAGTATGCGTCCAATAATCGGCCATCGTATATGGCTTTTCCAATCACTCGCCCAACAAACTTGAAGAAGGACAAGTGTTCTGGATTCACCCAAGAGTTCTTGTTGGGCTGGTAGGTCAATTTGTCCGCTGCACAAGGTTGGAATAGTGCATTGTTTGGATCGAACATTTGTCGTGCTAGAATCTGGAACCACTCCCTCGTCAAACCACCCGCGTCAACACCCTCCTCTTCGTAGAACCGGATATTGAGTTTCCCGTACTTGATTTGATCTCCCGTCCTGCGCTGGAATTGCTGGAAGCTATCTTCGAATACCCGAGCCCGGCGGACATTCAGCTGGATTGTGCCGTGATGTTCCCTGGCATGGGGGCGCCGATGGAGTTGCTGGGTGAAGTAGTTCCGCTTGTTGTCGAAATCCAACACACGAGGATTGTGAACGAGTAGAGAGAAAGATCCACTCATAAGAGATGGATTATTCCGAACCATCACGTTCAGCACTTTTCGGTGGGCATCCGTGAATGTAACAAACAGATCCTCCATTGATTCTCGAGGTGTTGTCGGTGTCTTAGGCGAAGAGGTCATGCGGAGAGCTCGAGCGACACTTGAGGCTTTCGATCCGACATACTTGCAGACGACCATCAAGGATTCAATGAGTGGAAGTAGAACAGTGGCTACATGTTCTGTGTCCGGTTTTTCTTCGATGATTGCCAGACAGTCACCAAGACGTTTCCACAATGGAGCAAAGCGGAAAGATTCATAGATGGCTTGTACCTTCTCTGAATCTTCCTCGCTGTTGTCAGTGGTGCTCGGAGACGGTTTGGGTGAGTACATGTAGTCGATTGTCTTGAGTACCCTGAGCAGCTTGGCCTGGACTGACGACGGGGCAGAGAACTTCGCCGCTACGGGGTTCAGCTCGCTTTCAGACCCTTGAAGTGCCTTTGCGAGTTCGTCAAGATCTGAATACAATATCTGACCAAACTCCTGGGCCTTTGTTTTTAGCTCCTGGGCAATGACATCACGGGCATCTGGAATGTAAGAAAGATGCTGAATGAGGTTGAGACTCTGCTGGAAGGTTCGTGAAGAGCATTCTCCGACAGTAAGGATGTTGACAATGAGACGAAGGACTGAATGGGGTATTTGGGGTGGATTGGCAAGCAATAACTGTTTCTCGACTGCTTGCAGAGTGAGGTCGCGGTCCTTGGATGTATTTGCCGTTTGTGGTACTGTAGGATCTGTCAAGAACATGAGTATTGATGAGCTAGCAATAGTGAGAATGCTGTGAATTACCAGATGCTGGAGCAATTGGAGCCGCTTCATTATTGCTTGCATTGGCTTCTGTTGCGTCTGTGGAAGATGCTGCAGGAATCGGTGATGTCTCATTATTCGACGTTGATTCCGGTTTCTTGGTTGCATCAGCCTGAGCTTGCAACTTCGCATCCCTTATCGGACGCGTGACCGTAGCAAGAAGGGTAACGACAGACTCCATGATGGTTGGTGTACGTAACAGGGACTGCCGATCGAGTAGGCCGAGAAGAAGGACAATGGGATAATGAGTTTGTGGCGCTTGTCGTTCCTTACCCTTGCCCTTCTTTGAAGCAACTCTTCTCAGGCCTGCGGGCTGTTCGTGCTCTGTCAGGAAGAAAAGTGACGATGCTGGGTTGGAAGTGACGATGTATGACAGGGCCTCCAGGCAGCGTTGTGCGATGAGATCAGGTACAGCTTCTTGACCCTGTGGCAGCGCTAGTGAGGCCACCAAGTCCATACTCGGTTTCTGTTTCCCAACAGATTTCTGGGGCTTAGAACCTCGAACAGACATCTGAGAGAAGCTCTTGTCTACAGCAGCGAGGTCCCCAGTCCCATCCTGCAGGATGCTTAACAAGAGGTTGAAGAGTTCAGTCCTGGTTTTCGAATTCTCGCAGAGATTGACCAGGACACGGAACAACAAAGACTTTTTCAACACCTGAGGGAAGAAAAGGAGTCGGACCAAAATCGCTATTCCGGCTTTATCCAATAACTGAATGGCATCATGTTGAGGAGCAAACTTTCTAGCCGATGGCACATTGGCAGTTACGGGGCGTTGGACACCACGAGGTCCAATGTGTATCTGACGGCGGGGAGCACTTCGATAGGTGCCAGCTTCCGCGATCATGTGAGAAGGAAGAGTCTGGATGAATCCATCATCCTGGTCCATCAGCACGGCTTGCCTCAGCGTGGGGTCTAAACTGGCAATGAAACTAGCCGGGTCGATGTCGGCAGGCACTCTGGCGGCACTGGCAGCTGCTTGTGCTTCCTCCGCTGAGCGTCGCGCACGCTCCATTGCCTCCTGCTGTATGATCTCCGCTCGGATTTCAGGTGGCAGAGCATCCAAGAATTCTGGACTGATCTGGGAGTCTGGTGGTCGCTCGACTCGCGCTGCACGTTGGTCTCGCATGTGCTGATTCAACACTTCTTCCCTCATATCATCCGGCAAGGCTTCTAAGAAGGTAGGGTCAATTCCTGTGTCAGTGATATCCACCGGTTCGCCATGTATCATCACAGTGACGCGGGCTGGTGCGGCAGCGCCTGAGGACTCAGCGGTTTCTGCCGGTCCAGACTCGTCAGAGCGTTCTTCAGATGGTTGAGGCGCTTCTGCTGTCCCATCGGCCATTTCCGTGTCCGCATCTACTGATGCATCTACCATTGGCTGATCTTCGGTAGACGTAGGTTGTGCGGCGGAGTCTGAGGAATCTGCTTTCGTGGAGTCGGCTGCGTCCTCCGGTGCGTTCAAAGCGTTTCTTTCCGTTCCGTCGCCTTGATGTTCAGCTGTCTGCGGAACGGTAGCCTCTTCCTTGCCTTTTGCCTCTTCCCGGGCCTTTGCTTCCTCTTCGGCCTTTGCTTCCTCTTGTGCTTTAGCTTCTGCTTCTCTCTGCTTCCTTGCATCCTCCTCCGCTTTGATCCTAGCTTGCTTCTCTGCCTCGATAGCTGACGGAAGCAAGGAAATGATGAGATGGTTGGCAAGTTTACCTGCCCTTTCACCCACGAAATCACCATGTATGATCTTCACTTCCTCTGCCCAGCGTTGCAAAGTGAGGAGAGGTTCGAGAGTGCGAGCTTGATTTGCAGTTGAAGTGGACCGAGGGTTTCTTTCCATCCTCACGGACGCTGAGATGACATGAGGGCGGCGCGGATATCCACGACCAAATTCCATGAGTGCACCTGGAGGTACATCAAGGCGAATGGTATCTGGGCCAGCTCCACCTCGCCCTCGAGCCATTATGTGATGGAAAAATTGAATGGCACCGCCCCCTACAAGATCTTCGATAGTCTGCAGAAGATCTGATGCACCACCTGCGACGATGCGGTGTGGCTGCCTTGAACCCCGGAGATGAGATGGCTGTTGGCGATTGGAAGAAGCGTCGAGCAGCAGAGGGTGGACGGTGGACTCTGGCGGCGGTGCAGGGCCGTGACGGGCTCGTCCAAAGATAGGAACGTTATCTTCAGCTGAAAAACGTAGGTCAGCAAAGTCAGCATACATAGAACTCTAGGCCTACCTGAACCTCGATGTCGTCTAGGAACGAAGAAACCAGCACCGGCACCGGCACCATCAGGGAACCCGAAAATATCCCTCACTAGATCAGAGCTTTCAGCAATGTCAAGTTCTTGGCCGAAACTAGAAAAAGACTTAGTACGACTATACCATAGGTAAGGTATAACTCACTCATCATCTGAGATCATGTCAGGTTCTTCTTCGTCTTCCTCATGAATGATCTGAATCGGGCCTGCAGAGACATCAGTACACCGCTATTACTACGTTGATAGTCGTACAAACCTCCGCCCTCATCTTCCTCATCCGCCTCGTCGACGGCGTCCTCGGCATCTATATCGCCACGGATGTCCTATATGAGGTTTCATATGCGGTAAGATTAAACATAAAACTGTCGACTCACTTGCCACAACATGTCTTCACCTTCTGCCATATCCTCATTCTGACCTTCCTCATCCTCACCATCCTCCTCACCATCTTCCTGGTCTTCGTCACCCCCGTCATGAACTAGATCCTCTCCTTCTTCCTCGTCATGCTCTTCATCCTCGTCATCGTCGCCATCATCCCAAACTTCGTGCGAGTCACCCTCTTCAATCTGTTCTGCTTCATCCTCCTCTTCTGTGGCTGAAGTGTCCTCACTACCTGTTTCTTCTCCAAAATCCATCTCCTCGTCGCCGTCATCATCCTCATCGTCTTCATCCATGTCTTCGTCTTCAGGATTGAAGTTCATATCCTCCATTTCCTAAACAGAGTGAGTTTTTGATGCAATGACTTAAACACGGACTTACACCACCGTACATCCCCAGGGCCGAATTTCGATATAGGTCTGGTGTTTCCTCACGTTCATCTCCCTCATCGTCCTCACTCTCAGAAGTGTAAGATGCCACGCTCTCTGCTTTGGGTCCTTCAATGCTTTCTTTACCTTTGCTGCCTGGACTTCTGCTCATCTTGATCGCCACTTTTGTTCTGAAGGTAGACATGTGAGTAGAGCGGCATAATCGAAGATGGAAAGGAGCTTACAAGTATTCCAATGGACGCAAAACTGCAGCAACAAGGTTCTTGACGTTGGGATAATTGAGGTCAACGTCAGACAGTGCATTTGTCAGTGTTGACACGAAGCCCTTCTCTAGCATGACTTTGGCAATCTGAGTCGGGGTTTCTTCTAATTGCTTCCGGGAAGGAGAATTGAAGCGAACAGTGAGAAGTCGGTGACAAAGGTCTCCCAATGCAAGAAGCCGTCCGTATCGAGCATCAATATCCTCCGGCGGTAGATCCTTAATTGCTCGACTGATCGATTCGAGGACGTACTTGCGAACGGACACAAGTTCTGCAGAAACATCCTTGGTCTCTTGGGCAGAGGAACTGTCTACACAAAGCGCAACTATGACTGACATGGCCCAATTGCAGACTGTCATACGGCTGCGAGTATCCGGGTTCCCTTGAGGATTGATAGATCCATAAGCCAGAAGATCGGAAAGTAGAAAGGTCATGGTCGCCGCTCTGAACTTGTTGGGATGCTCCTTTGCCGGAGTATTAGTTCGCTTCTTGGGTGAATAACTCAAGAAGGCGAGTTTGCAAGAGTCGTAAGAGAAGATGAGCTCTGTCATGCATTGCATGAGGAAGCACATGTATTGATGCTGTGTCTTCGTCTTCGAGTGGTTTCCGGTGTTGGCTTCTTCAGGCCTCGACGTCGACCTTGAAGTGACACCCGCGTCATCAGTTGCCATTTCGTCACCTTGTGTATCTGTGGGCTCCGTTTGCTTTGTTGATTCCTCTACACCTTTCTGTGCAGCCATCAGTTCTGAAATCAGAAAAGATATCACCGCGTCCACCGAGTCTGTCGATGCGTTGCCAACTAGCACCGGCGAATCAATCTGCATCTCTACATCAGACTTCTCGCCCGAGGGTTCCCCCGCCTTATCTTCCGTAGATGCTTCCGATGTCAGGGAAATCTGGTGGGTATGTGGGGAGGACAGTTTACACAGAGACTGGGTCATCTCGATAAACACAGCGGGGTTATGTAATGCCATAGTACTGCAGTTTCGAAGATAGGAAGAGACGTCGACAATACGCGTGCGGCTGGAACTGAAGTAGCGTTTAATTGCTGGCCCCATGATTTTTTTGACGGTAGGAGCATCCTCAATGATATGTCTCAAAATGATTGCCACATACGAGGAACTGCCGTTTACCGGGGAGGACTCGAGACGTTTGAAAAGGTGAGTCAGGCCGTCACGTTTCACGAACTGGACAGCATACTCGTGGTCTCGTGTCAACAAAACGAAGAGTCGCAAGGCAGAAAGCAACTCGTCATTGGGGAGGTCTGGGATAGCGATCAATCGAAGGCAGAAGTCGAACACCATCGTCCGCGCCTCGGTAAACTGGGGACCAACAGTTAGAGGTTGTGGCTTGATCTCTTCGTTCTCGTCGAGATCGGGCAGTTCAATACGCTGCGGCTCGTCAGAGAGCGTGAGAATTGCCTCTGTCACGAGCAAATGTGCGGCCATCCATCGTGGAATTGTTGGCTGTTTGGGGTCAATGCTAACAGGGCTTGAGAGAAGAAGTGCCAGAAGGTGTTCCATCAAAGACACTCTGAGATCAGGACTGAGGGATGATGGTGTTTCGCATAACACCAACGCGAGGAGACGGCATCGGTTTGCAAGTGGTTGTTCCTGAACATCGTAGGCAAAGGGTGAGAAGGATTTGATATCGTCGACGAGATCTCGGACCGCCTTCTGCTGGTGTTCACCTGCTGGTCGAACGAATGCAGTGTGAAGATCGAAGAGGAGGGACAGGTGTTCATCGACCAAGAGCAGAGCTTGTCGACTGATTCCTGCTCTTAATGGTTCTCTCGCCTCTTCCAGTTCTTTCCTCCACTGTTCAGCAGTCTTCCCTGGTTTTGGTGCTTCCTTCTCATCTGATGTGTCTGTGGACGAGGGTTGAGCTGCGATGGATGTGTCGCCTTCGTTTGCGAGCGGGTCAGAGGCATCGGCAGTGGCAACGGCAGGGGTCTCGACCTCGGGATCAGCAGGGAACGGGAATGGTTGAGCAAGGAGAAGTTCGGTGGCTGCGTTCACGTTATTGTGCGTTCGCTGCAAGGCTCGTTCGGCAGCAGAACGCGGGAAACCCATGTCGGTGAGCTGCCTCAAACGTGCCTCATCGGATACTGTGGATCGTGAATAGACATTGGAGGATGAACCTGCTTCAGTGTCAGACTTGACTTCGTCGTCGCCGCTTATAATCTCTAAAACAGCCTGAACAATTGATCTGCTGACGCCGAGAGGGGCCTTAACTATCCAGGACGATTCCCAAAGACTCCGGAGAAGGGGAAGAATCGTGAGTCGAAGACGAACCAGGAAGTTGTGAGGTTCAAAGTACTCCGGATCAGTCTCGGGTTTGTCTTTTGACAAAACCACAACTGTCTGCCCAGAATCGAACAGAGGTTTAGATGAAATGAGGGGATGCAAAAGATGCAGCGCAATCTTCAAGCCACTGTAGGCGTGCGACAATTCTTTTGACTGAGCTTCGGTTCGTTCGTCTTCCTTTATTTGGGTGATCGACTCGATGGACGAGACGAATTTGCGGCAAACGTCGATGACGGTGTCAAGTCCACCAGCACGATAGAAGGCGAGTAGCTGTACGGTGTGCAGAGTGTGTGCGCTTGTACGTTCTGTATATTATGTAAGATGGAAAACGAGCTTGCATCCAGCTGTGAACCCACCATCTATCAGAAGAACAGTCACAAGCCCCAACATTACACCATAGTATGTGTGGAGGCTAGACTTGTCACCTATGATGGGGTCAGAAAATGCTTACGGTCGACGAACTGAATACATACCAAGATCGCGTAGCGCTAGATGCTTCAGCATGATATCAGCCACGATTGCAGAAGATTCGACCATTTGCTTCTTCTGCGCAGAATCAAGAGTGCGTCGAGAATGGAACATCTTGACCATTGCTTCGTAGACCGGATTAATTTCATGACCCAGGATTGAACATAGTAAATCTACCCACCTTGGAAGAAGGGTGCTAACGCACTCGGCAACCCGTGGGTCAAGTGCTTTAATGCTACGGCATTCCTTTCGCGAGGACCGGTCTTTGCAGGTGTTTCCTTCGCGGGTGTTGCCGACGCCGTTGTGCTTGGCCCATCGGGAGAGCTACCATTGAGAACGTTGCCAACGTTGCGTGAGACTGAGCCATTCTGGTCTGGCAAGTCGATATTGGGACGGTCGGGCGATGCATCTGGCGATGAAGACCCCGGTGACTGAGGTACATCAATTCCCTCAGTAGCAAAACCCTTCTTCAAAACGATATTCTCCCACAAACTAGTGCGATGGAGAGAACCAAGGTCGATTACTACTTGAGGCGATGTGTTACTCATCAATGTCTGTAACAAACCAATTGCCGCACGGCCATGGGCGTAACCGGCGGTGGCGAAGACATCAGAGAGCAACGTGATGCGAATATGGAGAGTGACAAGGTTGCGGAAGTAATGGTTGTTGTTGACGATGTTATTACCTACACAAAATTAGTCGCGAAGCCATTTAAAAAAGGCACAGAGACATACTATCGATGTTGATGAGAGGTAGCAGCTTGGAACCTTCCTCAGAGGTGGACCAAAACTGCTCCGTGACGGCAAGCGAATCTTTGACGAGTTTGGCGAGGTGAACAAGGGTCTCACTCGTCGCTACTTCAGTCATTGTCCGCATGACTTGTACCATCGAGTCTGAAGCAACACTATTCGCAAAATCATAAGGAAGACAAGGTAAAGCCGTGAGCCTTCCAAGGCGCTCCATTCCGTCGGTTGCCGTTATGAACTCGCGACAGTGCGGCGAATGCTGGAACAACCCTTCCAAAAACTTGAATAGAAATTAGAATGGCCTTAATGAATATCAAGATGTGGACACATACTCGACCAAGAATGTCAATAAAAGACACGATGTTGTTGTCGTGAGGTTTTGGGGAGGATTCGTCTTTATCCTTCGTGGGAGATGTGGCCTGTCCTTCTACCTCCGCTGAGGCACCCTCGACGACCATATCGGTAGACTCGACGCCTTCCATCTGCTTGCTGTCCTCGGATGCCTCTGTTGTCGGGACGAGCTGATACCAGTGTCGAATGTCCTCTGGTGGTTCGTAGGCATTTCCTAGGTCCTCGATCTTGCTCATTGTGCTCTTCAAAGCCTCGAACACAGGAGCCTTCAGCATTGGATGGTGCCTGACAAGTTCATCAATAGCAGTCCCAATCAAGACTGCGTTCTCCTTCTCCAGTAGGATTTTGAGGTGACGATCGGATGTGAAAATGGAGAAAATAGCAGGAATAATACTAGGGCGGGCGGAAAGCTGAGCTTGTCCGACCTCGTTCAAGCAGAGAGCTCCAATGGCGTTCGGGATAGCTTGTATAACCTGTTTCGTGGTTAGTAAAGGGACTGCTCTTCAACCTATCCCCGTACCTCGATAGCGGGCTCCAAACCAAGCTCCAAGGATTTGTAGAATGTCTCCGGAAGCCCGGCCTCTTGAATGACAGTAAGTGACGACGGTTCGTTGTGCACAAATGTTGACATGATATTGATGGCTGTAGAAACGTCAGCATAAATTTCCTAACAACAGAAAGTGTGCCTCGCCGATAGGAAGAACACTCGGTCCAAATAGTCCTCTATACTCAATAATCTTCTTGATGGACTTGAGGATAGAGGTATCGATGAGCCCTCGCAAACCTTCAGCCGTTCCTGAAGATTGCATCATACGATGCATCGACCTGAGAGTATGCTTCAAGACAGCAGCACGAGTAACTGGTAGTTCACCTGTCAGGTATGATAAAAACCAAAATAAGCAAATTTCAATTGGTCCATTGGAAAGAGCTCACCGTGAGACCCATATATCTCTCGGGATCTATGTTGATCACCGTGTTCCTTGATGTCAAGGTCGACTTCGTACTACAATATGACATGAGCCTATCGTTGTCAAGATCCAGACAAAAATGCGTACCTCGATTCGGTCAACCAACGCTTCAACGCCTCTCGAAGTGCAGAATAGGTTGAAGGCATTCTGGAAGCTGTAGAGAACGTTGTCCACCAGCTGCATCGTCTTGGACACTACTGGAAGCCGGTTAGGCAACCTGTTCTCGATGATTTGGATCAGCAATGGAATGATACCAGCGCCGACAACCATGTTGCCTCCGGAAGCATGGGAGGCTATGAAGGTCACAAAAGACAGGAGAGCCTCGACGAATGCATGGGGAATGGAACATTGCGGGTCCGCAATGTCATTAACCGTCTTACGAACCAGGCTCATGAGAATGCCGTGATTCACGCCGGCGTTGACAGAAGCTAGTACTTCTGATATCTTGGACCTATATCTGGCCAAAGCGTCGAGCGCGGCGATAGCCGCAGTTTGAACGGACACCGGTATGTCTCGCTCCACTTTGAGAAGTTCAGCGATGTGTGTGATAAGGTCGGGTTCAAATAAGAAAAGTGAGGATGCTGCTTGTGTTTCGTGATGTGTATGGCCAAAGATGGCGATAGCGAGCAGTCGAACGATGACTAGCTTTTCTCTTTCCTCCTCTCGTCCTTTCATGAGAGCAGTGGATGCTCGAATGCGACACAAAAGGTCAAACTTTTCGGAATCGGGAACGTGGTACTTCTCGATCAGATCTGCGAGCAGACTCATCGGGGGTTTCGACTGTAATGTTTGTTCGTCGAGATGAATGTTGACGGCGCCAGAGCCCGATGAGCCTTGCGCCACATCGTCGCCTTCTTTGCTTTGCCGTTCATTGCTGGTACGATAGAATGTGAAATTGACGTCCCTGGCTTCGGAAGGCAGAGAATCGATCTCGGTGCTTCCCTTCGAGTTTGCTAGCTCGACGAGCTCTACACCATATTCTCGGAGATGGGGCCAACGCTTGGCCAAGGCCGAGAGCCGTGGAGTGGAAATGTTCAATGCCTGCGAAACAGCGGGCTGTGAGGAGTACTGTTGGGATGGCCGAAGCAAGAGATTTAGTGCAAGGACAAGGACGTCAAGGTCCGATGTGAACAGGAAGCTGTTCAGCCGCTGTAAATTTCACCTGTATAAGTTGAACAGTCGAAGTTGAAGAAGTAGTAACACTCACATCATACGAGTTGTACATCTTTCGATTAGTGGAATTCTCCAACAACAACCTCTCGAAACGCAATATTTCTGATATCAGCTTCTTCGTCGAGGGGGAGAAATCCCGTATCTGCAGCTTGTCGATGTCATATTCGCGAATGACTTCCTCCAGAATGGCGTCGAATTTGTTGAGGACTTTGATCCAAGCATTCAAGTCCGAACGTTGCCACTTCCAGGAATCGATTTCTTCCAATGTCGCAGTAAGATTGTCTTGTGGCGTATTGAGGAGCTTGTTGATCAGTTCTGCCACCTGGGGAGGCTGTCAAAAAAGACGAGTTGAACGCGCGTCGATTGTATGATTGAAAAGAAGCTTACTGGAGGGACTGTCCTCTTTGACTTGTGCAGGATCTTCATTTCCGACGATTGTGCCGAAAAGTTGGATCCTAGTCAAGAGAGAACTGGTCGATATAAAGTCGAATTTCGAGGGAAAAGGTAGAAGGTCAACAAGCTTAGGCAAGATCTCTGCCTCGACGCTGCCGAGAAAAGTCACATGTCACGACGTCACACCTGGATCATCCCTCAGTCATCCCGCTAAAAATTATTTTTTTGCAGTCAGTGTTCTATCAGTACGAGCCGCGCTATGAGGAAACGATCCATAAATTCATCTTCAAGTGTTCGGCTCAAGAAATTGGGTGAGGAAGCACAGAGTATTGGAAACGCGTCGCTCTCACGTGCCTCAATGACTCTTTTGACGCGATGGCCTGGGAAAACTCAACAACTATCTGAGACCTGTCACCTTGTTCGCGTTTTCCTCCTTCTCCCTCGTTAACCAAAGATGGTCAAGAGAAAGGCAGTCGCAGCTAGCGATAGCGAGGATGGGTCTGACGCGTCCGTTCAAGCCTCTCCTCCTCCGAGCAAGAAAACCTCAGCGAAGAAACCCAAAATTACTATCAGTGATGTAGGTCCTTGTGTGTGCTCTTTGGATACCAGTCTCCTAAATATGCCCTTCAGGAAGAAGATGAGAGTGGCAGTGAAGATGAGAAGCCATTAAAGAAACCCCAAAGTAAGGCAAAGGGGAAATCGAAATCGAAAGCTGCCGAGGTATGTTTAGAGCAGCTCTTGGAATTATCGCTCACTTGCAACTTGTATCGTTTCTTAGGTCGAGGCCTCTAGCGATGATGAAGTAACCGTCCATAAATCCTCAGAAGGTGAAAAATATGTCGACCTAGGAAAGAAGAAACGCGCCACCGTTCGCAGTTTCAAAGGAATGGCTCTCATTGATATTCGAGAGTTCTGGGGAGAAGGAGGCTCGGAGAAGCCGGGAAAGAAGGGTATCTCTCTCAATGCAGAACAGGCACGTATGTTCAGTTGATCCTTTTTGCACCGTTCTGACTTATGCCTGTTAATCAGTGGGAAATGTTGAAGAAAAGTATGCCCACTATTGACCGACTACTGAAAGAACAGAAAAAATAGAGCTGTCCACATATGGCTGCAATGCTCTTTTACGATATCTTGTACTATTTCTTGAGGACTTAGCGTACAATATGTAGCCACTGTACTGTTACTGCAAATAGTTGATTTGACGCCGGTTTGCATGTCTCGTCTGATCCTCGATGGCTGGCAAGTCGTTATTGGCATCGAAACACACGTTCAGCTAAAAACTCGTCAAAAGTTATTCTCTCGAGCGAACACCGCTCTCCTCAGCCACCCACCCAACTCTCGACACAACGTATTCGACGCAGCGTTCCCTGGGACTCTACCTAAACTCAATCCGAAATGCGTTGAACTAGCGGTTAGAGCTGCGTTAGCTCTCAATTGCAAGGTTCAAACACGTTCTGCTTTCGATAGAAAACACTATTTCTATCCAGACCAACCTCTGGGATATCAAATAACTCAGCATTATTCTCCGTTCGCCCTCAATGGATCCCTCACACTCCCTAAACTTCAACGGCCAATACGAATTAAGCAGATACAGCTTGAACAGGCGCGCTTTTGAACTCTTGATTGCTTTCATTTCTCTGACAGCTTTCCAGGACACAGGAAAATCACTATATAACGCCAGAAGTCGCACTTCATTCATCGACTTGAACAGAGCCGGAACAGGTCTTCTTGAAATCGTCACTGAGCCTGACATGAACTCTCCGGAGGAGGCCGCGGAGTATGTACGCTCATTACAAACGACGTTGCGTGGTATGGGCATAAGCGATGGAAATATGGAAGCAGTGCGTAACCGTCTTGTTTCCGACTTTCACAGTCACTGACGGTATCAACTAGGGAGATTTGAGATGCGACGTGAACGTTTCAATGAATCGACCAGGTCAAGCCATGGGAACGCGTTGCGAAATAAAGAATTTAAACAGTGTTCGCTTTATGGTCGCTGCCATCCGTGTGTCCAAACGTATCCCTGTTTTCCAATGGTTGGCTGACCATGAAGCTCAGAACACGAGATTGAACGTCAAAAGAATATACTCTCCGCTGCAGATGGGATTGTGACCCAAGAGACGCGTGGTTTCGACGAGAACCGATGGGAGACTTACACGATGCGTTCCAAGGAAGACGCCCCAGACTATCGATACATGCCTGATCCTAACCTTGGGCCCCTTGTTGTCAATGAGGTATTCGCGATTTCCCATTTATGAGACTTTGAGCTTAACCCTTTTTATTATCTAGACCACTATCGAGCGGGTTCGCAACAACCTTCCAGAATCCGCAGAGTCTACACGCGCTCGATTGTTTGCAAGTTATGGTCCACAGGGTGTAAGCGAAGCTAATATCGACGTGTTGATGGGCCTCGACACTGCGAGAGAAGTACCATTTGACGGCGAAGATGCGTCTCAGCGGGATAGCGCTGTTGCTTATTTCGAAAGTGTGGCTCAAGGTAGAGACCCACGAGATGTTATCAACTGGTATGTCCCTGTCGGCATTTGGTCTCGATTTGCTGACATCTTCGCCAGGATCACTCAGAACCTCTTAGGGCAACTTTCTGCCATGGACGAGCGTTTTTCATCCAAACGAATGCCAGCTATTCGGATGGGCGAACTCATCGACCTTGTATCCTCAGCTAAAATGACTCGACCTTCGGGGAAGCTACTCCTACGACATGTTTTAACAAACCAGATCCAGCCAGACCAGACCATGGAGAGCATCGCGACTGAACTCGACCTGATTGCCTCTGCAAAAGGGGATGCTGACCAGTATACGGACGTGTGTTCTCGTGCAATAGCCGCACTACCAAGAGAGGTCGTTGCTATCCGAGCTGGGAACGTCAACGTGATCAACAAGTTAATTGGATGGGTTATGAAGGACACCAAAGGCAAAGTTGATGTACAGAAAGTCAGAAGTACGATGGAAGAATTGATTAGGAAACAATAAAGTTAAACGTTGTTGCGAGTGTGCTACGCTACAGTCCATCTACACAATCCTCCAAACGACATTGCTGCACGGCCCAAGGCGGCATTAAATCCATCCACTCCAAGGCCCTTAGCATCCCGCCCGCGGACTTCTTTCACGTAGAAAATAGAAACCTCTCCCTCTCCTCTAGGTATATACACATTTGCAGTGTACCCGCCAGTCTCGGGATCTACTGTCATTGGTATCCTGGTATCGTCCGGGGTATTCACGAAATAAACATAGTTGTCCTCCTCGGCTGTTGACATATGTTCGCAGAGCTTGAATATATAGAAGCTAACCCGTGTTCCTCCTTGAATGTACTTGACATCTGGCTGCACGAAGTACGGTGAAAAGTTGTGTTCGTAAAAGTCCCCAAAGATTACTGGGCCCTCAGGAACGAGGATATAGTTCTCCCAAGAGACTGGACCTCCCTCGTCCTCGGTGAGAAGCTGATACCCTGGATCTTCAGGATAATGCCGCTTCCCAAACTCTGCGTTGGATGAGGTGAACCATACTGGGGCGAACCGTTGACGGTAGGCTGTGCCTTCAAGCGCACCAGCACCCCAGCAACTATCTACAAGTCGCCAGTCACCATCCATCAAGACGCAATTCCAAGCATGATTGCCTTGGTATATAGGTGCTGGTGCATGGACATCTGGTGCCACATAACCAAAGCCTTTCCCGTGTCCGGTGACTTTCATCGCCTGTAAACCGGCTTTTTCTGCGAGGGACACAAAGAGCCCTGCGTAACCATCACATACAGCCAATCCAGACTGAAACGTGGATTCTGGGGTAGCACCTCTGAGATTGCCAGAGAAGAAAGACTCTGTGTCGTACGCGACGTTGTGATGGAGCCAGGTGAAGATCGCCCTGGCTTTTTCAGTTTCTGACTCCCAAGGGGACGTTAGGTCGTACGCCAGTTGGTCTAGCGAGGTGACCGTGTGACGAGGGAATTGAGATGCGTGTTGGTCTATGAATGAGAAATCGTGGCATTTGATACAGGTGTCTCCTGCGGAATGGTCTGTGTGATATTCCTCTGCGTATTGAGGTTCTGGCTCTGGCTCTAATTCTGGCTCAGGAGGTGGTGTTGGAAGGCGTGCGGGCATGGGTGGTAATTTTCTTTGGGGTAAAGGCGGCGGTATCGACGGTGCTTCGTCCGCATCTTCCTGCTCCCCATCGCTAGGTATCGGCGGTGGCCTTCGACGTATTAGCCGCACAAACGCAGATCCTCTGTGATAGTACAAAAGTGAATATTCACGTCTATAGCAAGCTGATAACGACGTGCCTGGATTCTATTTCTGCCCACGTTGGCTGAGGTGTACGAAATGGGAGATCTTCGTCCTGCGACTGAGGAACGATATCCGTTTCTTCCTCTGAGTCTGGGTCAGGTTCTGGAGCCTTGGCACGCTTCTGCGCTGGTGAAAGTCCTACTTGATTGAGTTGAAGACTGGCAATACGAGCCGCAATCCCAAGCGGCTTCTCCGAAACCTCGGGTTGATCATTGTGGTAAGAAACAGAAATGCCAATGGTGCTGGCTCGTTTCTGTGGCAGTGGCGGGGGTGCTTTACGGGGCGGCAAAGAGGGTTTTACGGACATGGTACAATTGAGATATGGCTAAAGCCAAGAGGCAGTGAGAAATGATAGAGATCATTGTCAGAGACAACCGGCGCTATGGCACTTTTTTCTCAGGCGTAGGCATGTTTTGGTGATCATAACGTGCTTAATTGTGTGAGGGTTGCATGGGAAGCAATACATGATCATATGTAGAGTGAGAGTAAGGAAGGGAACCCAATATACAACAACGACAGCGGTTTGGTGATTTATGACCTTGGCTTTTCCTATAGGAACGGACCATCAGGAACAAGAGACAAAGCGATGACCCGAAAAGACACGAACCTTCTTCTCCTTCCAGAGGGCAAGCAGACCAACACCAGAGACCTTCACAACCTTGAAACGTACACCAGGAATATCTCCCTTGGCCTTGCCACTACGACCGAAACCGGAGATAAGGACTTCGTCGTTCTCATCGACAAAGTTCAAGCAACCGTCATTCTACGCATTGGGCATGAGTATCTGGGCTGAAAAAATAGGCATTATGGGACGTACGGGTACGAAGGCAGTGACCTTCTTTCCGTTTTTAATAAGCTGCACCCTCACACACTTGCGGATGGCAGAGTTGGGCTGCTTGGCCTCAACACCGACTTTCTCCAACACAATTCCCTTTGCATGTGAAGATCCTCCAGTAGGAGAGGTCTTGTAGACGTTTCCAAGGGCGCGCTTTTTGTATGCCTTGTCCGCCTGTCGAACGAGATAAAATCAGTAAAAATATCCAACTAAGAGTTGATCGCGACGCACCCAGCGGTTTTCCCGTCGGTCGTTTCTAAGCTTGCGAGCGGCTTGAAGTCCACGGGGTTTGTTGGCTGCAGGATACGGTGAGCAATGAGGAAAATGAAGAAAATCGACGATGCTCACAGCCCATTCTTGAGGTTGGATACGATAGAAACGCACTCGATAGTCAAGCGGCCGTAACGCTGGCTGCCGAAATCTGCCGAAACTTTATTTTTCAAAAACTGTACAGCTGCCGTGGGAACGCCCCCAAACTCCGCCCGGAGAGTTTACGTCCACGTCCACATGACCAAGACGCGTCCTATTCACGTCGATGCACTCACACCAATGCAAGCGCCTAGTGAACCTGCTGACCACTACCAGGTTTGTAAGAAACAGATGACCGATACCTCTTTCGGAAGCCTATTTATGCACGACTCCAGCACCGTTATCGGTGTCTCACACTTCCATGGCACCTCAAGTTCAATACTATCATCACGGTCGCTTTCGCGTCCAGGGAGGCGTGCTTCCGGACGCAGTCACGGCGTATGCTACGTTTGGTGACCCATCGAATCCATGCATTGTATTTCCGACATGCTATGGAGGAAGACTCGATGGTGCGTCGAATATGATGCGCAGTTAATAACTGATAAACTTCCTCCAAGGGCAGGGGCTTCTAGACCAGGACTACATGGTCGGACCTGACAAGGTGGGCCGTACAGATCGGATTCTCGTTCAAACATCTCAATCTCTCCTAGGCCCTAGACCCGTCAAAGTACTTTATTGTGACCTTCGCTCTCTTCTGTAACGGGGAGGCAAGTCTCGATGTATTCTCTCCGTACTCTTCGCGAGTATCTGACATCTGAGGGAACAGTCTTCATCCCCTTCCAACACGGTATGTAGGATAGATTCCCAGAAGACGTCAACTGAAGCATGATGACAGCCTGCGCCGTACAACGGTCCATACTTCCCATCAATTTCGTACGAAGATAACATGTGAGTTGAATCAAGTATGTATCACACATCTGCCAATAACCAAGATATTTTTGTAGTCGTGCTCAGTACAACGTTCTCACCAAAGAACTGGGTATCAAAGAAGTCTTCTGTGTCATCGGTTTCTCAATGGGCGGTCAACAGGTCGGCAGGAGTCGTTTGTGTTCCTGTTCCTCCTTTCTGAAAGGTTTTTCCTCTAGGCGTACTACTGGCCAGTCTGTTATCCAGACTACGTGAAAAGGTACCGTGTGTCAGCTTCCGTTGACTATCGGGAAGTTAACTAGTTTCTAGATTCATTTGTATCTGTGGATCTGCTCGCACCAGTCCTCACAATGCATGGTACGTCTCGGCCAATGCCTACTTAAACAATCCACCCAACCAGTTGCGCCAGTTTCATCGAGGGCCCAAAGGCCGCGCTTCTCGCGTCCAGGGACTTTGACAATGGGCACTACAAAAGTCCACCCCAAGCTGGTATTCGCGCCTTTGGACGCGTTTACAGCGCTTGGGCCTATGGGCAAGCGGTGCGCTCTCTCCTTTTTCTCTCAACATGGAACTGATATTTCTCATAGTGGTATCGAGCGAACCATCACCTCTACAACGGGCAGTGAGTGAAACAGCGCTTCGCTCCACTCTCTTACTAATTTCTCAAAAGGTTTCCCGATCTCAACGCGTTCATCAGAGAACACTGGGAACTCGGTTTCCTCTGCTGGGACGCCAACGACCTGCTAGCACTCATACACACGTGGCAGACGGGCGATGTTTCAACTATCAAAGACGGCGGTGACCTCGAGAAGTGCCTGGCAAGTATTAAAGCACGGGGATTGATCATGCCATCCAAGACGGATCTATATTTCCCAGTGGGTCGATATCTTGGCCACCAAAAGCGGTCATTCTAATGAGATATAGCCCGAGGACAACGAAACTGAGGTGCAATACCTGAAGGATCATGGACGTCTTGTCGTCATTGATTCGATTTGGGGACATATGGGTGCGTTTGATGTCCTATTTGTTGATAGCTGAGCCTGCCACTGACAAAACTGGTCATCAGCTGGTGGAGGTTCAAACGAGCTCGACCTCAAGTTCATTAAAGACGAAGTGCAGAAATTCTTGGGAGAGAACTGAAGAAGCTTTGAAATCTAGTTCGAGTGTACATGTAGACTTCCGGAGAATGAAACCCCTATTTGAGCCTTAGTAATACGCGTTTAGCAAGGAAAAAAGTTGCTGAAAACGATGTCATGCTTGGTCGAACAGCGCGGTTCATCCATGCAGCAAACCGTCTTCATTTGCAGCAGAAGAGATATGTCTGTCTCTATGAAACCTTGACAGAACGAGGGTTTATTCAGCAGACAACCAGGTCAGCTTGTTCTCGCTCCCTGCATTCGTCGTTTCCGACAGTTTCCTATAGACCCGAAGAGCTCAAGAATGCACTGGCCTCGTCCCCTCAAGTCGTCTATGCAGGAATAGATCCTACCGCTCGCTCGCTACATATTGGGCACCTTCTACCGTTTATGTGTTTGCTTCACTTCCAGCTGCAGGGTCACAGAATCATTCCTCTAGTGCGTCATAACCGATACTCTCCGAATCTTGCCAAACCAATCTCTTCTCAGATAGGTGGAGCAACAGGACTCGTAGGAGACCCCTCAGGTCGCAAAACAGAGCGGGAACCAGCAGATGTCAAAGTCGTGGAAAGCAACGTATCATCCCTCTCGAACAGCATCAAGTACTTCTTTGAACGTGCCTCGCAATACGCGCAAAACCGTGTCTCGACCAATTTCGCAGCGGGGCTTTCCTCGGGGCTGGAAGTAAAGAGTAATCTTGCGTGGCACAAAGATTTTAACATGCTGGAGTTTCTGAGGGTGGTTGGTATTCATGCGAGAGTCAATACCATGCTCAACAGAGAAAGGTACGTAGCGCGTTCATCTCTTCCTTATGATTCACCCTCACACCCTCGTCAGCGTCCGCACCCGACTAGATTCCCAAGCAGGTCTTTCGTTCACCGAGTTCACATATCAACTATTACAAGCTTATGATTTTTACCATCTACACGAACACCACCAATGCACCATCCAGATTGGTGGATCTGATCAATGGGGAAACATTCTGGCTGGCTTGGAGTTGATTGGTAGGCTAAAGCATTCCGATGCTGAAGGGAGCAACGCGTTCGGGGTCACTACACCTCTCTTAACCACTGCGTCCGGAGAGAAGTTCGGTAAAAGCGCAGGAAATGCTGTCTGGCTCGATCCTGAATTGACGAGTATATTTGATTTTTATCAGGTATGTCTATGGTATTTATTTTGCTGACACTACGGCTGCTCATGCCTGAACAGTACTTCCTCAAAGTTGAAGACGCAGATGTCGAAAAATACCTCAAATTATTTACACTTGTGCCTCTTCCCGAAATCGAAGAAATCGTCGCAACTCACAAGGTGAGCTGGTGGGTTCTCTAAGCGGAGGTCTGAGCCCTCTTACACCTCAACAGTTGACGCCAGAGAAACGAATGGCACAAAGACGCCTGGCTGATGAAGTGACCGAGCTAGTACACCAAAGTAAATAACTCTTGTCCCCTTGACTTGAAATTACTGACTCCGTAATAGAAGAAGGTGTGGGCAAGCACAGCGGCTCACCAGAACAATGTTCAGATCACCCGAAGCTCGTAGTCGACAGTTAGATGCCCAGTCTTTGATAGAGGCTTTCAAAAATGACCCACGGTTCAAGTGGGTCAGTAAGGAAGAGCTCACAAGTACGTCCGTCATGAAACTGGCTTCGCGATACGGTTTGGCAACATCCACCTGTAAGTAAAATCAATCTGCACACCTCGGACTTTCAATAACTCTTTTGCAGCGGCTGCAAGGCAACTCATCCAAGCCCGTGGTCTCTACGTCAACGACAACGCTGTGCCCGAGATACACTTCACCCTCGGAGAGGGCAATCTGCTAGATGGACGTGTTGCTGTGATCAGAGCTGGGAAAGACAAGATGCTGATCCTTGGAATTCAATCGTAGCCCTTCACTTGAACTTCGCTGATTTTCTCCCTGAGTACATGGTCCATGGATGTATTAAAAGTACACAGGTATATATATCCACTAATCAACACGGATTGCGCTGTAAAGCCGACGAACAGCCCAGTAGGATGCCAAAAAACCGATGGTACCTAACAGGACACTTGAATACAACGGCCTGAACGAGTAGAAGACGGATCACTCACCAGTTGCAAGGAAATCAAGGAGTGCAAGGATGAAGAGGTATCCCAAGTACAGTGCAACACTCGAGAAGGAGTCTAGGGACAAACGAGAAGCCCAGTAGAAGACACCGTATGCTAGAAGCCAAAATGCGTTTCCACCACCGATAAGGAATGCGCGCCATTGCCATCTAAAACCGTATTAGGCCCTGATGGATATTCAAAAAATGCACACAAACCTGTATTCTTCGGCACATAGCATAAAGTAAGTGAACAGTATACTGACAGTGGCCGTTGTCAAGGCCATCACACCAACAGTGAGCGCCACAAATCCGAAGGCGTAGTATGCTCGGGAGGCAAACAAGCTCGACATGATGAAGTATAGTTCAACGAAAGCAGCGCCTGCCAATCATCGATCAACCAAGGGCGTAGAATATTTCGGTGAAGACGTACCAAAAGGAAGAATTCCACTGAGCAATGCTGCGCTCTAGGGAAGAAACAGTTAGGCTGACTGCAGGAATCGCGCAGAACTTGGTCCTCACCCATGGCCTGAGGTATTTTGGTGAAGGGGGAATCTGTCTTGGGATCTGATTAACTCGCACAGGATGATGGACGGCCTGGAAAGAAGTAAGAAGGATGAGACAAGCATAAGTTGCGGGTGACTGACACCATGCTTAGATCCAAAGTATGAACCGATAGCGGAGAGAGGGGCAGAGATGCCGAACCATAGTAAGATGATCAACAACAGTGTACCTGTTAACCGTCAGCGAGAATAGGGGCATGTGGTAGGCGTTCATACCAAATGGAACCGCTCCCGAGGAGTCTGCCAATAGCAGAAGGAAGTTCAGGAGAAACACAATGGCAAAGATTGACGTCGGGAGAAGAGTAGCGGTCAAGAAAGAGTTCTTCCTTTTGTTGATCCCTCCTAAAGAAGCGTATACTCGGCTTGATACGTATCCACCGATTCTGGTTTGCCATGAGGGTGGAGCAAAGATCACCTCTAACCAAAGACTTACCCTCCGAAGAATGACCAACACACCATCATCACAGTGGCCAAGGAACCACGATTTGAAGGAGAGAGGAAACCAAGTAAGGCGAAGACTGAAATAAGGAGGTTTAGCCGGTGCCTCATGCTATTATAAACTCCTTCCCGTACCCAAGGTAATGCCAACCATAGAGCAAAGTTGAGCTCCATTTCCCGCCATAATGGCAAGAAGCATAGGGTTCTTGGGTGTACGGAATACCTCTCCATGAACCAGTTTCCATCCCCAGTCTTCTTGAACGTCTTCCTATATATACAGTGAGTGAACTGACACCAAAGCTTATTAAAGGCTTACGCTGAGGTCGATAGCATTGTAACGAGATATCTTCAAAGGTATGTTAGTGGCAGCTGGAGCACGAGGGAAGAATGCATACATCACGCGAAACGCTCTTGTAGAGAATCAAGCCGACGAGAACACACAGGAAAATCACAATCACGATTGAGTTTATCAGACTGAACCAATGAATGCGAGGATCGAAGATGTGCAAATAGTTGTCCCAACGCGTTGCCTAGCCAACGTGAATACGAGGAATGCCCTGCCAGATATAATGCGGCTCACCCATGGCGTGTCAGATTCCTATCAGGGCAAAGTAAGTACTGGCTGAAATCTAACTATTTCCGCGCTTACATTCCATGTTACACGGTACGTGTAACGGACGGTTCGAGATGCTTGTTCGGTAAGAATCAGAGGTGTCGTATTCTCAGTTTCGCAGGTTGCATCCCCATCTTGAGGCCCACCGATACTGTGTGCGATAGATGAGGGATGAAAGAGATGCTCTGAGGATTAGAACTCACCTAAAGGGCCACACCAAGACACCGACGACTCGATAACTGCTGTCGCTGTATTTGTGATACCTACGGAGAGATTGAATATAATGGTGGCTAAGTATGGAGTAGATCATAGCTTACCGGAGGACTATCTCATAATGATTGTTGAGTGCAGGTGTCTCATGCAAAGGTTCGTCGTCGTTTCCCAGATTAAAGCCCATGTCGAAGAACATGTCCCCATTCTTCGTGTCTATTTTCATTTCCGCAGCAGGTAACCCATCGACAAGCCAGTTCAACGCGTAATCTTCGAGGATACGGTCGTTGATGAATTTTGCATCTTCAGCCGGCACAGTTTCAGTACAAAGAGTCCGGCAGGTTCCATTATTTTCTAGCATTTTGATCTATGTATGGATGAGTATCTCCTGATGAGACCATGGGACATGGAACGTACGTCGTATGGTGAATTAAATATCCTATCTCCAAACAAAATTGAGCCCAAAGACTCGGGCTGCTTCTTTGGGCCTCCTTCGGGTTGGCAGAAGTGGAATCTTGGATTGTAATAGTCGTCTGACTGGAGTTTAGGTCCTTTCCGGCGGCACGACAACAAAGAGTAGCTCACAGTTAATGAGAGATTTCTAAGTAGAAGAGGTGACTGAACTCTGAGGTCTACAGTATGACAGACGTGTTACTCACCAGTTTCGAATTGTCGCTTCCACCTAGTGTGGGCGTTAAAGCGTTCACAAACAGGTCCACCTTTTCACCACGTTCATAGTTTCTAGGCGCAGCTCCAGGAAGATAAAAGGAAAATGACGAGGGAATGAGAGAAAGGGCCAGCGTGGCCAGGGTTATTCGGGCGACCATGATGGATGTCGAGGAAGAAGTTGAGATCCAAGCGCGCGTCGATTCGCGGTCCACGTTGCCGCCGACATAAAATTATCTGTCAAAAAACTTCCATCACAGCCAGGTCCAGTGCCACTCTCTAGGCACCCGCAATAAACCCAAAACGAGGAGAATGCAATTCGAGATAATCGCAAGATGCTCGACGACTAGGGCACGCGTATCGCGCATGAAATTAGCTCGTAAGTCCCAGTTCGTGTTCTAGTCGGTTAGGAGTCTCATGCCTCCAAGATGGGACCACCATGCTGCCCACGTTCATGCCTGTCGCAACTCAGGCTGCTATCAAAGGACTCACCCCGGAACAAGTCGAAGCCTTGGGCATCACATTGATACTAAATAACACATATCATCTCAACCTGCGACCTGGAATAGAAGTCTTGAACGAAGCCGGGGGTGCTCACAAATTCCAAGGATGGAAGCACAATCTTCTCACTGTATGTGTGCCAAAAACAGAAGATGTTCGTATTTTCCCAGCTGGCATCTCTGTCTAGGATAGTGGAGGTTTTCAACTCGTATCTTTGAGCAAGTTTACCACAATCACGGAAGAGGGAGCACTGTTCCAAAGTCCATTCACTGGTGAACCTACCATGTTGACCGTGAGCTCGTTCGCGCTTGCTTGTACGTCTATTGAACGAAAGTCACAGCCAGAAGAAAGCATATCCATTCAGCACTCCATCGGCGCAGATATCATTATGCAGTTGGATGATGTCGGCAAGTCTTTCATTATGTTAGCATTCAGTCGATTCTTATGCACGCAAAGTGTCCAGCTTGACTACGGGACCTCGAGTAGTGGAGGCTATGGAGCGATCCATTAGATGGCTTGATCGATGCATAAAACATCATAACGCCTCCGGGAAGGCAGATACCCAAAATCTCTTTGCTATAGTACAGGGAGGTTTAGACCCAGAACTTCGTGATCGATGCGTAGATGCGATGATTGAGCGTAAAGATGGTGTCGCTGGTTATGCTATTGGAGGGCTGAGTGGTGGGGAAGAGAAAGGTGACTGTTATTAAAATTTGTGCTTACGATCAGAAGCTGATCGTTCCATGCTAGATGTATTCTGGAGAATGTAGGAAACAACTCGAGCGATCAGGTCATTTCTCACGTTTCAGTCTACACGCAGAATCAGTCAATGTGCCGCCAAATTACCAGAAGATAGTAAGGCAATTTGGCTACCGATGGAACGTTCAAAGCTGAGACTTGATGTACAGGACCCCGATATTCCATGGGAGTTGGCTTTGCTGAAGGTAGCTATTTGTGTCTATTTGAAATGTCTCTGTTCATAGTGGGTCAGATCTTCTCGTTTGTGTTGCCCTCGGAGTGGACATGGTACGAATAACCCAGATCTACGTGGTTATGCAATCTAACTTTGTCTTCTACAGGCAGACTGTGTGTTCCCTACAAGGACCGCTAGATTCGGCGTGGCTTTGACACACAATGGAGCAGTAAATCTCAGTGCGTATCATTTCATGAAAAGACATCCCCTACTGAGACAACACAGAGCTAAGCAAGCACGCCAAAGACCTAAATCCTATCGATCCAACTTGCCCTTGTCCGACATGCGCGGATAAAACGTCCAGAGCCATTCTCCACCATCTCTTGACGCATGAAACAGCAGGAGCGCATGGTGAGTCAAACTCGGTAGCTTCGTCCATATGAATTCTAAACTTTTATAGCCGTGACAATTCACAATCTTACTTTCCAAGCACAAGTAATGGGTCGTGCTAGAAGCGCTATCATTGAAGGCAGATTTCCGGAGTACCTTAAGCAATTTTTTGCGGATTATTTCGGGGATCAAGGATACCCAGAGTGGTGTGTGAATGCTCTTCGTAGCGTAGGAGTAGATCTACTTGAGGGTAAGGATGTTCCTGTAGTGCCAGGGGATGCGACACGATGGGAATATTCCCAAAAGAAATAATATCAAAACCATGGCGTACAACACAACTATCGTCTACCCTTGTGACTAGGTCTCGCATTCTTGAGCTTCCGGTTCTCCTGTATCTTCCTCGTTTTCCTGATCTGTTCTGCATTTTTGAGCTCCGATTTGACACGGCCAATGGACTTGCCGCCATATCTTCCAGCAACTTTGGTCTTGCCCTTGTTGGATGCTGGTCGTGGACCTCCCTCTCCAGTATCCACCTCCTTCTTTTTCTTCTGGCGTACCTTGCGTTCGTAATCGCCACGGAGCGGATCCAAGGCCTTCGCGGACATCGCCTTGTTGTGTCGATACTTGTGCCCATCACCCGACTTCCTGATAGTAGGTGCTTCCTGCTCACCGACACGAGGTATGCTGACATGGGTCTTGGCCTTCCACTCCTCGAAGCGGCCACTACGATACGAAGCAGGTAACTTGACGCCACTTTCTGTTTTCACCAACTTAACATTGTCCGCCCCGACACCGTCTCCTTTGACAAACTTCTTTTTCTTCTTGTCCCAGCCGAGTTGATGTCGTTTCCGCTCCGCAACGTCAGCGTCATCCCCTGCTAGATCGAAAGTAGCATTTCTCGCCTGATCAACGAAAGAGGCACCGTCGGTAAGAGAATAACTGCTGGAAATGTAAGCTTTAGTCGGTAGTGGCAAAGGACAAGAACTTGCCCTTTTTCGGTGGAGGCATCTTTTTGGTAATGCGACATATAGAACTCTTCGTCACGGAAGCCTTTATTGTTTGAGGTGTCGAATACCGCCTAGTGGTGCCTCAGTACTCGAACCTTCAGGACAGAAGGTTGGCGCTTACCGCAATCTCTTCCTCGCCAGCCATCTCCACCTCATGGTCGCCAGAAGCGACGTTTTCATCATCTTCGCCAGCGTTACTTATGTTCGGAACTGATCTTTGGACAGATTTATCCAAAGCTTTCCGACGCTGTTTCATGAGCGCGGCATTGGCCGTGCCTGCCTTGCCTTTAGCCCCAATCTCAAAGACCGTCTCTGCAGGCTTGAACGAGTTAATGGCACGAAGGAGGGACTGTCTAGCCTCCAGCTTCGATCGTGCATCTGCTTGTCCTGAGCCCCGAAGCAGAACAGGGTGCACCCCGGACTCCGATCCCGCCAAAATCCACTTCGGGTCCTTTATCATCTCCTTCGCTCGTTTATAGCTGGGTGGACTCGCTTTGCCCTTGCTCCTTTCATACATCGTATGACCCCTCTTCATGACGTCTCGTAACGAAGGAAGAGAATGGTTGACATCGTCGAGTGAACGCACGTACTCCACGTCTTCGTCGACCTTTGACCGGTCAAAGGGACCGAGAATGAGTGACTCCGTGTATGCATGATCACCGTGTTCTTCGACCGTGCACTTTAATGGACGTCCGAGAAAGAGTTGCAAGTCAAGTAGGTATGGGAGTTCCGAGTTGGTGACAAACGACCAGGCCCATCCTTGTCTACCTGCACGGGCTGTACGGCCAACACGGTGAACGAAGACACGGGCACCATGAGGAAAATCGTAGTTGACAACGTTTTCAAGTACTGGGATATCTATTCCTCGAGCGGCAACGTCCGTAACCACCAGTATTCCTGTTTTTCCGCGACGGAACTGTTCCATTTGGAATGTTCTTGCGCCCTGATCCAGCGATCCGTATATGTGAGAAACAGCATAACCAGCTGTGGTAAGAAGGGTGGTGAGGTACTCCACATGATGCTTGGTAGCAGCGAAAATGAGTGTTTGGTGAGGCATCGTGACGACTTCCTTGCTTTTGCCCTTCCCTTTGGATTTCTTCTCTACATCCGTCGGCTGGGATTCGGATTTCGCTAACGGAACCTTGATCACGTCCCGAAGGAGGGAGAGAAGACAAGCATCCTTCTCTGTCTGTTTGACAGAAAAGAATGCCATCTTGAGGTCGGTACTGATTTTGCTCTCTGCGTCAAGTCGGACGAGTTTCGGGTTTTCTAAACCTGCTTTAGCAAACTCTACCAGTGACTTAGGTAATGTTGCAGAGAACAACAGTGTCTGTCGTGTGGTAGGAAGACGTGATAGAATCTCATTAAGAGCGGTTTCGAAACCCATTTCGAACAACCGGTCTGCTTCGTCAAAAACCACGTATTCGACTGATTTGAGATCTAGATTCATTTCCACTGCAAGATGGAGTAGACGTCCTGGAGTTGCGATGATCCTAATGAAGACGTTGGTTAACAACTCTAAAAGAAATCGACGGACATACACATCAGGATTGTTGGTCATCATTTCGAACTGTTCATCTAATCCTTCACCCCCTACAATCAGACTCCAGCGCAAGTTGGTGCCTTTAGAGTCCCCACTGTCCTTCGAGTCTCCGGCATGGCTACCCTTGTCGTGACCCCATCCTCGAGTCAGCTCCTTCCCAACTTTTAATATTTGAAGGGCGAGTTCTCGCGTAGGAAGCAGTATCAGAGCACGGGAACCAAATGTGGTGGAGTGCCGACCTCCGAGTCGTTGTACAAGAGGAATCATATACGCCAGTGACTTTCCTGAACCTGTGCGAGCCATTCCAACGAGATCTTGGGGAGGATTCGCTAGAAGAGCTGGTATTGATAGTCGCTGAATAGGTGTAGGAACTCGATAGCCCTGAAGAGTCAAGGAACGTAAGAGAGATGGATGGAGACCTAAAAGCCAGGTAAGAAACAGCATGAGCTCGATTTATCAAATGATACATACCCATACTCTGAAAGCTACCTCCACCGACTTCACCCTTAGCCAATTTTGACTTTCCCTTCATTTGTTTTACAACCTCCGTCCCACTTTTTACGTTCCTTTTCGCCATCGTATCTTGTAGGAAAAGGGAAAGATCTGCGTCTTCATCGTCCGAATTTGTATGCTTCTCCATCCTAGGCTTCTTGGAGACAAGTGCAGATGAGATATCAATATCTTCTTCATTTTCAGGTTCATCATTTGAGAATGAGTCCTGAGATGAACCCTCATCCTCGCTTTCGTTGTGTTTGCGTTTTTGAGAGAGCATGGCAGTATAGGTGAAGGAGGTAAGCGCCCAAAAATTTTGTGACACAGACGAAAACGGAAATTCTGTGACACAGACAGTGTATATCCTTGACCTAAACCACCATTTGACCACCATGAACGCTGCCGATTTTTCAGATGATATTCGTATACCTACAACATCCCGGTTGATGTCTGAATCTCCTATGCTTCAAGGCATCTCTTCTAGTGACGCCGACTTGTCAATCTCTGAGCTCTCGATATCCGATCGGACAGCTATTCCCGAGCAGCCTTTCAGCCTGCTAGCACGACCTCCCCCCAAACAACCTGACGAACCACAGCCGGACGCGGAAGGCGAGGAGGATGAGGCGGTGAAAGCGGACGAAGAGGAGCAGGCTAAAACACAACGCCTATTAGGCAAACAACGCGAAGAGAAACTTCACCGCGATCTATACGTTTTGAAGAAGCTCAATTCTGCATTTACTGCTTTCAACAGTACACTGGACGATGTTGGGGCAGCAAACGAGGTATGTAATCTCGCAATGTCTAACAGAAACTGTTTCTTATGTTCAATTAGCAAGTGTCCGAACAACTCAAGCATACCGAACAACTGCTCAACAAATATATGAACATCTTGGCCAAATCCGAAGACATGACGCGGATTATCTTCGATAACGAGTTTGAAGGAGGAGAGACGGTACATGTTTGGAGTCTAAATCTTATATAATACTAATCGCATACGCAGGACTTGGAATACCTTGAAAGAGAAAGGCAAGAAGCAGCGGAGAAAGCCAGAAGAGAAGCCGAGCAACGAGCCCTTGAGGTACAGAGAGAAAGGGAACGCAAAGCAAGGGAGGCGCAAGAAAGGTTGGAACAGGAAGCCAGGGAAAAGGCCGAACGAGAACGAGCGTCATCACAAAGAGGTGCTGTTAGAGGCGTTAGAGGAACGAGGGCCTCTATGCGTGGTGTAAGGGGCACCACCTCCACGACAACTCGAGCAGTTCCAGGTAAGTATTGCACGAGAATTTCATACATTATGGCTAATAACAACCATGCCAGGACGGGGCGCTGCACCGTCAACGAGAGCTAGCTCCGTAACTGGCAGACCCAGTGGAATTGCACGTGGAGCGGGGAAACGCACTTGAAATTGAATCGTCAATCTCTGGCGACAACGTTCAAACGTTCAGGTTCAAGCGATTTTGCACTCGGATCCTGATGTGCTCTGTACCGGACTACGCGTCCCATCATAGAGGCGGCACTGGGTTTCCAGGTATACAGACTTTCAGGTTGATGCCATGGGATCCATGTACCATGTTGGGTGGATTGGGTAACCCACTTGCGCACTTCGATAGAGCACCACACTTTGTTGATTGCGGACCATTAGATAAAGGGTACCAGGAAGCAATTCACTTGAATTCAGGAATACATACACAATATATACAGCAACTCAATATTCAGATACGGGGGTTTATACATGCCTTATGAAATCCAGGTTGCGCAGGCGGTCATCAAGAAAAAGGTAAGTAACATAATCGGGGTTCAAGATACAGATGAGGAGATATAACGGGACATTCTTGAGGGTCTTTGCTTTGGTGAACTAACTGCCAAGGTTGTTGAGCCTTTCGAGAGAAGGATGAACAATGGCTACACTCACCCATCCAGGTCTGAAACATTTGATCGACCTCCCTTTGGAGAGCGAGGGTCTACAAGACGCGGGGATGACGCAAGAGAAGGAGAGCATTCGGACAGCCCGAGTGCTCCCAGGATCTCATTGCGGGAAGCACTTCCAGAACCACTAGCCTGGATGAAGTGACCTGCATTAACACGAGGTACTGCTCGGGAAGATCCCCTGCTCCTGGAAGACCTGGAACCACTGGAAGATACAGTCCTTGAAGTGGCAGGGCTAGCACTTCTGCCATTCACAGACCTCTCGGCTTGAACCTCATCAGGAAGTGGCATATCCGGTGTCCGGAGTTGTGGAGAAGTGAGTGGGCTCAGGTACTGTGTTACATTGACAGGAGTCTCAAGCCTGTGAAGCCAGGCGTCTGCCTTTCGTGGGCGACGCCGTGGAGTGGAGGATACGAGTTCGGGCTCAGAAGAACTCGCATCGGTATCCACAGTAGGGTAAGATACATCACCCGGTGACCGGTGAGACGAAACTGTTGGGAATGTTTGAGACCTGCCAATTGTCCTTGACGATGACTGAACAACGTCAGACTCGGGTTCCGTGTCATTTGGATAGGGCTCGGCGTCTGTGATGCTACCAATAACAGCACGGCGAGTCCTGGGACTTTGTAGCATTCTCTGCTTCCCCTTGCCCTTATCCTGTGGACCACGCGAAGGCGACAGTTGTGGTCTGTTGCTGGGCAGAGGGCAGCTCAGTGACGGGCTCATGGGTTCAGGAGGGCAGGTACTGCGAGCTTTTCCTTTGTCACGAGTCTTTGTGGGCGAGTTTTTGGGACGAGATGGCTTCCGCTTGCGCGGAGAGTCCCCAGGTTGAAGTATGGTGGTGTCGCCTGTATCCGGGCTCGAAAGATCAGACTCCACACTGCGATAACGGGTTCGAGAGGTCTCTTGAGGTGAATTAGGTATATCGTCGATTACATGTGCCGGAGTTGCCGCAGGATGTCCTACTTGCGCGGAGCGAGACCGTCTTGACCTCGACGACATGGTAGAGTGCGAGGAGACGACCGGGGAAGGTTGCCTCAGAGGAGAGGGTGGCGGAGAAGGTGGAGCTCTGATACGACCCGACCCTGTACTCACTGCAGAGTTTTGGGAATGAACAGAACACTGATGTGAACAGGCAGCGGTACGGCCGTCTGTCGCGGCTGTCTCGATATGAACAGTCTCGCACTCGATACTGCTGGCTGACGGGGTGGTTTGATTCGACCCCTTAGGACCGTCAATTACTTTGATGGTACCTGCTGCCCTAGCCCGTTCCCAGACAGCCTCTGCTTCGTCTCGCGTTTCGAAACTTGGTTAAAGTCAGCCAAATGAAAGGCCAAACTAACTCCGAAGATGTACCTCTGGTGTATTGAGCCTGTTACTTTTGTGAGTGGTCCGGCGTCGATCCTAGACGAGACCGGTTATCATGGCTGTATCGATGAAAGGTTGAAATTGAGATACGCACCAAGATTCGAAAATTCCGACTTTTGTTCCTCTAATCACCACGTACCACTTCTTCGGCATCCTTATTCCTTCTACGTGCCGTCCTAGAAAGGATATCTCACGCGTACAACGCGTGTCAGGTATCACACTAGTGTGGCAGGTGAAGGTTGAAGAACGACTTCGATGTTGCTGTTGAATTCGAACCCAGTGCCCAGTCACAGTGACACCCTGTGACATGAACGCATCGCGCGCCAAGCTGGGCGCTTCCTGCCGATGTCCTTTTCTTTCCGGTCAAGACCTCAGGTTTTCTCCATATTTCGTGCTTCTCAACCCACAAGATTCGGTGCAAGTTTTCGAAGACAAAAGGCTTGCTTTAACTCTACCTCTTCATTCGGGGATGCATTTGTAGGGAAGAAACCAAGTGGGGTACAAATCCCATGGTTCATATGCCCAGCGTCGATCTTGTTGTTGTCGGGAGCAGGTTTACTAGCATATCAGAATTACCAGCCTTTTCGACATACGGTGTTAGCAATAGTGCGCTGCTCACGTGTCGCTCGTCAGTTTATCTTCTCTAGATTCTGTTCTTCCCGACGCTCACCCTTTCAATCAGGCGCTGCTGTCCTCGGAATTATCGATTACAAGCTCACATTCTCCAAATCATATGCGACAGAAGATGAACAACTGACGGAATACTCAGGCTGTCATAAGAGAAGTGCAGAGAGGGTTTTGCAGTCGCTGTTGGCGAACGGGGGTGAGCCTGCACTCGTTTCATATGTGGCTAAAAAAAGACTGACTGGCTTCTGTTCGAAAGGCATTTATATCAAGCTAGGGCAGCATTTGTCGTCGGTTATTGTTTTGCCAAAGGAATGGACATCCACTATGAGACCGTGCGTCTGTATCGCAAATCTAAGCTCGACCTGACGTTGAATCTCCGCTAGACTGCAGGACCAGTGCGAACCAACACCCTACGAAGACGTAGAGGCACTCTTTCTTTCTGACATGGGGCAATCCATCAACGAGCTTTTCGATGACTTTGACCCTCACCCTATTGGCGTTGCGTCACTGGCTCAGGTGCACGTTGGACATCATAGAGAAACCGGAAAGAAGGTCGCTGTAAAGGTGTGTAATTCAATATCACCACCCATGTGCGAAGCTCACTCGGCATTACCAGTTACAACATCCACATCTTGCTGAATTTTGTGATGTTGATATGGAAATGGTAGAAGTCACATTAGGTATGTACAGATCTGTTTTGTGGAGCGGTTTCTGACATCAGTATAGGGTGGAGTGAGTGAACTTGCCTTGCCACAAGAACTTTGTTCTGATCGAGCTTAAGTAAAGAGAATTTTTCCTGAATTCGAGCTAACATGGCTAGGAGTAAGTCTTAAGTGTTACTCATCACTAAGTCTTTCTTTTTCATTCACGTATCACAGGAAGAAATGCGTACGAATCTCCCGAAGGAACTCGATTTTGCCAATGAAGCTGCGAATGCGGCAAAAACTGTCGAGAAATTCCAGAATACTCGGACTTCGCTATACATTCCCGATGTTATAAGTGCCAAAAAAAGAGTGCTGATCATGGAATACATACAAGGCGGTCGGGTTGATGATCTCGAGTTCCTTGCACACTGGAAAATCGATCGTAACAAAGTGGCGTTAGAGCTATCACGGATCTTTAATAAGATGGTCTTCATTGACGGATGGTTTCATGCGGTGTGTCCAACTATGTCCTTCCTGTCTTTTGATATTTACATTCTTTCAGGATCCGCATCCAGGAAACCTTTTAATCCGGCCTGCACCTCACTATTCGAAGTCTCCATACAACTTTGAAATCGTGCTTCTAGACCACGGCCTATATTTCGACATTGACGACGACCTTCGACTGAATTATAGCAGGTTTTGGCTTTCGTTGATGGGGCCGGGAACACCGGAAACAAATGCAGATAGACGAAAGTACGCACAGCTTGTCGGCAATATTGGACCTGATTTGGTACGTCCTATTCCTCTTCCATCTACATGATGAACGATTTCTGATATCCTTCTGATACTCCCAGTACCCTGTCTTCGAAGCCGCGATCACTGGACGAGCGGCATTAGAAGGAACATGGGACTCTGATACTGATGAAAACGAGAAAAAGCCCACGTTCAAAAAGGCATCCGGAATGTTGAATGTCACACCACAAAGTGTAGAAGAAATGGAAGCTATAAGGAACGCGGTCGTCAATCGGAAGGGTCTGTTGGTATCAGTCTTTGATGTTCTAAGGCGCGTTCCTCGACGAGTGCTGATGGTACTGAAGCTGAACGACCTTACACGGTACGTGGCTGAAATTGCATTCATGGGGATATGGACATTCATCATTGCAACAGGAGTCTCGATAGCTCGCTTGTTACTACTCATTCAAATGTATGTGTTCGCTTCTCCCCTTCTTCTAAGTGTTGATCATCTCTAGGTTCGAATCTTCCTTATAATGGCAAAATATTGCCTAATATCGGTGTGGAGGAGTGACCAAAGACGTCTCATAGACATGATGAGAGAACGGGGGCTTCTGTCCTTTGGGCTACTAAAAGATTACTTTGGGTGTTGGTGGTATGTTATATTCCTCCGAGTCACCAAGCGGTCCTGTTGACGTACAAAACTCAGGAAATATGAAAAAGGTTACGCCAGGCTCGTCTTCATGGAGTCAATAATGGACCTGCAAGCCTTTGCGGTCAAGAAGAAAGCTTGGCTCCGTGGTTTGCTATCGAGAGGACTGGTAGGGGCAAGTCAGGCAGCCGCTGGTTTAGCATAAATGAACAATGGGCAGATTACTATTTTAGACTATCATGATCAATACTGTAATAGCAGAAGGGAAGAACGCCGTTCAGGGTAAGCGAAATTTGAGTCAGTTACAGTAAAAGAGTCATTCGGCAGTAAAGAGCTCAAGGAACCCGCAGGGACGCGTCGCATGTCAGAACGCGCGCTTGATGACTTGTTATGTAAATAGGAGCTTTTCAACCGTGTCTTTTCTTCACTCTCACCACCATGGGTCAGTACTGGGAGCTCGTCAATCTCGACAAAAAACAGACATCTGGACATCTGGGAAAATTTGGGGAGTGGTTCTGGGGGTTCGATACGAAGATTGTCGCTCATCTACAGCGCATGATGCTTCCTCCGCCAGACCCATGTGCAGACGGCAAGTATGCAGAGCGCCCACGGTGAGCCTGACATCATTTACTATGAAATGTGTATTCATTTTGTTGTTCTCTAGGTTTAATACAGGAAAGGTTACGCTTCGTGACCTACCCGTCGAACTACACAAAACCATTTTCAAGCTATTGAAAGACTACACCGATGCTTTCTGCTTCGCAACCACGAGTGTCTACTTCTGGAATGTCGGAAAAGAATATCTTGTCGCCTTCCTAACTCGACAAGAGGACAAGAGTTGTTGGGCCGGCGATCGCCTTTTGTTCTATGGTGATTATGCGGACGACCTCCCGCCGCACGTCGAAAATGCACCAAAGGCGGAGGAACGCATCACTTTCAATGAGCTGATGAGAAAGAGTTGCAAATGGCCCCGCCTTAGCGGAGAACCTCCAAATGTTGAGGACTTTGCGGGTCGGGAAGATATGTTCGAAGCATGGGCCGTCCCTTTCGAAACTCTCTACGATCATGACGGGGAAAAAATTCAGACGAGTGAGAAATGGGTCCTACGAAACCTTGTTAAGAAGGAGTACACCTACGACGACGAAGGGGACATAGGAGACTTCGCCCATCGTCTGGCCATCCGCACATTGTGGTCCAGCTATGTCGATCATGTCGATTACGATCCAGGCATCTTCGCACATGGGAAGTGGGCCGGGGACCGTTTCGATATTGTCCCAGAAGAGCATGTCAAGTACGTCATTGGCCAGGATGGAAACGTCGTCGAAGAGGAAGGGTGGAAAGACGTGACAGGTGCGATGAGGAAGGAGTTAGATATCATGGCTGAAAACGAGTGGTAAAATCTTTAGGTCTTGCAGCGTGTAGAACGGTGTTGGTACTTCATACTTACTTCTGAATGATCATCTACATGACAATCTTGCAATAAGTCTAACGATGCGATAGCTGAATGAAGTAGCAATACAGTGCACGGCGATGTCCCTATGATAGATGATCTAAACAAGAAGACGCCGAATATACGACGAGAGGACACAATGGGTAGGGTAGGGCCCCAACCTCATTAAGCAGCGACCGGTTTGGGCCTAGTATTCAGGGTGAGCGAAACGCCTCTAGACGTTTGAGTCAATCGAAGGTACTACAGGTAGGAAGAGCCATTCGACTCAGTACTCAGTAGCGAGGAACTGCAGGGACGCGTCGCGTGTTCTAACACGCGACGCGGATGACTCACCTTTGTTCTTCGAGGTATAAATAGGGGCTTTTCAGCCTTGTCCTTCCACTCACCACCATGGGTCAGTACTGGAAGCTCGGCAATCTCGACAAAAAACAGACATGTGGACGTCTAGGAAAATTTGGGGAGTGGTTCTGGGGGTTCGATACGAAGATTGTCGCTCACCTACAGCGCATGGTGATTCCTCCACCAGACCCATGTGCAGACGGCAAATATGCAGAGCGCCCATGGTGAGCCTGACACCATTCACTATCATAAATATACTCATTCCGACGTTTTCTAGGGTCAATACAGGAAAGGTTACGCTTCGTGACCTGCCCATCGAACTCCACAAAATCATATTCAAGCTATTGAAAGACTATACCGATGCTTTCTGCCTCGCAACCACGAGTGTCTACTTCTGGAATGTCGGAAAAGAATATCTTGTCGCCTTCCTCACTCGACAAGAGGACAAGAGTTGTTGGGCCGGCGATCGCCTTTTGTTCTATGGTGATTATGCAGACAACCTCCCATCTTACATCGAAAATGCACCAAAGGCGGAGGAACGCATCACTTTCAAAGAGCTGATGAAAAAGAGCTACGAGTGGCCCCGCATTAGTGGAGAACCTCCAATTGTAGAGGACTTCGCGGGTCAGGAAGCTATGTTCAAGGCATGGGCCGTCCCCTTCGAAACACTCTATGACCATCGTAGGAAAAGAATCCAGGGGACTGGGAAATGGGTCCTGCGAAACCTTGTCAAGAAGGAATACACCTACGACGACGAAGGGAAGATAGGAGACTTCGCCCATCGTCTGGCCATCCGCACATTGTGGTCCAGCTATGTCGATCATGTCAAATACGACCCAGGGATTTTTGCGCATGGGAAGTGGGCTGGACACCGTTTCGATATTGTTCCAGAAGAGCAGGTCAAGTACGTCATTGGCCAAGACGGAAACGTCGTCGAAGAGGAAGGGTGGAAAGACGTGACAGGTGCGATGAGGAAGGAGTTAGACATCATGGCTAGAAGCGATACGTGGTAAAGCCTTCGCGAATTTCGCAGCGAAGAGAATGGTACTTATACTCCAATATTACCGGATGACCATCGGGCTGATAATTTTGCAACAAATCTAACGATGCGATAGCTGAATGAGGTAGCAATACAGTGCAATGCGATGTCCCTATGATAGATGATTCAAACAAATAACAGTCAAGAAGACCTGGAGCTGTTACTCCCGCGCTTCAGTCCGTTAAACATTTGGTTGATGGATATACGATGAGACGACTGCGCGTCTTCGTTCTCGTGCATTGCTTCCGCATATCTACCAAAACGGTGAGCACGAAACAGCCGAGAAAGGCAAAGACGACTCACAGGAGCTTGTATCGCACAAGCTCAGACTCTATCTCTTCGTTCCGCAGCCGACACTTCACTAGCTCATTCTGACGAATGAAAGACGTCAGTGATGCATACCAGTTGATTTTTATGTGCTGGCAGCTCACCAGTACTTCGACATGCTCCGCATTCAGTTGCGCCAAGCTACTCTCCAAGTTTTTGCTATATTTGCTCTTCAGTCAGTTGATCCGTTCCCGACAGTATGCGCCACTTACACTTGAGCAGAAAGTGAACGATTGCTGTTCCGCAATTCGTCCATTTCTAATGCATGTTTGTTATTTTGACGCTGTGTTACCAGAGATTGGCAAGTTAGAAACCGCAAATCAATTAATTGAATAATTGGTTACCATCATGTCTTCATACTCATGGCTATAGCTGTCCAGCATGAACGGCGTGATACGAAGGGAAACTGCGTCGTTCACGAAGTCGTCTACCCGGTACTTGCATGCAGCACCCTCCTCTTCAGGCTCTATCTATGATGCGCATCTTCAGTTTCTCCGAACGTAAGTTCTGTGCTGTCAAGGGCTTTACCTTGTACCGGTCAAAGAGCTTCGTATTCAAAAACGCCAGAATCTCGTCAAACTTGAGGTTCAGCAGTAGATCTTCATTCTTGTGCAAGAGCGCGACGCTAAAGCCGAAGATTGCCTCGATACCGTTTGCTAGGCAGTTGTCATAGATTCGAAATACGATCTCCAGAGGGAAACTGCGAAGAAACAATTCAATAGGTCGTTCGGATTGGATATAGATAACCGAAGCGGGAGACCGACGGACCGGTAGCTAAACATGGTCAAGAACCATTGGGAACAGAACATGCTTGATTTGATTCCTTGCCGAAGAAAGTGAACATGTAGAACTGGTAGCAGTTCTTCAATCAGGCGATCAAACTGTGCCTGTGTTAAAGGCGACGATGTGAGGAGGGTATGGTCTAGCCCGTACCTGATACTGAATATAAAGATCAGCCCTTCGAAACTTATGAGAAAGGAATTTAACGCACTAGCCGTAATTGGAGTTTGGGCATCTCTGGCAGGAAGTGTCCTCTAAGATCATATACATACATCAGTCGTACGAGTAACGAGAAAGCCTCTTCATCAGGCATCTGGACTGTGGTCAGCAAAAGATGCGCCACTTGACTTGATTTAAACATACATTTAACAGTAGTATTGCAACAACAAATGGTAGCCCTTGGCAATACCCGACCTGGGGGTCGTGGCTATATAAGGTAACAAGAATCAGAATCAATTTCTGTTCGTCAGAAGTAACAACTCACAGAGAGTACGCTTTTAGAACATTATACAAATTTTCTTGTCCGATTCCTTGCCCATCTGTGAAAAAATCGTGATGTGGAAACGTCCTGATAGTGCCGTCTGAGATCGAGAAGTGAGCGCGGGAAGTAGTACACCTACCTTCCCAAGTCACGAAGTATAGCTTTTTCATGTATGCTGTTCTCCTTGAGAAGTTTGAGATAAGTGCCTTCTAATTCTGGGTCCTTTGAGGCTGCCCTGTAATACGCGGATATCAGCGAGTGTCACAGAAATCAGAACGCGTCGACATACATTAATTGCCACATCATCCCTCTCAGGGTATCAGGGATACCTTTCGCTATTTCCTTCGCCAACTCCTCAGGGCGCTCAGCTGCGAATTTAGGATAATCTGATTCCGGTTCCATTTCAGCGCGCGCATTATCAGCAGAAGTACGCCCATACCAGACATAACATCGCCCCAGAAATCTTTTTTAAAGAGACTGAGTTGAGTTACAATATCAAATATGCAAGGAACGGCACGAACCCCAATCAATTGTCGCAACTGGCCCGGCAGCCTCATCCTGATGTTGCTCATCCTCCCGCACCTTCTCCTCCTTTTGTAGACGTGCAAATTCCTCTTGGAGCTTGTGCTGGCCATCAACACTGACTCTGTTATTCTGACCATCTTCACGTGTGACCAGGAATGATAATCGCCCCGAACGAACTGTCGAAATTGAGGCCGACTTGTTGTGTGATTGCGACGAACTGAGTTCGAGATCCAGAACAGGCTTTATAGAAGAGATGCTATCGTTTCGGTCATGACCTTTGGATATTGACGGTTCCGCAGCACTATCTCGAGTAGAGAGCGCGACTGGCGAGAGAGGTTCATCGTCGAGAGCTACCTCGTCGAGCTCTGATACCGCGAGAGAAGCCCTTGCTGAAGGAGGAAAAGAGGTACTGTCTGCCTGAGGAGATAAAAGAGAGTCGAGAGATGTATTCACATCAGAGGCAGAAGGCTTGTTTGATTCATTTACAGACATCGGTCTGTAATTCTTGGGATTGAGAGCATACCGTAATTTTTTGGCGTTGTCAGAACGACCATGACTTGTAAGCTGCTCGATCGGTCCGACATTCCGCTCGCCACCACATCATGATATAAAAGTACACCAATGTGAGATATGGGACAGAATTAGGATGGAAGTCCAAGTATGACGAGAAGGTACTAGTCAATCGACTCATTGTTGTAGAGCCCCCGAAGCAACGCGCCCCAGAAGATGCACGGCAGTGTGGGATGCTCATTATACTGCTTTTCTATACTTCTCACGAGTCACAACAATGTACGGAATAGGCACTAGAATGTATGTTCTGAGTAGCTGTTCCATGCGAATCGAATCGCTGTGTGTATGAGAGGTAGTACTACTATTCATTAATCTTCAACAGGCTCCCAACATTCTACGCGTCAGCGGGCTGCACGCCACACAATAAGTTATATATATTGACAGTGGATGTACAGGGATTCCAGGGCTGGAAATTGTGGATCATATATAGACGCTCTACAGTCCCCTGTAGGCAGGAAATAAAATAAACGAAAAGATGGACCTCGCCGTGTCAAAGAAGAGTCGAAAAAGAAGAAAAAAGGAAGGACGGTAGGCGCCCCCGGCGAGCCTAGAAATACATGCTACTATACAAAGCGTTTGCGAACGTCCAAGTGCGTCGTTTCAATTTCGTCTACGTCATGAATGCCCGAGAATGTAAAGGAAAGAGATGGTAAAGGAAAAGGTCATGAACTGAGTGTACTGTCTTCCGAGTCCGATGATACGTGACGACGCAAACGGGCGGGAGGGGTCCGGGGTACGGAAATCTCTAACCGCGTCGCGCATAGATTTTCGAGCTCGAGAAGATAATGTCCTTCTTTCCATATTTCGGAGCGTTCATGAGCACGATTGATTTTCCAGCCGAGGTAACCGGAACACTTTGCACAGGTAATTTCCTGCATAGTGTGTGCTCCCGTTGCCATGAGCCGCACTTTTGGGGTGGCGAGTCGCACATTGCTCCTGAGCCGAAGACTCAGTATCAGACGCGAAGGTGATGAGAACATGATGAACTTACGTCTCAGTAAAGAGAGAAGCCTTCCCAGAAAATCCTCTGAATGCGCGCGAGTTGGGTGGTATCTGTTGATCACGAATCAGAGATGTTATTCCGAACGGCGAGAAGTGATGATGACTCACAGCTTCAAGAGGGAGGAGTAGACTTATCGAAGTTACGCTTGTATGGCACTTCTTGCATGCAAGTGAGTGGGGTGCAGGGGGTAGTGGCCGTGAAACAGACAAAGGCCTCTCACGAGGCAAAGCGGGGAGACGTCGAGGAGACCGAGGTGTCGAGGGTGGCTTTGAAAGAAAGTCCAGCTCTCCGGCAGCAGCAAGCTTCTGGATTTCACTGAGAGACATGGCAAGAACGAATATGAACAAAGAACGAAAAAAAGGGAACGAAGAACGAAAAGCGGGAAAGATCCCTTGGCCAGCCAGAGGATGATACCTCCAGCTATATAGATACAGACCAATGCGGTGTCCATATTGGCATTTGACATCAACGGACAGCATCGAAACCAGCAAGAAGCCAGTCAAGGTGGAGATAGAGTCATCTCGACATCGGAAACCGGAGGAAAGGTTGGCTACAAAGTGTTGAATCTTGATGATCTCCAGAGACACGGTTTCGGAAATAGGTGATTGATTGGATCGTCAGCTAATGGCTCGTAAGGAATGGTGACAGGTGATGACGATTCATATCACACAAACCCTGACAGTAACACATGGAAGATCTTTCAGGACCAGAAAATCCCACAAACGAGCAGAAAAATCTTGAAGATGGAGCGAAAATGCGAAGATCGTTGATGCGGATGTCGGCCCATTGCTGGGAACATGGAGGTTGATAGGCAAAATTGAGGCAAAATAACGCGTGACTGGCACTTGCAAAACTTTACCACAGTCCACTACATACGACAGCCAGACAGCAATTCTAGTATCTGATGTCAAACTACAAAGTAATCGCCAGTTCTCGTGTCCTGCTCCCCGATACCGAGGAATTATGCCCAGCAGCGATCGTCGTCGATTCCTCGTCGGGAAAGATCAGAGATGTTCTTCCCGGGCAATACTCGGCCAATGATTCGTCATCTTCTTTTCCTTCAGGTGCTCAATGGATAGATGTTGGTGAACAGGTTGTCTTACCAGGTCTAGTCGAGTAATCTGCTCTCATTCTTGCCCTTGTCGCATGGCTCAATCTTCATCCTAGTGCTCATGTTCACCTAAACGAACCCGGACGGACGGATTGGGAAGGTTTCTGGACAGGGACCAAGGCAGCCATCTCGGGTGGAATCACCACAGTCGTGGATATGCCTCTCAACTCTATCCCGCCGACTGTGACCGTCTCAGACTTTGAGATCAAGCGCCAAGCTGCGTTAGGCAAGTGTTTCACCGACGTGGCATTCTGGGGAGGCGTAATCCCAGGGCATGAGGTCAGTGGGTCCCCGGCTTAGCCTGTGTTTGAGACGAGGAAACTATCCCATATCATCTAGGCGCATCTAAAGCCCTTGGTAGAAGCGGGCGTGAAGGGGTTTAAATGTTTTCTCATCGAAAGCGGGGTCGAGGTACGAATTAGACTATTGTTCAATTGCCTCACAGGACCCTCACCAAGATTGACACATGGCACCGCCTAGGAATTTCCATGCGTTTCGGAAAGCGATCTGCACAAATCCATGGCCATACTCCAAGTAACTAATTCCTTTTGGCTGAATATTACCTCTCAGTGCTCATCATTGATTTCGTTGCAAAAAAGGATATTCCTGCTACAACCCTGCTCTTCCATGCTGAACTGGAAGAAGAGTCAGCCGGTCAAGCCACAGTAACCGAGCAAGACCGGACCTCATATCACACCTTCCTTCAATCACGCCCTCAAGACTTAGAGATTAACGCGATATCTTTAATCACCAAGCTCCAAAAGTCATACCCGTCACTTCGATGCCATATTGTCCATTTATCGGCTGCATCCGCTCTTCCCATTATCAAAGCTGCCAGAGCCTCTGGAGCCAAATTAACGGTTGAGACCTGCTTTCACTATCTCTGTCTCGCTTCGGATGACATTCCCAAGGGTCGTCCGGAGTTCAAGTGTTGTCCTCCAATAAGAGAAGCCCACAACTGCGACAAGCTTTGGGCGGCCCTGAAAGATGGGACTATTGACTGTGTCGTGTCCGATCATAGCCCGTGTGTCGCCGAGCTGAAGTGTTTCAACGATGGGGACATTATGGGCGCTTGGGGAGGAATTAGCTCAGTAGGGCTTGGGCTGAGTCTTCTGTGGACGGAGGGGCGCAAACGAGGTGTCGGCATTAGCGACATTTCGAAGTGGACTAGTTTGAACACTGCCAGGCATGCTGGACTGGACAACATTAAGGGGAAGCTGGCAGTGGGGTATGATGCGGACATGGTGATTTGGGATCCGGAGGCTGAGTTCGAGGTGAGTTACAACCTCCACATTCCCCGACGGTGGGCGCGCGCGCTAAGGACGGCCTAGCTAACTAAGGAAGACCTGAGCTTCAAACACAAGATCTCTCCCTATGTCGGACAGAGACTTCTTGGAAGGGTAGAGAAGACATTTTTACGTGGATCGCTTGCTTACGATAGGGCAACTGGAGGTACAGATAATCTCAGTCCCAGAGGAAACCTTCTGTAAGGTATCTGTAAAAGGGAATTGAAATTGCATACGGTGACAAGACAAGGAATATCGCAAGGCCGACCTCTTCAGCTCCCGCCGCCTCGGGTGCAATCGAGGTACAACCCGCTCAGCGCAATGTGAACGAAACGCGTCCTCGCCTCTCGGCAAACATTTGAAACAACGGACTTACACCTGACGCATGCTGTGCAGTTGCGCGTTTAGGTAGCTTTGACAAGTGCAACTGATTTTTAAGGGCTGTGCAAAGCGTGTTCTAGGTGCGAATTTCATTGATATATCCTTGGGATGGACATGCATGTTATTAGGTACCTTTGAAGGAACATGCCTATCCCACTAGCGTTGGTGTAGAACATGGCAGAACCGAAGTCTGAAGTGCGATAGAGCCGGGCGCAGCTACACAGAGATTGATAACATTGAATTGAACGAGTAAAACGACAGAACCTTATCGATATATGGAAAGAGCATCAACAGTTGATTCAACATTGTGTTTTCGGCGTTCCAAACCAGGCCGTAAGATGTTGGTATCATGGAAGACCAGGATCAAGGATTCCCCACAATTGATTCGCATCATCAGAAGTTAAAACTGCCAAATGTTCTCTGAGGGTCGATTGAACTTGAATGTTGCAGTTCATAAGAATGACTCTGAGCTGGAGGTCGTGGCGGGGAGCTCGGAAAAAAGGTGTTAAACTGACGTATTGAAGCATGCTGACATTGACACGTGATGCCCGCTGCATTTCCTTCCTACCTTGACCTTGGCATTGGGGTGCCAAAATGAGGGGTTTTCAACCAGCAGTTCTCTCTCTTCTTGCTTGTCTTTCTTCACTCAATGTTCTTGCCTACGTCCCCGCTTCGCCTACGAATAACACTGCAGATGCTATAGCTGCTGGCCTCAACGTTTCTGATGTGTCGATGCTTCACTTGCAGTGGTTCTCGAATGGGTATGTCATTTCCTGGTATCCTTAATCGGTAATTAATGGAGTCTCTAGCTCATACGCTCAAAACGTCTCTTATCAGCTCGCTGGGAATGGAAGTGAAGGGGTTAGCCAGGTGCGAATGATATCGTTACCTCATGATATCATACCAACCTCTTCATCCAGGGTGTCCTTGTGCATTTCTCAGAGGTCGAGGTAAACAACAAAACGGATGGCAGTAAGTAACTTCAAGATTTATATACATTGCAAGGAATCTCACCATACACCGCTAGCTGAAACACCCTGGATTGCCCTGGTGTCTTGCGACTTCAACGCGACTGATGCAGATCAGGAGATAGACATCTTCACCCTAGCGCGCGATAAAGGAGCGAAATCTGCTGTGAGCCCTCAGCTCAACTGTCTTTATATCTCGCTAATCACCTACACAGCTCCTGTATTCTCGATATTCCTCAGCCTGTGTGATCAATCCATATTATGCAGATCCCTCAAGTTTCGACCAAGTCTTTGACATATTTTCGACCCAAAGCTTAACATCCGCTCGCCTCATCGACTACCAGTTTGGTCAAATCACCTCGCCCGGCCAGAACTACCTTGACACCTATAATTCGACACGGCTGAACACATCGGCTAGTACAGTGATCCGCTCGATCAACGAGGGTTATGCTGTGGCACCTGGTTATCTTTTCGCTACCTTGGTTGCCCACAATGCAACAAATGCCTCGAGTTACAACAACAATGGGAACACCAATTCAGCCGGAAATCCGAGCAGCTCACAAGGGCGTTCGACTACCGCATTGGCCATGTTAGTTTCGTTGATGTTGATGATCTGCATGTAGTTGATTGATGTTTATTTTCCAGGATTGTACTCTATGCCATTACTGGTTGCGTCTCTGCTTTGTTCTGTGTTGTCATCATCACTGGAGTGCGCTCCCTTTCCATCACTGTTGGAAGATCCTTGATACTAATCACTCTTCTGCAGGCCATTCGTGCTATACGACATCCCGAGCGATATGGTCCTCGTGCAAGATATGGCGCCGAGGCCGGCATGATTCAAAGCCGTGCTCGAGGCTTGACTCGAGCTATTTTGGACACTTTCCCTGTGGTCAAGTTTGGAAGCCAACCAAATTCGGCGGGACCCAAGGATGTCGAGAGGAGCAGCGAAGATACTCGAACGAACAACGCTACAACCGTTCAGATGTCTGTGTTGAACAATGAGCCCTTGTCTAGTGCCAGACACCAAGAGAGGCCCATGCCTCAGGGTGCTATAGTGGCTTCAGACTCCACAACACCTGAGCCTGGCGTAAATGACAGCGACGACGTCGTGCCAGTCCGACCTCGCAATCATGTTCGGACATCTCGGGAGGATGTCACTCCTGCCGCTATCGGTCGCGAGACGTGTCCCATTTGCATTGTGGACTTTGAGGAGGGTGATGACATTAGGATCCTGCCTTGTGAAGGACAACACCGTTTCCATCAGCAATGTGTGGATCCATGGCTCCTGGAGCTGTCAAGTTCATGTCCATTGTGTCGGCATGGTACGTTTAGAACCGATGTACTTCACCATCGCTGATTCGCATATATTTCTTTCAGATTTCCTGGCACTGGAGAACATGCTCAACGGTGATTCGGAGGAAGGAGAGATCATGCCTCCACCTGCGAATGCCTCTGAGTCGGCCCAGCGTCGAAGCGGCCGATTTTCGCGCTACGTTCGATCTGCCATTCACAGGCATCGCCATCGTCGAGGTGACCATGGATCTGAAAACACTCCTCCCGTGCCACCGGTACCCCAACCACCCTTGTGAAAGCATCACACTCCTTGAACACTCATTCTATTTCGGACGTGTAGTAACATTGTATTCTTGTATCACCTTTCTATTCGGTTCTCCACGAACAGCTATCTTCATACCTATTTACTTTACGCTCGACTATCTTAAAACATTAGCTCTACCTAGATCGTCTACTGGCACAATATATATGAACATTGAAACTTACGCGATGGTCGCTTATGTAAAGTGTACATTCCTCGACTCAACTCTCATCCCCAAAAACGACAATGAATGGAACAACAGAAGCCGAACCAATTGTACGAATCCGTGAATTGACGCACGATAAAGTCAATTTTGTGCTGGAGAATGTGGACCTTGGGTAGGGAAGGAAGTGGTAGTCAGAAACAAACTGGCTGACTGACCTCGGTGCTAGATTCGCAAATTCTCTGCGAAGGGTTATGATGGCAGACTTGCCTACTGTTGGTGCGTCTGAATATTTGCTATTGAAGTGGCCGCGTTAAATTTATACATTGCTCAAACAGCGATCGACCTGGTTGAATTCGAGACCAACACAACAGTATTACCAGATGAATTCATAGCACACCGGCTTGGGATGATTCCCCTCGTTAGTACTAACTGTGACGACGCGATGCGGTACAGCAGGGCAAGCGAATCATCTTTTTGTTGACTGCTTCACGATCTGACACGTCTGGATATCCAGGACTGTACATGTACATCGTATTGCGCCTATTGCTCGATAACCTTGCTCCTCAACGTCAGCTGCCCGGACGCCGTGACAATGGATGTCACGAGTAATCATCTTGAAATCGAAGGAAACCTAGATGTCGGATTAGATGAGCCTGGAGAAGAACTGTCGAAGCGAACGCCAGATTTTGGGCATCCAGTGGGCAAGAGTGCGTGGCAGTTTTCACCTATTATACCCGACCCTCACTGTGTCGTAGACAAGATAGGTGCTCAGCCTGTCCTGATATGTAAAATACGGAAAGGGCAGGAGCTGAGAGTGAAGTGTGTAGCGAAAAAGGTTAATACTTCATCACGCAAAACGAGACGGCACCCCTCTCAACTTTTCTTAGGGTATAGCGAAAGAACATGCAAAGTGGTCACCCTGTTCTGCTGTTGCATTCGAGTATGATCCCCACAACAAATTGCGGCATACATCCTACTGGTTCGAAGTGGACGAGCGTGGCGAGTGGCCAGTCAGCGAAAACGGTCGTGAAGAAGATCCTCCCAGAGATGACGAACCTTTCGACTTCAACGCAAAACCTACAAAATTCTACTTCGACGTCGAGACCGACGGCAGTCTTGGTCCCCAAGAAGTCGTAATGAAGGTACTTTATCTAATAACCTTCTACCTGCAGCGAAGCCTCATTGTTTCCTCAGGGTCTGGCAGAACTACAGAAAAAATTGGCCAACCTCATTTTGGGGCTGAAGACTCAACCCGAAGTCGATATGTTGGCTTCCGCAGATCAGCCCCCTGCGGATCAAGCAGCACCGGCTCCTGCAGCCTCTTGGGGCACCAGCGGAGGCGCCACAGGTGGATGGGGTGACGGTGGAAGTACTGGGGGTTGGGGTGCCGCCAGTCCCTCTCGAGGAGGTGCTGCTAGTACATGGGGGTCAGGGGCAAGTCCAGGATCTGGAGGTGGATCCACATGGGGTGGGGGTGGTGGTGCAGCTGGCGGATGGGGTAGCCCTTCACAACAATCGAATGGTTGGAACGTTTAGGTTGTATACACGCGCTTCGTGCGCAAAGTATTGTATATATGTATGGTAATATATGTCGTATTCACGGCCTACGGTACTAGATAAAAACAGGTATTCTATTAGTCGTCCTTTTGTCTAGATATACGGGGGATGCATATATGAACATCAGTGTTGAACACGACCAGCGTCAAACAAGACATTTACTACAAAACTCAACCAGCAAGAAAGAAGCCTGTGGGCATTTGACTACCGTCTGTCAGACATCTCGATATAATCCGTGCCTGCTTGAGTGTTGGGGCTAGAACCAGCCCCTCGAGAATACGCAGGCATCGGCATAGCAGTGGGCATTACTACAGGGTTAGTATGTAGCGTCTGACTAGAATTCTGGTTGGAATTCTGCCTTTTGGGGTCTGGCATTTGCAGCTCTTCTGGCGAATCGAAAATATTGTCGGATTGATTGTCTACAAGAATCCGTTTAGCACATGAATACCATGAAATAGAAGCGAACTCACGCATCATCGCGTTTTGGTCAGTCAATTTCCAACCGCTTGGTGGCGCTGGAGTACTTTCGGGTCGGTGTTTGTGCTCGTCTTCATGTTTGACCTCGTTCCACGGAACTTCTGTGTATCGTTTCGGAGCTGGCGTGGCGGATGGATCCCCACTTGGGCCATAGATTCCAACTTCAGCCAGGGTAGTCTTTAATTGACATATCCATCGATTGCGGCGTTTGGTCTTCAGCGCGCCTTGCTGAAAGTTACCTTTGTACTTGATATCAGCAGACAAGGTCATCTTCTCCTGTTGCGGGAAGTCTATGACATATCGGGTTAATACTGTGCAGTGCGCCTAAAGGTCGGGTCTGAACACGTACCGACCACATTGACATCGAAAGCCGGCAAGAAATCGCGACGCTGAGATTGGACAAAATAGAACATCTTGCTCCGCAATTGTTCCAACTGCTCAAAGGTCGTGTCATATGAAACATCGAAAGTAAATGTTTCTGATTGCTATAATCACATTCAACATCTTTGTCCAATATTATGTCAATAGTGACGTCGTACCTGAGGACTACGCCGAATGTTGAGGATGAACTAGAAGAGAAGACGAAGGTATGAGTGGTGTCGAACATATCAAATGACTCAAGGACACCTACTTGCTCGTTCAATACCTTATTTGGCGCCTGCACGAGAGTACCATTGCCATCCACGAAAATTGTGCTCAACAACCTAATTTCCTTCACAGTGTAGGTAATCTTGGTAATCTCGACCCTGTCGCCCACATCGAACGGATGTTTGATGAACAGGAAGATGATACTCGTAAGCACTTCGGTCAAGCTACCACCGATAAGCCAGCTCAGACCTACAGATTTCAGACTATGAGCAACTTTGGAAGGTCTTCAAACAGAATGTACGTACCGAGAATCAGTGTACCGGCTCCAGTAATCAAAGTCGTAAGTTGTGCCTCCTGTAAGACTCATGTCAGTGGATCCAATAGCGATGTTCTATCTTGTCCACGTACCAAGCAGACGGCGATGATCAGAGCAGCTATGACTACGTACAAACTCATCATGATATTGTCCAATCGGCCGACAGCGCTATCGAGGTCCTGCATCGAATGCTCAATCGACAATTGCTCCCGATGGAAGTCCATGCATGCCATCTCTACTTCGTCTCTCGAAGCATCGCCGTTACCATCTACAAACAACACGTTTCGTTAGCCACAGTAGTCACGAGAAGAAGGTTGATTGACCTCTGTCAAATAAAGAGAAAACGCGGTCGGCTTCTTCTTGCGATTGGAAGAAGCGCGCGATGTCTTCAACGAAAAGGTAATCTGAACCCGGCCTAACAAATGAGTAAAACAGCCGACGAGCAAGCTTCGATACTCCTCGTGAGTGTGGTTTTGGTGATCCAAGATGCTTTGACTTACCAAACGCGATTTGTTTGCTGACTCCAATGCAGTTTTGACCATTGCTTGCGGAGAGTTGGGCTGAAGGACAGAACTGGAGGACGGTCAGCGTTTGCATACCGCAGACTTGGGAATTCATTACCTTCCAGCAATCTCTGACTAAATTACATGGTTCAGATCAATAACATCAGGATAGTTGAAAATTACTTACAGCAACGTTGCCCAGTGCAGTAGTCGTCGTCGTCGCTGCTAGCCTAACTCCCTTTAGTGCTTTCTTAAAGAACTTTCTGGTCTTCACAGCAGGATCATTCGCTCCAGCTTTGAGCGTGTCGGATCGGCCAGGGATATCCGAGGAATTACGATACAAGGTGACAAGAGCCCGTACTGCGAATTTTTGGTCGGCGATACGTTCTAACACGGAATTGTGAGTGGCGCATGGATGTTGTGTAAGGAAAATCTCCTACCTGCGTAACTTCGTTCGTGAAACTTGCCAGCAATCCATTGAATGGCAAACTTTTCGAAAAGAAGGACAGCCGAACACAAGTAAAAACCGAACAAGAGTTTCGCAATGACGTCGGTTGCATTCTTGCTTTTTTCTCCAGCGTCGTCTCTTTGCCTGTTGTCAATTAACGGTTGCCACGTAACCCACATTGCGAGTGTCCATGCGAATAGAGCGACGTATCGGTGGAGAACTGCGGCCCAGTCGATGTACTTGCGTGATCCGACTGCAATAACACCGAGAGTAGAGCGTATAATTGCAGGAAGGATTCGAGAAAGGGCAAGGGCACCCCACCAGCCTAGCCAGAGCTTTCAGCGCACAGATTACTCGAAGAGAGATGGGAACGCACCACCCCATGCCACACTAAACCAAATACTCCACCAAAGTAACTTCACGCCCCAAATCTCGCCGTTAGGTTTCGATGTGAACTGTAAGATAGCTACAAAGATCAAAATTTGTTGAGTTAACACTAGAAATCAAGCGGCAAACTGAGAGCGCACCTGGTATCCACAGAATCCCCATGACAGGAACGATGAACAGAAACCATCGAGTAACGATAGATACGTTCAACAGATAGTGATAAAATCGCGAAACCTGTCATGTAAGTCAGCAAAAGCTACTAGAGGCAGCAGGAACCGAAGCATACCTTGTTTTGAGGAACATCTCCATCTGCGAAAGCCAAATGGCCTTCCCTAGCGTTCCTGGTGTCAAATTCTTCGTACGAGTGTTCAAATCTTTTCAAAAGATCCCAGCTCGAGTTTCGACTCATTCCTGGTCTGTGGTGGCTTGGTGCAGGCATCCCCGGGATACGACCTCGTTCTGCAGAGTCAGGAGTTGGTTCCATCGTTCGTACTCTTCTTGTGGGACTGCCTGCAGAGGACCTAGGAAGTAGAGAAGACTGAGAAGCTGAGAAGGTTGCCTCTGAGGGCTGAGGGGGGTACATAAAGAGCGTTGACAGTTGAAAAGAATGGAAATGCAATCCAGTGGTTGAAAACCAGAATGTGACGAAACAGGGGATCTGTTCGTGGAAAGCGAAAAGTTGATTGCCGCCGTCGCCGCCTTATCGGTCTCCTTGACGAACGAGGCATCTTTCTCGATTGTCGACGAGCAACGGGGTCAAAAAATTTGGGTCCAGCACAGCAAAACGTGGATCTAATTCACATATTTTAAAATGCTAATTACACGGTCCAAGCGAGTTATCTGTCCGTCGGGAGTCGGTTGTCTTTATGAAGACCTGGGCGCTCAGAGCACCATATAGAGCTCGGGGGAATTCAAGGTAGGAGGTGAAGCAGACGGTGGTCATGTCTCCCCGTCTACGGTCTCGTCTTGACCATGCCCGGTCATCTCCTATCTTCGCCACCTTCTTCATGGCCGGAAGATCCAACTACCCAGATAAAAACCTCCATTAAGAGCTGTCCGATATGATATTCTTCTCCCAAAAGCCAACTGAGCTCATAAAGGTTCATAGGCAGCCTGGGAGGCAGGCACAAAGTACTCTGGGCCTCAAGGAGTCGCAAAATCTCGTTGCAAACAACCCGTGGGCTCCCATGGGCGAAATGAGCGTCAAGTCGGCCTGGAGCTCCACATCACGGCTGATATCCATCGATTATCTTGTCTGTGGTCATATGGATCCGCCCGGAAAGCTCGAATCCAAGTGAATGAGTGCGCGCTTAGCCTCGGTTGCAACTTGCGGAACAGGAAATAAGTTCGCATAACAAAAGAAAAAAGTGTGTCCACAAGGTAAGAATCTACGTACTAGCATACAAGCCGCCTGCCGCCTGGCCGCCAAAAAGTTAAATGGATGTAGTTCCTTCCGGTGTCGGATCGACCACTGGCGGTGAAGGCACAGAGCGGCGTTTCGGCTTGTAGATAATCGCAATAATCAATCCGAATATGATGAGCAGTAACAGGAATATGCATTTCCTCCGTCCAGTATTCTTCTGATATCTGTTGGACGCGGGTCAGGCGACGTGTATCGAATCAGAACAGATACCGGAGAACATCTGAAAGCTATACTCGCCTTGTGGCAGTATCCAGTTCCTTGACTGCTTCTCCCATTTGCACGGCAGTTTGCTCGATGTTGTACTCTATACTGTCCAATAGGGTGCCTTGATCGATGACGAGTGCGGAGAGATCTTTGAACAATTCCGCGAGAGATGCAATGGACTTTGCTATTTCGGTGATTTCTCGATCACGACTTTGTAAATCCATCGGGTCTGCTTGGGAGAGCGATAGGGATTGTGAATGAGTCTGGAACATTCGCCAAGAAGTGGAGCGTTCCCATGTAGCAACAAAATCAATAACATGTCGTTTGAGTTAGACATTGGATAAAGAAAGAACAGTGGAGCGTTCAAGCGGTTTGATAAAAGGAGTGATCGAGGAGGAAAGCGAGACGTTTTGACCATGATTGACATATTACCCAGAGGGAAGTGCCGTTAGAAATGGGAATGACGCCACGGAAATGAAAGAACAATCAGCAAAGAAATGAATTATCAATCAGTCTCGGCATATATCTGGACAAAGACGAGAAAGAACGCACTGCTGCTTCCACGTCATCATCGACCGCACTCATTCCAGCTGAACCTCGCAGTGAGACGGTACCTGACGCAATCAACAAGTCCTGGTTCTTTATCGCATGACCTTGAAGTTCTGCAAAACCGGTTAGGAAGATAGGTCAGTCGTCAAGAGTCGTATCAGAATAGGTAGACAAGTGTTCTAGTCTCATGACAATGTGATGCAAAATGCGGCGTAGAGAGGTGTGTTAGTTTGAGGCACATGAGCTACCCGCACGCGCTACGGCTCAACTTTTTGCGGAGAAAACACGGTTGGAAAGGGAAGAAAAGACCGTAAATATGAAAAGAACGCGACACACACTTTCCATATATATCCTTTGTTTCTTCCGAAAGGTTGCACTCAAATCTTGAACCTTCGCGGCAAGACCGCGCTGAACATTTTTAGCTGCCTGTGCCTCGGACTTGGATGCATCGGACTGTGATGGAGGGAAAGCGTGGCTTGTGGGTGTGATTCGTTGGATCAGCGATTGACATTGACGGAAATCCTATTCGGGAAAATGAAGTGAATAGATGAAAGATGATTGCTTGAAAGGGAGCGACATGCCTTTGTTATGTCAGTAGTCATCGCTTCGATTTCTTGCTCTTCACGAGTACGGTCCGTGAAGCCGGGAAGAACATGTTTGGCATGCAATTTTTCAAGCGCTGCAACTGGTGACACAGCGTCAGAATACAAGGCGCGGTTGTGACATGGCAAAGGGCAACAACGCTTTACTTTTCGCTTGAGTATCCGCAAGAACAATATGTACTTGTTCAGATATGTCTACCCTGCAACAACTCATGAATGATTACTGAACGTGCAACCAACAACGTACGACGCACCACTTTGGAGGTAATTCTATGTCAACTGTACTATGATTTCCTGCCATAAGACCCTGCTGCTCATCGTCCTGGGTTCCATACTGTTCATCGTATGTATTTGAGAATCTTGAACGAGAGAATCTGGTAGAAGAAGACCTAGAGTCGCGGTAGGAAAGAAAGAGGCCAGTTCGTGAACGAGTCGTCATGGACAATGGAGGAGTTCCGATAGCCTAAACGGGAAGGCTGTTTTTTTCCCACAACCTTATTTGCTATATAAGCAAATCATTTCAATCCTCTTCCGTTCCCTCATACCCCTGTATCCGAACGCTCCTCCCCTTCCCCGCACTCTACTCTTCAACGGCCCGATGTGCAATCTAGGTGTGCTCGCCGTCCCTCTCAATTCCGAACCTCGTCTGATATTTTCTACTTTAGAAAGTGAGGGTACCAAGTATGGGTGCGGACATTATGTCAAGGTGACTCCGAGGCCAACTTGGGATTGCGGAACTTTTTAGTTGACAAGTTTTCAAGACCAGGGATGTCAGAAAGATTGACTGTGGACGTCCCGATTGCACTCTGTCGACCCGGCATCCCAGACACTGCAATTCACCAGACTGTTCCATTGTGCGTTCACCACTACCTTTGCTGTTGTTCGATGGTGTTCTGATTCATTCATACATATTGCCAGTACTATGGTCCAGACCGAAAGGAGACTATCACATACACCACGGAACAATACTGCTTACACTGCGATGAATGGTACAAGCCGAACCTTCGTCGACATTGATTAGTACTGGTACTCTTGACTTCGATGGTCATCCCCCGCTTTCGTCGTTGCTTTCGCCGCGCCGCACACGCACACACACACACACACTCATCATCAGCATCTGTATCTTCTATCCTAGAAGACTTTAATCATCCGCATCATCAAACTCTTGTATCATTGCTTCCATTGCTATCCTCGCTATCCTATCTACTTGTAGTTTGCTTGCATCCATATTATTCATTCACTCGTATATTATTACAATCCAATCTTCTTTATGCACTTATATAGTCCTATTGCATACGGAAAATACATATGTTAAACACACACACGTCTTTAATCACCACTTCACTGCAAGTCCAATTACCTCGCTCTCAACGGCGTGGTACTGCGTCCTAAGCGCGTTGGGATTTCTCCGGCCAAGTTCATCCGTTATATCGATTAATAGCCGATTCGCCATCTTCACTTGCTCCCAACTTCCGGAAACGTGCCCCAGATCCTTAATTTCCCCAGCTGCTTCTTTTTCATCTCCATTTGTTAACGTCGGCGTTGCCGGAGGTGTGGGCAAACCGTGCCAATACGTTTCTTCCACCTTTTTATTCCACTCTCTATTCCCCCACTTCACCTCCATGCTTCTTTCACCCTGAGCAATCACCCCATTTTCTCCCCAGTCTCGTGAAAATCCTTCCTCGTCAACATCCTTGCTCGGTGGCTTCAATTGGCCGCCACCATTAATACATCCTCCAGGGCAAGCCATAACTTCGATATAGTCATAGCCCTTGTCATCCCCTGAGTCATCATCGGCAGCTTTTCTACCTCTTTTGATACCAACTGCCTTTCCAGATAGCCTACCTGCGGCACCGGACCCAACTCTGACGCCACTCTCCTTTCCTACTTTTCTCACAACGTTTTGGAGATTCCTGAACCCATAACATTTGGCCCCTTTGAAAATAACCTCGCCTGGCGCTACTCCTTCACCTCGTCGCCTAAGCACAAATTCCTCATAATCCGCATTCCGGATCTGTTTCACGGACAGCTCTAAGGGTGCCGAGTCTTTTTCTCGAAAATGTGATATAATCGAATATAGGTACGACCCCGAGGCCGTTCCTGGATGGTGAAGCAGTTCCGGTAACGTGTAGTCCGTGATAGTCGGTGAAGTTCCAAGTGGAAGAGGCATGGTTGGTGGGTCCAGCTCTTCGGGAACCGGTGCGGTCAGGTCATAAGCTTTATCTTTGACCAGTCGCTCTAATTCTCCCGTAGTAATGACGCAGTCGACATCGCGCGTAGCGTATATCTCGTTGTAGAAATCACTACGTGACGCCTCTAGCTTTTTGTCGTAACAAGGCATAACGGTAACGTGGTAAATGTCTCGTGGTCTGAGATTCGGAAGGCGATACCGGTCCCGGAGATTAATGGCGGGAAGGTTAGCGATGAAAGAAAGAAGAATAAAAAAGAAAATCTAGACTCACGTTTTACCCCATCGACTACCCATCCATTCCTTTACGAGCGTGCCCATGACTTGCTGAGGACTCTTGGTACTCGAGATGAAAGGGAGCATCTCAGCATGCGTTTTTTCGGCGTAACAGATCCATCCGGGACATGCACTCGCTATCATAGGCAGCTGAGGAGGATCTGATGCGGGATCGCACCCTGGCTGTCTCTGTCGATGCCTTTCTTTCCGCTCTAAAAACTCCTGAACATGTTCTTTAAGCGCCATGTGTCTAGCAAACGTCGTATCGAACACATAGTCGAATCCCAGTACATCCTTGCAAAACACTCGGAGTCGGCGTAGGATTTGCCGCGGTGTGACTGGAGTCGAAGAATGAAAAGATATGGAAGCCGCAAGGGATGCAAGTGTTTGAGGAGCTATTGAGATGACTGGAGTCTTTCGTGTGGAGTTGGATGCTGCAGAAGCATTCGATTCTAGAAAGTTGAGAACTTCGGTGTGTGATTGGAGCGTGATGAGTACGGATTCTGCGGAGGTGATGCATCCGCTACACGAATTAGGCGATCATATTGACGAACAGGTAGACAGGCCAAGCTCACCTACACGCCAGGCAGTCATTAAGACTGACTTGGGCCTGCTCTAATCTCCTCCCGGTACCGTTTCCGACGGATATTGATGGGTCTGAGACCTCGTAGTATGATCCGTTTGCGTCAATACGAATCTCTGTCTATGAAGTGGAGTGAGTATTACGAGGACGGTGAGAGCCCGGGCAACTACGCACTGATGCAGTAGCAGCGTCATTCTTCTGATCCTCTTCCGTTCGAATTTGTTCCACAGGTTTTATGCATGCTTGGGATGGTGTAATGAAGTCATTTAAATCCGTCAAGGCCTAGTGATCTCGGACAGTCAGTTGAGGGTTCTCCCAAGGTTGAGATGAACAAACTAGAGCGCCAGAAAATGCCATGATGAGGGTAAGGAAGAGAGCAGGTTACTCACCGTCGATGGAACCTATGAATAATAGACATCGGGTTTTCGGGGCAACATGAAAAAAAAGTGATCCCGCTGACAAAGCCCGATAATCCGCAAGCCATGATTGGGCTACCACCAGGTTCAGCAAAAAATACTGAATTGAAAGAGTGCCTGTAACTCTGCACCCGCTCAGAGGTAGAAACACCGCCAAACGGTCAATGAAAAGTGCTTCGACGTCGCTCAACACAGCGATTAGCGCCTGAGCCAGCCGTGGGAAGACGATATAAACGCCCAAATCATCACAGCAATCACTGCAAAACTTTTCCTTCCTTACAAGTTACGACAATGGTACGCCTCATAACACACAACCTCCTCGCATGTCACGCCAAAGGCTGCAATTCCAACAACTTTCCTCTACAATTCAAAGATGTCCAAGTCGAAATACGCGAAGCTGAATTCAACCCCGATTTCGTCAAACATTTTATCCCAAAACTCGAATGGAAAGCTCTAGTTGATTCGGCAAAAGAGGCACGTACGTTATTTCCCTACTTGATCTGAGCAGGATGATTGACTGGGCCATGGGCTATAGCTTGGTGATACGACACTTCCGTTGGAACAACCAGAAATGTTAGATGATGAATTTTTGAAGAATTTACATCACGTCCTGCTCGAGGTGCGATTTTGACTTGTCAACTCTTTGTTATCGTTCAAATGTTCACTATTCACCTCCACGCGCAATAGATTCATGTGGAGGAAGGTATCATGATATGTCCAAACTGCAATCACAATTATCCCATCTCAAATGGAATACCAAACATGGTGTGTGATATGCAGCTTCGATCGCATCTGGGTGACTGACACGCTTCATTCAAGCTTCTAGCCGAGCATGAAATTGGCTGAGCAGCATCAAAACACCAGTGTGCCATGGAAGAAAGGTGCGCGACGTGGTCGGAAGTCGCAGCAGCAACAACCCTTGATGTTGTTCACAATTACCGATAGATCAGGCTTGCTTCGAGAACCTCAAAATACAACATTTGTATATCCATTGTATAAAATACCATGTGAATTCATCCCGTTATGTGTACCTGGCACTGACTCGGCGTCTCGTCGCTCTTCAGGATGTATAGTGTGGACTAAAGGTGCGGAAATAACTCTTTACTCCGCAGCGAGTTCCAGCTTGATTTTGGCAATAGCGGCAGCTGGGTTGAGACCCTTCGGGCAAGTTCGGGAGCCTGGAGTTAGGGGATAGTGTTAAAACCGCTCCGGTAGCTTAGGTAGAATGTCAACTCACAGTTGAAGATGGTGTGGCACCTGTACATGCTCATCTCATTCTGCAACTTCTCCTTACGCTGAGCGCCATAAGAATCCTAGGAATGAAAAGTTTGAGCCAGGAATGATGAACGAATGATTTTGAAACTTACGCGAGAGTCGGCGATCCACCGGTAAGCCTGCATCAATGTAGCCGGACCAAGATATTCGTCCTGGTTCCACCAGTAGGATGGGCAAGAGGTCGAGCAGCAGGCGCAGAGAATACATTCGTAGAGGCCATCCAACTTGCGACGATCTTCCTGAGACTGAAGGAATTCTCCTATAGACTCTGGTTAGAATCGTAGTGGAGTAGTATCACTGGGCGAGCTCACCCTTTTCAGGGGGGTTGTCGTTCTGAAGGTAAGGCTGAATAGACTTGTATTGCTTGTAAAAGAGGGTGAGATCGGGAACCAGGTCCTTGACGATGTACACTGGGCACAACAGTGTGTTAGCCGTAGCAACAGGCATCCAGACAGTGGGTGAGGCTCACTGTGGGGTAAAGGATAGATCTTTGAGTCCTTTGCATCATTTCTATCAATTCGGCAGAGACAGGCAAGAGTATTTTGCCCGTCAATGTTCATTGCACAAGACCCACAGATACCCTCTCTGCAGGACCTTCGGAAGGTCAGAGTGGGGTCTATCTCATTCTTGATCTTGATGAGAGCATCCAGAATCTAGGAAACTGTCAATGCACTTTATCCACGGCTGTTGGGTAATCTGAGACATACCATAGGCCCACACTGGTTGAGGTCAATGGTATAAGATTGCAGGGTCGGCTTCTTGGATGGTTCATCGGGATTCTACACAAAGCGTAAGGTCCAATAACTCCGCACAAAACCTCACCAACATACCCAGCGATAGATCTTGAACTCCTTGTTCAATACCGGCTTCTGCAAAGGCTCTGCCTGGAAAGCTGGGATCGAAGAAGCAAATGTCCTGGTTTGATACTTGGGGGCACAAGCGGCTCGTCTAGAGGCAGCGCGTAGAGCAGGCGAGAATGCGGACTGCATTGCGGAGGAGAAGATGGTGGAGAAGAGGAAAGAGCAGTGAGGAGGGGTTGGGCCGACTGGTCTCCGAAAAACGGGACTTGCGCGTGAAAATCCGGGACCAGGTCCCTGACAGCAGCCAATCACGATGCACTCATTTTCGATAATGACCTCAAGGATCCTAGGCCCAAAAAATCACCTGCGTCATTTGCTCTCGTTCCTCACTGGTTTTCAAAAAGAAAAAAATTCTTCCAAATTCAAGAGAAAAGAAAGCATCAAGGGATTGCTCTGGGATTGTCATTTCGGCTCTGGAATGAACTCTGCGACGATAGCCGAAACGAAACGCTCACAGGCATTTGATTCAGATCGCGGGCTAATGGTGGACCTAATCTGTTTCATGTCCTCCTCAATGCTCTGGAAAAAATACTAATAGGAACAGACGTAAAGCCGCAGTGGACTTGGTCTAGCTTTCCTGCTGCTCCTCCTCATGCCACTCGGATTTTCCAAAGGTTCGAGTGGTGATAGATCAGCTCAAAGCGAGGTAAGCACTAAAGTAGTAACCATTTGAAAAGGAGACGATCACTGACTGCGTCTAGGTCAGAGTGAAGAGGAGACCTCGAGAAAGACTCAATGGCTTGCTGCTAAAGTCCAAAACTCTTCTAGGTATCACTCCGCCTCCTGTGCAAGTACGTAGTTAAAGTTATACCGTATCTGCTCGTGCTCATCATTCATATAGCAAACTAGGCAACGGCGGAATACTACAGCAGCTGCCTCTGGTAGCAGATTTCGACCTTCGAGTATCTATGAAATCATAATGCCCCGACCTTCATTACCGACGGTACCAAAGCGACCTTCACAAACCAAACGACGCTCCACTAACGACTCCTTGCCGTGCCTAAACCTTGGTTGCGAGCGTGATCCTCCTCGTTTCGATTCGGTAGTGCGTAGAGCGGTACCCCAATACTCTACTATCGCACGAGGCCGTCACAGCACCATCATATTTCCTACGTTTGAATCTGGAGACGACGACCAGGCTGCCGATGGATCACCGGAGGATTCTGAGCCGCCCCCATATTCCCCCGCCCAATCTTCCCAACGATGAGATAAGTCCCATGCTGTATCATAATCTTCCCCGGGACAACGATAAATGCGACCCCGCCTTTGATTTCTATTGCCAGTGGTGCAGGAACCACTAATGTTACGCTTCAAGTACTTGTACAAGTTGTATACTTGCGACTGTATCCTAATAATGTCATTTCACGCTTGAATATGTAACCTTTTCAGAATCGCGAGAAAGTCATTGGCCGAATAACCGAGGTACTCGATTTTCACACGGGATTCGTGAAAACACGTATATCATCGGCGACGATGACGGGCCTGGCTGTGTTAGGTGCCCAGCTTGCTTTCTTCCTTCACCACCATGAAGTTTCCGAGAATATCTCCTTCATTGACGAGATCTTTCGCGTCCGTACACAATGGGTCTTCCAGGTAATACAATTATTGCCACTTTTTCCTATTGTGACGGATGCTCAGTCACCACAGTCCCACAGGTTCGCTTTGACTTGGTGTATTTTCCTCGCGTCGCCACTAATGTTTGGTAAAAAGCGGTTGTGATGCTTAATATGGGCGGCCCTTCAACAGTACGTATCCTTGAATTCACGGAGCTTGAACTTGCTTATTTCCTATCCAGGTTCCCGAAACGCATGACTTCCTTCTCAATCTCTTCTCGGATGGAGACCTTATTCCCTTACCTTTCCAACGATTTCTCGCACCCATCATAGCTAAACGGCGCACTCCCCAAATCGAGCAGCAATATGCCGACATTGGCGGTGGTTCTCCCATTCTACACTACACCCGACTCCAGGGTGAAGGTATGGCGAAACTACTTGATGAGCTTCATCCCGAAACGGCACCGCACAAACCCTACGTGGCATTCCGTTATGCGAACCCCTTGACCCAGGAGACCGCTCGACAAATGAAGGCCGACGGCGTTAAACGCGCGATTGCCTTCACACAATACCCGCAGTACAGCTGCAGTACAACCGGCAGTAGTCTTAACGAGCTTTACAGGAGAGGCAAAGCAGGAGAGTTTGGAGATATTACGTGGAGTGTTATTGACCGATGGGGCACACATCCAGGGTTTATTGAAGTTCGTGTTTTTTTTTTCGCAACCTTTTGGGCGAAAAGGAAATTTACACTCCTCTTTCTAGGCTGTTGCTCAGAACATCGAAGCAACCCTCGCTAAATACCCTGCTTCTTCGCGATCGGATGTCGTTCTCTTATTCTCTGCCCACTCATTACCCATGTCCGTGGTCAACCGCGGCGACCCATACGTGCTCGAGGTTTCGGCTACCGTGTCGGCTGTGATGGACCACCTGGGTCACTCGAATCCTTACCGACTTGTCTGGCAATCACAAGTAGGTCCATCCGCATGGATGGGGATGCAAACAGGGGAAGCATTGAAGGGCCTAGCTCGCCTAGGTCGCAAGCAAGTCATCCTTGTTCCCATAGCCTTCACAAGCGACCATATCGAGACGCTATATGAGCTTGATTTAGAGTACGCAAAAGAGGCGCGAGAAGTGAGCTTCATTTTACCTACTTACCTCGGCCTATCCTCAATTACTCACGTGTGTGCATTGCTTTAGCATGGCATCAATATCGAGCGCTCGCCGTCACTGAATGATTCTCCAGTTTTTATCCGTGCCCTAGCTGACATTGCGGCCGAACACTTGCGAGGTCAAAGAACCGGGAAACTTGGACCCACAAGTGTGCAACTTGGTCTTCGCTGTCCCGGGTGTACCAATGCTACATGTGGGCAACAGAAGACGTGGTTTTCTAACGGAGGGCGTTGAATAATATATGGGGATAGCGTGTGTTGGGAAAAAAAAATGGATAAGTCCGTTCAATATAGGAGACACGCACGATCAATACGGGGGGAGTTGTTTTTTCGGTCACTGTAAAGATGCATCAAATGTAGTTCACCCTGGAACGATGAGGATGTTTGCAGGCATTTTCCCTTATAGCGCTTATCTCATCAGGTCATCGTTACTACTAGAATGGATATAAAAGCAATGAGTGCTTAAGCATGAATGTGTAGATCCCACAATGAACCCAACTGTCGTATCGTCCCCAGGCAAAGTCCTTGTTGCCGGAGGTTATTTGGTGCTAGAGCCCGCGTATTCAGGCATTGTGGTCTCAACCTCTTCCCGCTTCTACACTGTCATCCAGTCTTCCTCCGCTGGTCCCTCCATACAAGTCAGGTCACCTCAATTCGAGAATGCATTATGGTCCTATTCTGTCAAGTTTGAGCCTTCTGTCGTCGTCGAGCCCTCACCACAAAAGTATAGTCATATCATGTTCTCTTTGAAGTATACCCAATATTGACCAGCTGGTAGCTCTAGCAAGAACAAATTCATTCACCTCGCACTTCAGAACACGATATCTTTAGCCTGCGAAGCTCGAGGAACCTCCGTCATCGCCGAGATACTGGCAGAGGGATTGGACATTGCAATTGTCGGGGACAATGACTTCTATTCACAAAGGGCAAACGTATGTCAACGGTCTAGGCTTTTTCGTGCCCGTCGTTAATTCCTTTCAGCTCGAATCGTTGAATCTCCCTCGCAATCTCAATTCACTAAAATCCCTTCGGCCCTTCTCCCGACAGGGCGTCTCGCTTTCGGACGTGCACAAGACAGGGCTGGGATCCTCGGCGGCCCTGATAACGTCCTTGGTTTCCTCCCTATTGTTCCAACTTGGGGTCATTTCACGATCGGCATTTGAAGACGAGACAAGCGAAGAACGTCATTTGGCCCACAATATATCTCAGTTCATCCACTGCCTCGCTCAAGGGAAGGTCGGCAGTGGATTCGACGTTTCAGCAGCAGTATTTGGGAGTCATATCTACACGCGTTTTGATCCTGGAGTTTTGAAGGATTTAATGGGCAATGACATGGTACTTGGAATATTGAATTCCCGTTCGGGCGTTAGACTTTTATGCTAACATTACTCCCCTCCATTACAGGCCGGCACGAGTTCGTTACTCCCGACCCTTTCGCCCTCGAATAAGGCTTGGAATCACCGAGCGAAGCCGTTCGCACTTCCGCCCTTGACGCGGTTGCTACTCGCGGATGTCGACGCTGGAAGCGATACTCCGTCGCTTGTCGGAAAAGTCCTTCAATGGAGGAACCAGGACTCCGCAAAAGGTACGCCTTGCTACCTTATTTCGTCATGAAACAACTCCGATTGACTTTATTCATTTCCTTGACTACAGCACAAGCGCTATGGACGGCGATTGATAAACAAAACCAGGATCTAGCTCGGACCCTTCAAAAATTAACAGAGCTCCATACTCGCGATCCCGCGAACTATGCCAGGACTGTCAAATACCTTTCATCTCTTCAAGCAATCCAAGTAAGGATACTTTCTTTCCTAAACGTCCAGAAGCTTGTAGATTTGAGTTAACCTATTCTCTTAGTGGACGGCAGACCCCTACTTATCCGACGAAGAAACCGTAGTTGCCTCGGCTTTCTATGAAGCTCATGAAACAACGCAGGTATGGAGCTCACCCAGCAACAATTCAATCCCATTCAATTCACGTCATTTTAACGTTTTCTCAACGTGGCTTCTATAGATGATACGCGGAAAAATGCGCGAGATGGGACGCTTGGCCGATGTTCCTATTGAGCCAATTGAACAAACTCGACTCCTGGACATGTGTGTTTCGCAGGCAGGGGTTATTGGTGGTGGCGTCCCTGGAGGTGAGTCACTGATGCATTTTTGTCACCCCTAGCACTTTGCCTGATCGTTTTTTTGAATACAGCGGGAGGTTATGATGCGATCTGGCTACTGGTGTGCGATCCCACTGACTGTACGCCAGACCCCGGGCCTGCTGAGCGCATCGACTATTTATGGTCAAACTATAAAGGCGTGGAGGTTTCGCCGTTGCTGGCTACGGAGAGCAAAGCAAAAGGAATAAGACTGGAAAGCTTGACTCAGGTAGAAGGTCTAGATGTCGCTATTGCCACGCCTTCATGATTTGTTTGCATTATGTTCTATTATCCTATATAATTATATACGTAGTCCCTGGTATCCGTACTATATGATCTCTACTCTGTAGATGCTTCCGTATAATAATAGAGTCCATAACCCTCAAAAAAAGTCCATACCCCAGTCCACAACAGCAGTGATGAGAATTACATCTTACGCACACATTTTTGCATCTCCTTCCCGCGTCCATGATTTTCGCAAGGCAAAAAACAAGGACAGGGTCATGAGTAAAACACCGAATGTAACACAGCAAAACGCTGGCAACCTTTTACGACTGTGCCAAGGTTCGGATTGGTTTGACAACTTGAGGTAGCACGCTGCTGGGAAAATGAAGGCCATGGCGGTGGCCGAGACTCCTCCTGTGATTTCGAGCATCACTCCAAGATCACAGGTGACGAGTGCGACTGAAAAGAAATTCCATGAGGTTGGGTACAAAAGGAGAAACCGGGAAGACAGACTCAGCATGGATGAGAAGAGAATCACCGTAGTGAAGAACAGGTGCCTTTGTGGGTTGAAACTCTCGTGCTCGAAGAAGTACTGTTCGATGACCTATGCGAGCACGTTAGCCATGGGCATCCAATCGAAATGCTAATCCAAATCACCTCTCTGCAAACGAATAGCTCTAACGGCAGTGTCGTAAACATATTGAGGCCGAAGCAAAAACGCGCAACATTGATGAGAGTGTCATCCTGTCGCAACGTCCAACAATAAGATTCATATTTTCGGGATGTTAGAGTTTCACGTACTGAAGGGAAATTGTTCAGAATGTTACCCTGCGTCTTGTTGGTGAACACGAGGAAAGCGGAGACCGCGAGTGTACATGATGCCAGCAACGAGATGATTGTTGATACGTGGGTCACCCTTGCAAAACGGTCCAGAGTCGGAGTTTGCAGACTTCCGTAAATGAGAAGAGAGTTGTGGTGACAGACTGTGAAATAGATGAGCAACAAAGCAAAGCCGGTGAATGATCAAAGTACCGAATGCGAAGGACATCACGCCAAATGCTTGAACAACACCCGAGTTGATGATGCTGAACCTTTTCGTGGGATCCCCTTTGAGCTCGGGTGGTACCTGGGGACCCTCAAAGAGGACGGAAAACACGATGATTAACATGCTGACGAGTGCCAGACCCGAGGCACGCGAAAGTTTATGGATGTCGCGGTATAACGAGAGAGGGTACGATACACCAGCAGTGCACACAAAAATGATGAATTGGCGGTTGGTAAACAGCCACAGGACAGGGACTTGATAGAGTGTCGGGAAAATTGACCGTATAACGTGAGGTATTGTGTCGCCAATGATGATTGAGAACGCGATCATTCCTGAGAGGATAGAATTGAATGAAGGGTTGGGACCTCACAGAACACGATTTGATGGGGCTACTTACCTCCATATGCAAATGTGAACTGAAAGAAGGAAATGGCTGCGCGACCGCTGGAACCAAAGCAGTGATTCATTATGTCAATGTAGGAGTGGCTGCCGCTGAGTTTTGCATTGACCACGATTAGGCGAATAGTCCAGTCCGTGACCCCGCAGCACAGGACAAGCAGAAAAAGACCAGTGAAGAAACCAGCTTGGCTGACAGCATATGGCAGTCCTGAAAGATGTATGATGATCCTGAATATAGGCAACTGAGGCCGAAGGGAACATACCAATGATGCCTATGGTAAGTTGAATGTCAGAATACATCGTCCCTAAAGAATCAAGATCTTTACTTACCTGCACCGAGTATTGAGTTGGCCATGTTGGCAATAGAGTCCAGCAGCCCACCACCCGCAGTACGCTTCGCAGCCAGTTCTTCCAAGTCCAGGTTTCCGGAAGACGGCGCGTGCCCGTTCCCATTTGCTTGGAGCGGTATAGAACTATCTAGACTTCTTCGAGAGTCTATCAGGCCCACCAGTAATGGCATGGTGTTTTCTGGACGTCTCCTTGAAGATTGCGTGGTAGGTTCGTCTTCATCGAATTCGTCCGAGTCGAGGTCGAATTCTGAAGGAATATGTCAAATAGCTTCTGATCACAAGAACTGCCATGACTTGCCAGCTTCACGACTTGAAACCGTCGACCTCATCGGAGGTGCTATTATCTGCACGTCATCTTGAAAACGAACACCGTGGTCTCCTCTTGTTGCATTTGCTTCTCGGGTGTTGGGAGGATCGGGTGTTCGTAGTTCCTCCTCTTCGTCGTCGTCGATTGAGAAAACAACAGAATTATCGGGGTAATTCGAGTCTGAAAGGAGAGGCTGAGATGACTCTTGGTCAGGATTTTGTCTTCTGGAGGATTGGCTGAACATTGCAGCCCAAGTCAGCCAGCGTGGCCGAATCTTGCTGGAGTTAGTGTCACGTGCTACTCTCCACTTTCTTTTCTCAACCGCCACATTGGGACCGCCATGGCTCTTCTTCCCTCGTTCCTTCTCCTCAAGCTCGTCGCAGTCTTCTCGTCTCTTTCTCTTGTGCTCTGTGACTCTGCGGGCTCGCTGTCTTCACAATACTCACTTACAACGAGCACTTCGTTTCCATTCCCTACTGCGACCTTGTCAAGCTCTGACGCTCAATCACATATCGTCTCAAAGTGGTCTCTGAGCAAGGGTCGAATCCAAGATGGTCCCCAGAATCTCGCCTTTGTCAGCGATCCTTTTCTTTCATCTTCTTCGGGCACGTCAAGTTCGGGTCCCGTACTTCAAGTTACCTATCCGAAAGGAAGCTACTCACACGACACGGGCGGAGCCCAGTTCGAGAACCTTTGGAATGCCACCGATGGATCTACTTTTCAGTCTATGATGATCAGCTATGAAGTCGCCTTTGCAAATAATTTTGACTGGGTGAAGGGCGGTAAGCTACCGGGCTTGCGAGGCGGACCCAATGCGGTGGGATGTAGTGGTGGTAATCAACCGACTGGTCGGGATTGCTTTAGCACTAGGCTTATGTGGCGGAAAGACGGCGCTGGAGAAAGTCTGTATATATTTGCTATCCTCTTTTCTTTGCGTGTCTCACTCTTTGCTATGGCAGTATATGGATACTTCCCAACCCAGAAGGAACGCTGCAACGAGAATAGTATCCAGTGCAACTCGGACTATGGTACTAGCATATCTCGAGGATCGTTCAGTTTCGCTGCCGGACAGTAAGATTAATATTTCGGTTCTTTTTTTTGGTCATCGTTCCTGATTTTCTCCAGGTGGAACCGTGTCACTCTTTTGGTGCAACTCAACAACCCAGTAGATGTCGCTAATGGTAACGTCGAACTTTAGTGAGACGTTCACGATTTTTTTTTACGGAGGACGGAGGCTGATTGATTGCGATAGCTTTAACGATTTAAAAGTTGCATCGCAACAAGATCTGCAACTCAGGACTTCCACCAAGGTCAACGCGAATGGATTATATTTCTCGTGCGTACCTTCTCCCTCTGTCACCCGGCTTTACTTGATCTCAACGTTAACCTACTTCCAGGACATTCTTTGGAGGTAAATCTGGCTAGATACCACCTTGACTTGTATGAAACGTGCTGAATGTCTTCATCGTATAGGATCCGACGACAGCTGGGCCACTCCCCTGCAAACCCATACCTACTTTCGCAACATCACGCTATGGGGCAGCTCGAACCCGTCGACGTTATCGGGTGAGAAGGTGAGGAGCTCCGCCGATGTGCCGGCAGTCCATTTTGCGCTGCTGTTGTTGCCACTTGCGATAGGCTTCTTGGCTCTGTATTCTTGAACCTTGCATGACCATACATATATCCGTTTTGTATTCAATGCCATATAGATGTGCCCTTGGAATTCTAGAATGTATGTATTCATGTAAACCTTTGTCATAAATACTGCGCTGCCTGATGTTTATGTATCTTCAACCCCTCATCGACTTCCTCGGTAGAGAACCTTCCTGATATACCAAAATTTCCTCATTAAATAAACGCCGTCTGAGTTGCCATCGCTCCCTGGGCTTCCATTTATGTGTCTGTGGTTGGTGACAGGGAAATTGATGTGGGTATCGGACCCTTGTTGGATAGGTGACCCAAAGCGCGGTCGTAATTGTTGATTTTAATCTTTTAGAATCTTCTCAACCTACGATACGAAACTGCCGTTCCCGTGTAATGATAGATCATCTTGATTCATCTGTTGATCACCTCGAAAGACGACATGTCCGACACTTCTCGCGAATAGCGGTGGGTCCCGAGGTGCGACGGACTTTTGGAGTTTTCCTTTTCGATGGGGTCCTGATGAAGATGAAGAAGACTCCGCAGTGACTTGCATTGCATTAGGATCTTCAGATGCATTGGTAGAAGACGTGATTGGCGGTGCTGGGATACGACGTGATGTTCGGCACTCGAGGCATGTATAGGTCATGACATGGCCATGAGAAGGTGATCCTAGAGAAAGTGTAAGAAGACTTGTGGTGATACCAGTGAAGGAACTCACCCTTGACGCGTACGGTCGCGGTAGATCCTGGTACCAAGACTGTGTTACACCCTTTGCAAAGAGTTCTTTTGACGGAAGGATCCCTTCGGAACAGTCAGTGTTGTAATCTTCCTTGTATTCATGGGAAGCATACATTCGCACTATAGTCTTGGTACCGACCAATTTCATGGTATCGATGTAACTCTTTGCCAAATCTTTCGTTCCAGCTCTTCGTGATTTCTTTGGACGATTACTAGTGGACTGTTCTTGACTAGTATCGATACCGTTGAGATAGACGCTTGCTTGGTATAAGAAATTGAGACGATGCATTATATCTCTGTTGGTGACACTGTTAGGATTTGGAATGTCGTTTTTCTGCTTTTTGGCCATGACGGTGGTAGAGAAGTAAAGCGCGTCTGAGCATGGAACCCAACAAGAAACCATCACCTGCTCCCTCTTCCACTTCAATCCCCACACATACTCCTGCCACACCAGCACCGATAGCCTCGACGTCGGCGGCTCCCTCGTCGACGCCAGCAGCGCCCTCAACATCGACCCCGGCAACGTCGACCTCAGGTCTTGCCTACTCATCAGTCCTTCCAGCGACGACTCCTGCTCCTGTGTCAACTTCGACAACGACGCGTGTACCTACATATGTACCAGGTACAGGATCAGCAGCACCTCTTTCACCAGCTACGATACAAGCTCTCCTTTCTCAAGCTGTAGCAGCGCAAGCAGTAACTTCTGCATTACCAAAGACAAAGTCCTACTACAACAATCCCAACTCTTCCTCTAACGCGACCACTGCATCTACTTCAACTCAGGCTTTCGACCCAAACTCGGCTGTATGGAAGAACTCTAGCTGGGCTGCAACGTTGGCTGCGTACCCTTATACAGCTCAGCAGCAGTTGGGTGTACAGTACCCTCAACAGTATGGAGGATACTCGCATTATCAGCCGGGGTATCAGAATCAATACAAGGCTGGGACATCTACGGGTGCAGGTACTTCGAAGGTGGAACAACCAAAGGTTGCGCCTAAACCGCGGACACCCAGTCCGCCACCTCCAGAACCTCCACGCGATTGGGATGTGTTGTTGAAGAAGTTCTTCAAGAGAATGGGGCTTACTCAGGCTCTACAAGGGTTAGAGATGGATATGCTCGTTATGAACGAGGACTGGGAAGCGAAGCGGATTGCGTCTGCGTTGGATGATCTTGTCAAGGGTATTCAGGTAAGTGTTCTTAAACAGCAGCGTGATTGAGGTTGACTCTGGCTTCCAGACCTTGAGAGACAAGTCAACCGAGGAACAGAAAGATGTTGTGGTACCCGAGAAACCTTTAGAGGAACGGAAGTTAGGTTCTGTTCATCTTGCAAACGGTGAGAAACCCTCTTCACCTACCTCGGTAAGGCCGTATGTTATTTTCTTTCAAGTCGCTGATTAATGTTCGCTTTAGATAAACAAATCCATATCCCAGTTCCTCGCACGCAAACGCGCAAATAACGATATGTCCAACCGCAATGAATTTCTTCTATCCCTACCACAGAAACGTGCGAAACTCGACCTTGACCAAGGGGCTCAAGTGTCATCCTGTGCGCGAACGGACGCGAAACATATTGATCGAGAAAGTCAAATGAAGTACGATATTGCGAAGAATGAAGATGGGCCGCTCAGGCGTACGATGCGGAGAGAAAGTAGAGCTGAGGAAGGAGAGGCTGATTCTCAGCCGTCTCTTTCACCTTCTACTTCGAAAGGAAAGGGCAAAGGGCAAGGGCACAATCGCAAATCTAGTGTGCCAGGGTCAGTATCGACAGAGCCTATGCAGATAGATGGAGTCGACAGGATACCAACACCAGATCGCCACCCTGCATTGGACGAACGTTTGTCAAATATCGAGAGTCATTTCGCTGTCAGATATGGTGAGAAATGATTTCTTTTTCATATACGCTGATCCCTGAATATAGGACGGGGCACTAGTCCCTTCGCCTCCGTTAAACCTCCTCGACCGTCTCAAATTCCTCGAAGACCATATAATCCAACTGGAAAAGGATTTTCCTCCTTGGGCAGCCCTTCATTTTAACCAGCCAAATCGAGAGGTACGCGCTTTCACACACTTCGCTTCCATGGGCGCTAACGCAACCATTAGTGGCCTCCTCCACCTCAAGCAACGCCGATAATTGTGCCCAACCACCTCACGCGAGATCTCAGTAAGAAGGGTGTTGATGATAAGACGTCGACTACTCCTACGGAGACATTGCCGAAGAGTTTTAGGAAGGATTCGAGTCTTCACCGGGCGTTATTGGAGAAATTGGAGGTGAAAAATGCGAAGAATACGCTGAAGATGGCTGGGCATGGGAAAGGATAACGCTCAACGGTGCTGTCGTGTGTACTTAGTAGCAAGAATCGCACACTACGTACCACTTATCACTGCTAGACGCAGAGTCCAGTAGTCGGCGGAGATTCGGCCACGCAGTTTCCACGTGGCTTATTTAAATTTTTCTTCTCAGCACGGCCATCATCTTCGCGTCAGTCCTACACAACTAATACAAACGGCAAGCGATCCCTGCCTCGAGGAGAGGCTAACTTATAACGCGCGAAAAGCCTGTATAGTGCCATAATATGTCACTCGAGGTAAGAAACTGCTCCGAGTCTCCTTCTAAACGCTAACGACTCATACTCTAGGTCGCGACTGATTCGTCGCCATGGGCTACCATCCCCCCAGAGATCCTCTCTATGATCCTTCGCAAGGTGAAGAAAAAGAAGAAAGAAATCTTCCATTGTACCGGCCATGACTTTCTCCTCCCATCCACCGTTGTCAGCAAACACTGGGGCGCCTCCGCCATAACCGAACTGTACTACGAAGTTGGCGTCAACGAGTACCACAAAGCCCATCGGCTTCGAAAAACCCTTGAAGCCCGCCCTGATCTCGCAGAATGTGTCCGTATAGTTCGACTTGGACTTGGTGGCTACTCTGGAGCTGAAACCAAGGCACACGCGGCTATTATACGTGCTTGTCCCAACCTTGAAACCATCTACCTGTCTGGGTGGAATGGAGGCGCGTTACCAAAGCTGCTGGACGCGATTAGGGAGAAAAAGACGTTGAAGAAGATCCAGGTTCATAGACACACTATGAAGGATACCGAGTGCGACGTGTTTTGCTCATCGATGGAATTTTTGCGCATGATGGTTGGGTGGCCGCTGCTGGAAGAGGTTTATTGCCATAACCGGGCTTTGGGGTGGGAGGAACATGATGAGGATGAGACAATTTCGGATGTGGAGGAGAGATATGCTCATTATGAGGTCGAGGCACGCCAAGAGGACGAAGACTATATCGCCGAAGCGTCAAACGAGGAAGAGAAGGCAAAGCGGATCGAGTCCGTAAAACGGAAGAAAGAGGCTCTTGCCGAATGGGACAAAGGTATCCTTGACCGGACAAGACGGGTGAAGAAGGCCAAGGCAGAGTTCGACATTCCATCTGCCCATGTCAACAAGAATCCGAGACTGCGTTTCTTGAGGTGGAACAGTATGAGCTCCTTCGTGGACGATTATATGCTTGGAAAGCTCGCTCTCATGGCACCAAATCTCCAACACTTTTGCGTCACTTGGGGATACCGCTCGAAGGAACAAATCCAGGCTCTTATCAACGCCTTGCGCGTGTGGAAGGGCACATTAAGGGAGCTTCATTTGGATGATGCCGATGGAGACAAAAAGATGAAGCTCGAGGTCACCCTAGACAAGGTGCTTCCAGAACTACGGTCACTACAGATATTGTGGATCAGCGACGTATTCGTGAAGGGCAGGACAGTCGGAGAATTGGTTGCACCACTGGAATATCTCAAATACGAAGGTCGTCAATCAGAGCTGGATGCGCTAGCCAAAGCTCTAGGGAAAACTGGTTCACCTGCCTTACCTACGCTAACGGTTCTCCGTACCTCCTCGGTCCCTTTTGGTGACGAGCCTGGCGGCCGGTTGAAGACAGGTATGTAGATTTTTATGTCCTCCTAGTATGTTATCTGAGACGACAATTCTAGTTTGCGGTCAAAGAGGAATCCTCTTAAACCCGTGGCAGAGGCAGGAAGTTGGGGATGATTATGTGGATGGTTTTCGTGATCCTAACTATGATCCAAGTTACATATCTGACTACTACGGGGATGAGGACGAGGACGATGGATGAGGATGAGGATGAATACGAATCCGAGTCTGAAGAGAATTCTGACGATTCAGATGACGAAGAAGGTGAAGGAGAGGTTGGATGGTTCTAGACTAGGATTGAAACAGTGTGCTCCATTAAATTAGATCATCAATCTAACTTATCAATATTCAAGGGTTCAAACGTTCAATATTCACGTTGAGTTCCCGTCGACAGACTCTGTATTATCTAAATAGACATTCCACTCTGGCTTCGCGCGTATCTAGTGATCTGCTCTCCGTCGCATATCGGGATATCACGCGTTATTCACATGTCTCCCAAAGTTCAATCTCCGAGTCCGAAATTCAACTCTTTCCTCCGCACAGCTATCACCAAGCGCACGCATACTCCTTCGAAGCACACAACCGGACTTCTTTTTATATCATGACATGGAGAGTATGAATGTGAGCTTTGATGATCTCTGTAGAACTGGCCATGATTACTGACATGATAACAATGAACAGGCTCAACCATCTTCATGGGCTACAATGCCACCTGAAATTCTGTGTTCGATCTTTCGAGGAATGAATAGAACGAAAATGGACGAGACGGACTATTTTGGCGGCTACGAATTTCTTCTTCCATCCGCTGTCGTCAACAAACACTGGAGTGCCATCGCCGTATCCGAACTGTACTATGACGTCGGCGTCGACAACCGTTCCAAAGCCTCTCGACTTCGTAAAACTCTCGAGTCACGAGAAGATCTCGCAGAATGCGTTCGAATCGTTCGAATCGGGTTTGGTGGTTACTCTGGAAGCTGAAACCAAGGCACACGCGACTGTTATACGCACCTGTCCGAACATCAATACGATCTCGGTATATGGGTGGAATGACGGCGCGTTACCCGAGTTGTTGGATGCGATCAAGGAGAAGAGGACATTGAAGAAGATTGTCGTCTCCAAGTATAACATGTACGATGACGAGTCCGATATCTTTTGTACCTCGATGGAGTTTTTGCGGATGATGGTTTGCTGGCCTTTGTTGGAGGTGGTGTATTGCCACAGCGAGACGTTGGGTTGGGAAGAGCATGACGACGAGTTGATATCGAACATGAGGGCGATGGATGTTGCTCATGAAGCGGAGATGCGGCAATACGAGAGCGAGGAAATCGCCGGGATTTCAGACGAAGAGAAGGCAAGCAGGATCGAGTGGTTTGAGAAGGAGAGAAAGGTTCAGGCCGATGCGAAAAGGAAGGCTCTCGAGCGCACCGTGCAAACCAACTGAAAGCCAAGGCCGATTTCGATGTTCCCTCTGCCCACGTCAACAAAAACCCGAACCTGCGCTTCTTCAGGTGGAACGAGATGCCTTGGAACATGGACATGTACGCGTTGGAAAAGTTGTCTGCCATGGCACCAAACTTGCAACATTTCTGCACCGCTTGTGCATTCAACACGAGTGAAGATCTTCGTGCCCTCATTGGCGCTCTGAGGTCATGGAAGGATACCTTGCAGGAACTCCATCTAGGACGACACCTCGGTATTCGGGGTTCCCGCGGACCTTGGCGAGGTACTTCCAGAGCTTCACTCGCTACGAATCTTGTGGATCAGCCACCGATTTATGAAAGTCGAGACGTTGGGGAGATTGACCGCACCGTTGGAATACCTCAAGTACAAAAGTCAATTACAGAGCGAATTTGAATTACTGGCGGATGCTCTGGAGAACTCTGATATGTTTGTGTTGCCTAAACTCGGAGCTGCTTCGTATGACACTCGACACCTTTCGGTGATAACCTTGCCAGCCCCCGGCTGAGATCTAGTAAGTCAGCATATGCTGTTGCATACACGCGATAAACTGAGCTGTAACATACTTTTAGTTTGCAAGCGAAGGGGTATCCTTCTGAACCCGTTCGAGAAACAGATTGGGGATGACGCTGTCGAAGGCTTCGACTCTAATGAAGGATACGAATCAAGTCGCATGTTGAACTACTATGATCACAACGCCTGCAGGTATGACTATGGGTCTGTGACAGAAGAAGACGAAGAGAGTGGCTCTGAAGGGATGTCATGGGATTCTTGGTGAATATTCAGAATTTTCGTTTGTAGCTACATGGTGTAATATCTGGATGTATGACTGACCTTGACAACGACGCCCTGGGTGATTCAACATCCAGGTATCACTAGTGGCATAGAGGAGTTCGAAAGGATGGTGAAGGGAGGCGAAGGGAGATGAAGGGCTCAAATTGAAATACAGCGATCAGTGGTGAGCGCATCGGCATTTGCCGGTGTACACCTTTAGCGCTTTAATCAGCGCTTGAAATTGGCAACGGTTTCAACAGCTTTCGTTCTCTTCTCTCTTTTGCTAGAAGTCCATTCACGCTTAGACGCATTGCGCATAGACGTCTTTTTTTCACTGTAAGCAAAATGTTTCCTCTATAGATCTCCTCGCATGAATCCTAGCAATTTGACAGTGTGACTACTCAAGGCCTCAAGCTCAAGGCTTTCATACTAGGTAGTCTCCTTGCTCAGCGAATTGAAGATTCCTCTCCTCAATTCGTGACGTTCATTTGCTGACTTAGTTGATACAGTGATCTCTTCAGAACCGCGTGCTCACCGCATCTACCCAACAGTGGGGGCCAATGAATCCGAGTCCTAGAAGTTGAACCAAAGAAAGCGACTTCTCAAACGCATCTCGTGGATAAATTTTGATCCTCACGGCACACGTCAGTTATTCGTCACTTGAGCTTACTCCGTCAAACTTTGAACGCAATCCTTAGGGAATGCAGTTCGCATCAAGGAGATACAGCACATCAAGGCATCACTGTTTACTGATGTCACTGCTGCGGATGCCCTCCAGCACTCGGCAACAACCTCTGGGCACTTTTCCGCCGCACATTTCCGTTGGCACAGAACAAGCGCAAAACTATGGGAAGATTCAAAGCTCAGTTGTCCTGTTTACCGGGTTCAACGTCTCACAGCACTGCGTTACCGCTTCGGAAAAAATCATTTCGTACGACTGCCGGTCCACATCTTGCACTTCGATTTCGGGAGGCTGAGCTTTCTCAGTCGAGATAACCTCATTCTTGACCGCCTTGGCATGGCAATGCCTTCTGCTACCGATCATTTTCCTCAATCATGCATCTTGGAGAGTGCTCTTATATATGCGGTGATCCTCTTTGCTCTTGATACCTTTCTCCTGCCTTGCCTTGCTCCTCTACGGTATGTTCCTCGATTGTTTCTGCCAGCAATCCTCATTGATATTTACCCAGTCTTTCACGAACTTTGAATCCCATCTTGGCTTGGTTGCCTAGCACTCCGGTTTTCCATCTTTTCCATCTCAAGCACCGTCCGGCCGAGCAAGTTCTTTCATGAGCTTCTATCATTCTGCCCAGAATCATCCTGGAAATCCTACGACCACCGAATTCTACAATCCATATGCTCCGCCCACACTGTCAGGGCCCTCGCGTCTTCATAGTGAACAAAGCTCGACCAGGCAACCATTGGTCTACGACGGACGTAACCATCAGCCCACGTTTCTGTACGACGGTCAACATCGAAAACCGGTCCACACTCATGCATCCTTAAGAGCGAGACGAAGACGAGGTATCATTATCGTCGTCATAGTCGGACTCATCATTCTTGTGCTTGTCATTGTCCTCCCGATTTACTTCACGGTCATCAAGAAGGATGATGGTCCCATATCAGGAGGAAACGGTACTGAAATAACCATGGAAGACGGCAGTACCTTTGTTTACTCGAATCCCTTTGGCGGATATTGGTATTACGACCCGAAAGATCCGTTCAATAATGGTGCCAGAGCACAGTCATGGTCACCCGCTCTCAATGAGACATTTACATACGGCGTGGATAGAATCAGAGGGTGGGTACTTGTATTTCATGTCTTAGCTGGAAATGCTTAGAATGAAACGCCCAGTGTCAACGTCGGCGGCTGGTTAACCATCGAGCCTGTGGGTAACATTTAGTGGGACAAGCATTAGTGATAAATTGACTTCTTCGCAGTTCATGCAAGTGACCCGCCACATGGATGAGCTAGACGAAGACTAAACCAACTTTTAGTGCTCCTGCTCTCTTCGAGAAATATGCGAATGCGACCCCGACCCCGGTAGATGAATACACGCTCCATGCTGCAATATCAGCAGACCCTGCGAGTGGCGGACTAGATCAAATCGAGGAGCATTATAGGACCTTCATAGTGCGTACTATCCAAACCTATTTATTCTACATTTCTGACGATTGAAACAGACAGAGAAAGACTTTGCTGAAATCGCAGGTGCCGGCATGAATTATGTTAGGATTCCCGTACCGTATTGGGCACTGGAGGTCCGCGAAAACGAACCTTACCTGCCGAAGACAGCCTGGAAGTAAGTGGTTGCACTGCGTACCGCCTTCTATCCTGATCAGGAATTGTAGGTACTTCCTCAAAGGCGTCGGATGGGCACGCAAATATGGCCTGCGTGTCAACCTCGACTTACACGCCGTACCCGGTAGCCAGAACGGATGGAATCACTCCGGGAAGCTGGGAGACGTTAATTGGCTCATGGGACCCATGGGACTTGCTAATGCTCAACGCACCCTGGATTACATTCGTATACTCGCCGAGTTCATAAATCAACCTCAGTATCGTGACGTGGTAACCATGTTCGGTATACTCAATGAACCGAGGGAGCCGTTTTCCGGAATGGAACAAATCCAAGCATTGTAGGTGTCAATACCAGTGTTGATACAGCAAACGAGACGACTTACCCCATTACAGCGACACGGAGGCGTACAGGATCATACGAGAGATCACCGGGATCGGTCAGGGCGCTTGGCTTTCTTTCCATGATGCTTTTACTAGCAGAGGTGACTGGGATGGATTCCTTCCCAATGCAGATCGCGTCATGCTCGATAGTCATCCTTACATTGCCTTTGGCGATCAAGTCGATGCGGGATGGGGCGAAAGAACAGATGCGCCTTGTGGCTGGGGCGGAGATGTCAACAGATCTATGGAAATTTTCGGGATGAACAACGCTGGAGAATTTAGTAATGCCATCAATGACTGCGGTCTTTGGGTCAACGGTGTGGATCAGGGGATTCGATACGAAGGGACCTTTGTTTGGGAAGAGTTTCCCCGGATTGGCGACTGCGAAAGATGGACAGACTGGACGAAATTTGACGAGGACACAAAGGGTCAGATCAAGTCTTTTGCAATGGCCAGCTTCGATGCTCTTCAGGTACGCCAAACTTTCACGACAAGCTTCAGTTGCTCTGATCATCCATTTTCAAATAGAACTACTTTTTCTGGACATGGAAGATCGGAGACTCAATCAACTCTGGCAAGGTGGAATCCCCAGCATGGTCTTACCAGCTTGGCCTCGAACAGGGCTGGATGCCCAGGGACCCTCGAGAAGCAGATGGATTCTGCGGAAATACAGCACCTTTCACTGGCGCAGTTAAGACTGGCGATGGCAGCGTCAACTTAGGGGCCTACCCTTGGCCACCATCAACAATCAACGAAGGTGGAGAACCCACCGCACTCCCTACATACACACCAACCGGTACCCTTGTCCTGGAGGCAGATCCACCATTCACCGCCACAAATGTGATGGTCCCTATTCAGTCATGCAATTATCTAGATCCCTGGATTGGAACACAGGCGAGCGTACCGACCCCCCTATGTGGCCAGGACGCAAGGAGAGAGCTTCACAGCCAACCAATGGTCACTTCTCCGCCTGTGCTATGAGCCTTCAGAGAAGGTGTGAAGTGCCGTGCTAATATTTCGTGCCGATGTGATATGAACAGCCTCGACAGGTTGAATGCAATGCAATGCACGAGTCAACAACGTTTATGCCATGAGCTGGAACGTGAAAGTAGTACATGGTGTTCCTTACAGCAGTACGATACTGGAATAGAGTAGGACATAATCTTAAGAGGTATCCTGCCAAGAAGAATAAAATATTGCGATAAATACAAAGCAATAAGCAAGAAAGTATGAATGCATTGGATACAGTTCAACAAAGGATACACGATGAAAGGAAAACGTAAAGAGACAGTGTAAATGAAACAACAAGAGGCTTCAAAAAGTGATCAGAGGGCAGTAGCAAGAGTCAAAATAATCAAATTCCATCAACGGCGTCCCACCGAAGTGTCTTTCCGAGTGGTTTCCAATAATATTGCTTGTATTTCTTCGTTTCGTTTCTCTTTGCAGGACGAGGCATGATGCTCTTGATCAGCGTCGCACGTTCCTGGTCTTCATCGTATTCGGGCACGTAAAACCACTGTGCTCCAAGGGGACGATCAGTGGCATCCTGTCAGAGTTTCAGTATCAGGAAGTAACGAGGTACGAGATATAAACGAACCTTGCCACTACTATTAACTTTCTGAAACACGCCAGACCTCGTCATTCCCAACTCCATCACTCTGAGTAGCTCCAACAGCCATTCCTTCTCGCCGAACGATCGCCTTTCCCCATCAGTATCAGGCTCACTGAGGAGTCCAACCAAACCCTTCAAAGCGCCAGGTCTTGTTTGTATGATAGATCGATATAGTGCGGGAACTGGATGAGAAGACGCCCGAGACTGAGCCATGGTCTCTATGATTAGTCCTGTAAGCTCAGCTTCAAGGGGTGCAAGTGGGGGTAGCGGTGGGGGTGGTGTCTTTGCTTTTGCCTTCGCCTTTTGTCTGGATCTCGGATTAGGTTTGGTCCTTGTTATCCGACCTTTGGAGCGTTGTTTCCCTTTCGCTACCACCTCTTCCACCTCTTCTTCACTGCTACTCTCCTCCTCACTGTCTTCGCTCTCTTCCTCGTCGCTTCCGCTTTCACTTTCACTGCTACTCGACGCCTGGGTAAGTGGTGAAGATAGTCGTGTACTCGACCGCTGTATGTCCTCAGCATCCGAGTCGGAGTCGGATTCTGAATCGGACTGTACCGTCCGCAGCGACTTTGGTTTTGCTCTACCTATAAGCTGTGCTTTGCTAGGTGAGTTGGGAACCCTGGCTTTGCGAACTGGCTCCGTCAAACGGCCAGCTTTGGAGGGTTTGGCCCTGGGCTGAGGTGTGACCTTTCTGGTGGGACATTGATTCTCCTCTTCCTCGTCAGTATCATCCTCGTCAACTCTTCTCACACTCTTCCCCTTCTTGTCAGACGTCGATGCACCCCTCTTGGATGGACCGATATCCTTGTCTGCCTTCTTTGAAGCCTTTCCCTTTTCAGAGGTAACCGCATCCTTCCGCTTAGTCGTCTCCTCGACTTCTAACCTCTTCTTCACCGCCTTCGACTTCTCATCCTTCTTCTCGACCTCTTTGCCGCTCTTCACAGAAGACTTGGTCACAGCCTTACCGCTAGCCTGCGGACCACGTCCCTTTTTCTGCAACGGTGCGGGCTCCGGACGCTTTCTTCTGAACCCATTCGATGACGAAGACTTCAATGACATTGAAGTTGAAGAGATATATGATGCGGTGAAGAAGGAAGTGTCAGCCTGGACACCAGATTTAGGCTTTTCGGAGACGGTACTTGGCTTGTCGCTGGCATTGGAAAGACGAGCCTTCTTCTTGATATGTTCCTGCTGAGGTGTGGCAGGGAGAGGGCGCTTCTTGACAGGCTTCAGTGTGGCCAGAACATCGGTGCAAGCCGGAGTACTCGAATGGGCATTGACTACTTCGGTATTGGCTTTCAGCACCTGCTTTACTTTCTCCACTTCTCGAGTCGGCCGCGCTTCTGTGACCGGAACGACATCAGAAGATGCCGTTGGAACTGGAGTTGAACAGTTGACCCGTGAAGGCTCTGCTACCGCACCGCTTCCATCTACCAGATCATCGTCATCATCGAAGAGATGTGAAACCTCCTTGTTATTCTCTAATTCCACAACTGCATCCGCATTCTTCCCAGTGACATCGGCTACATCTTGCATGATAACATCAGCCTCATGTTGCGAGTCACTAGACGGGGAGTTGACGGAAGATTGGGGGTCACGCGACTGCAGGCAGGTGTTGTCGACATCTTCTATCGGGGTCGGTTCAGGTGTTGGTGAGTGCGGAAATTGCACGGGCTCAGTGATATCAATCTCCTTGACATCCAACGACTCAGAAGCCTGGTCACCTTCAGGAATCTCTGTCTCGACTTTTATCGGGGGATTTATCTGGATGGTTGGCGGAGAATTAGTAACGCCGCATGAGTTTAATCGTAAATGACTTACCATATCACCCGGTGGGGAAATACCATCGTGAGAAGCCATGTCAGACAGCTCGGTGCTATGATCTGGTCCAGATTCCAGCTCCATTTCCACATCGTCTGAGACTGGAACGATTGAAACGGAATCGGGGTCATCATCCCCTAAGAGATGTGGAATGGAGACCGCTCGAGAGGCGGGCGAAGACGGAAGGGGAGAAATAGGTGACAATGGCGGAGATGAGGGTGGGAGAGGTGACAGCGCAAGACGTGTGTCAGGCGAGTATGAATGTGGCTCTTGGTCATTGGCCACTTTCGAGAAGGGACGAACAGATTCCGTGTTTAGACTCGGAGCTGGTTCGGAAGCCGTTCTCGTGGTAGATGAGTGGAGAGTGGGAGCTTGCGCAGCCACTGTCGATAAGGAAAGCAGAGGCGAACATGACGTAGGAGCAGGCTCGGAGTTGCGCTGGGGAAAACGATATCGCTGAGTAGGAGAACTTGACCAAAGCCCACGTTCTGAAGATGTTTCGAATGTGGTTGATCGTCGTCGTTCTGGGGAGAATGAATATGTATATCGTTCATCTCGTTCATCGTCAGAGTATGTGATGTCCACTCGGGGGGAATCGGGTTTGACAGCGTAAAAGTAACTCTCCTCTTCATCGTCTGAGAGAAAAACATGCTCCGGAATGGATTTAGAATATGTGGCTGGCTCGGGGGATCGTATAGGCGGTAGTTCGCTATTTGGGGTGCCAGGTCCAAAACTATCGCCAGAAATGGACCTTGAGCTAGAAGAGGAGTATGAAGGGGACTGCCTTAAGGATTTGAAGTCACCAAACAGTTCTCTGATGCTAGGCAGAGACGGTCGATTCGCGTCACGCTCCCGCTCGCGTTCTACACGTTTCCCCTTGTTATATCCGTTATATCCTTCCCACTCAAGCTCCCTATATTTTTCATGCTCACGACCAATTCCTCGATCATATCGTGCATGCATATGGGCAAAATAAGGTCCTGGGCTTGAGTGCTGCTCCATTACGTGGGGTCGGCTGGCATATGACAGTGGGGACGTTGGCGGCGGGGACGAAGGTATTGAACGCCATGATGATGATGCCGACGATGATGGGGGTGAAGAAAAGACGTACGAGGACGACGGAGGGGACGACGACGGCGACGACAACAACCAGCCCTGGTGCATGTCAAGGTTTGAGGTCAAGTGATAGTCAAAGCGTGACTAGTCACTCGTGTTACGCAGTCAACGGTCGGAGTTACAAGTTCGGCTAAACGCGACGCGATGATCACGCCCACCGTGTTTCGCGATTCTTGAGTTTTCGTGGGCAAGCAATGATTTGAATTCTACATCAAGTACAAATTAAAGAGTGTCACAAATGGTGAAACAGAATGCCATAGAAAGAAAGGCGACCATGCCCATTTAAGAGAATAAAACGCACCTGCTTTGGTAGCCAGCTAAAACTCATCGGTCGCGCATTGAAGGCGCTGAAGGAATAGTAAAAGTATGTGAAGTGCAAATCGTGGATATGGTGCTGTAGTACCCACGTCAATCAGGACTCCTCGAACGAGAGACCGACAGACTCGGAATAGAAGCCTTCTTAGTATGCCCTGTATGACTTGAATTAAATCTGAAATGCGTGCCCATGAGCTCTTACGATCATCGAAGCTGAAAAGAGTCGCTACTTACCTTCTTGATCAAGAGCTGCTCGTATCAATTCCATTGAGCTCAAGAGCGCCCGACATCAATGCATCAACATGGACTCTTTTAAGCGAAGGCCAAGCGGCGGGGAGGTTTTGGAAAACTGTATGCATACAGTAACATATGTCATTGAGACTATTGGGTGCATAAACATATCGGCGGATGGTTTCCAGGTAGCAGGGGTTGAGTAGGTAACTACCACAAGCGATTAAACGCCAGAGTCCGAAGACAGAAAACTAGCCACTCACTTTCACCCAATAATTTCTAGAATCTCGATGGTTCTCTCGTGGTTCTCTCATGTTAGACGTCTCTCGCAGATTTGATATGGTGAGAAAAGATCGTTTGGAGGTGAGTGCCAAGGCCAGGTGTTGGCAGCGACGTCGTTGACCGAGTAACGGCAAGCGGGCTCGGCGGCAGGCATCGGCCTCCTTTCACGGTCACCTTCCGACCACGATAGTTTCTCCATGTTCCAGAAGACTGGCACGATAACGAACCAGAAGAGAAAGGTCTGAATGAAAAAAAGTTTCTTCCAGAAGTAGATGATTTCTGAACCTTCCTTTAGGGCCTTAATGACATGCTGAGCTTGGCTTGAATGGCTTCGGAAGCTCAACAGCATTTCGGAGTCATCATCAAGGCATTCTGAAGCCTTGGGAAGCAAGAAAGCTTGGAACTCCTTTCCTGAGCCTTTCTTGGAGTCGAGGTAACTTCAACTAACTTGTAAATTAGCGCTGATTGTCCAATCAGGGTCGAACGGCGCCGAATGTCTTTTTAGTGATCGACATCGATATCCTTGACACGTCCAATGCTTGTGATTCCAGCTTTTCAGTTTCGTTCATGAAGTTTTTGCTGGTCTGTACTTATCCTAATCTGCGGCTTAGCTCGGCTTGACGCGAGAAGTTGATGCAACTTGATGGTAGCATGCACGGGAAAGTGATGCTTGATGCCTCGGGTGTAAGTAAGTCAAAACTACGGCGTGTAAACATTTTGTTCCTGACCAGCCATTCATTTATGATAGACCCGGACGGACAAGAGGTTTCTTAACACACGGCACCAAGTCTCCGTGTGCCGTTGTCGTACCGAGAAACTCTTCGCATTGGACAGGGTGACAACACACTCTTTTTCTTTCCCTCTTCTACCACTCTTCCTTCTTCCTCTTCCCAGCCTCGTTCTGGCCCCCTGAAGGTCTGCGTCCTTTCATTTCTGCACCTGCAATTGTCGTAACCAAGGACACCACCAGGCTGAATCCTAGCGATGGCTCACCAGTCCCGACCTTCAGACCAAGTACCTTACAATCCCGTTCCTTTAGAACAATACCCTCCTTCCCCAGGTCCAAACACCACTTTTCAGGAACCACAAAGTCGTTTTGCTGGCCAGGCGCTTTACCAAGACGGCTCCTACGCAACTTCACACCGATCCATCCCTTCAGTAGGCCAACACTCTGAATACAGCTCCTCCGTCTACGCGTTAAATGAAACCCGCGAAAACCCATCTTTGAGCGATGGATACCGAGATGATCCTTCGGGGCAGGGCATGCCCATGTCACCAATGGGTCGTTCGAGATGGATGGAGGAGAAAGAAGCAGCATACGCTTCGCCCAAGACGAAGAGGAACCATAAGATGAAGATAATAGCTATTGTAGCGGGTGGTGTCCTCGTTATAATTGCTATTGTTGTGGGAGTCTACCTCGCCCTTTCCAAATCCGGTAGCAAGAATGGCGACGCTTCAAAAGGAACCTCTAGTGACGCGACTACTGGTAACAACGGTGACAATAAGGGCAACAATGGCAAGGGTGGAGTTGTTGCTGCAGTGACAGGTAGTGATGGCAGTGAAATTACTCTGGAAGATGGAACGACATTCAAGTATTCAAATCCTCATGGCGGGTACTGGTATTATGACCCCAACGACCCTTTCAACAACGGAGCAAGAGCTCAATCCTGGTCACCCGCTCTCAATGAAACCTTCAACTTTGGTGTGGACAGGATAAGAGGGTGAGTCGTGCATCCCTTTCCCTCGTCCCACGTATTGACGCGTACCCTTCTCCAGTGTCAATGTCGGCGGCTGGCTAACAATCGAACCTGTGAGTCACTGAGTACAGCATTTCTTCCTTGCGCTAACATAGTAACCATCTTCTACTAGTTCATGTACGTGAATCACCAGTTCCATCTGTTAATATGCGCCCGTTGACTGATCCGATTCGATGATCAGTGCACCTGCTCTGTTCGAGAAATATGCAACTGCTGTCCCGACACCTGTTGATGAATACACGCTCCACGCGGCTATTGGTAAAGATACGGCCAATGGAGGTTTCGATCAACTCGAAGAACATTATAAAACTTTTATCGTAAGCTTTCGTCTTCTCTTCATCGTGACCCTTCTAAACACCCCTGCGTATAGACCGAGAAGGATTTCGCCGATATTGCTGGTGCAGGCCTGAACTATGTTCGGGTTCCTATCCCATTCTGGGCCATTGAAGTTCGTGAAAATGAGCCTTACTACCCCAAGGCAGCCTGGAAGTATGTTCAGCTCCCGTGTCTCTTTATCAGGAACGCATGACCTAACGCGAATAACAGATACTTCCTAAAAGCCATCGGATGGGCACGCAAATACGGCCTTCGAATCAACCTCGACTTACACGCAGTCCCTGGATCCCAAAATGGCTGGAACCATTCCGGTAGACTAGGAGACGTCAACTGGCTCATGGGTCCCATGGGTTTGGCCAACGCCCAACGAACACTGGATTACATCCGTATTCTCGCAGAGTTTATCTCGCAGCCACAGTACCGCGATGTGATCACCATGTTCGGTATCATCAACGAACCCAGAGCAGATGGATATGCGGGCTCTGACCAGATCGAAGCATTGTAAGTGAAGAAAGCTGTCAGATGAAAGCAGTATTTATTGATTTTTGTACAGCTACGCTGAGGCCTATCGCATCATCCGAGAGATTACTGGTATCGGTGAAGGTGCTTGGATCTCTTACCACGACGCTTTCAGGCCTAGGGATGCTTGGGCCGGGTTCATGGCCAACGCCGACCGTATCATGCTGGACGATCATCCCTACATTGCTTTCGGTGGCCAAGACGCCCGCGGATGGGGAGCAAAGAGTGACCAAGTATGCGCGTGGTCAGCAGACGTCAAGAAATCGATGTCTGCGTTCGGCATGACGGCTGCTGGAGAGTTCAGTCTTGCTATCAACGACTGTGGGCTTTGGGTCACTGGCGTTGGTGATGGGACTAGGTACGAGGGTGATTACAAACCAGATCCCACCTTCCCTCGTATCGGAAGTTGTACGACATGGACGGATTGGACTCAGTTCACCGCTACAACGAAGGCCGAGATGAAACAGTTTGCAATGTCCAGTTTCGATGCCCTTCAGGTATGGTATGATCTTTTAACGTATCTACGCGGCTAATGTTGTGTTTCCAGAACTATTTCTTCTGGACATGGAAGATTGGTGATTCCATTAATAGCGGGAAGGTAGAATCTCCTGCATGGTCATACAAGCTTGGTCTGGAGCAAGGCTGGCTACCACAAGATCCTCGTGAAGCTGATGGTACTTGCGGCGATCCATCTCCCTTCAACCAATCTATACCTCACGGTAACGGCAATGTCAACCTTGCTCAATATTCTTGGCCGCCTGCTTCGATCGTGAGTGGAGGGCCAGCCAGCCGTCTACCAAGCTACACCCCTACGGGCGCTGTCCCAACTCTTACTGGAGCAACACTCACCGTCTCTGGTGTGAAACCCACAAAGACTGCCGATGTTGGAAACGGATGGGCCAATCCAGATGATCAGGCCGGCCTTATGGTCCCTATCGCAGGCTGCAGCTATCTGGATCCTTGGGTCGGTACGAGGGCTGCTGCACCGACTCCGCTTTGCCGAGGGGTGAAACGCGAGGTTGAGGCCGAGGCTAATGCAAGTAGACCTACTCCTCCACCCGCGCTGTAGACACTTGTTCTCTCTCCCCCGAAGACCAGCTATTGTAGATTATTCGGACTCTCGCTTGCCATCGTCACGTTGGCTTTAATGTTGCATCAGGGACTAATACTTAGTAATAGTAGGATTCGCACTGCTTTCGCTGCATATACACATGGACTTGGGTTTATACCCTGACATTATCTGTACTTACATCTATACCTATTAGTGGAAACATTGCTCTGACGTCGCTGTCGGATGAAATGAATGATGGTTAGTTTGGCTTTTCTCACCACGTGATAGCGCTAAGCGCTTAAGTCAGACGCGTTGTCAGTACGCGTTGCGTTATCCTAGACTGCGAATGTATCTCCACTCCGTTCTCATTGATCTCTTATGTCCCGATGACCTACTTTCAGTCAATATAGAGTAAATCATGTACAGTAGTTTACACATCATAGTCTTTTGTTACTTGGGCTATGCGGTATCAGAATCATAGTATCCAATGACTGGACTCAGCCACGAATCATAATCTCCTTCATTTGAGGGGTTACCTGTCACGCGCAACGCTCTGACTAGAAGTTTGTAAGATCCACTTGGTATCTGCGTCCCATTTTCAAATACGGGATCCGAGAACTCGAATATGTAAGATGGATTCATGACCTGAAACGCACGTAAGATTGCGATGTGTTTCTGGATGTAAAAGACTCACCACGTCGTTGCGAGACATGTAATTCACTTCTGATAGCACGCCAACGGTCTCAATCGTTGCCGAGCCTCCAAGCACAAAATCCGGGTTCACAAGATCCAGGCGTAGTAGTGGCGTTCCGAAAACGAGCCTAGGATGTTGTCAGGATTTGTGCCAGAGATCACGGTAAACAGCAAACCTAATTTCCACGCTCGGAAAATCACCTTCTCCTTCCAACACGTCGAAGGTATAGTTTCGTGCTGTTGACTGTGGTCTACCTGAAGGCTCAAGTAGAGTTGGTGTTTGTCTTCCTAGGGTAATGTTCGTGAAGTCTAGTACAGTTTTATCCCTGAGGGATGCCGCGAGGCCCAGGTATGTTACATGGACCGTCTCGGAGCCATCTGAGACTTGAATGAAGCCGGAATACAGCGGGAATGTGCTGCTGTCGGCTTGCGGTGCAACGAAATGTGCGGTAACATCCTGCGATTCCCCTGGCGCCAAAGAGAACGACTCGGTGCTGAGTTCCACGTTTGCAAAGGCGTCAGATAAAGGTACTGGCCCAAGAGCTGGAGTGTTAGTACCCTGTCATACCAAGTCAGACCTTTCCGATCAGTCCTCTATATATGAACTTACAGAATCGACTGTAATCGCGGTACCAGCGGGGATATGGCTTAATTGATACTGTTTGGTGACATTGCCGGTATTCTGGACCGTAAATACATGCCTGGGGTGAAGGTTAATACAAGACCACAAATCCGAGTAGAGAATCTCACTCTGGTGTACTATGTGCGGTATCATTCAGAACCAGCTCCGTTGGCCAGACTTTCGAAGTGCTGTAGATCGCATTATAGACTTGTACCAGACCGGCACCTTGCTGAGCCACTGTCTGGAAAAGAGCATCCGTGTCATGGGTTGCAGGAATTATCTTCGCAGTAGACTCAAACAGAGTCCGAGTATCCACGGACTTGCCAAGTTTCTCGAGTAGCAGTGCTGCACTTCCAGCCAAGAACGGAGTGGCCATACTAGAGACACCGTAGTCGATGTACAATGATACCAATACCCATGATGATGATGGTCACCTACCTTGTTCCAGACGCTACACCGTACGATCCCTTATTAGTGGGAAGGAGAGACATAATGTTCCCTCCCGGTGCTGCTACCGAAGGCTTGAAGTAAAAGTCGTTTGATGGGCCGTAGCTGGAGAGGCTGGTTTATTATATGACCCACGACTGTCAATGTTCCTGACTCACCTGGTAAATGAAGAAATCAAACCACCTTCTGGGTTTGGAAACTCAGTAGTACCACCAGCGTCGCTGCTCGGGAACGAGAGCCTGATGGGCACTCCATCTGCGAATTGGTTAACCAGCTGGAAGTTTGTCAATAAATGTTACACTCGGTTCACAAATCGACACCAACAAATTCGCCATCAGCCATCTGGATGAGCGTCGCGTTCACATTGTCAACAGTGATATAGCCAAAGCTAGTCCCATTGCTGTCAGATACCGATAAGCTCAAGCTCAAGTCAGCATAATTGTGTATGAAAGACCCACTCATAGAATATCACGGCCTTCGCCCCTTTAGCGACCGCATTCGCTGCCTTCTGTACGAAGGGGCACGTTCCCCGCCGTATGACAACCACATAGTCTTCAAGATTTGGTGTATCTTCTGGAAGGGGATCGCACGCATCATTCTTCTTTGTTGTGTCATTTGATGTTGCAAAGATTGGGACCGACCCTTGAACCGGGAATGAAGCAAGGGAGTAATATGTGATTGGATCATGTTCTGCGCCCTCTACAATAGCCCTGTTCAAGTTGATAGCGATGCTAGTAAGTAGAGAGTCAGCACTGTGCACTTCCCCATGAAGGTAAGGGTAAGATAGCTACCTATCCACACTTCCAACTGAGATGGCGCTGATTGCATTCCCAGGTCCCGATGAATACCAGCTTCCAGAAGCACCCTGCGGATACCAGATGAAGCGGCTTGTGGGACTGGAGAAAACATAAACATACATCATTTCCAGCTGCAACCGTCACAACCTTGCCACTTTCAGCAATCCGACTAGCAACAACCTGAGTTGTGAACTCTGGTTCAATTCGATTTAAGCAGCGACTATGTGTGGGTCTCACTGAAGCTGTTCCTTCGGTCCAGCTGTCCACTCCACCAATAGAAAGAGTCAAGATGTCTTGTCCATCTTCGACACCACGCAAAAGCGCATCTACTATGACTAGTAAATGGGTAAGTTCGAAAGATACCGGAAGCTCCAAAGATCAAAAGACGAACTATCGTCGGTTACATCACCCGTGCACCCTGTTTGACATTGAGCATCTGTACAAGATAGAAAGACTACCCGAACTGACCGAATATCCGATAGACAGAAATCGACGCGGAATAGGCAACCCCACTGATGTTAAAAGGATTAGATGGGTCAGCAGCAATAATGCCCGTAACATGAGTCCCATGTCCTGAGTGAGAGGATGTTAGTCCCGCTGAATTTAACAAATGCTGAATGACTCACCATAACATTGCTCAAATGGATCAGGATCAGGGATAGGTGTATTCGTGCCTTAAGGAATGATCAGCCAGACGAATCGCGACAGATGATCCTCTTTAGTACCATCATAATCGTCACCGACGAAGTCGTATCCTCCGACGATCTTGAAGCCAGGGCCAAAGCCGTTACCAAGTGCTGGATGAGTGTAGTCTACGCCTGAAACATCTTTGATTATTGAACAATTCGTACCACAAAGCTCACAGACATACCCGTGTCTATACTGGACTCGTAGTCAGTCTCACGCGATCAGCTGACGATTGACTGCAAATGTGCTCACACTCCAATGCGTATACCCTTGCCGCTGATTCCCTCTGCATGAAGTTTGTCGACGCCCTATTGTTGAGGATCGAGCGGTCAACGGCAAGATCAACAATCCAATACTGGCTTACCGTCATGACATGCGTTGACTGTGTGTCCGGAGAGCTACTGGCGTCCATGCCATCGATGGCTTTCATCTTTATAGGTCTGTCATCGCCTCAGAATGCGTTCGAGAGTCGAGGGATGTCGTAGTTGACTTACTGCGGACGAGAATATGTGCGTACAGGGCGAATAGCTACAACGCCTGGGGTGTTTGAGAGTGCACTGATGTCCTTCGGCCTCCTGTCAGGGCAAGAGCAGAAGATACCAGTGAAAGATAATAAACCTTTGCGTTCTGTTTGGAATATATCAGGCCTTCATTATCTGTCTGAAGTCATCCGATACTCACATCTAATGTCAAAGCTGCACCGTTGAATACGCCTTGCGAGCGGAACTCCTTGTCCACCTTGAAGCCGATGTTGTGTGTCTTGAGAGAGGCGTACAGCGGTTCGTGGGTCTACCGGAAGTTCAACAAGTCTAGTCGTCATGCATTCCAAGCAGGGTACTTACATCCTCTCCGAAGCTTGGTGCCTTCTCCAACTCGACGATGAATCGCCCTGTCCCGAGAAGTCCATTTGCCCTCGCTACGTGACTTTTCGCTCCACCGACGACGAATCCTGCCCAGACTGATAGATACAGAAGAACGTGTAACTTGCAAGTGAGCAAAGCCATTGCAAATTCGAAATGCCTTCTATACTTGTTCTATACGGTCATGTTATATACGTGTACGGCAATTCAAGAAGGGGTGGTGGAGATTATTGTTCGAGGAGTTGATCCGACTCGAGTTGTCGGAGATTCTTGATTCTAGTTCTGCATCATCGAGAACGCGTATCCGTGCAGAAGGCTCCACTGCCTGGGAGTATTAGAGCAACTCGAATACTGATACAATAGGTGGTTCCAATGTTTCTGGCGATTGCGTTGAAGACGAGGAGGGTGAGAAAACCAAAAGTAACAGGTCCCGACAGTGACAGTCGTTAGCCAGGAAACTTCTTATTTCCGAAAAAACGGCCTAGAATATAAACTTCGCTCACAAGACTGAATTATGGGGTCAATTCTAGATCTCAAAAGACTGTGATTCGCACCGTAACGGCATAAGGTGTCGTATTTCTTCTCCCTCCCATCACGCCACCCGTGAGGACCGATGGGAAAGTTCAGGGGAAGGTTCAGAGTATCGAAAGCTTGAGCAGCTCGCGTGAAAAAGGCTTATCAAATATTCTCCCACGACGGTGACCGGTGACCTCCGCCTCTCAATACCACGTAGTACTACATCAACATGCGGGGTATTGCCTACAACGAGGATAAACATAGCTAGTGTTCTCCTGGAAAGAAACCAACGATAGGGCTCAGCCAGCTTTCATAGTTGGACTCGTTATCAGGATCCCCAGTCACCCTCAAGGCTCGGAGAAGGAATCTGTAGCTCCCATCGGGAATGGCAGTCCCGTTTTCGAAGGACGTCGAGTTGACAGTGACAACCTCAAAGTCGGTCTCGTTATCTCGAGAAACATAAGTGAAAGAATCCAATAGACCAAGAGTCTCGACCACAGGGTGTTTGGAACCATCTGGCGACAGCGAGGGGTTAAAGCTAGTAGCGATATTGGTGTTGGGGTCCACAAGATCCACTAAAATTAGTGGCGTCCCAAAAGCCAAACTATTTTGAGGATATTCAGCGGGGAATGTTCGGACACTTGGTCTGTTAATGACTAGTACACACCGAAAGACCAGGGTTGGGTAATCCTCGCTCGTCTCGTTAAATGTATAGTTCTTCGGTCCGTCTTGTGGATTTCCTACAGCGTCAAGAACAACGGGCAGAGGTACCCCCAAAGCTGTGGCGTTGGGATCAAATATTTGCTTCTCGATCAGAGAACCAGCGACTCCCATGTACGACACGTGCAAACTTTCATCTTCTGCGTCGACTTGGATAAAACCGGAATATATGGGTAGAGTAGCGGGATCTAAGGCGTTCGGCGGTGTAAAAGTTACATCGACCTCCTGAATTTGCCCCGGACCTAGTAAAAACGACATGGTACTGAAAGAAACCGAGGCATGGTCTTCAATAAGAGGAACAGGCCCAGGGGCAGCCACAATCAAACCCTTTCAGAATAAATTAGTATTATATATGCTTTACTCACATGAAAGAAACAAAGATCTTACTGGGGCAATGGTAAGCGCAGTACCTGCGGGTATGTGACGGATGTTATACGATTTCTCCGATGAGCCCGTGTTACGAACATGGAACGAATGTCTGTCGGGATTGGAATTGAGGTGGCGTCTGATTGTTTAGAAGATGCTACTCACTTTCCATTAAAATGAGCCGTGTCATTCAGAAGGAACTCACCCGGCGTGACCCAGGTGGTTGCATGAATTGCGTTGAACACGTCCACGAGGCCGGCACCTTGTTGTATAGTGGTCTGGAGCGGATCTCCTTCCGAATGGTTAGACGGGACATAATTCGCCGTAGTTTGTAGTCGAGACCGGATTCCTTGTACGACATCCGGTGACTTGCCCATCGCTTGGAGTAACAGGGCGATAGAACCCGCGACAAACGGGGTTGCCATACTGTCAAGGGCGTCAAGTTATACATTCCACTATGAAGGATAAAGCACCTGCCTTGTTCCAGAATCCAGGCCATATGATCCATTCGCTACGGGGAGTGTTGATAGGCTAGAAAGGACTTGAGTGCCAGCATTGTCTATGATGTAGGCTTAAACCAACATGTTACCACCAGGGGCTGCGATGGCAGGCTTGAAAAATAAGTCAAAGTTCGGCCCATAGCTAAAGGTAGACAGAGGTCAGTACAAATTGCAACGAACCGAGTGAGAAGGACGCGCCTAGAGAAGTCGGAAATAAGGCCGCCTTTTGGATCATGATATTGCATCAAACCTCCGCTCTGGGGGAAGTTTACTTTAACAGTATTCCCAGAAGCAAATTGTTGAACAAGCTGCATATGGGTTATTACAAGATTGTCAAAGAAAATCTGAAGGACACTCACGAATTCCCCATCTTCGGGTAAAATGAGGGCAGCGGTGAAGTTACCGACCAAGATGGACGCGAAACCTTCTACATTGCTATTACCCCGGAAACTCAGTGCCAGCTTGATAACACGATCAGATAGACCAACTTGTAGATCAAAGTCTGTTTTCCTCCTTTTGCCGCAATGTTTGTAAGTTTTTCGACCTGTTGATAGAACTTGAGAATGCAAGGAACATCTCAAATTCGATGCGACTCACGAAAGTGCAGTTGCCTCTTCTCACGATCTGACGGGAATGAGTGTTATACTATGTCCGACATATGGCTTGACTTACCACAATGTACCCCGACAAATCTGGTGTATTGTTGGGAAGGGGACTACAAGCATCATCCGGAATGGATGTATCATTTGAGGTAGCATAGATCGGCAGGGTTCCATTGATTGGGAGAGGGTTGAATGAATAATAAGGAATAGGATCATGTTCCACACCACTAATGGTCACAGACTGCAGGGGGTATGACGGACTGATAACGCATGAAATATGAAGAATGCATCCATATGAAAGAATGTACACCTACTTGTCGAGACTTGCAACTGCAATTACATCAAGTCCATCGGCTGGACCAGAGAAGTACCATGCGCCAGAATCTCCCTGGGAGTGTTTGGCAATGAGTTCTTGCTTATTCCATAAGCGACCAAAGCACGTACGTCGTTTCCTGCTGCGATGGCTACAGCGATTCCTGATTTTGCAATTCTGCTAGCGACAACCTGCAGATGACAAACTCAATAGTCTTCGCAGGTGAAACATCGGAAATCACCCACTGCGGTACTCGTTTCGGTCCATCCAGATTTGCCACCGAGCGAAAGTGAAAGAATGTCGTTTTTTTCTTCCGCTCCACGCAATAACGCCGCGACAATCACTAAAGTTAAAGGTTGGTCATGCGAGCAAGAATCAAAGATGGAAACTTACAATCTTCAGAGGCCCCGCCGACACACCCGAAGATCCTATAGGCATTAATCGAAGCATTATAAGCTACGCCGCTAATATTGTATGGGTTGGCTGAAGGATCGGCTCCGATAATCCCCTGTAGAGACGTATCAGGCTCTAATCATTTTTGGTCCCAAGGTGTGTACTTGCAGCTACATGAGTGCCATGTCCTGAAGTTGTACGTGAGAGCTGAACTGCAGCGACAGGAAAGATGGATTACGAACCATTGCAATCCATAGGATAGGGATCGGGAACCGGAACGCTGGAGCGTGTACCTAGCGAAGAAAATATCAGTTCCTCGAACGATGATATAATATTCCCAACGTACCATTGTAGTCATCTCCGACGAAATCATACCCGCCAATAACTTTGAATCCTGATCCGAACCCACCACCGAGAGCAATGTTCATGTAATCGACACCTACACTTCGTTCAGCAATGTGTACCACACACGTTGATATAAAAGTGACCTGAATCAATGCTGAAAGTGTATATGAGCAATCAAGTATGCCTTTCGATAAATTGGTCCAAGACATACATTCCAATGGTGATATTAACTCCTGTATAACCTTCTGCGTGTAATTTGGTGACACCCTGAGATCGGGACGTTAGACAGGGCTATGCAATACAGTATGATACCCACAGTTATCATGTTGGGGCTTTGTTCCGCGAGTAATCCAGGCGCCGGCCCCGCGAGCGACTGGCGGAAGTCCCTAGGCCTGAGGTTCGAGAATTGAGTGAATGCCAAAATTGTACGACAAAATGCTCACTCGGGCCCCGGAAAGATATGCAGAGGTCGGACTGCCTTTACTCCAGACGCTTTGGCCACTTTTGAGACGTCCTGTGGGGAATTATTAACACCTGGACTTGCTTTTCCGATCGAGGATGCGTACTTCGGTATTCTGGTACCAACCAAAGTCAGCTTTCTCCTGACCATATCATGATATCTACGTACCTCTAGAGTCAAGGCGGCACCAACGAAAAGTCCTGGCGCATTGAACTCCCTGTCGATACTATGCGGTACATCCTGGTCACCCAAGGAGTCGTAAAACCTTCTATGTAGACTTCCCTGTAAGAGAACTGAGGGCCATCTATGGCGAGCAATGATACTCGATACGCACTGGAGTCGCACACTCTTCCATCTCCACGATGTATCGTTTCGTTGAAGCTTGAAGCATTGCTGAAGCGCGTCTGATTACAAGTACGCTGAGGCATAATGTCGCTAGATAGGCGGTGAAGCCCATGGCAGGCAAAAAACGAAAGACATATTGATAACTGCGAGGTTTTATGGGCCATGGGACGAAACGCTAAAGCGGATGCTTCGAGCAATAGGGAAAGGAAAGTGTGATCGGTTTCAGTGATCCATCATTCCATACCTGTCGAGTTCCCACGGATGTACAAGAAGCTCATCGGGCCACTAGTAACTACATACTTGAGCCAAAAAAGGCCGAAACTCCTTACCTGAGATCTCAAACTTGAAAATCAAAGCATGCTACGTTTCAGATGTACACTCAATAGTCGAAGCCCGCAGGTATGGAGAATCCCGACTTTGTCTGTGCGGTCGTCTTTCCTCTACCCTTACCCCTTCCTCTAGTAGAGCCCGAACCCGAACTTCGACCCCGACCCCGGCCCCGGCCTCTTCCCTTGCTTTCAGTCGTGGTCGGGCACTCTGTTGAATTACAGTTGAGAAAAAGTTGAGAAAATCCACGTGTAAAACAAACGTACTGCTACTAAAATGTCCACTTTGGTTGCACTTGTGGCAAATAGACTTGCTTGATGCAGATTTCGCTGGTACATTGGTTGCCGAGCCGCCAAAACTACGGGCCCTACTCGAGGATGCCTCAGTTGAACCATTCGGACATGCTATTCCATCGGGTTAGCTTGTTGAGGTAGTAGATACAGCGAAGCATCCTACAATTGGCCCAATGTCCTTCTTGATTGCACTATTCCTGGTGAGATCATTTTCATTATATGACTGGCATTCCAATGTCTTACCTTGTAGCAAGCGCCACTGGGCGCAGTTCGGGCGGAAGAACTCGCAGTGCTCTGTGATTGCATATTGGAGCGCGGGGGCTCATCATCCCATTCAAAAAATCCTGTGCATTGGCTATCTTCGCATTTCCAGAACCACCTTCCTTGATTGGCGCCTTCCTTATTGACTTTCAGACGCTTCGCTGGTCGATTACATTTGCTGCATGAACGCGCCGAATCATTACCGTTGTTCGGGTCTTGTACCTGATAGCAAATAAGCTTTGAGAGAGTAAAGATATTTGGGCCTTACGCTAGAAAACGTCCTCTTTGCAGGAACCTTGGGCTCGGGATCATCCACGAAACGGAAAAAGTTGCATTTGCGTTCATTGCCGCACGTCCAAAACTGCCTGCCCTTGTTCTCGTTGTCCTTTGTCACCGTTCTTTTCGCGGCTGGGACGGAACAGTCGCACTGGGGCGGCTCTTGTTCTTCCGGCAGATGAGAGGTCTGGCCTCGAGTGTTCTGAGCTGTTCGAGAGGTGCTAGCCAAAGAGTTGTCTGGAGATGGAGGATTGATCCATTCGAACAGCTCGCATGTGTCGTCTGGACAACCCCAATACAACCTGCCCCTGGAGTTAGAGTTACCAGTAACCTCCTTCTGTATAGCAGTTTTGTTGCAATAACATCGTTTGATATCAGACGTCGGGCCTGTCCGAGATGAAGGTGCGGTTTGTCGTGGAGGTGGCGGTGGAGCTGCAGATGGTGGCTTTCGGGTCGTTCTCGAGGGTGGTTTGGGTCGGAAATCTGCAAACATATGAGTTTCGGGTACACGTTCCTTGAGAATTCGTACCGCTTTCGCTGCTACTATCAATACCCGAATCTAGTTCAATGACAGAGCCACGTCTATCGGCGAGCGATGATGGAGCCCCTCCTCTACCTCTTGACCTTCCATTTCCTCCACGCCCGCTACTGGCCCCGGCGACGCCACCACCGCCACCACCACTGCCGCCGCCGCCACCGGGAGGACCATTTCCTCCTCCTCCGCCGCCGCCTCGTCCACCACGACCACCTCGCTGAGCTCCTCCTCTGCCACGACCAGCTGCTCCTGCCTCCCCACCTTGACCTGGTTGATGTCCCGCTGCTTGGAAGTGTTGCCGCAGGCACTGTTGACGCCTTGTTGGTAGAATCCAAGATGTGAAAGAACCATTCTCACCTCAACAACTTTGTTAAACTCTCGCCGCGCAATCACATACATCTCTCTATACTGTTCGAGGCTTTGATTTATCACGTCGAATTTCGACTTTCTACCTTCGACAACATCAACCATTCGGCGTTCGGTCTGGGAAGGGAGTCATTTAGTGAAACGAGGAAACCTAGATGCCTACTTACCTCGCGACGTAGCAGAGGTTTACTGAAACTGGGGGAGAAGTCTATCTGGTCATAACCTTCGACCAGCCCCAGTCCGAGTGTCGAAGGAAGTAGATACTTGGTCTGCCCGTCATATCGTTCTATGACATATTCACGATCTATGATAGTCTGAATGTGTCCTGCGATTGTCGCGTCGGTACCTGGAACGAATGAGAAGAAGGCTCGATCATCGACATGAAAACGCGTACCGATGCCGTTCTTGTCCATTAACGAGACTAGGTCTGCTTCTGTCAACAAACTCGGTCGCGTTGTTTGACCTTCACGTAGCTCGCACACTGATGGGTCGAACTCTTGACCCTCTTCAAAATCTGGCAGCTCGTGATCATTCCATTTATCATATGGAAACACTTCTAGATAGTTCTTCTCTGTTACAGTCAGACCTGAAAAGGCAGGTTAGCGTGACGACATTACAATGTTCGCTGAACAAACCTGTCGCCTCAAAATACTCATCGCCACATACAACCTCTACGACAGTCTGCCAACCCTTCGCGTCTTTCGAACAACTTGCAAGGAATCGTCGCGTAATATACTCGTACACTCGTTTCTCGTCTCCGTGAAGATTTCCGGCGTAGGCAGTGGGATGAATGGGAGGATGAGCCTTGTCATTATTCTTGCCCTTCCTTGGAGTGTTAAAACCACCTTCTCGCAGACTAGAAGAGTTAGAGTGGCGACAAATAAGATTGATAAAACCTACGATGTGGCAAATTGACCCCAAGAAGGATCCGCCCTTTGCTTCTCTATGAGACTTTGAAAGTCAAATTGCGGATCGAATTGGTCGGTTTCTGTACGAGGATATGATAGAAAACCTTGTTGGTAAAGCTTCTCCGCGATCTATGACATATAAGAATGTTGCTTGTACCAAAATGCGACCGCACGTACATCCAAGATCTTCTTAGGTGCAAGCTTTAGAAGACGCGAACCAGCCTTTTGCATTTCGACTGTGGTCAGGGGTAGAGGTTTCCTGGGGGACAATAAGAGAAAGGTCGACCAGATACCACAAAACGCGTACCATTTCTTGGTCTCCTTCTTGGTCACTTTCATAACTCGCGCACGGGGATTAGCCATGACATGCTCATACAGAACCAATGCCTCAGGCTCTGAGAAAAGACGACCTCTCCTCCAGGTGAAGGGGGTTTCTTTGTCATCACTAGTGATGATGGCAAGGTAGATATACCAAAACGTTTCGGGTCTGAAGTCCTGCACGTCTTTGAAACGCGCGACCACGAAGCCTAGGCAGGGAAATTGACATGGGCCTAAAATGAAATATCAACAACGCACACGTGTAGTGGAAATATGACGTTCGCACCATACGAGAAGAGATTCTCATTGAGCCCAAGCCTCTCCTTGATTCTCATGGTCTGATACCTTGTGAAAGCTGCTCCAATTTTGAGGTCAATGAGGATCCTGGACTCAACAGCATCTACGAGTCTATTGTCAAGATTGACGGGGTTTTGAGCGGCATGATGTATCTGCCTGAGTCAAGTAATGAAGAGGGGCGGTCACCACGAGTTGATATGCCACTTACTGGGAGACAATAGCATTGAAACGCGCTCTTTTGACCACAATTTGCCTCCTCGCTCTCCTTGCCACCGCTGCAATTTCTGCACCTATCGCTTCTCCCTCTCTATCACAATCCGTCCAAATCATTAAGGTATCCGCACGCTTGGCCTCATTGAAGATATTCCGTTCCACTGGCTTGTTATCGTCACGAATGCAGACTTCGGTTGGCGCATCAAATAGTTCAAAAGGGTCGCAAGAATGCCATTTGCGATGTCTTTCGGTAAAGTCGAGTTCGGTGAGGTGGCCTGCTACAGCAGTGACAGTAAACTGGGAATTGGTGTAGGGGTAGTTGAAATCATAGTTTTTGATCCAGTTTATCGAGGTGTTGCGCTATCAGTCAAAGATAAGAGAATACACTATCTCTAGCAGCGAGTACACTCACCATCTGAAATTGACCACCAGAGAGAATCTGAGTGATTGCCTTGGCGATTGAGGGCTTTTCAGCAACACATAGAACACGCATTTTGAATGTATCCTGTCTGGATTTATATGGTTATAGACGAGGTAGGTAGAGTGACGAGGTCAATAGAGCATTGCAAGGAGGAGCGGAAATGGTTCAACAGAAACGACAATTCGACCGCGACGCGACTACATAACGGGGCATCACGTGACTGTACAGCCACGTTTTTCTCTCTTTGCCTTGAGCGCCAATTGCGAAATTTTCGAGCCCTGGTATGGACGACGGCAACGCAACTACGACGAAACTTCTCACTTTGCTCAATGTCTCTGCGACTAAGGTCGGAAAGAGAAAATGGGAAATACACGAAGAATCTCGACCAAAAGAAAAGTTGAACAAGCGCAAAACAGCCAAATTTGCCATAGACGAAACTAGATCAGGCACTGAAGCCCAGGATGTTGAAATGGAGGATACCGGTTCGATAGAGGAACCCACGGGAGACAACAAAGATGATGCGGATGGGGAAGAAACTGTGGGTGAGTATCTGGTACACTTCGATTCCGTTCACTTGCTAACGAGTGTCTGCTTTCTAGACTCTGCCGATTCTTATGAACAGCATTTTGGATGCAGACCTATATTTCTTACCGACTCCTCTCGTTTGTCTGCAAACAATCGATCTTGGAAGGCGTCCAAAAGCACTCGGGGAAAACTTGGTTTAGCAGTACTTACCATTCCAGAAGGAACGGAACCAGGTCCTTCTCAAAAGACCGAAAACTCTGTAAGCACTCTCTTAAGTCTCGCTGGCTGATATCGAGTTGAAGCATCTCCTTAGATCCTAGAAAGAGTAAAGAAACCATTCTCTGCCCGGCAAGCAAAACTCCCTAAAGGTAGGCCATTTCTCCAAGTGTCTCTACCATTTGTTCACAAGAAAAGCCTAGATCAGGTCCAGCTTCAGAATGACCTACTATCTGCCTTGACCTCTTATCAAGATTTTTACTCAACGTATAGTCCATGGGAGACCAAAAAGTGTGTACGAGAGGCAGTCTCGTTACATCTATTAAATCATATAACAAAGTACGCGCGAGACCTCATTTTATCTGCTCTCCTCTCATTTTTAATTCTCAGAAAACGGCGGCGGGTCTTGAAAAACAACGAACGTCTATCCAATGCGTCTAAATCTGCTTCAGAACCACCAGAAGATATCCAAGACCAGGGTTTCACCCGCCCATCCGTCCTAATCCTTCTCCCGACACGTAACTCGGCACTGGAATGGTTCAACGCCCTGATATCCCACACACCTACTCCTGATTTCCAAATAGAGAATCGTAGCAGATTTAATGCAGAATACGGTCTCCCACCCGATGCTGTCGACAAGCTTGCATCTGCTGAGCCTGGGACGTATCCGCGAGATCACGTCGAGACCTTCAAAGGGAATGTGGATGATTGCTACAGAGTCGGAATCAAGATCACCAGAAAGAGCGTCAAGGCATTTTCCGACTTTTACCAATGCGACATTATCATTGCAAGTCCTCTTGGTCTGAGGCAATCAATACAAAAAGAGAAGTAAGGTATTATACTCATGGTTGACCGGCTTATGCTGATCGATATCACAGAGGCGCTGATTACCTGTCTTCCATCGAAATCCTAGTTATGGATCAAATGGAGACCTTAACGATGCAGAACTGGGACCATGTCAAGGTACTTTATATCCCAAAGCAAAAACTCTCAGCCGCCCTTCTTACTCTACCATTGACAGTTTGTGATGAGCCACCTCAACAAGCTCCCAAAAGATTCGCACGACACCGACTTTTCTCGAGTCAAACCTTGGTACCTTGACGGGCAGTGAGTATTCTTTCCTGTGACATTACCCTCATGCTAAACCACTCGGAAGCGCTGAGTACCTCCGTCAATCCATTGTGTTTTCGGCATACGAGACACCCGAGACCAGAGCGTTATTCAATAACAACTTGAAGAACGTGGCTGGCAGGTTAAGATTAGAAAAACGATGGCATCCTATCGATGTTCCCGAAGGCGTGCAACAGGTCAGGCTATATTTAACCTACGCTTATACGGGCTAACAATTGCCTACAGGACTTTGTGCGGTTCGACTGCGTCAGTCCAAAGGACGAGCCAGACAAACGGTTCAACTACTTTACCACCCAGGCACGTGTCAATTTCACTTTGCACCTCATTGATGGACCTTACTGATGACATTCGTTGTCTAGCTCTTACCTGCCATACTCAAGTCAGCGGTACAAAGTGCCAATACCGCCATCTTCATCCCATCATACTTTGACTTCATTCGTGTACACAATCACTTCCGAAGCTTGACCGGAGTGTCATTCACGGTACTATCCGAGTGAGCTTATGCTGATCATAGCGGTGTTAGAATGGTCACTCACCCTTGCACATAGGTATTCCACAAATCAAGATATATCCCGCGCTCGCCAGGCTTTCTTCTCGGGGCAGAAATCCTTTTTGCTGATGACCGAACGTTTCCATTTCTACAAACGGTAAGCTGGTTTCGTAGCCGGCATCTCCTACAAATGCTAACAATAGCCAACAAGGTACAAAATACGTGGTATCCGTAATGTGATCTTTTACGGACCGCCCGACCACCCACAGTTCTACAGCGAACTCTTGTCGTATCCTTTCCTTGACGATGGTGTCGACAGTTTCGATGTAACTTGCAAAGTCCTGTACTCAAAATACGATTGGTTCAGGCTAGAGCGGATAGCTGGGACAGAGGCTGCAGTTGGCCTCATCAAGTCTGTATAGGTAAAAATGTAATACATTGTTTATTCATCATCGTCGACTATTTAGTGTACGCAAGTGTTTCCTTCGTCTAGGTCAGTAACATACATCTCCTATTGGCGAATGAACGAAGCAAAGCGGAAAGGAGAAGCAGAACGGTAGGATGGTGTATTGATAAGGGGTATCAATTAATTTGCGGCGGCGCAAAGTGGAACTAGAACGCAGTAGTGGAGTCGACCTCGATCGTGGGGACGATGGAGGCAATGAACTTGAGGAAAACAACCAAGTAAAAGTCCACACGCATTCCTTCAACCTCGTCATCATCACCGACGGCGGCAGCAGCCCTATCATCCTTGCTGTTGCTCTTCCTGCCGAACCATTTCTTCTTCTCCTTGGGTGAGGCCTTCTGTTGTGCGAGCTGCTCTGCGACAACGCTGTTGTTCATACGTTCAATGACTTTCTTCATGACGCTGGCATGCTTGCAAGGATGCACAGAGGCCGCCTGGAGAGATGCAGAGTGAGGGAATGGCTCGATGGTGACTGTCTTGGAAGCATGTTCTGCTGAAACATCTTGGAATATTTGAGCAGGAGTCAGGGGAGTTCGGTTCTATGTATACGTAGCAGTTAGTGATCATGACTGGATATGGTAGAGATTTGATAGCACGCACCTCGTCATAACCGAGCAGCCAAATACGAGGAGTCTGGTAATACTTGTCATAAGTGATCATGACGTCGTAAGTTCGAACTTGAAGCAAGTTTCCAGTGGCGACTTCAATTTCACTGTAGCAAGTCAGCAATTGCATTCGATTTACGAATTTGTCACTCACCTAGCATCGATAACATTTGAAGTCGTCGTAGTCTTTGGGGCTGCAGTAGCCTCATCGCCCTCTTCCAAATCATCTTCTTCCATGTCAGGAATGTCATCCAAATCTGGGATCTCTTCCTTGACATCACCAGCCTTCAGAGACATCCCACTAACACCCGCAGATAGCTCATCATGGCCACCGTCATCTGGAATATCCGCAATCTCTCCAGGGTTCGCCGCACCAGTCATGTTCGCTTTACGTCCGGCATGTGTCTCAACCCATTCATCTCCATCGCCCTGGCCAGCAGTATCGTCAAACGACAAAAGACGTTCGGCATCTTCATCTGCGTCTGTGTATGCTAATGATGTGGCACGGCGGAGACAGGGCACGCCTCGTGTGATCAGATATTGTTTGTCGGCTGGAAGGTAGTCTCTGGCCTTGGAAGCGTCCCCCTTTTCCCTATATGACGAGAATTTCGCAAAGATTGAGTGGCGGTCACTTCTGAGAGTCGATATGAGACTCACCAGGTCCAGACGGGGAACTTGTAAGCAAGGAAGTCTCCAGCAGCGACGAATTCCTCTAGGAGATCAGATAAGCCCGTGTAACGCGTTCAACGAGTGGAATATGGCGCACCTGGAGTAATACGACCATGTTCCTTGAACTTGCTCTCTTTCAGTACCTGGATGATTGATTATGAGCCAACAGGGTCGAAGACATTTGTAGCAGCTATAGGCGCCGCTGGTGCTAGTGCTTACTGGACTGAGATAGTCACGTATGCTCCAGTATTGTTGCTATAGGTCCGTTAGTATCTCATAAAAGTAGGAAATGAGGCTCATACTTGTATAGCATGCATCGTAGGTCGTGAAGATGAGTGTAGAGAGTAAAGTTAGGTAAAGTTGCAGCGATAAATCTGCAACAACAACTGAACTGCCTAAAGCGATCGATTCACGTGTGCCTGCTCTAGTACTCTGCGAAAATACAAAGAAAATGGAAAGTGCCTAGTAACCCATAGATAACGGTACATAACTACATGAGATGATAGCAGAGGGAAAGCGAAAGTATGCTGGGCTATGCTGCAACAGCTATAGGCACTGCGGATTCTGACTTGCGTGATTTCTTGTGCTTCTTCTCCTTCTTCGCCGGCTGCTCTTCCTCATTCACCTCTGCTTTCTTTTCCTTCTTCTTTTCCTTTTTCCGCTCTTCCTTGTTCTCTTTTTCACCTGTAGGCTCTGACGCCTCAGCTGCAGCTTTGGCCTCTTTTTCTGCCTTTTTCCGCTTCTTTCGCTCCTCTTTCGACTCTTTCACCTCTTCACTCACGGGCGCCTCTTCTAATGCCTCTGCTTTCCGCTTCTTGCTCTTCTTCTCGCTTTCTGCGACTTCGGTAGTCACTTCAGTCTGCGCAGACTCAGCTTTCGATGCCTTCTCAGCCCTCTTCGCCTCTTTAAGTTTCTTCTTCTCCTCTTTCCGCTTCTTCTTCTCCTCTTTGCTCTCTTCCTTCGAAGCGGTGTCCTGGGACGACTCGCCTTCTGGTGACCCAGTATCGTGCTTAGCCTTCTTGTTCGGTCGGCTATCCTCGACCTTAGCAGGTGGTCAGGGATATGGTTAATATCGATAGCCGTGAAGTACATACCTTTTCCCCTTCATCCTGAGAACGTTTCTTTTCCTTCTTTTCCTCTTTCTTCTCTGCGGAATCACTCCGGGCCGTCGCCTCAGATGCTTTCTGCTCTGTAGGCGCAGGGTCTGTTTTGGTCGTTGGGCCTGGTTGAGGAGCAGAAGGAGAATAACGTGGTGTACCTAGAGGAGTATCGTTGCCTCCAGTCGCTGGTGATCTTTGGCTATATCCACCGTAGCCTCCCCGTCCTCTGCCTCTACCAGAGCCACCGCGGAATGATCGATTTTGCGGGGATGACCAGTTATTTTCGCCATTCCCATTTTGATTTCTGCCACTTGGACCACCGTTCTGAAAAATCACATTCTCTTGAGTGCCTGGGACAAATACCAAGTGTTGGCAACGCACCTTATTCCCCTTGTACAAACTTTTCTCGTACTTTTCCGCCTCACTTATGCATTGCGTGTGAGTTTTGTATTCAGCGGGAGTGTTGAACGTCGTACTGCAATCAATGCAATCGAATCCGGTATGACAACGGCCTCTGTGCTGGTCCAGTTTGGGTTTCTTGACGACGTCTCCGCATCCTTGAGAAATAATTCAGCAAACCTGGTATGGAGAAGGATGAAACGGTCTACCATGACATCTGGCAAGGAAATAGCATCAATACCGTGCATGTAACAAAAGGACGAGGAAACTCACTGGAATGAAACCATTTTCCAGGCCTATGTCGTTCAGATAAACCTTTGAAAATGGGGAGAACGATGAGTGCTCACAGAAATTTTTCATTCCTCCCACGCAAGGGCAGACGCGTGGATAAGCGCTCGTGAGTCTCGGCTTGACTCTGCTCCTTCAATGCATTCATATACACAAAGCTTAAGCACTGTTGTTCAAGGTATTGCCTACGATTATCCTGGAATTTTCCCTGATATCAGAGTTTTTGAGGCAGAAATTGGCTATTCTGACAAGACATGGATTCGTTGACGGTTTCGGACCTGCGATCGCCGTTCCTTGACAAAGCTGAACTCAAAAACAGAACTCAAAAACACACCGCCACCGACCTCTCTTTCTCTTCAACCACCACCATCTTCTCCTTCCGGTATCGCTGAGGATTGACATTTCGCGATGTCTCCTCACTACAGCACCCTCAAGCAGAACGGCGGCCAGTCACCCTACGTCGATTCTTCGACCAACGAATCTACCGGCTTCGTCTCTCCAGAAGAGTCACCCCAGAAGAAACGAACCTCGCCTTGGATCAAATGGGTCCTGCCTGCGATTATCGTCGTTCTTGTTATCATCGGTGCTGTCCTTGGCGGTGTGCTGGGCTCGCGAGCTTCACGAAAGGACTCTCAGTCCCGTAGTGCAGAGGCAGCAGCTTCTAGCGCTGCTTCGGCCCGAGCAGAAGTTGGACGGTTCGCCCAAGCTACCAATAGCGAGTTCATGGTTCCTATCTACCCGTCCGCTACGAACGCCGCCTTTTCCCAGCCAACATTTGTACCTTCCACCAATGCCAATGGCGGGAAAGGAAACACCTGGCCACAGGACTCGTTTGCACCATCCAGCCCATCTCCTCTCAACGTTCGTCCTGATCGTCCCAGGCTCATCGCACCACAGTACAAGTGGGACGCGCTTCCATCGTTCATTGCTTCGGATCCTTATATGCAGTACTGGAACCAAACCATCTTCGGCAACGTTTCCACCTATGCCTCCCTTCCACCGGTACAGTACTATAAGGACGGTGACAGTGGTATTCTCGACGTTGCTCGCGAAGTCAAACAGCGAGTCAAGGCCTTTTCCTATGCGTATCGTCTCACCAAAGATTCCTCATATGCTGATCTGGCATGGCGAGAAATCTCGAACGCATTCTCCGCCAATTTCGGGCCTGATACCGACAAATGGAACAACGGGCACTTTTTGGACACCGCAGAGCTCAGTGCAGCATTCGGCATCGGATATGATTGGTTGTATGACGCTTTGTCGGACGATCAGAAGGGACAAATGCGGGACGCGCTGATCAAGTATGGGTTGGGCCCTGGGGCTGCAGCATACACGGATGCATCGACTACCTATGCTTGGTGGAAGAACGGCATCAGGGGTAACTGGAATTGCGTCTGCAATGGTGGACTGACGCTCGCAGCGCTTGCTATCCTTGGAGATGACACTACCGGAAACGCTCAGACCATTCTTCAGAACTCCATCGACAACGCCAAAGCCAACTGCATTCTCGCCACCTCCAGTGATGGTACATGGGCCGAGACTGCCAACTATTGGTATTTCGGCTCCACTGGACATGCAGAAATGGCTTCAGCGCTCATTACTGCCACTGGTTCTGACTATGGCCTCCTCAACGACAACAGCGACTTCAAGAAGACCGGAGACTTCCACATGTACGTTTATGGGGCTACATCACTTTTCAATTACGGAGACCACGGCCCCAACAAATACTCCTCTACTGCTAATAGCATCATCTTCTATGCCTCTGCCTACAACGAACCCCGATTCTCGCTGTTCCAACGTGATCGCCCCGACGCTGCCGAACCATGGTCTATGTTCTGGTACGACCCATCCGTAGCTGGTGCCTTTTGGGCCGATGCGGCCCTCGACATGTTCTTCGATGATGACCTAGATCAATGGACATCTATGCGATCCTCTTTTACCGATATCAACGCTCTCTACGTTGCAATGAAGGCAGGCGCCAATTCTGGTCACCAGAACCACAATGATTTGGACGCCGGAGACTTTGTGATCGACGCGATGGGTACTCGATGGGCTGGTGAACTTGGTAGCGGAGATTACTTGGCACCAGGGTACTTTGTTGGTGATAAGCAGGATGATCAGAGATGGATGTACTACCGCACCATGACCGAGGGCCAGAACACGCTTCTAATTAACAAGAAGAACCAGCTCGTTACAGGCCAACCCAAGATCATCAAGCACGAGAGCGGCGGTGCGAAGCAATCGGCTGGCACGACGGTATATACTCCACCTTCAGGACAAGCAGGGGCTGCGTACTGGATTGCGGATCTGACGAGCGCTTATGATAGCGCCGATGCCTCTTCTATCCATCGTGGAGTTCGGGTGCTCAATGGCAGGAAGCAGGTGCTTATTCGGGACGAGGTGACTACGACTACAGGATTCCAGTGGCGGATGCACACCAATGCGACGATTTCCATTGATGGGAACGCGGCTACGCTCTCGCTCGACGGAAAGGAGATGAAGGTCGTTTTGCTTTCGCCATCGGGGGTAACTTGGACGCAGAGTGAGGCCAAGCGGATGAGTAGCGACGTGACGCCTCCAGCACCAGATCAAGAGAATCCGGGCGTCAGCGTGTTGATTGCAGAGCTTCCTCAGGGATCGCAGATCGTTGAAGTGGTGTTCAATCCCAGCTGGGGAGACGGTACAGAGCTGAAGAACCCGCCGAGTGTGCAGTTGAGCTCGTGGGGCTTGGGTACACATGACTAGATGCAGAGGTGCGCTTTCCTTCATGCGATATTGATTATCAGACACTGACCGTACCATTCAGATAGATTACTGTCTAACACATACTTACAAGTTACTACTACTTTTGGACTCATGGACTTTCTAAAGGAACAATTTATCTAGGTCGAGATCATCTTGTATACTACTCTGTATCACGCATCAACAATCTGTATAACATTCTTTCTACACTTCTTATGAGCATCCAGCTCCGGACTTGAAGACACTCTTTAGACTCAGAGTAAGCGAAAACATCGGTCCGATATCGCCGAACACGTGCAAAGACATCCAGACGTCGCCGATGCCATTTCGGCTTTCGTTGAGTCTCACTGGTACCAGTGACCATGAGCGTCTTTTTAGGTCACGATAGAGGTTTGTGTTCCCCCCATTCTTCTCTATATAATCAATAATCCATTCTTTTCCAGAACTCCTCAGTTAGCAACATTACACGAATGCGATTGTGCCAACTTTGTCAAAAATAGCGACTTTTGTGCAATACTACAGCTATTTCCAGACTCTCCGACGACGAAGAAGACCAAGATTAATCCGGAATCTTTTTGTTTCTCCGGTCTGATAACCTCGTGAATGAACGTTTCGGCAATGTTGCGTCAAGCTTGCGAGTAAAATTCCTACGATTTCAGTTTCCTCGGAGAATTGGAAGACAGAAATCCCAAGAGACTCGCGGTCCATTCATTTCATCATGATCTCCAGCAGCTCGAATGCCATTCACCCACGATGAAGCTCAAGCCCCGCCCTCATATAATGGGGGATCGTTCCTGGATCTTCGTCGTTGCGCCATGTTTTCTCGTCTTCTTCTGTCCATACTGTGGGTCGGAGCCGCGTGCGCAGCTCAAGGAGGGGTAGTTCTGAACTCAGGCAGAAGGTATATCGTTGAGTTAGATAACAATCCGGTCTTTGGAGCAAATGTACGTGGCCGTTTGACTAAGAGAACTTCGATCACCAAATCTCCGCAATAGGTTCACGAACCGCTGTACTCTGCACTCAAGAGTCGCCATATTGGGTTTAAAGTTGACAAGGAGTTTCGCTCTCAAGGTTTATTCGTCGGTGCAGCCTTGACTCTGAACGTGAGTTACACTGACTTCACGATGACTTTTCCCAGCTGACCAATTCGCCAGACCTCGGAGGTGCTTTCTGTTGGAGAATTCGCTTACCTTTTTCTTACCAATTGACTTCGAAGAGCATCGCGGCACTTGAGAATGTACCAGGGGTGATAGCAGTACGCCCTATTCGAAAGTTTTCTCGTCCCGAGTAAGCCGATATAGCACACCCCGACTGATCATGCTATGTTCTGAACGCGCGCTAGACCTATTACAATGACGCCAGTGGATTTACAAAAGGCTGACGTCCCCCTGGTGGATTCTCAGGGTTCTCATATCATGACGGTTGGTCCGGTTGTTTATTCGGGACACATATTTCTCAGCTTCAACAGGGTGTCGATAAGCTTCATGCAGAGGGTATAACAGGGGAAGGAATACGAATTGCAATGTGCGCATGGGTCCAAACCATTTCGTGATGTATCATCTTGACCTGAACGTTCAGCATTGATACCGGTTCGCACTTTCGCAATGGAAAATTCTAGCAGCGGTCATATTCTTATTTCACAGGCGTCGACTACTTGCATCCGGCTTTGGGAGGCGGATTTGGACCTGGTTTCAAGGTGGCTGGGGGGTATGATTTTGTTGGTGATGATTATAACGGTGCGCCGAGTTCGGTTCACGGGTGCCTTGCCCTGACAATTGCCAAGGTTCGAATGAGCCTGAGCCTGATCCTGATCCCTTGGACCAGTGCTACGGCAAGTTCAGACGTATCTTGATATTGTCTTTCTCTCTTTGACACTTCCATGTCTAGGCCATGGGACACATGTTGCGGTAGGAAGCCTCACCCTATGTTGGGTTGCATGCCACTCAATGAACGACAGGGAATAGCTGTTGCTGATCCCAATAATCCAGCTAATATCAGTGGTGTTGCTTACTCTGCAACTATCAATGCGTACAGGTATAGCCTTTTTCAATCCCTAGCTGGGTAAACCTTGAAAGTTCGTTACAGGATCTTTGGATGTAGCGGCGATTCTACCGATGATAGTTCGTACATCACCTCTTCTTGCCTAATGCACGACTCATCTTCGGGTTCCTCAGTTATAGTAGAAGCATTGCTGCGAGCTGTCGACGACGAGCAAGACATCTTAACCATGTCCATCGGCCAACCCGATGGATGGACTGAGGGAACTACCTCAGTTGTCGCTAGTAGAATAGCGGCTAGTGGCAAAGTCGTCACCGTTGCTGCCGGAAACGACGTTCGTGAGATTGCACAAATGCTTTTACTAACTCTAATCTACCTATTAGGGAGGCTCTGGTGCATGGTTTACCTCAGCTCCTGGGAACGGCGTCGATGTAATCTCTGTCGGAAGTGTCGACAAGTAAGCTAATTACTTATCTGCACCGCATGCTCATCAGCACTATCCTTTCTAGTATCGTGCTCTTCATATACAATGCCACTGTGCATGGTGTCGAGCACAACCCTGTAACTTACTATTCGTTGTCCCCGTTCTCGGTCAATGGAACATTACCCGTCTGGGCAACTTCCAACAACATTTCGATCACGGATGATGCCTGCAATCCGTTGCCGGACAATACTCCCAACTTGACGGACTATATCACCCTGATCAGGAGGGGAAACTGTACTTTTGTGCAGAAGGCAACGAATGCGTATGCCAAGGGCGCGCAGACGATATTGATATACGAGTAAGTTGACCTCATGTTACAGCAACGTCAGGACATTGACGACATGAAGTAACGGAACAGGTTTTGGACCTATCGATGTTGGGAATTTTACCGAAGTGGCCTTAATCCAAGCCGCCGATGGGGAATTTGTGAGTGGTTCACTGTCAATGACCTGAACATGTTACGAGACTTTGTACTAGTTAGTAGAACAAATCGCTGCAGGAGCACCGGTTGCACTGTCCTTCCCTGAACCTGATCAAGGAGGTGCTACACAGTACCCCAATCCGGCAGGAGGTCTAGCCTCAGCGTTTTCAAGGTGAGCATATGAAGAAATACTTACTCAAATGCTCTCGTTAATGTACATGTGTTGAACAGCTATGGCCCAACGAATGATTTCTTCTTCAAGCCCGCGATAGCGGCTCCTGGGGGAAATATTCTCTCTTTGCTTCCTTCTAATAAAGGCTCCTATGGAGTAGCATCGGGAACGAGTATGGCTACTCCTTTCGTGGCTGGAAGTGCTGCATTGATCCTCTCTCAACTCGGGAAGTCCGTGGACATGCGCACTCTTTTGGAGACAACTGCAAGAATCGTACCCAATCAGAATAATGCGACCGTCGCCATTCCTGAGACCGTGGCTAAGCAGGGTGCCGGGCTATTGGACGTCTATAATGCAATTCATGGGACGACCAATGTGTCACCAGGCGAGTTGTTGTTGAACGACTCCACGTATTTTGTGCCAGAGTGAGTTTTAATCCCTTACTGCTGATTGATATCTTATTGTCTTGGTTAGGCATACCTTCACGGTCAAAAACGTCGGCAGTGTCAACAAGGAGTACCAACTGAGCCACGTCCCCGCCGGCACCGCACTAACAGTGAATGCTGTAAGTCCTTTCACGCCGAACGAAAGGAAGTAGTGCTGACGTCGAAACCCCAGGGGACAATTTTCACGAATCTCGGTTATGTACCTCTCACGAATGACTCTATCGCCGTTGACCTTAGCACCTATTCCTTCAATTTGGAGCCAGGACAGTCGCAAAGTGTGGTTGCTCGCTTTACAGCGCCACCAGTAAACACTAGTACCTTCCCGCTGTATTCTGGCTTTATCCAAATCGATGCCTTGCTAGACAACGGCTCGAACGAGACCACACATGTTTCCTATCTCGGACTAGCCGCATCTTTGAAGGACAAGGACACCCTGGACAACACAAATGTTACTTTGGGATATCAGATCCCCGTGGTCCTCGAACCGTCAGGAGACGCACAGACGACACCCAGGAACTATACATTCTCGATCGTGAATGGAACATTGGACTTTCCGACCATTCAAATGAGGTGTGTAGACCCGGCAATAGATATTCATTTTGCGTTCTGATATAGAGCCAGATTGGTCTTTGGAACGCCTCAGCTTCGTTTGGACCTCGTTTACGCCGATTTTACTCTTGAGAACGCGACCACTGTCGACACTCTCGGTCTGTTGACTGAATACGATTGGGTCTCTCGTAACAATGAGGTATGTGGCGCTCTAGATACGAAGACTAGCCGCTGAAATCGAGGCAGAATGACAATTTATCCTATTTTTTGCCCTTCCCAGAGCCTCTGTTTGACAATGGGACAAGCTGGGCGCCAAATCAGACGTACAAGATCCTCGTAAGGTCTTTACGAGTGACAGGAGACCCGTCAAAGGAAGCAGATTTTGATTCTTGGTTGAGTCCAGCGATAGGCTACTATACTGTAAACGCGACCACCTCTACATAGACACCTGTATTATGCTGTAACCGAGACTAATCCAAAGAAATGGGATTCGGCCACATACATAAACCGACCACGTGACCGTGACAATAAAAGCGACTTGCGCGGTGTTTGTTACCCACTTTCTTGACTCACACTCGCGATGCCTTCGATGGCTGGTTCCAAACGAAAGGCGGAAACCTCGTCCTCCACTCCCGTTACAAAAAGACCACGACAAACAATTCAGCATTTCTTTTCACCCAAAGTACCTGTATCATCCAAGAGCGAAAATCAAGCTTCAAACGACCCAACCCATGTTGCACTAAACACTCAGCAAACACGTATATTGAGAATGGTAGTCGACGAGGGAAAGAGCTTATTCTTTACGGGTGCTGCTGGTGTGTCTATGAATAGTAATTCTCATTGAAATTAGAAGACCGACCAGATCTCAGGAACCGGCAAATCGCTTCTTCTTCGAGCAATCATCAATGCCCTTCGCAAGAAGTATGCCAAAGACAAGGATGCGATCTCGATTACAGCCAGCACGGGGATGGCATCTTCCAACATCGGCGGTACGACACCAGCACTCGTTTGACTGCCTATCCTCACCCATACCTTTGTTTATCAAGGAATGACGATACATTCATGGGGTGCGGTAACTCCAAACTGCCAGGACATGGACTCAATGATCAAATGTATACGAACATGCAAGCCAGCATTGCAACGGTGGAAGAAGACCAAAGTTTTGATCATCGATGAAGGTGCGCAATGCTCTGTATTTAATTAGTCGTTGTCACTGAGCTGGATCCGCCAGTCTCTATGGTAGACGGACTTCTATTTGAGCAGCTCGCGGAGATTGCTACAAAGTTGCGAAAGAAGACGGACAAACCGTTTGGAGGGTTGCAGGTGCGTAGTTGAAGTAAATTTATGGGTACCCTGGGCTCATTGTGCCTGCTCATCAGCTCGTGGTATATAACTTTTCGTGGTATAAAGTATCAAGTACTTGACTCATGGTCGACGATCGCAGGTCACTGGTGACTTTTTCCAACTCCCACCTATAACGAAGAACAATGCAGAACCCACTTTTGCTTTCGAGTCTCCTGCATGGAAGAACACGCTGGAACACACCATTAACCTGACTCAAGTTTTTCGACAAAAGGATACAAGTAAGAGGAGCATGCTTACCATCATTGAACCCCGTCTCTAATGACCGTTGCCCAGCATTTGTTTCAGCTCTCAACTCCCTCAGGGAAGGAGCACCTAGCGAAGAATCCATCGCCCTTTTCACGTCTCTTTCCAGGCCTTTACCACCCAGCCCCATAGCCCCAACAGAACTCTATCCTCTCCGTCATCTAGTTGCTAATTCAAATGCTAAACGACTCTCCGAACTGAATACTCCACTTGTGACCTTCGCTGCCAGGGACAGTGGCACCAAACCTGGCCTTCTTAACAACTTACTCGCTGAAGAGAAAGTGACCCTCAAGATTGGTGCCCAAGTCATGCTCATCAAGAACGTGGACGAAGTCCTCGTTAACGGTGTTGTGGGCAAAGTCATCGGCTTCTATTATCCGTGGCAGCTTGTGGGCACGTATAGTCCGAATGTCAAGTCCAATGGCTCAAAACCACCAAGCTCAAAGGGCGAGGAGGTGAAGCCAAAATCCGAGGGGAAGTCATTCTATTCTGCGCCTGCCGCTGCCTCTTCTTCTGCCTCCCTCCGCAGTACGCCTATCACCCAAGAAACCAAGAAGAACGGTGCGCTTATGCGAAACGTTCTGCTTTCCGAAGATGGCAAAACACCGGTCATTGATACTTCGGGGGAAGGCGACAAGGAGAACGGCGATGTGAAGCCTGGTGCCAAAGGAAAAGGGAAGGGAGTGGTCCTAGACACGGAGAAGTATCCCCTGGTCCTCTTCGAATACTCTTCACAAGACGACTCAGGCCGAAATCTCACTGAAGCTGTGTTGATCAAGCGTGACGAGTTCAGAGTAGAAGATGCCGAAGGAAAGCTTTTGGCGAGGCGTGTTCAATTGTGGGTCATGTAGCCACGATGCTTTTCATTTTACTAACGAGGATGCTAGGCCGCTTATACTTGCATGGGCGATGTCAATCCATAAGAGCCAAGGTCAAACATTACATCGGGTCAAACTAGACCTGAACAAAGTTTTTGAGCGAGGGCAAAGCTACGTGGCACTCTCACGAGCGTCCTCTCTAGAAGGGCTACAGGTGATTGGCTTCGATCCTAAGAAGGTGAGGTTCCCTACTGCGAGATCCGAGAACCCACTTAACACATGCATTCTAGGTCATGGCGCACCCCAAGGTGGTGGAATGGAGTAAATCCCTGCAAGAACATACCTGCAAATCATGACGGACCCTGTTTTCACGAACGAAGGAGTTTAGGATACCTCTTCGGATCCAGACATTTCACGAATGCCGACGACACTGCGACTGTATTTATCCTTATTTCATAAGTATTCCAGCACACACTACCTGTTCGGGTTACCCAAATCGCCCCTAGTAATTGATAAAATATTGTGCATGTTCCACTAAATACGCCGTACATAGATGTTTAATGTAACAGTGATCTACTTTTCTCGTGAACTTGGGATCTCCACCTCAAGATACGGCTCTCGGAAGGAGTGATAGACGTCTTCTTCCTTTTGAGATTTGGCCTAACATCTTCATCGCAAATGGTCAGTACTGGTTCTGCTGGTAATTCGTTCGCGGTTCTGAGCCCCAATGAAGCGGTTGAGGCCTCTGCCAACAATCCATCTCGACCTAAACCATTCTCTGACCCAACGTCAACATGGTGACTCTGCTTCCGGGGAGAAGGAAACACATCCATCACCTCAACATCTTCACCCTCTAGAGCTGCCGGCCGTAACGGGACAACGTCTTCATGATCCAGAAGACCAGACCATACCCGTTCGCGGCTGTCATAACTCGCCTTGATCGCATAGTAGTTCTCGCTCGCATATCCCACAAGCAAGACCAGCTCGCCAACATCAACTTCGAGATAATGCCCCATGCGGTCGATGCCATTTTCTCGTGTCCACCCAAGTGCACCACAACCGACTCGAACGGCACCGGTCCTACGAAATGCGACTCGAGCGGGGATTCCGAAATGGATCTTGCCAGCTTTTCCACCGAGGAACATGACCGATGAAACAGATGAAGGAATGGGGCGGTCGACAATTTCTGGCCACCTAGAGATGTCGTCCACCGACAATTCGACAATGTCACCTCTGTGAACGAGACCGACCTCAGCCAACGAACTGTCGGCGGTGAGTTTAATCCCGAATAGCCATCCGGGCTTTTTCGGAATCTGGTTGTTCGTGATGAAAATAACGTCTCCTTTTGCGAGCGTGAGGCGCATGCCAGACTTGTTTTTAGTTAGTATGAATGGAAGCAACGCCCGCGAGAATGGAAGGACTCACGTTCCGACAGCCCTTCCTGCTGATGACTTGTGCAAAATACCCACAGTTGTGTAAACCCATTCCCTTGACCGACAGTGGTCCAAGAGAGAGGCATCGTAGTTCGTAATCCTCCTCAGAGTTGGGCATCAGGTTTGGGGTGTGTATGGGCGTACGACAAAATGAGTCGCTGTTTGAGAGGCCTTTAGACTGAAAGCAAATAGTGATCTGGCTAGTTGCTCCATGCGTTGAGTTTGGACTAGTCCCTCGATAAGGTGTAGAAGACGGTAAAGGAGAGTATGATTGGATTTTAGGAGGGTCGGGAGTAGGAGATGCATAGGGAATCGGAGTCTCACTAAGGGCCAAATCCAAATATCCGGTGCACAGCTCCTGAGCTTAATGTTCGTGAGGAAGTTCTGCATCTTTGGAAATGAGAAGTAAGATTCATTCTGCCCGTATGATGCTTCATCTTAGCATTTCAGGGCTCAGAAGGCCATGTCAATGTCCCTGCACTGTTTCGACGTGAGCTCTACTGGCTGTCAAGATGGATCGCAGAACGGCCACTTACTACGTGAAAGTCTTCGCTCCCGTGAGGAAGATCCCGTGACGTACACCTTAGCCATGTAACTCGAGCTTCTGTTGACAGAGAAGACTGAAAATGAAGCCCCGCTTCTTGAGATGTTGTACTCTGGGCAACATAGTAGAGGGTGATGCACTCTATAGTGTAACACAAGGTCATGCTCGCCCAAGAATGCCGGAGAGTAGTCTTCGCTTGCTTGTCCAAGAAGCGAAAAAAAAACCTAGGGACAGCATCTTCGGGAAAAAAGAGGCCATCATCCATGGCAAAGAAAGGAAGGAGGTCCTTTAAGCGCCCGTCACTTGACCCAGACCACAACCACCACCTTCCGTCATGCATCATGCATCATGACCGTATACTCGAAATGCGACATTCTGGCTATGCTGAAATATGGGTAAGAATAAGATACTAGCCTTGTTTTCGTTTGGTTTTGACTGTCAAGTGTAGCTCAAACGCAGAGGCTTTGTGCAGAACTTACCCTCTTATCCCATACGTGTGCACGTCAAAGACGACAGCTGATGGTGTCTAGCGTGGAGGAAAAGATTTACTATATTTTGGGACTGTTTCCGGCAGGAGGGTGCCAGTAGTCAATCTTCTTCATCGAGGTACGATCGTAACGGGCTCCGAATGATAGGACCGGTATTCCTTTATAATTGGAGAAGCAAGAAGCTTTTGGTGTTCATTCTCTTTCACAATCCTCTTTCAGTCGCATCGCCTCAGAAAGATGGACTTTAGCACTATTACTGTCAATAATGCGACTGGAGCAGAGCTCTCATACCTCGATAGCGGCGCACCTTCGCGAACATGCTACACGACAATTTTTGCAGTACATGGGATGATTTTTACAAACGGTACATGTCCGAAATGCTCTTTGTCTTGCTCCCTTATTAACGCAACAAGCAGCGATATTTTCCAAGATCGTGGATATTGCAACAACACATGGCATCCGCTTTGTAGCCATCAATCGTCGAGCGTTCCCTGGTTCAACGGCCTACACAACTGAAGAGCTGGATGCCATCACAAGTCCAAACTCGTCACAAGCGGAAAAAAACGCGTTTTTAGAAGCCAGAGGACACGAAATCGCTACCTTTATCGACACTTTCATCCAAGAATTTGATCTACCCCCTCTTTCTGCGGATGGGACATGCGGTGGCGTCGCGATCTTAGGGTGGTCTATTGGTTCTAGTCATGCTGCGGCAGCAGTTGGTAGCTCGTTGACACTGCCCTCTGATGTTCGTGCTCGGCTAGGCAGATATCTACGTTCTCTGATATTCTACGGTAAATTTCTGTCCCATTCTAGCTTTGACCATTGCTCACTATTCGCTAGAAGCTGCACCTATGATCATTGGACTGCCTCCACCACGTCAGTCGTGGCTGCCACTGACCGACGACCAACTACCTCGCGAATCACGTCTAAAAGCCTTTGCTCAGTGGGCCACATCATTCTTTGATCATGGCGACCTTTCGACGCGGGACCTGGACCAGTTGTCTTGGGTGGTGGCGTCTCCGAATCACACTCCAACTTTCTTCACCTTTGGTGCCGACACCCTAAGCGCCATCACAACGTTCGATGACTCGGTGGCGGGTGTAGACGTTCCGTACACCCTCTACCTCAGCGACCAGCTATCGGCTGTTTATCGCAAGGCCTTCTTCAGCAAGGAGGTTGCAGACGGCTTTCCGCATTTGAAGCGGTGTTTCTTGTGTGGAGACAAAACTGGCGCATTTGGTATTGCAGGGTTGTGGGCCGTACAGGACGATGAGAGGTTGTTCGGCGGATGGACTAAGATCGAGTACAAGCTAGCTGAAGGGATCAACCATTTCGTCAGTTCTACTTCCTTATACACTTCCCGCAAAGACTAATTTCTGCCAGGTGCACTGGGTTGATCCTGAAAGAGCGGTACAACTATTCAAGGAACTGCTATGACCATAGTAAAGACTTTAACGGCTATCATTGTTCCATCGCACTTCTTTCGACGCGTACTCGTACATATTATTGTATTTCACTGGCCTATTCATGCTTTACACTCCAAAAGAATATTTCTTCACCCTGTTTTCGTGGAGAATTCGCCCAATATTGCAATATGGCTAGGACGAAGGTAGAAGTTAGCACCTACTTCGAAGCTTGCTTCGGGATACGCACTCGCTAGGGAAATGGGCATTTGGAAGCCCGACAACCTTCTCTCTCTCAATGTAGTCGCTGTCGGCCTCCCCAAGAATCGTGTTGATCTCAAGATGAGCGGATGAGTACCAGATATAATCGAGGACCCCATTGAAATGAGCGACATAATGTGTCCAAGGGAACCTTTCCTTGCCATCGGTGGCATTGGCGCTTCTGATACCTAAGTCGTGGTTCATTCCTTCGCTCGTGAAACGACCATACGAACAATTCATGAAGTCTGGATGGTCCTTTGGAACCGACCCCGACGACAAGAATTCATACACGCCAGAGTCGGGAAGAGAATTGAAATCTCCGCATAAGATGACTGGCGTATCCAACGAACCTGCGTTTCTCATCCTCGCAATCTCTTCTGTCAACAGACCGACTTGTACGAGCTTGACATCTTTGAATTTGGGATCCCAGAAGATATGAGTGTTGACGAGGAGAATGTGTTTTCCTGTGGTCAAGCTTTCAAGCAGACACAAGACGGCGATGTTGCCTCTCGACAGTAACCTTTCACGGACATCGTTCGACGTTTTCAAGTCCTGACGCTGTTGAGCTAGGTCGGTGTACTCGATAAACTTCTTCTCTAGAAGCCGGTATCTTGAAGGCAGGCGGTCAATGGCAATTCCTCAATTGCTATAACGTGAGCAACGCACCTATTCTTCCTGAAAAACACCGCACACCCATCAGTAGGCCTAATCTTCTCTGCTCCCATCGTCTTTGCCCATGCTGGGCAGTAAACACCCTCGTAATCCTCCTTCCCAAGCCCAGGAACAAAGAAATTCTCATAAGCTGCCCAGTCGACCTCTTGGAGGCATACAAAGTCACAACGATAGTGTACTATCTCCTCCAGGATACGCTGTTTCCGGGACTTCCATGCTAACATGTCTCGAGGAACGTAAGGATAGAGATTTGGTGATGCGTATTGTTCGCAGAGAATATTGTAGCATAGCACAGTAAAGGAGTCATTAGCTGATGACTTGGGTGTTAACGAAAGAAACCTGCGCCCTGTAACGGACGATGAAGGAGGTTCGTTCAAAGACTGTTGACAACTAAGTGATTAGGTCTTCATGGTTGTAGTTGACGAGCAAGATAACCGCACCATAACGATACTGCAACAGCTCACGATGACAGTCAGAAGCACAGAAGCTTATAATAATAGTAAGCAGAGATCAACACAGTCACACCCGGCCAGGGACTCGTGGTTATTTCTATCGTAGTCTACAGAATCGGATGCATATGTACACTACTAAGTAACTGGTAAAATCCAAATCTCAAGGAAGCCGGGTCATAACATCCTCGGGTAGTTAGAATCTGTGCAGTCGCTTCTGTTGAGCATGCGCCAAAATTTAACCAAGCTCAAGCACTTACCTCGCACAAATTTCCAGCTCGCAGCCTAAGCAAGTGCACGACGCTACATGCACGGAACTTTTCAACTCTGTAACCACGTCATCCATAGTTCCATCACCACAGAATGGTGCATAAACGACCTGCAATGCTCCTGTATTGCTTGAACGGGAGCCTCGAGCCTTTACGACGGCAAGGAGGTCAAGAACATCCACGTCAACTTCCATCGTGAGTTGGTACAAAGACGGGCATAGCGCAACGTCTCTTCGCCCAAATACAGGCTGCGTGTTGGCATCCACAGGCTTGAGAAGACTCAAGGCTAGAAGGAGATTGCTTTCTTCGGTGTCATTGCTTTCTCCACTTTCGTAAACATGATGGCTATCATATTGCACGATAAGCCTGACGAGATGAGGCAGTCTGTACAACCATCGAATAAGGAATGGAATGTCACCGGGACCTAAACAATGCCGGAGTTCGAGGGTGTGTAAATGGACTGGGATGAACGACGGATGGCTCCATTGTGTAAATAGACCACGACACGACCGAATTTCCCTAGCGTGCCACATCGAAGGGGTACTTTCGGTGTTGGAGATGGAAAGGGTTTGAAGCGCTGGGGCGCAGATATGAGCAAGACATTCGGGGGTGTTGGGAGAGGTGGATTGCGATGCGCAGAGTGTGGAGAGGTTGGGTAGATGTACATCGCGGCGATTATTGTCAATACGAATGCTGATACAACCGATGTGTAGTTCTGCAAGCTTTGGGGTCCGCCTAAGATACGATAAGACGTCGTGTTGGGCACCGTCGGTCCTGCGAAGATAGTGGCCAACTGGGTATCTTTCATCTTGCGCAGTGATCTTTAGGTAGGTTACCAAGGGAGATAAAAAGCCAGTAACCCATTTTGCATTCGACACCTTGTCAACGGTGAGGGAACGAAGGGACGACTGGGGGCTGTGCTCCCCATCAAAGAAAGCATCAGCAGTCTCCTTCTGAAGTGCCTCTCGCCAACTTGATCCCTTCAATACCAACACCTCGAGCGACGGGAATTGGTCTCGCCTCGTCCCCTGCAATGACAAAATGGACACGTCCGCAAATTCCCAATTCCGCGCCAACGAAAGTAATTTCGGTGGTAGGGACTGAACACCAGACACTGTCACTGACAGTGGCGCCTCCCTCGCCTTCGTAAGATGGGAATCCAGCCGCTTACTTTTCTTGGAGACCTGGATAATGCCCCAAAGCCGAGGTGTTGAATCTACCACTGATTTCCAATGACGGCACGTATGGGAGAGTTTTGATATGAGAGTTGTACCCCATGCATGAATACCAATCTCGAAGATGCGAGCCAAAATTTCGGGAGGTAGAGTATCCATGAGGCGGCGAAAGCGTCGATGGAGGCGGTTTAGCGAGGTAAACAATGTCCGCGCTTATATATGGCTGTCAGTGTAATATCCGGACACGAACGGGACCGTGCTTGACGACGGTGAGCACTGAGCAGACTGCATGACATTGTCGGAGTCATTTCGACGCGGTGGTTGGCGGTTAACGCGTTAACACCGGTCGTAACCCTAACAAGCGCTGGTAGAATTCTAGGGTTACATATTCTCTCACCACTCATTGAACTTGTACGGATTCACGTTACAGCTCTACTTGTGTCCATGTTGCTCCCATGACCTTTTCACCCGGCCTCAAGGATTACCGGAACACGTCTTCTACACCCTCTATCGTTAAATGACACGCATCGTTTTTGTGCGTCTTTTATGAGTTCGTTGAACTTTTCACTGACTCGGATATAGGTTACTGGCGCATCCGGTTACATAGGGTCAACCGTATGCCAACAATTGTTAGAAGCTGGCTTCCATGTACGAGGGTATGATCCTACTTCTCGCCATCGAACTTTTGCTGAATGACTCGACAAACCAGAACTGCTCGCGGGGAAAAGGTCGAACACCTCCGACAGTCTTTCACTTCGTTCAGCAAACGCTTTGAGGTCATAGAGATTGCTGACTTGAGTCGAGATCGAGTTGGGTGTGGGATGAAAGACGTATGGGCATTAATTCACCTTGCATATTACATCCCTCGGGGTGAGAGACCGCAGAACATGATCGCGGTGAATGTCGAGGACAGTAATCATACAACCGGGAGACTGACGTTAGAACAGGGAACCATCGAGGGCTCTATGAACATCATCAAAGAAGCAGAAGCTAACGGAGTCAAACATGTTGTCGTTACTGGGTCTACAGCTGCAGTATATAATTCCCAAGGAACATGGAAACACGATGGTAAGACTTCTCGTTTATTTAACGACCATACCGCTAACAGGTTACGCAGACTGGAACCCAATCACCATAGAAGAGGCTATCAGCCGAAACAACTTCTACGATAGTTACTGCGCTGCCAAAAAATATAGCGAACTCGCGATCTGGGAATGGGCAGAAGCGCATCCTGATGTGGAGGTTACCGTCGGTACGCCTTTTGTTTTGTTTTTTTTTCCAGCATTAATTAGGCTGATTTGTCTTATATTCAGTGAGTCCTCCAGCTGTATATGGTCCATGGCCAAAGGACCTATTCTTGCCGTCTCCAGTTTTCCCGTCCATGATACCGGCCATCTGGAACTTAATCAAACCCAACGGTCGATTCACATCTTCCTCTGGATACGTTGACGTGCGAGATGTAGCCAAAGCGTTGATTCTTGCCATCACCCATTCTGTTCCAACTTCTCGGATTGGCAGAAAGCGATTGGTGTTTGTGTCGCCTCATGCATTCGATTGGCCTAGATCAGTCGAAATTCTAAGAGAGAAACGACCTACTTTGAAAGACAGACTTATTAAGGCTACGCCCAGTAAGCCAGTAGAACGCCCTTACGTCGACTTCAGTCGGATTGCGGAGGTTCTCGATATGAAAAAGGAAGATTTCTATTCTTTCGAACAGGCGAGTATTTGATTCCAACGTGTTTCCTGCTGTTAATTAATGATGCTTCATATAGACACTCCTAGATTCTGTCGATAATTACGTCGAACTCGAGCGGCAATGGATTTTGAACGGGCATGCAGTGAGGCCACCGCAGCCGTTTGGTGCCTCAATACGCCAACAGCTGTGAAATGATGTATTGTATGTATAATAGTCTTCTGTCAGCGGCCAAGAACAATATACGTGTTTGATTTATATTGATTTGAATGTCAGGACCCGCAAACACATTTGCGACTGGAGAACCGAATGCAAGTGTTGTCAAGCCAAATGCATGGCAGGCGCATCAATATTGCTTACCTGAAGCAGGCCGACACTTCGCCAATCGACACACATCTTATGCAGTCCCGCTCGCGCACTCTAAGTACGGCAAAGATGAATAGATATAAGTCTGCGGACGCTAGTATGGCAGACATGATGCAATTATCTGCAAATGGTCTAGGTGCGTGTTACACAGTATCTGAAGATATGTGTTGCATCTCACAGTTCACTACATACCTGATAGGTAAGAGTCATAGTTCGGCCTCCGTATCTCAGGATCAACGCCATAGGCTGGTCGTAGTCTGTCTATTTTTGCGGTGACTGTAATGACGAGGCTCTCGATCTGCGGATCGTCGGATACAACCCGCTCATTTATACTGTCATGAACGGGATCCGACTTTGCTTTAGCGAGTCGCGAGACTTGGGGAATGTGCACGGAGAATGCCTTGGATGTTGGACTAGGTAGCTGAAACTCTTTCCGTGAGCAGGTTCCAGGCTTCCGCTTCCTTCGAATAACCCATATCACAGAGAACGTGCTTTCAGGAAATTTGTACTATGGGTCGGCTCTCATTTCGCCACGGTGGCCGTCAAGAACGAGATGGGACGTGGTGCAAACAGACTAGTAAAAACACCGTAATTAACATTGCCAATCAAAACACGAGGTCCAGGTTGCACCCTACTCAGACCGATTCGGTGCCATAGTTATGGCATCCATTCATTACCTGCCAAATTCCAGGTCAGGTTCATCATGCCCCCAATTCTCAGCGAAAAGCTTTAATTCTGCATGAACGCTGGGCAGGCGCAAGTCTCCGAGACTTCCCCTCTCATAGAGGAACACGTACCGCGAGCCTTCGACTCATGGACGAAGGACCGCCCTACCCAATTGCCTCATACGTGTGTGCTGGTACTTGTGGAGTACGTCATTTCAATGTTTGCTGGTTCTCCATATTCTCTATTGATTACACAGAATTTCAGATGTTCCTATGGGATCTTATTGTCCATCTGGAAGAAGAATACAGGCTCTTCTTGAAGCGGAGGATCAGGTTACCAACAATTGTTTACTTTTGGTGCAGGTAATTTTCGTTTATGTATATCTATATCGCTAGCATTTCAAACGCTTCAATGACAGATTAAATACCCTGTTCTGTGCGGTGATTGGCACAATATTCTTCAGTCAGTTACGGCCACTGGTCAGGTTTCGCTATAGACGTTGACATCCTTCACAGCTGCTCCACTTGGCGAACGGTGTTTTCTTGTGGGTAGCATCATGTTTGGTGCTTTGCCCTCCATCGTAACGTCTACTTCTCTTCTCCTCTTTCTCTGTGTACGTGCGTTCTACATGGAAAATCGCCGAGTGATTGCTGCCTTTACGGGTTCCTTCCTGGTTGTCATGGCCTCTTCGGTCTTCATGCCGTTTTTGGGTGTCGGGAGAAAAGCCACGCCCACAAGTTCATATTGTACAGTCATCCAAACGAACCTCTGGCTCAATCAAGTACTAGCCTCGGCGCCGTTGGTCAACAATTTGGCCATTTTCTTCGCTATTTCGGTCAAGCTCATACCTCTTAATGACGGGGATGGAACTCACCGAGGAGGGATCGCAAAAATTCGTCGCACATTACGAGGGAAACACTTACCTGAGTTTTCGCGAAGACTTTGGTGGGACGGCCAGAAGTATATACTGTGAGTGGTGTTTCACCCAAGGATGCTTATCCTAATTCTCTAACACAACTGTAGGGCATATGTTATCACAACCATCATAATCCTTGTCATCTCCTCCATAGGCACTCTTCCAGAGATCTATGGACTGATCGCTGTGGCACCACATACAGCCATCCAGAATTGTATGATCAGCTACCTATTTCGTAATATCAGAGCCGCTCTGTCGAATCCGGACCGGGATGTGGACGTTACTACCTTGAGTATACTTAGTAGCTCGGGAATGTATTGAAGAGCCAAACTGGAAGGCGTTCAGTTGTTCAAACTCCGTTGATCTGTGCGTTATATTGGGATTTAAGAAGTCGCACTGAATTGATTGATTTTTTCAGCGCCCGCCCTTCGCGATCGCGCCTCCGAATTTTGCATCCTCTTATGACGCAGAACAAATTCGTGAGGATGCCCCCATAATGAACACAATTCAGCAGCCCCAAGAAACTAGGGAACGCTCGTGACTAGTAGTGAGGCGCAAAGCGTTCTTCTCAAGTCGGCGAAGTTGTCAAGATATTGACCTAGGATATGCTCACAAGCTGTGCAGGTTTTAAGTATATAGGCTCTCGATAGAACTCCTAGTATAGATGGTGTATACATGCTTGCCACCAGTCAGACATCCAAAAGAATAGAAATATTGTACTGGCAAAATTGTTCAGATCCGCGAGGAATGCCTGCTAACCACCCATAAAATTGTTTGCTCTCCTCAGGAATCTTACTTCGTGGAGCAGAGGGGGGTCTATAAGACATGCTCCCACCCAAATTTCTGGGCAGAATAAGTTACGATATTCAGGAAAATTTACCGTCATCCTTAAATTTCCTTAAATGTGAGTGCCGCCGCTTATCAATGCGGTCTCGGCTGAAGTTGTGTGTCCGGAGTCAAGTCACACCGTGACACTGATATGTGAGACTCCGAGCGTTGAGTTGTGCCCTAGATGAATTTGTAGCTTTAGTAACTCTGAATATAGCTCAACTGACATTTTTTTCACTCCAATAAATGCCTCGAAATGAGCACAGTTAGTGAACGTGTGTCCGGATCAACATTCCATAAGGTGTGAGCGTAAAAAGTGCATTACTAGATTTAACAGGACACGCGCCGTAAGGCGCGAGCCGAACTTGCTGCCCTTAAATTTCCTTAAATCTGACGTCAAATTTAACGCTTACCCTAAATCTGTACTTTTTGCGACTTATTTCACTTATTTATCTCAAATATAACAGATTTCATTGCGGGGACATTAGATTTTTGGCCTAAATTGATAGGGTTCAATATATAGTCAAGTTCCATGGATTTTCGGTGATGTAATGTACATAGCAAACTACCTAGTACAGGACAGCAAAGAGGACAAAAGGGAAGGCACGCAAGCGCCATCAAAGCGCACAGAAAGACGCGCGCAAAGCCTGATTTCTGACAGCAATTTACGAATCCCTAGAATATTTTTGAAAAACTCCAGACTTTTGATGGTGTTTATATCCAAACAAAGATGACGCAAGCGCTCCACAACTCCCCTGCGCCCACATGGCGCCCACACAACGCCCACATGCACTATGGAATTCGTACCGTTCCAGACCGTTCCCTTCTCCCATGATGTTCAGCCATATTTCTGACCCATGTCGAACATAATCAAGGAATTATTCGTCAAATCAGATGCCTTGCCAGATGCTATGGACCTTCCTCAACCACTGTTCAGTATGTACACCTCTCATATTTGGGATTTGGCGCCAATAATCGTGCATAGTACAGTTGCCAGCTTGCCAACGCCATACACAGGTGCAATTCAGCCTTTATTAGCTGGAGGAGACCATGAGTTCACTTGGAAACGGTCTGGAGAGGGTATAAAAGGAGACTGAACCAGAGGTGAGTCCTGTGTGTTCCTGCATGGCAAACGATAACCCTGACCATATTTCCCTGCAAGATCTCGAAAGGCTCCTTCGTAGGGCACCCCGTGCCTCCTACTGGTTTGGCCTTTCAGATAAGCACCCCGTTATACATTCTACCGGCGCTCGTCGGATGTTACATCGTTCACCAACTCCTCAACCATCTACATCTTCTCAACCATCTACATCTTCTCAACCATCTACGTCTCGCAACCGAGGATATACCTTATCTTCCACCACGCCTCCTCCCTCAACTCAACCTCGGACCCCTGCCAATGCAGTGCCCCCAACTGCACTGACTCCCAGTCTAGGGCCTCCTCCTCCGTATGGACCACCGTACTACCCACCTGCACAATTCCATCCTCAACCTTTCAATCCTCCGCCTTATCCTCCTCCACCTTACTGGATGCCTGGCCATGGTATGCACTATGGTCCTCAGTTTGGTGTTGGTCACTATTACCCTCCTGAGGCTCGCGCCCCTGCTGCAAATCCTCAAACACCGCATCCTCCGCCACTTGATAGTGAGTTGTTGATTATTCTTTTCCTCTCGTGGTACTTACTTGTCTTTCAGTGACAATGATTACTGTATCACTACCTCAGGACAATGGTGTTCGCACTCAGATCCAGATACCCTCAAACATCCCCTTTTCCAACTTCTTGTCCCGTGTCTGTCATCCTAGCAGACTCAATCTCAACCCAGATGAGGCTCGTCTGGGCTACAAGCTTTCTGGTGATCGTGTCCGAGATCCCATTTACGAACTATTGGACGAGAATACCTATCGCGCTGCCGTTACCCGGACTCTGGAAAGCATGAGACGAGCGCGTTCTCGTGCTGTCATTCTTCAGGTGTACAATCTTGTAAGTTGAATCGTATATCAAGTCTATATCATGTTCTCATGCCCTTCAGGATGAAAGAACCTCATGCTCAAGAAACAAGGCCAAGAAACGGAAGGCAGATGATCTTGATGGAATCGAGACTCGTATCGATTTCACTAAAGAGCTTCGGGTTCTTCGTGAGAAGCTCTTTTGTGAACGTCATCGACGATGGTGCTACGTCGATCCAAACACATCTGATCATGTTGAGCTGGATATCTTCCGCCAGACTCTTTGGGCAAAAAAGATTGTATGTTTTTAGTTTCTATTGCATCTTTAATAATATTAACCTATCAACCAGTCAATGGGCGAGGCCAGCTACGATGCTCCACCAAATTCGGAGCCGTTTGACCGTCTTCGGAAACGACCTCGTATGGCAGCAACCCCTTCATCAAGTACCCAAGCAGCGCCGGCAGTTCATGTCCATCTCAACAGCATTCAGGTTACCTCAGATGCGTTGGCCTTGGATCCCTCCACTGTACCTCCTCCGCCTCCACTTCCGCTGCGTCCCATCCGACCTGCTCTCGGTGATCGAACATCTCATTCTGTCAACCATCAGTCTCCGTCACCTTCCCCGACAATCATTGATTTGACAGAATCTGATGATGAGATCAGCTACCCAGAGGTCGGAGACCTCCTCGTCGAACTCCATTCGCTATTCCCACATCGCAACTATCTCCAGTATGAGGATGGATTAGTGGAGCGGGGCATTCGAAACGTTAGGCAGATTATCACTCTCGCTCCCGACTTCTTGACCGATATCATCGGTGTGGCACAGGATGCTGCTCCTTTGATCACTAACTATGCTCATACCCTCGTACGCCGCACTCGAAAGGAGAAGAGTAATGTCGCTGTCCCGGTGAAGCGCGAGAAGGAGAACTAGGTTGCTACTTTTCACTTTCTTCTTGGTTTCTTGGATTGATATCAGACACGCACACTATTGCACGTCACACACTTCCGCTATTATCATTATTTTGTATCTATGTACGTTTACATCATATACAAAGTACAGTTTCTTGCGTTATGTAGTTATGTAGAGTTACATTACATACGAAGTATAGTTTCTTGGGCATCATAGAATACGATTAGCAGCTGTATATAATATATAATGATACATATTGTACAAATGTTGAACTTAGATGTACCCTGAGTCCCGGAACCAACCTGCGGCCTTCACAGGAGTTACAGTGTCGAAGACGGCAGTCCAGAGCATAGTGTACGGATCGGAATCGGGGTAATCTTCAAGCTCCATACGAGCGTAGTCACGATTTGCTCTGACCCAAGCCTTGATGGCAGAAAATGCCTCTTCGATGGGGTTCAAGTCGGGGGAATATGGCGGGAGATATTCCAGGCGCATGCCACTAGGATGAAGATCAGTTCTTGCTCGATTAAAGAGTTCGTTGATCACGTACCGGCCTTCCACAATACCACGCAGTTCCTCTGATTTGTGAATACTCGCATTATCCATAATAATGACGGAGTTCTTCAGTGGAAATGGGTTCATGTTGTCTAGTAGACCCTCAATGAAGGCGTTGAATGATTCGGCGGTGTATGAACGGTTTTGTATATTGAGGTGAAGTATACCATCAAGTGAGAGGGCTGGAAGTATAGAATATCTCCGAAGATTATCAGTCAGGCCAAGATGCGTTACCATTGACATGTACCTTTGCCCTCGAACGAAATAGTCTCGCCGCCGCGCACGAGTACCAGTCACTGACCATCTCCAGCCGCGTTTTGTGGTATTCCGATTACTAGACGCCTCATCTACCAAAACCATTTGATCTGGTCGGTAGTTCTCTGCAATATATCCAAGGAAATTTGCCCTGCGATCTTCGTCACGCTCTTTGGCAGGCCGAGTAATCTAGCAGGATTGAGACTCTATCGCAGACAAGTAAATTAAACAAACCTTTTTACGCGTAAATCCACGCCTTTTCAAAGAAGCTGAAATGCAATGTCCCGTCGTCAAAACGTGCCGACATTCGAGGAGTTTGGATTTGAGTTCGGCGAGGGTCAAATCGGGAGTGTGTTCAATCCAGCTCTCAAGGAACTAGTTTGTCAAGTTAGAGCGAGCAAGCTTGATATAGTGAGGGCTCACCATCATATCAACGCCGTTTAAGAGTCGTGGCCGTCCTCCTCAAGCTCCTGCAGGTGTGTCTCCCCTCAAAATTTGCCTCTTCAGCTTGCTGACCATAGACTGACTGACACCGAGTTTTCGAGCAACTTCCTTCTGCTTTTCGTGAAGAGAGGCAGTGAAAATGATATGTTTTGTCGCAGGAGAATAATATTTGTAGACCATTATGAAGGTAGTATAGCGAGGAATGCGAATCGTCAAGTGAACAGCAGCACAGCACGGCACAGGGCGGCTGGTGGAGTAATTGCGTCATCTTTGTTTGGATATAAACACCATCAAAAGTCTGGAGTTTTTCAAAAATATTCTAGGGATTCGTAAATTGCTGGAAAAGGAAAGGGGTGGGAGGCCGAGAACTCGGGGAGTGATGTGACCGATCGCGTAAATACGGCCAAGCGAGCGGCTACGCTCCAGCCGAGCCCTGCCGACCCCCTCGTGGGAATAAACCCTTAAATCTTTCGACATAAGTGTTATCAGGGGGTATGTATTTCGCTTCAAGTTCTCGTTGATCCTAGCGCCATGTGAACAAATTCCCTGATATGGTATCCCTATTCTTTTCAACTGTATCCCGGGCCGGGCATCCGCAAAAGCTTGGCAAAACCCGAACCGCGAGTCCAAGCGCTTATACTCCCCTTCCTTCTCTTCCTTCTGTTTGTGTCCTTCCTTGATTTCTTGAAAGTGGCAGCTCGCATAAATATTCAAGCAGATATCACTATCTCAAATCTCCAGTATAGTCACCAGAGGTTCACAAGTATGGAACGTTTGGTTATGGAGCCTTAGCCTGGCGGAATACATGCGAATGGAAGGGTATGACAAGCAAGTTGCAAGGGACTGCGAACAAAAATGTGCTTCTGGTTGTCTTGTAAGTCGAAACTCTTTAACCAATGATCATTCGAGTCGAAGCTGATGACCGAAAACAGTTCTAAGTTTATTCGTTCGTAGGAATCCAGGAGTCGACCATGCGCTATTGTCCGAGGACGACCTTACACCTAATACAGTTCACAGAAGTTTGACAACAATCTCTTCCACATGTTCTCGTACTTCCAATTCTCGTATGTGCGGCCGTCATGAATATGATCGTGGGGAGGGGCAATGCTTAAATCAGAGTCCATGATGCTCCATTTTCTCAACTTTCGTTCTTGTCTCAATGGTACAGACAGTCTTCGTATGTTCCTTGTAGCGTTTGTTAAACAACTTTCCATACCTGCTGATCGCACATGATAGGTCACCGGTGGATCAGGGTACATAGGGTCGATGATATGTCGACAGTTACTGGAAGGTGGTTTTCATGTACGAGCGTAAGTGTAACAGACCATCGAAATCAAGCGCTACTGATGGATGCTACAGGACTGCTCGTGGCGAAAAAGCCGAAAATCTACGGAAAACATTCGCGTTGTTCAAAGACCGCTTCGAAGTCATAGAGATTGCTGATATCAGCCGAGATCAAGTGGTGGATGCACTTAAGGGTGTTTGGGCATTGATTCATCTTGCCTATTACATGCCTCGTCCAGATGAGCTACCCCAGGAGATGATCGATGTTGGTTCTGCCTCTGCCTTCTATCAGACAGTGTTGAATGGAACCATATTAGGGAACGATCAATGGATCCCTGAACATCATCAAACAGGCGGAGGCCAATGGGGTCAAACATATTGTCGTCACTGGATCTACCGCTGCAGTGCTCAATCCACAAGGAACATGGAAGCATGAAGGTATGCCCTTTGCGTAGAGATAGCGATAGCCAATGCTCATCATAAATGCGGATATAGACTGGAACCCCATCACCAAAGAAGGAGCGATCACTGGGGGGAACTTCTTCGAAATTTACTGTGCCGCAAAGAAATACAGCGAACTTGCGGTCTGGGAATGGGCGGAGGCGCATCCTGACGTGGAAGTCACTGTCGGTGGGTGGTATAAGTACCCCGCGTAGACGAAGCTCATTACATTTGTGTATAGTGTCTCCCCCGAACGTCTATGGTCCTTGGCCAAGCGAATCCTATTTACCAACGCCAACATTCTCCGCCATGACGCCAGTCTTTTGGAATTTGATCAAGCCTGATGGTGTATTCACTGCCTTCCCTGGGTACGTGGACGTCCGAGATGTAGCCAAGGCACATATCCGCGCTATTACGCATTCAGTCCCAACTTCTCAGGTTGGCAGGAAGCGATTGATATTTCCCTCGCCTCGTGACTTCAGTTGGGCGAGTGCGATTGAAATCCTGAAGGAAAAACGACCAGCTTTGAAGGAGAGACTCATCAAAGCTACCCCTAGCTCCCAATCAATGAGACATCCTCAAATTGATTACAACAGGATCGAGGAGGTTCTTTCCATCAGAGAAGAGGATTTCCATACCTTTGAACAGGTGCGTGGTGTTCCAGTTACGCAAGCCAAGACCTAGTGCTCAGCAGTTGTCCATAGACACTCCTCGATGCCATCGATAACTACGTCGAGCTCGAGCAACAGTGGCTTAAGAGCGGTCATGAAGTTAACCCACCGCCACCATTTACCGTTTGATTGCCGTCACAACGATCGTGTATCCACTTTATGTCTTGGAATCCAGGTCTACAATCTGTGTACCTATTGTGTCCCGGCTCTTACGAACGCCTCATTAACATTACCACAATACTCAACTTTCGAAGTACAATTCACAAGATTCCATGCCAATCGAGGATCCGGGTCAACATTCCTTGTTGAATGGTTTATGGAACGCGTTCAAGTAGGTGACCTGGTAAACTGGTCTGACGAGTTTGTGCTGACTGCTTCATTCAAGTTGACAGATAACTCTGCTCTCCTTTACAAAGCACGGTTATTGACCTGCTTACTAAAACCTACCACAATGGAGCACTGCATAAGGTGAAACTGAGAGTGATCACACATCCTTCGGAATATCCGTCGGAAAAGATACCATTTGCTGTTTGTAGAATTTTCCATCGTGAGGACAGTGCATTTCAGGATTTATCCGAGATTAGCCATCGAACCCAAGCGAATACATTAGAAACCAAAGACCGGGGCAGTCGCCTAAACTGCTCTCGAGCGATCGCCGGCACCTCGAAGCTGACTTACTTAAAAGGCGCCTTGATTCTTGCAGTTCAGACAACATAACTACTTCCCCCTTCACAAACTGAGCATGTCCCAAATAGTTTTCGTGAGTACTTCTTCATTGGATTGCGCTACTTTGTGCTCATGGTCGCGTTAGGTTACCGGTGCATCTGGACACATTGGTTCAAATGTTGTTCATCAGTTGCTGGAACAAGGTTTCCGGGTTCGAGCGTACGTCTACGTTTAATCCTCTACGGCCAGAAGACTAATCAGCATATTAGAACTGCACGCGGTGAAAAAGCGAAAAACCTACGCAACTCGTTCCCATCGTTCAGCGATCGCCTTGAAGTCATAGAGATTGCTGATATCAGCAAAGATCAAGTCGGAGACGCGTTGAAGGCTGTATGGGCTATCATCCATCTCGCGTATTATAAGCCCAAACCGGATGAGAAGCCAGAAGAAATGATCGATGTCGGTGAACAAGCTTTGCAATGATATTGAAGGGCGCTCACAACTCTGCAGGGAACTATTAATGGCTCCTTAAACATCTTGAAGCAAGGAGAAGCCGCCGGAGTCAAGAATTTTGTTGTCACTGGCACTGTTGCTGCGATTTTCAATCCCAAGGGGACGTTCAACCACGACGGTACGTTTGTTGACGTCCTCTAGACATTGCAACTCTCATATCCATGATAGATTGGAACCCCATCACCAAGGAAGCAGCAATCAGCAGCGGCAATCTACTCCAGATCTACTCAGCAGCCAAGACGCTCAGCGAACTTGCTCTTTGGGAATGGGCAGAAGCACACCCTCATGTAGAGGTCACCATCAGTAAGCGGACGCTTGTGTATCTCATTCAACTTACTGACTGAATCATACAGTCAGTCCTCCACCGGTTTGGGGTCCATGGCCGAAGGAATTTGTGTTGCCGACACCGACCTTTGACGCCATGACTCCAGTCTTTTGGAATCTGATCAAACCCGACGGGAAGTTCTTCACCGCGCTTCCTGCTTATGCAGATGTCAGGGATATTGCCCAGGGACATATTCGTGCACTTACGCATCCTGTCCCGACCTCTAAAGTTGGCAGAAAGCGGATTGTGCTCGTGTCCCCCTATCCGTACAACTGGGCGAAAGCTATGCAACTTCTGAAGGAGAAGAGGCCTGCTCTGAAGGACTTGTTGATCAAGGAAACGCCTCCTGATCAAGACATGGTTGCACCACCTGGTGATTACCACAGGACAGAAGAGATTCTTGGAATGAAGAAGGAAGATTTCCACACCTTTGAACAGGTAGGTTTCGGTGCCTTTCTCATTACCGACGACTGATCTCATATGGTGAAACCAGACTCTTCTTGACGGAATCGACAATTATGTTGAACTCCGGGAACAGTGGATTAAGCAGGGACACGAAGTCAATATACCACCTCTGCAATTCTGAGCAATGGTGCTATTACCACTACGATAAAATGTATTCAGTATAGTCAAATACTAATAATTCAGTGAAGCTCTAATTGTGCGAAAACTAACCTATAGCTACTATATATATGCATGACCTCCGAGATCTGAAGTGTCCTTTATCGGGAGCAAATAGAAGATATTCGGGCAGCAGTGACCTGGTGGTTCATGGATGCTGGAGCGCTGAGTTTTGGTGCTTGCATCCTTCGCTTTGTATACCCCTTGCCTGTATGAAGAGGGCTGAGGTAATGCTCGTGCGAAAGCTAAGCCGAATTACTTTTGCCTCGACACTGTTAGTGTCGTGCCCACGCAAGCTAGTTGACTCTCCGACTACATCACTTTGACTTGCGACCGATATCTATAAGCATGGATCACGGAGACCACGGTGGACATGGAGGACATGGGGGACACGATATGCCTATGGGGCCCACTTGTACGATGAATATGCTCTGGTGCGATCCAACGCGTACAACGATAACAACATTGACTTATATTACCCTCTGAATAGGAACACCCAGATCATTGACACTTGCATCGTATTCCCTAGCTGGCACATTGGCTCTACGACTCAATTCGTCTTTTCCTGTATCGCCATTGTTGCTCTCGGCATCTTCTACGAGTATCTTCGTGTCGTCCAGAAGTCTTTCGACCAAAGAGTTGCTCTGTCGCTGAGCAAAGGAAAAAGAACACAAACGAGAAGTAGAAGTCAATCGCCTGAAGTCGAAGGATTGTTGACAGGTCACTCAGTTCTGCGCCCGCCTACTACAGGGTACGTGTCAAAACGACGATGTCTTGAATGTCAGTTCACCCCTCAAAACAGAGTTGTTGTACCGTTTGTACCTCGAGTAATTCGTGCTCTCCTATATGGTGTCACGGTTTTCTTGTCATTTTTCCTGATGCTGGTGTTTATGACCTACAACGTGCGGAACCTTCACCTTCACTTTGAAACTGTCAGTCCTAAACCGTTCTTGTTCAGGCCTACCTCATCCTCGCGGTCGTGCTGGGCGCAGCTATTGGGCATTTCACCTTTGGTGCAACAATCTCTCTCGATGGTGCCGACGGAAAGGGCATGGCTTGTCACTGAGTGTATCGCATTTTGTCTTCCCTTCTCTCTTGGAATTGGTTACTATTCATCTAAGTACAAGGACTAGTACAGTATGCAGCCTGGATTTACACGTGTACCTCTAATAAGTATCTATTGTTACAAACACTATGCTTGAGTCAAATTAAGAATAAGATTATAACGTCCCACAATGTAGATGCATATATCATGAAGAGCCAACACCTGTGTTTGTGCCTTTCTTACCCCTTGGACCGGTCCTAGATCCTCCGCCACTTTTGCCTTGAGAGGCTACATCAGGCTGCGTCGGCTTGTTGATACCGCTATTCTTCCCCTTTGGTTTTCTAGATTGCCTCTTCTGGCCTCCGTCACCGCCTCTTCGCGCATCCTTCTTCGATTTCTCCTCGGCCAAACGTAGCGATTCCGACTCTATCCGAACTCTTTCCTCCTCAGCCTCCCACCACTTGAGAAAATCTTCTTCTTGACGACGCTCTTGTTCTTCCTTCTGGATATCAACCAACGACCGCTTATCATTTCCACTTGTCACTCCTTGGTCTAGCTCCAGCTGCTGAATCGCCACAAACGACATACCCGCAGTCAATGATGGTGGTAGCGGTTGATGCACCGGCGCAGAAACCCATGCACTAGCATTGCTTGATGAAGTACGCCGTGGAATAGAAGGGCTACTTGATTTGGGTGCCAACTTGACAGGTGTGATGACTGGACCTAAACCCGTCTGGCTGGACTGAGAGGGGCGCGGCGGAGTATTGTGTTGGGTCTGGCCTGGTTTGTTGGTAGAACTAGGCTTTCGCGTTGGTGATCCGATGTTCCCGCCTTCAAGTGGAGCCGCGGGCGGTCGAGTTGGTGTAGTTTGTGTTTTCCAAGGCGAACCGCTAGACCTAGCAGGCGAAGGACTTGGGGGTGTGCCAGCGGCGGACTCGAAGGCGGAGGACAGCGTCTTCGAAGATCGGTGTTTGAGAGTATTGAAAGGCGACGTCGTACCTGAGCTGGACGTGACACGAGTCCCAGCTGATGATAATGTACTGCGTTGCGATTCGGAAGCACTTGCTTCTTGTGCGAGTAAAGCACGCATATCAACACTAAGTTTCACTTTGCGTTAGAGCTGATATTGACTGAAACGTTATATAACTCACCGAGGAACTGACGAAGCTTTCCATGCGGGCATGGGGCTAGTTTGGGTCTGCGTGACAGCAGTAGAAGGTAAGGATGGTGACCCTAGATCTAGTCCATCCATATCAAATAGGTCGTCACCTCCAGCGGCTGGCTGGGACGGTACTTGAGCATTGATGATTGGGCTGTTGTTCGTACTAGGCACTCTACCAGCCCTCCGCTTTCCTGAAGAGAGCGAGACACCAAATGATGGTGAAGGCGGGGATAGCTTTGCTTGTGAGGTTCTTCCTTCCCGAGCCTTCTTCTGGGATGCGACACTTGGCATGATGATAGTGGGAATATCTTCGTGTTTGACCCATTCATCCCACTTGCTCATCAGGCCTTTCATGTACGTCCCTCCGCGAACAAAGCCAGCTTTTTCCTCCTGCTTGCATCGAACAAAGGCGGAAAGTTGTTTAACGAGCGATGGAGCTAGGACTTCAAGCATACGATTCTCCAGGAATGTCTCCAAATCTGCAGCAATGTAGCCTTGCACTGACTCCACAAGAGGTTGAACGTTGTAGTGGGTAGCTTCAGCCAGGATATAACACGCATTATATGTATGAAGGAACTTCAGAATCATCCGCGAAGTCAAGAGAATAAGTGGTAAGAGTAGAAGTTCATTCTGAAGAGGTGGTCAGGTCTCGGCGTTAAAGGGCCATGAGATTAGTACCCACCGCAATACTGATCACTTCAAATAAGAACTCGAGTGCCTCGTCCACGGAATTGGTAAAATCTATAAGAGATCAACGACCTGACCATACTGAAAGGGTACTGGATTCAACAAACCTAGAGGCCCAAAAAGATCCACGCTCTCGCCACAGCACAACCATCGCAACACGTATTCGACCACACCCCAACGCATGTGCTTCATATCAACCAACAACCGACCGTCCGCGTTCCATCTGTTCGTTGTCCATATTTCCGCTCCGAGGAATGCTTCGAACAACTCCGATCGTGCACGTAAAACAGTAGAGTGCACGCTGACCTGCTTGCCCTCAGCAAGAAGTAAGATAATATCGGCGTTGAGAACGGGGTATGATAGGCTAGGACTCTGAGCTGCATGATAGACAGCACTCATATCCCTCTTCAGCGTCGGAGTAATTGGACGCTTTATTACACTTTCCATCCCACGTAGCATTTCTGGTAAGTTGAGGAGACGACCGAGAACTTGCAACTCTGACTTGATCTGAATTCCCAACGATGGGACGAGGTTGAGTTCTTGTACGGCAGCGTGAAGAGATTTGGCCTCTTGTTGGTGAATGTTCGACGCAAGACCTGCAAAGGACACTCGTCGGTCCCATACACAAACAAGCTCGTCTGTATAGAAGTACTCTAGCAAGACAAGGATTGTGAGTGGGTGGAAATGAGAAAACTCCACGATTTGGGGTGCACCACCACGTTCGGTTCCGATGCGAGAGCTGGAAGATGAAGCTCGTAAACTGAACTGTCCTTCGGCGACGTTGGTCCCTGAGGAAAGGAGCGATGCTAGAATGCTAGACCTAGCGCTAAGCATCATACGATGGGCAGGCAAAAAGATTGGTCCAGATGAGATCTTTCCTTTGCTTTTTCCTTTTCCTTTGTGTGTCCCAGCTAAAGGAATAGATACCAAAAGGTCCCCGCCCAAAGGCAAGGTATCTCCCCACTGAGAGGGGATGTCCTTCTGTTCGCCGAGGAGCCTGACGAGCAAGTCACGCATTTCCGACAAGGTAGCGACGTCCTTATCTATATCTCTATCATCCTCCGCATCATCATCCCTATCTTCCTCCAGTTTAGCTTCACCAGGTGATAACCGTTGTTCAGCAAGACTGATATCCTCTCCAGATTGGGGAGTGTCCTGTGGACTTGATGCCGACAAAAAGCTACCAATGTCGCCAGCATCCAACCACTCCTTGTCCAAGGGGGATGTTACAACCCGCTTCCACATCCAAGGCCTCATAGATTTCATATCTTCCCCAAAGTCCCAGCCTTTCTTGTCTCTCCCGGCTTGTGTGGGAGCATACGAGATCTCGGGTACTTCGGCGTCAATTCTAATAGCACCAAATGCACCTGTGCTACTTGCACAAACGCTCACGACGCGTTGCAAGAAAGGAACGCGAGAAAACTTGTTCGACTTGCCACCGCCAGAGCCTCCGCTCTTTGAGAACTTGATCCCGAGCAATGATGGATCAGATGGAGATACGGACAGATTGCTCAAACCGGAGCTTATGGCACTTGTCGTAGGGTTTCCCGCCGCCGAAGGCCTTGACCGGACGTAGACATGTCCTGAGACGGTACACACCACAAGCGCACCATCAGAGCCTATCGCAACATCCTTGTGAAATTGGAAAAGTCGTCAACGTCTCAATCAAACTTGTTCACAAAGCCACAACCCACCTTGACAGCGCCGACAAGTCCCCGTTTCAACGCCCAGACTCTTTGAGGCTTGAACAGTCTGCCCATTGCGAGTGAGTTCCCGGAGTTGTTTCCAGACACATTTGCGTCGGAATCCAACATATCAGATGTTGCGCTGCCGCTCCCAGATCCGAGAACGCCAACGGGTGGAACACCAGGAGCACCAAAAACGAAAACTTCACCGCCTTCTGAAACGCAGGCAAAGTTCACGGTGGTAGGCGCATTGGTATTCTCAGATGATTGTATCATTGACGAAAGTGCCGAGCCAGACGACGGGTGAGACGAAGATGGTGTATGCCCCTGTTGAGGTGTAGACCCCGTCAACGACGAGACCGAGAAAGGCGGAGGTGTATCGTCCGAACAGACGATCTTGGCGATACGTGTCGATCGTATGGCTTGAGGTGGCCTGTAAGGCATTATCGGAGAAGGGAACGTGTGTGTTGGGAAGCTATTGCTCGTTCATCAGCACCAATCATCGGGAACAAGGCCAACGAATGCCTACTTGATGCGTGCAACTCTATCGCCCCACACAATCAACACATCACCACTGCCAGCATTTGGACCTCCACCCGATGCAAGCAGACAAGCCATAGCACTCTCCATAAGCGCAATCTGAACAACAGGCTTCGTGATCTTGGTGACCTTGCGTGGCAGAGCCTGAATCTGTACACCAGTTCCTACCCGGTCATAACCCAATTGACCGCCATTCAAACCCCACGTATACACATTACTCTCACCGCTGCCATCCCACCTCACCCAGCATGCGCTAGCACCTTTACACGCAGCAACCCCAATGGCCCATTCCTTCTTGAGAGCGCCATAGATACGACGAGGGCTGAGCTGGATCTGTTCCCCTGTTCCGGTTGTCGCAGTCGCAGTAAGACCAGAATCTGGGTCGTTATCTCTCCAGATTCCACGACATAACCTAGCTGCGCAAAGCGATTCAAGCCCCAGGAAAAGACTTCGCCGTTTTCTGTAAGGGCCAAGGTGTGATCCTGGCCTAGGGCAACTGAGATAACCTTGGTTCGTCCAGAATGGGTGACGGTGGAGGGTAGCGGTGCAATAGTAGCAAATTTACTGCGATCCTTGGGCAAAGAGCCGCTAGCGATACGGGGAAGTGACTTTCGACCCTGAGACGGAGCTGAAGGTGGCGGGTACGAGGTCGAAGATATGGATATGGGTTTCAACGTATACTGGGTGTGTTGGGTGTGACCGAGCCGTCCACCAGAGCCAAAACCACAAAGGGACAAAGTGTTCGTCGAGCTGGTATTATCTGCAGGAGAAGTAGATACAATCGCTATTGAAAGAGTAAGCTAGGACCCGAAGAGAACCAATAGATAACGCACCAGAATGCAGTTTTCCCATTTTGACCTGCTTGACTTTGGGTCGTGCAAACCGGGCTTCAACCTTATGTTCGCCTCCTGAGATCTCTGCTTTGGGAGGATTGACCTGGTCGGGATATGCACGGTCGGAAGAGTCGCCATGGGCAAGGAGAGCGTTTCTGTTGGCGAGTCAATAAAAGTTGTGTCAAGTGTACTAATCCGCGCACCTGTTGGCACCCCAGGTGAATAGCTCTCCACCACCGTCGCCCTTGGAAGACAAAATACTTGGATCAGGTTGAGTTCCTTCCACAGTGGAATTATACAAGTCGAATGCGGTAAATCCTTCTAGATCCTTGATAGTTGGGTCCGTTGTAGGGTGTTGTAGTAAAAGCAAGCTAAGGCGTATCTCTTTAGTATCGTCAACCAACCGAAAAGCATGAGACACTGACACAACACTCAAATTCCCGACATACATAGCCCTATGCAATGCAGTCCATTGGCTCTCTCCATCCAGGGCGTTGACGTTGATACCAGGACACTTGAGCAGAAGCCTAACATACTCGACACTAGAAGCCTCTATCGAAGCGCTGGCGAGATGTAGGATAGTTCGGCCCAAGCTATCTTTCGCATTGATATCCAACGGTTCTCGATCCGGATTCAAGACAGACGAGCGAGATTTCAGAGACCTGCTGGGACTTGTTGAGACGACGGTAGGGTCATCGCTGGCGATGCCAGAAAGCAGACGCCTAAAGGCCTGCAGGTTACGAAGGTGAAAGTGAACATGGAGCAAGCTCATGCAGCGATATCGAGGCCGTTCGAGGTGTACTATAGACGAAGAAAAAACCAGTTCTGGTTTACTTCGTCAAGTACGCCTGAATCTAGGGTCTTCAACTGTGAAGACTAGGTAGAAGTAGAGGACAAGAAGATGGCGAGAAGTTCGGGCAGTCGTCGTATCTGTACTCAGTGGTACTCGGACGGAGTCATCCCCTTCTTCCGTTATCCAATCCGGTCCCTTGATTTGGTAACACGTGGGCGAGATTAGATAACGCACGTTTAGCGAAAATTTGAAGTTCCGTCAACGTTTCGGTCAACGTTCTCTGTGACGTCCATGAACACGAACAAGCATGTTCCAAAACCAGACTCTACAGGGAATAGGTCGCTTTTAGAATCCTACAAAGGTATTTCTAGACCATTTTTCGCGGGAATAGCCACTGATAGGAGCCTTAGCACTTCCTGCAGCTACCCGACTAAGGTTTTCACTCGCAATGTGTGCTGTAGCAGTAACTGGAATTGCAGTATCAAACTGGCTGGAGAAACAGATCCCATCTTCTACGGAATCAAGTGCGTCATTATGAGCTATACCTCCCTTTAATACAATCTCACACTTTTACAGAGTGATATGTGCGTGGTTAACGCGGTACATGGGAAACTATCCTGTAGTACGCCTGGAATGCGGAAAATATATATCCAGGAACCCCAGTACTATCCTTCCTTGAGGATTTGGATACCACTCGTCGAAGACATAGAACGCTAAAGTCGCGGCACTGGTACTCGTGCAATGACCCGGGGAACGTCTATCACATCCTCCTGGTCTTCGAAATCGTAAATGTCTTCAATTACTTTTGAACATGCCGCATGCAATGCAATGAATTTCGGATTCGGACCTGTGCCTTGTTCTGAAGCCTTTAGGCAAACTATGGCGCCATCTTCCGGGCCAGGTAGTTCGATGTCAGTCTTGCAAAAGATATACATCCCCTGTGTGCCCTGGATATGTATGTTCATCAAAAAGGAGAGGTATTGCAAAGGATAACAAAGGCCTACCGGTACGGGATCCAACCACATATTTGTATCTCTAAAGTATTCTTCTAGATCTGAACCCAATGTCATGACGTTTTGAAAGCTCCTGAGCGCGTCTTCATTTACTTCCTCGGAGGTCATGTCACCATAGAAGCTCAAGTACGCAAGGAAATCATCGATATGTACCCCCTGCCACGCATGTCGTGAGGAACCAGTGCCAGTAGATCCACAGGAGAGGACGTACCTGACAAGGATATGGAAGGATTCGCCAAGCTCGGGCGCAGCACTCTGCCGCCAGATTCTTCGGATGTAACAATCCATTAGCATGGGCAGCTCCGTGGTCGTACCTCCCTGTTATCGCGCATGTGAATTCATCCCGTTTCAGTGCCTGTACAAATGATAAGAGTCAAAGTCAAGCTAATCAATGAACTTGCAGACCTCAAGCTCAAGTCCTAATTCCAGTTGGTCGAACGCGGAATGCTCTGATGTCTGTAGGCTGCCGAGTTCCACTACAGTATATCTCCTTCAGAAAACACCCGCGCAAGGGAAACAGCCATACTCACTTGGTTCCAAAAGAAAGTTATTGAAACCGGACGCGAGCCGATTTAGCTCCCAGTCTCTGGAAGAGACTATCTCTCTTGCGAGGCGCTTTCGAACATCCGCATTCGGGGCGTGTTCGAGAAGAGCAGTGAGAACAACTCCATTCCGAGGATATCGATCTCGGAAAGAAAGGAGTCGAGTGTCTGCCTCGGCAACAAGATGGTGAGACTCTGATGAGGCCGACATAGGGAATACAAGTCGGATAGTGATAATACACAGAATATATACACAATGATTAGGGGCAGAGTTTGAGTCGTACATCCATAGTGATACATTTCCTCCAGGATAATATAGAACATACACATGTCTCATCGCAAACTAGTCCAGCTAGTAATGGGTATAACCCGGCATCTGAGGATACCTCTCCGCGTACTGCGACCTCGTACTCGGCTGTCTATACAGCGGTTGCGGGCAATATGGCGTAGGACCATGAACTTCCGGAGACGCGATCTCCAGTCGTGGTGGTAGCGAAGGAACAATCCCATGGCCATCCGAACCGTCCTCATCTCGAAGAGCCCCTGCATACACCTCCGTCTTGGAAAGCCCACACTGCGTAGAAACCGGATACCGATGTCCATCTTCACTCGCCACCTTGACCTGCCAACTCTGTCTATCCCAATCCGGCACCAAATCTTCATTGAACTCTCGTTTCCTCTTCCGACTCTTGAAGACGACGTCTCGCACAAAGGCCCACCAGGAATCGAAGAACATGGCGAGGAGGATGACAGCGATGACAGATGCGACGGAAATGACAGCGATTCCGACGATTTTCCATTGTTTGGAATCTCCGGGTGCGAAGGATAGGGCTTTGGTTGGTGTCGAGGTTGCGCTTGCGCTAGAGACGCTGCTGGTGGTAGAGAAGGAGATGCTTGAAGGAGCGATATAGAACGCGACACTCGAGGACGATTGGGCGTGGGTCGTGCCAATGGTCACAGAAAGCTGAGTAGAAATGTGCGAGGATGCGATGGTATGTGCACTTGTAGCAGTAGTATGACCAACAAGAGCGCTCAGCGGATTCGCTGGCGAGTTATGGACTGGCGCCTGCGCCGATGTAGCAAGAGGATGTTGCGAAATTTCAAGCGTGTTTGGATAAAAGCCATCATCGAACAGGGTCGGGAAAAGCGGAGAGAATACGGTGTCTAGTGGGTAACTGGAGACGACATTCGAATACCAAAACAAAACAAGAGAGAATGAGATCCACATGTGCGAGCTACTAGAGGTCGACGCGGAAACAGCGAGAACGATGGTGATGGTATTGTTCAGATACCTTTGGGAGAAGCGCCCGACGGTCAGTCTGGATCCGAACAAGCTAGACAACGTCCAGCTGAGTGCAGATCGAGCGGGGATCATTAATTACTATTCAAGTTTATGGCTGCACATAGAGTCAAGCTCACTCGAGAAAGGCCTGAGCGTGCCATTATCGCACGTTCAGAAAAGTTCGAACTAGTCACGAGGTACTGGGACAACGTTGGACTGTGCAATTGAACAACCAAATCCAGGTTGCCGTTGGAAGAAAATGGAAAAGTGTATTGGAACAATGCATAACTGTACAAATCCTTTAAGACGTCTTCATTGCGGTATCTTCATCTTTCTTTGCGAGACCTTCACTTTGCAACAGTTGATCAATCTCATCTGGCCTGTATATCTTCGCCTTGGGCTCTTTCGTCTCGGGGTCAAGGGTCAAGACGGCAAACTCGACTGCAGAATGTAGCTCAGTCAGACATGAATCATGATGGTCAAATGAGACCGTAACTCACGCTTCTCGCTCCCCAACGTCGTACTATCCATCGTTTTGCTCATCGTCTTCAGCACCAAGCTGATGGCAGCTTTAATCTCGATATCGTCCTTGTACTCTTGCTTGAGCAAACTCTGTGCTGTTCCGTTGTTGGCACCTATACACGTAGCCTTCCAACCAGAATAGTTTCCGGATGGATCGGAATGGTAGAGTTGGAAACGATGCTGAGAATCGTAACCTGCATACAGCAGTGACACACCAAATGGTCGGAGACCTGAAGTGCGACCATGATATTGAGCCAAATTCTGGGGAGTCAGTGGTGATTGGGGCACATACCACCATACTGTGTGTAACCCTGCTTCAAGTCACATAGCCTCTGCACCAAAAGCTCCACCGGTATATCTTCATTGTAGGACAAGAGGTGCTGTTGAGCAGCCGAACGCGAGTAATTGATGAGGGAGTTGGCATCCGCTGTTAATCCTGCCACACCACCGATGACATTCCTAAAGGTCGGAGAGATCGAGATTTGGAGTCTTAGCTCGAGTTGGTGGTGAAAGTGTGGGTGATTACGCACGAGTTCAGTAGGTAGATCTTCTCTCCACTACCACCATAGCCACCATCTTTTGAGTACGACAGATCCAACAGCTTTCCTGTAACTTTCTTTTCTGCGGCAAGAACAACACCATCCTTTGCTAGGACACCGAGGACAGTTCCGGCGTGAGAGATGGCTTCCATAGCATACTCGACTATCGATGATATTTGAGTTTGTCCTGAGGTTCTGAACTGCGATCCGCTCACTTTGATATAACCGGCCTGTGTAGACATTTGAGTATATATCGCACACTGAAAACTTTGTGTATCCATACCTTCCGGTGAAAAGATAGTAGTACGACCTGGTAAATGGTATTGTCAAACCCATAGTTAGAGATGTTAATATGACTGCTGCTCACTGTCGTATCTTCTAGCCTATGTTCAGTAGTTTAATATCATTGCTCACAGAAAAATTTGAGAGCACATACCATTGTAGATGAGGGAGAGTGATAAACGCAATGGAAAGGTCGTTGACGCGTTCATGCATACGCGTCGCCTACGGCATTTGCCGATTACATGTACATCCTTTCACTGTCCCCCACAGTTCTACATTGCTAAGTATGCCTCGATTGAGGGTCAATAAAGAGTTGATAATATTAGATCTACTGTTATACAGTCTAGTAATGCTCTAGGCAGTCAAATTCGTCTTCTTCAAGGCTTCCTTCACCTGCTGCAACTGTGTTTCCGTTGGGTCCAGGATACTGACTGTAATCACCCCTTCTTCACCCTCAGGATCTTCTAAAGTTTGGAGCTGACTGTCCAGCATATTTGCCTTCATATAGTGGCCCTGTCTCTTTGACATCCGCTCCCACAGCACCTCCCGTGTGCCTTTCAAAAACACAAATATCGTAGGCAGAATCTCTGGGGATGACGCTTCCAAGTGTTCTGGCAACACCGATTCATCCGTCTTCTTCACCTCCTTCCTTTTACCTCTCAGGATATCCCGATAGTACTTCCTCAAACTCGAGCACGTCACCACCACTCCATGAACCTCATGCTCGTCCTTTAGGTCGCCACTGGCCCGCATCTCTGCGATCTTATGCTCTGCCGTCGTCCTAATCAATTCCAGCCACGGTTCTCTATCAGCATCGTTGAGAGGCTGTCCGGATGCCATCTTATCGATGTTTGCCTTGGGATGTAGTTCATCGCCTTCGACATAAGGAAGCCCATATTCTTTGGCTATAGCCTGTCCGAGGGTGGATTTGCCTGTACCGCAAACTCCCTAAAAAGAACAAGAAAATGAATACATTTATAGTTATGGATCAAACAGCGATGACGGATTGAAGGCCCTGACATTGACGCGCGCTGTCTGCCATTCAATCAAGCTTCACGTACCATAACAACAATGAGAACGGGCTTTCTCTGTCCGGCCTGGGTCTCCGACATTTCGGTACGTGGGTTGTGGTGGAATGAACGAAGATAGGTAATGAATGCTTAGACGACAGCGACAAGAGTTTTGAAGAAATTGATCTCGGAAATTCCAAGGAGGATGTGCTGGAGCAAACCGGGCCGAAGCGCCCGTGCTGGCAAAAATAGTGGTGAAGATTGCATAGCTGTCGTATGCAATGACATGGAATGCAGAGTCGCTATGATGCTGTTGGAGCGCTCTGAGTGAGGATTGGTGTGCCGCTGGAATGGTGGAAACTGAGGAACCCAGGGCCCGGTTCTCAGAATGTCCGGCGTGCGAGCCTCATGGTGTCAATCACAGTGTGCTCTTCGACACCATAGCTGTTATTGTTGACTCTGCTGAGTCGAGCTAAAACCTCGTCAGAAGAACCTCGAGGAAAAAGTGGCGTCCCTGCCATATGCTGTTCTGCAGTACGACTGCATATGTACCTCTTTGTAGTGCCCAGACGCTCAGATAACGAGAGGCTGATGCAGAATAAGCTTTGATTTATGAGGTCTGGACTCTGGGGATTGGACACTGTACTCTAGTATGAACACGACAGGACACGGGTCTTTGAAACAATACTACATACACCAAATTGAAATGCTGAAAACGAAAAATGACAGTGGTGGTAGAAAATACAAACGAAAGTCCATTTGGATGCACAAACAAGTTAAGAATGATGAAGGAGGGAATGGGAACGGGGATTGCAAGTATCGTTGGATGCGTGTGATGCTGTCCACACAACGGAAACCAACAGAGATAAGAATTTTAGTGGCGAAGATGGAGAAGAAAGCGGCATATGAGAGCAACAACAGAATCCGGTAGCAGTGATGGTGTATGAGATGTTGAAAGAAGTACAACAGTTCTATAGTAAATTTGAATTATGATTCGGCGTGGAAGATAAGGTAGGTTGATGTCAGAAGAATAGATGGTGATCCCATTGTGTGAAGGAACGCGGAGCGTGAGAGTCCGCCAGGGAGCTAGAGGGATGGGGGCAATGGGAATGGATTAAGGGGAAGTCGTCTTTGTACGGAATAGAGATACTCCCATGTCATCGAGTGATGTGAGAGGAGATTAAGGTCATATCTTGATCGAATGTAAGGTCGTATAATATCATTTTCCATCAGCCGTGTGGCCAGATGCAAATTACATGTGTTTCCTTAGATGTTCGTTTCCGATGAGGAAGCAGGAGGAAAGGGCGAGGTGGGCCACGTCGAGGATATCGTCGTCCCACGGTTAAATTCAGCGGAATTGTATGCAGGGGGCGGGCAGTCGACACTGAGTATCGAGTCTGGTCGGCCTCTACCTCGACTTGTCGAAGGCCCGGAGCTTGACCAGTCAGAATCAGGTGACGACAGCCAATCTGTAAGATCCCCAAAGCAGCGCTTCGGCTGTGCAGGCGTAGGAGGCAAAGTACGCTGCGAGTACTGAGAAGTTCGTTTGTCCCTGTAACGGCTATTCAGAGGTCTCCCGGAACTATGGCTGTGTCTTAAAGGTAACATGGGCCTTAATGGCTCGATTGGACTCTGCGGAGGCGGTATTGGTAACGTTCTGGTGTAGCTGGTCGGAGAAACTAGGAAGGTGGCATCGTACGAAGGTCTTCGGTGGTCCGAAACAGAAGACACCGTGCTTTCCACGGGACTGCTCAGAGACCCATCGGCAGTCCTAGGTCGAGGCGTAGACTGGGACCTATGAGATGGAGGTCGAGGAAGCTCCCGAAATCTCCTAGAATTGTGCGCAGACCCTGAGGTAATTGGACTGGGGACACGACTGGAATTCGCGGAAGTATACTGAGCAGGTATCTTCGGGACAGGGGGTACGCCATACTCGTTATAAAACATGGGATCCATATAAGTGTGTGATGGTGCGGTGGTAGTGGTGAGGGGATAGAAAACTGACTCTGCTGAAGGACTCGGAGGTCTAGATGGCTGTTGTGGAGGCTTGGTAATCGGCACTCCAACTACTTCCTCGGGCGGCCCTTCGCCTTCAGTTTTTAGTTCGCTGTCGCTGTCGCTAAGATCTTCATCTTCGCTGTTGCCCTCATCGTCCGAGAAAGACGAATCTGAGCTTGAAGATTTACGCCGTAAAGTGGGGTAAATAGGCTTCCCGAACATGATTTTGGCCATCTGGCCGGCAGATGTCGGAGTTGGGGGAACTTGCGAGGACGACTGGCGTGAGGCGGTCGACATGCGTTTCCGGTACATTGGTTCCCCAAACATGATCTTTCTCCACTGCAGGGCGGAGGTAGAAGATGTCGATGGAGACCTTGGAAGTGCGCTCGATGAGCTACTACTAGATCCCTGAGCCGAGCTCGGCTCCTGTTCGTACCTGCGAGCCATCATCCGCTCCTGACCGTTTGTTACAAGAAGAAGTGCTGACACCAATAGATAGTCCAATAGAAGGATAGAGACCCCTTGATGAACAGCCAAGGGCCGATCATTGTGTTTGCCGTGCAGTGTCTCGAACACCTTCAGTCTCGCCGGCGCTGAATCCACCGCGGGCTCCAACATAGCTATGGGGCCTTTGGCTGACGCTGCGTAACACTGTAATTGATGCTGTTCATCAGCCGTTTTGCATATCTATTATTGTGGAGATTTACGCACCAGGAACGATGATCCAGCCGATTTCCACTTTAGTGCATGTGAGTAGCCTGGAATCTTGAACCGCCGCGGCGCGCTATGAATCGCAAGACTGTATGAGCGTCGGAGCTGGCTTCGCTGTTTAAACGGTACGTACCTCGACGTTGTGGCAGGTGACAGGAAATCGTCGGCGCTCTTGCTTCGTCCGCCGCGTATCTGAACTTCCACATCTTCTGTGCCCTTGCCTTTCTCACTTTTCCCTTGGTGCGGAACGTGTTTGGGCCACCTGATACAAGCAGCCTTGGAAGACTCTCCCCAAGTATCGGACCTGCTGATGGTCGTTACAGTGCTCTCGGTTTTGATCGTGTATAGCGGATAACCAGACACGCCGTCTTGGACTTTGGTGTTGAGGAAGGACGTGGAAGACAAGAGCAATGTGAGGAGGGGATTCTTGGGTTGGGCCAACATGTCATCTGTGATGTCGAGACGACGCAGATAAGGTAGGACGGCGGAGGAGATGACGGAGGTGCGAGAGGTTCTTGCCTCTGGCAGGTATGAAGCGAACGGATGATGAGAGCGAGAACGACGAAGGGATTCGCCTCTGTGGACGTCGGAGGAGACGGACTCTCTTGTCATGGTGGATATTGGAACGAAAGGAGCAAAGAGGACATGCTTCTAATTGGGTGAAAGATGGGGTAATTGTGTATGGGCATGCTGAGGTAAGATCAGGAGAAGTCATGGAAATGATGGGCAGCGTTTGATGCCGAGGTGCATGTGCCCACTGCCAGCGATTTCCATACAAACTATTCGGTAAACATATAGAGAGGTATCCATTTGGGATCTAGATCAGAATTCCTTCAGCGGGTTCCATGCCCTATTCTGGATAGATTCTGTATATGGTTTGTCGGCGCCGCTGCGGGTCCTATCTAGGGAAATTACTTTGTATAAACATACCGAGGAAAGATCTCAATAAATACTCACCTGTCCTAGGCAACATCCAGATTTTCAGCCCTTGCTCTGCTACATGTCAATGAGCTTAATGAGATTTGCGGTCCACAGGGTCGAGTGGTCGACGACTCGGAGGAAGGATCTTACAGTAATAAAGTTTCCCACACTAGTCCCAGCTCAGCGCTCAGGATCACCTTGTTAGTAAACACGACCAAACAACTCCTTTGCTTCAACCACCAGCTTCAACGACCTTTAGACACCCCGTAAAATGTCCACCGACGCGACTAGTCCCACCACTGAAGTGTAAGCAGTTTTTCTCGAGTTATTTTTACTCTTTATTGACGCGTTCCTTGATTTTCAGCAAGGATGCCACTACCACTGCTCAACCAGTCGACGCGTCTGTTGAGGACAAGGGCAAAGGAAAAGCAAAGGCTCCCGCTGCTGAAGATGCTATGAACGAGGATGACGATGAAGATGACGACGAAGACGACGACGACGATGAAGAGGAAGAAGACTCTGACGAGGTTCGTGTTCTTTTATTGGATGTCGCGTCTCAACTCACAAAGCACACAGGAGATGGTGGGTGAAGAAAGTTTGGAAGAGATTGACCCATCTGTCATTGTCGGTCGCCGCACGCGCGGTGTCAAAGTTGACTACACGTCCGCAGAAGCTTTGGCCAAGGCTGGTCTCAAGCAGGGCGAAGACGGCGACGATGATGACGAAGACGCTAAAATGAAGGATGACTAGACCATTCACCAGCGCTACTTGCTCTCCTCTGCTCGTGATCGTCAGCCAGAACACTTTTCTTCATTTATCCATTCTTGGTACATTCCCACATCATTCATTTCCGCTTCCCGGTTCCACTTGCGATTTATTCGTTTTTATTCTCAGATTCGGTCGTTATAACAGCTGTATCTGTTGTTTGTACGTGTACGGTCTGTACTCAAAATCGGTATCGTTATTTTGTACCAATCGTCGGAGGTCGTCGTCATCGTTAACTTTAGATCACTTCCTCATGATCACAAGACTCCGTAAGATACCAGGATTCTGATCTTGTACCTCGCATTCCTCCTTCGATCCCACGGAAGCCCAAAGAGCTAATGCGAATTCTCCCAGCGCTTTCTTGTTTGAACACCGATATCTTACGCTTTAGCCAGGTTTGTGCTTCACGGAACTATCCCAGGCTCCAGCCAACTGATGGCCCACTTTGCTGCATCTTTTTTCCAGCACCAATCAAAGCGGTATTTGGACGCGCAGCATGGTACGCCGGGGTCCCCGCACTCGATTGATGTCAAGTCTCACGTTCGTCGACGTGAAGCAGCGGGACGGCTGGCACCTGAAATCGATTTGCAGTTGGGTCGACGGGGCGGCACCGAGCACACGTCGGAAATGCCATATGCTTTCTCATCAGTGCGACGAGGAGAGATACCACCGATCCACATCACTCTTCGTGACGAGGGCCAAGTCATGCCAGGGGTGCCTCACCATCACCATCAACAGAAGCTCGCTAATGCATGAATGAACTGAACCTTAGGTTGGGCAATGTCCGCCGTATTGGGCGCGCAGTTCGCCGTTCCATATATGCAGCGATGACTCGGGTTGGTGTCTTCGTGATGATGATAACAAGAATATAGGTGAGCTATTGGGTGCCACTTAACTGCGAATTCCTGCTCAACACACAGAAGAGAAGTCAGGCCCCAAATCTTTCTGTGATTGAACCTGGCCAGTGGCACCTTCCGGATCCTTTGTACTCCGTTTTCCTCTTTAAGCTCTTTTCTTTCTGAGATCTGCGCTCTCCACCTGCTCCCACCTCTCGGCCGTTGCCCCCATTCCACACACACTCTCTGCGACGGGATTCTCACCAATGCTAGGGATTCCTTCAAAAGGTCAGAGCCTGAGGTACTTAATCCGTATCATCAATATCATGATTTTTGGTGACTGGCTAAATTAACGATCCCAGAGTCTATCTTGCTCCGAAGACGACTTTCGTCATATCAGCTCCGGATAAATATTGGGGCCTGAAGCTACGATGATAATAATCGGCTCCCAATTTCTTGCGTCCTCGGAATCTTCCCGCCTACCACTGAGCTGCGTCATAGCAGTGGACTCGTTCGGGTAGCCCAAAGGAAAGCGGGTGGCATCCACCTCGTTCACCGCGCTTGAAGCTTGTTCCTCCCGCCCCAGAGCCCAAGAATACGGCGTGGAGGTGCGTAGAATGTTTCCTATCCTAGTCTGCTTCTTTCTTTGGAAGCTGACTCTTCCCCAGCATTCAGGACAACGACAGAGTGGATTGGTGACATTGGTGTACCGGCGGAGTCATGGAAACCCAGTGGGAGTGTTTACTTATGACATGGGACGAGGTTTATATGTTCAACTGGCCCTTCAATTGCGAACGTCGGCATTGACCCTTCATTTCCAGAGTACTTTTGGCATATTCCTTCCATAATCCCGAGCGTTTATTCGGTTCTGTCCGCCGTGCTACCGTAGTCATATTCTTAGCGTTTGCATCCGCAAGAATAATGACCACTTGTAGCGGCCTTTCCTATTCTATAGTCCTTGGAAACTGTTGTGTCACTGCTGTTTGAGTGGGTACGTCTCTCTGAATATATCCAATGTTCACGCGATTGAGGCGTATTCATCATAGACCATTCCTTTCTCGGTTCTTCGGACTTTTTGTCGATATCAACCACTAGCGCTTGGCTTTATTACCTGTCGACGACACGAGCTTGTAAAGGCAGCCTCGAGGTATGTCGTCCAACTCGAGTCAAATTACGTTTGAACTAACAGGGTCGTTCATCGGTCTTAGGAGTTAACTTAGCTTGGTGGCACAAGCTAAGGGGTATTAAAATCTAGCCCCCAGGAGATAATCCCTCTGGTTATAATACAATGATTCAACACCGCTCAGATTTGCCCTCGGCATCGGCGAATAGCGAGTATGCAGACAGATCTCGGGATTAACCCTCTGAAACTGTTCCTCCCGACATACCGACTAGCCTTTTCTCTTATTCTGAAGTCCGGGAGCCCCGAGATCATGACACTAAATTCCTTTTTATCGTAATTTCAAGTTCGACATGTGGCCTCAGCGTCAGCGCCCTCCATCGGATTCGCAGCATCGGATCGGTGGACCCACAGTGAGCGAAATTGTTGGTCCGTTCTTCAGGTCTTCAACGTCAACATTTTGGGCGCAAGCTCGGCCTGAGAAAGTAGGGACCGGTGATCGGCCCAGCAAGGTGTTTAGACACTCTCAAAGATCCACGAAAAACAAGGAACACTCGAAATAGTACATGTACATTTTCCGTGTGTCCCGTTGCTGTGACGATATTGACAGACCTTATTTTCAAGAATCAACAGTGGACTGGGTCCGTACTTCCAATACAGAATCGAAGCCCACAGCAAAATATGGGTCGAACGACAGGTTGTATACAGCTGACAACAGCGAATTCGAGGTTCAGGAATTCAGGAACTTTGAGCGCTCAATTGGGCAGAGGGCAGAAAAAAATTCCATTTGCTTTTGACAAATGGGCCTGACCGGGAATTGAACCCGGGACCTCCTCGATTGGATTTATCACCCTAACAAGGAATCATACTACTAGACCATCAGGCCGCTGGAAGGGAGAGCCTATGGGACCCCCTCGGTGGCTATCGAGTATGTTGCTGTGTTCAAGTTGAGTACGACCGTACATACTGGTTCTGAAAAGGTAGAACACCAGCAAAAGCTGGGACACTCAAAAGTTGTACCATTTTTTGAGTTCATGATTCGATACACGATCTGGTCGCCATCGTTGCGAAACACTTGGCAAGAATGAGAAACGTTCCTCATGTGGCGTGGGACTCCGGAAAGTCGGAGGGCCCCTCCACTGCCACCCGCTTACTCATCCGAGCATCTCTTGCATTTGCACACCCATCACTCAGTCAGCCACCAGCATATTTTGCTCTAACCCTTGCTCGAATTCGTTTATCAAGTTGGCAGATCATGTCGCAGAAAAATATCTCCAATTTACCCAATTCGAAATCTAGTCTTTGCCCCGCGTATGTATCTCTTCTATCCCTTTTCTCTGCCAGCTTATTCATTTTCTTACGCAGCAACGGCCGTCAAACCGTTGGAGATGGGGCTACTTCCTTCGACATTCCTAGCAGCAACGTGATTGCAGTGTGCCAGATTGAGGGCAGCGAGGACAATATGTACTACTACTCCACTACGTTCTCTGGGGGGCCCGGGGTGAGTACAAGCATATTATCAGGTCGTTCGATTTGCTCATTCTTCTTCTTTCAGTGGCGCTTTTGACATCCCTAAAGTGAAATGCCCTCCTGATCGACTAGGAGGGTCGTCGGAATGTGTGACAGGCAGTCCGGCGTCCGTCTCTTCACTTTCTTATCCTTTCCCTTCTTCTCCACCTTACTCTAATTCGCCACCCTATGCTATACCCAACCGCTTGCCCACTCGATCTCTAAGCACTGGATCAGACCTATCTACTCCACCCTTAACACCAGATGATGGATCTGATTCCCCAATCATCCGTCCCGCACAACAAAAGGATGCCCTCGACTTTCTCATGACCGTTTTCCCGAAGCACGGATTATCGGCTCTTCCTTATGCGAAGAGTGTTACTATTAGTGCTCCGGATGTAGGAGAGTTTGAGGGCATGGTGATGGAACTGCCAGGAAGGCCGAAGACGCTCTATGTGAATGCAAAGAATGCAGCGAGTCTTTCACTTAGAGAAAGGTGTGTTTCACCGGGTCTCACAAATTTACATTACTGACAACTATTCATAGCATCGTTGCCTTACTTGACCTCGCTGATGAGAGACTCGAATGCTCCGCTCTAGTCATAGTACTGGACAGGAGCTCTAAAATGCTTGGCGAGGCTTTGCATTCGTTGATGTATGTTGGTGGTACGGTCGTTACCAAACCACCATTTGAAGTGGATCCTGCATTCGTTTTGGTTGGCATGGAGGTTTAGGTTGTATGCTTGGGAAATGTGTGGGGCTCGGTATAATTACTCTTTCCCATCTCTTCGTTTTGTTCTATCTCTGTAGTGCTCCGTACCTTTCAATTGATTCCCTTTACTTCAGGGTTCCAATCTCATGGAGTGAGAGGTCAGATGTCCACCGGAGTGGGGCTCTCTCTGAACAGCTGGTCTGCCTCATGTCCGCTTTACATCCACTGTTATCGTCGGGAGCTCTAGGTCGCTGTGAACAAAGCTAGGTACTTATTGTTAGGTTGAGCACTAGCGGCACACATCGTGCAATGGCTCACCCGCTAACGGCTTCGGAACATGGCCTGCTATGACGATCCAGGTGAAGCATGCCGTTCTAGTCGCCGCGTGCGATTCAATTGCTTGTGGGGCCGGTGAATAATATTACTGCGGCCGCAGGATGTCCTCTTCGAGGGTAGTCGATTCGGGTATGGTGCATTCTCTCAGCCTACTGCAAGGAGCTCGACAGGAAGGGATGGAGTGTGTCGCTATCCCCAATGCAAGCTTAGGTGGTTCGCCATTTAAGCCTGAAGGAGCGCAGTGCTGAAGTCCTGACAGTAATCATTTCAGACTCAGCTCTGAGACCTGAGGGCCAAATCGCATGCATCCTGACGCAGAGGTGGTGACTCTCGTTGGCTTGACTATCCTTTCTGATAGGCTTCCGACAGGATGCTTGATGGTTAAAAATGCTTTTGGCTCTTTGGCGCACGAACCAATTAATAGCGCCCAACTAGCGCCCATATCTAGCGTGGGACACCGCGGGAGACTATAAATTCCTTTCCTCTCCAATTTAGACCCTATTCGCAATCTTTTTTGTGAATCCTCATCATCTCTGCTTGCCAGACGTGAACTTTACTATGCAATTTGCTATGATCTCTGCTACTTCTCTTGCTTCTGTCGACGTCTTCTTGGTATGTCCCCTGTCATTTACTCCTCAATGTCTCGGAGCTAATCTTGCGTGTCTCATAGCCCCCCAAGCTCGACTTCGTCGAACAGATCGCATTCAAGGCCGCTGGAGACGTCTTCTACAATGTCTTGCGCCCTGCACTCACTGGACGCGAGGTCGACGCGTTGGCCTTCATCAATAGTAAGCTTCCACTTGAATCTACTGACTTTGTCAAAAAGGGGTCAGTCGAGGAAGGTGAAGCTGAGGTGGTGAACGAGGATGAGATTGAGGACGATGTCGACGATATTATTGATGCTTACCTTGATAGCTTCTCTTCCGAACAGGAATTCGAGCAACTGAAGCCTTCGACATCGGCGTCGGCCCCTATAGAATGGTTCGGCAACTTGACTGTATCTCCTGCTACACCCATCAAGAACAGAATCACCACCACCGCTTCTGCACCCCTCCGATGGATTGGCAACTCGACCATCTCTCCCGCGACTCCCGTCAAGAAGGCCCCTATTCCTAGGCTTTGGTCAGCGACCACCGCAACTCCGCCTCGCATGACTCGACGAAACAAGGAAAACATCAAGACCTCGACCGTTTCCGAAGACACGAAATCCGTCAAGCGTGCGCGCCGGGTTACACCTCCATCTCTGCTCGAAATGATGCTCAACAACAACGCGCTTCTCCAGTGAACGGTTTGGATTTGTTTCTTCGGTGACATTGTTCATATCGCTTCTCTTTCTGTTCCTCAACCCCTCTCATGTTGCACAAGTACTCGCGGCTCGAAACCTAAGCTTGCGGATATAGGAGCACTGGTCACTGGCTATGAGCCATCAACCTCAAGCTACGTGAAACAAGGTTCGCCTCTTCTCTCGTCGTTCCAGACATGCTAGTAACCAATGTCCTTGTTTTAGGCTTTTCTAATCGAATCCCGTAAGTATCAACTCAATCTTTATGTGGCTGTACCTGATTCGAGTACTCGCAGGAATACGCATGCATCTTGAATCGGTCAGGCGTGATTACAGGTATGATCTGTCACAGTGCTTTTCGCATCTGATTTCCGCAGTCCAGATGTGATCCCCGAACGACTTCCAACTCCTTGGATGGATGCTCCCGGTGTTGCACGAGACTTGATGATGGTTTGAGGTGATTCATGGAGATCATCAATATGGGGCTTCTTTCCAGAATGTTCTGTCGTTCATCGTTCTTTATTCTGGTATACTTTAAATCGAGCTGTACAGTCAGATGGCATCTAAACTTGGTCTGGCAGCAGACAATGTTGTCAACGCTAGGCCATTCGAGGGCGAGTCTATTCCTGTGTTGACGCTCCTGTGTAAGTTCAACATCAGCCGGCAAACCATCGCTGCCGAAATGCTACAAAAGGGATTAGAACGTGGACCAAAGGATGCCTCTGCAAACAGACCAACTATTAAATGTGCATAGACCTCCGCGCATCAAGGGCTAGGTTCCGGAACGCAATGAGTTACGATGGATTGGCGCATTCCAAGAGCACTTACGCCGCATAACTTGGCCAAAAGTTAGGCGATGATCATTGAATAACAATCACACTGAAACTCACAAAGTAGGTCAAAATGTTGGCGAGATTGGCCAAAGCCACAATCCTATCAGCCCAATCCGGTTATCGAAGAGCTAAGGGATGAAGTATGAGGAAATCTCACCCAAAATATATAGCGCCGTCCTGGAAGAACAGAGACAGTAGACTTGGGCGATTCATGTTGAGATCCCCGAGTGTGATTTCGCGCCACGATTGGTATGTACGCGCTGCAGTTAACCAGAAGATTATAATATCATAGCAGAAGACAGCCAGCCATCCGCAAGCGAAACCTGTAGCCAAGAATTAGGTTGAAATATTACCAGCAGCGTTAACATAAGTACGAAGGGAGCTGTAGAATTAATGAGAAGAGCCGATATTGAAGTAGCGCAAGCTAAAGTTGTTCCACATACGTTTGCCGCGATAGTCCAACTTGACATTCTAGTTGTACCGGTAATATGATTATAACTTGGACTTTATCTTGTCCTGTCATTGCAAACTGCCATAAGAGTTGGAAAGTTGGTGAGATTTGGTCTCGGTTGTAGATATATGTAGACACGTACTGCGGTCAGTCCCGTCATAACCAACATCGATATACCAAATAGCCACACGATCCTCCGAGAGGCGCAATACAAAGCGTAGATTCGCAAGGTCAATATTGCTGTACGGATGGTGTTCTGTAATCTCGGCAACCACAGCACGGAAAAGAACGTACTGCAAACCTGAGCCTGAGACAGCGTGAAAAGTACTTGGCGATAGAGAGCGTATGCTTGACAACTACACACACGGGTCAGGGGCTGATGTCCGGAAGTGCTGAACACTTTACCCCTAAGAAACGAGAAATATAGAAGATACCTTGGCTTCGAGACGGTGAAATGTCAAGAACAAGAGGGAGATGTTGCTTGCCAATGCGAAATATCTAAAAGCGAGGAATATGATACCACTTCGCGATTTTGGATGCTGCCAGATGTATTTCACTTCGACATCTAGTGAAAGGTCACTCGCAGACTGGGGATAGTAACTTAGCAAAGTCCCTACCGAGAGTGATTAGATAGTCCCAGAAGAGGATGCCTGAAAAAAGAAGGTAATCAGAACCATGCGACTTATCCCAGTAGTATGAGGTTTACAGACTGATCGCTAGAACTTGCACCACAGAGTGGATGTAACTCGTAGTTCGAGTGGGTTAGAAGGCGGCGCAGGGAAAAATGGAGGTTGACTCACTGCTCTCTAACAAGACTTTCATCTATTTCTTCGAATTCCAAGGTGCTATAAGTCATCTCGAGTATCAATGGGAGAAAGAATGTGAGGATTTGTGGCCGCTCATAGGCTACTTAAAGCCAGGAGTGTCATCAACATCGCCCAATGAAACGATTGATCTATCAACAGTGTTGACCAGTCTTTCTGTTCGGCACATATCCCTCCATGAGGGTTGCGGATGCGCGGCCTTGCGAAATGATCGCAAGATAGGAATCGTCATTGGTCCTGTTCCGTGGTTAGTATCTTGTTGTAAACAGGACATACATGATCTGTATTTGATATCAAACTTTGGTATATCCATCTACCTTATGGCACCATCTGTAAGCAGTAAGGCGAAGGAGACGTATCGTTGAACAGGTTGATGAGATGGTGAAAGATACGTATCTGGACAGGAGTAACGCTGCAAATCCAGAGAGCAAGGGCAAATAAGGTGAGTGGTAGAAGGTGGGAATCTCTACCCGAAGTAAGTAGTAAGACATTGACTCGTTACAGCGCTTGTAATAATTCTAGAATAGTTTTCAAGTTTTACGTCCTTGCGCCTTTGTTGACGACAAACAAGCATGCTACCAATTCCGGAAAGGATGGCGTCATTGGTCCCACCAAAACACACTGGCAACCGCCTGCGACGACCATCGACACGCCTTTCTGCAGCCCACCAAGCCCCGGAAAAGCCAGAATCCCTTCAACTCGTACAAGACTGAAACCAATATGTCTTGAATGGTCCGAATGTGAAGCATAGCGGGAGGCGCACAAGGGTCGGGATCCCGACTGGTGGGGCGGGTTTTGTTTACCATAAACAAAGGCGCAATGGGGCAAAAGCTGGTAACTATTCTACAATTATTACAAGCGCTGTAACGTTTCCGCCGCGCCTCTCTTTGCCAGTTCAATGATTGTATCCTCGAGTCCCTTCCTCGAGTCCCTTCCCACTGTTCTTGCGGCGACGACTTGCTTATATATTTGATCTGGAAAAGTTCACAGCCGCCCCTTCCTTCAGCCGATTTCAACCAAGCGACCTTCGAGGCTTCCACAAACCCATACACAGAACGCGCTATTTACCCAGCTCACCTTCCCCAGTCTGAGAACTGACGCTCATCCCATTGAATAACGACGCTACCACCTCAATAGTACTCGACCTCTTACCCGCGAGATTGACTTGCATAGGCTTCCCGCGTATCGAGGTCAAGGCTCGCGTATAGCTGTTTTTGGATCTATAGGAGGAGAAAACATACGGGATACAATTATAAGTCATGGGTTGAGAGCTGTTGGTGATTGTTAGCGGCGGCGCAGAGTCAATCTATAGGCTCCAGCCTTGTTTGGTCGGTCCATATCGCTCTTTTTATCACCTTTGACACTGACGCTGAACCTTTTGTTCTCAGTGCGACAACACCAAGCATCTAAACGCGAGTGATTGTGTCTATCGTCTGGAACAGCATCTTCACTTTTCAAGCGCCACGTCGTAATATGTACGACTGGCCCACAGCACAAACAGTATTGAAAACTACCACATCCCGGAACATCTCAATCTCCACTCCCACTGTGGTTTCTTGGTCTCGCTGCTATTTCTATGGGCTCAACCACCTCCTGTATCACTATTCTTCGTCATTTGTCACCTACATCCATTAACCTACGCTCACGCAACCCTTACCTCTACTTTGCCTATCGCAGGTGTTAGAGTTGATATGGCGCGTATATTGGAACACTGAGGACGTTTTCGACGCGGATTACGTGACAATAGGTCCAGAGGGATCCTGGGTCAGCTCTGAGAGAGTTTTGGGACTGAAGTTGTAGGTACGTCAGCCCGTGGATCGTTCATGTCTTGACACTGAACGCGGTTTCAACAGCCCTATCTTAGAAAAACCCATCACTGAACTGCGCGGCATAATCACATCCGACTCCCATGGGAATATGCCCAAACGTTCTACATCTCGCACTCTGCGATCTGGGCATCTTTACTTGATGCTGAAGTGGGTGTGTTAGACGTCCGGGTCGCCATTGGTCAAGATCCACGCCTTCGGGATGTCTTTTCGTTCCTGAAGTGACAATTCCGGATCATCGCATGTCGGAAGTTTGGGTGACTCACACACCAACTCCATTGCGCCTCGAGCTTCAAGTTCGCCTTGATGCCTCTACTGTCCCACCGAAGCCGGATCGTTACCCAAGCACCCCAAAGCACCCACAGAAGTCTCCGTACAGTATACCTCCCTAAGATCCTGATCATCGATCCTCTCATCTTCGCTACCATCGTGTGGAACGGGTTTATCCACAGAGCTCAAGGTGCGCCTGGACACGACATGGCAGTCATCGTAGCTGGCTCTACTGGAGACTGGGACTCAGGATCCACGGTCAATGTGGGGAGGATGGTTAGGTGAAGGAAAACGACGTGATAGTGATGACTAACATATCGATTCAGCATGTATGCTCGAACTTGACGCGACCGCAATGCTCATTGTTCAATATCCACATACCTCAGCCTGGATAGTCAGTACTAGAGTGGTGCCGATGTATGTAAACGTATTTTACATGCAATTCTTTATTCTGTTGCGTCTATCGATACACATAGCTGATATTTTGAATTGAGTTTGTCAGATGTCATCTAAACTTGATGTACCTCCCACGGCGGCAGACAACGTTGTCAAAGCTAGGGTATTTGGGTGCGTGTCTATTCCTGTGTCGGCGCCCTTGTGTAGGTTCAGCATTAGCCGACAAAGCATAGTCGCCGAAATGCTGTTCAGACGGAATCAGAACTCAGAACAAGGACAGAATCAGCCACCGCGGACGGACCAACTAGCAAAGGTGGATAGACCTCCGCGCATGAAGGGCTATTTTCCGGGACGTATTAAGCTACTGCGTATTGGCGCATCGAAACAGCACTTACGCCACATAACTTGATAAGAGGTAAGGCCATGATCGTTAACCGACAATCATACCAAAACTCACATAAAAGGTCAAAATATTAGCAAGTGTCGCTAAAGCCATAATTCTACCAGTAGTTCATTTATCAGAGAGTCAATGGTGGAAACGGTAAATCTCACCCAAAATACATAGCCCCGTCCTGGAAGAATAGCGACGAGAGACTTGGGCGATTCAGGTTGACAACCCCGAGTGTGGTTTCGCGCCATGAACGGTATGTGCGTGACGCGGTCAACCAGAAGATCATAGTATCATAGCAGAAGAGAGCTAGCCATATACCAGCAAGTCCTGTAGCCAAGAAATTAGGCTGAGATTGCTGCCAGAGGCGTCAACATACGAAGTGAACTGTAGACACAATGAGAATGGCCGATATTGAACTCCAAATTGTTTCACATACGTTTGCCACCATAGCCCAACATGACATTCTATTTGTATTGGGTAGGGTACTTTCTCTTGTCCAGTCATTGCAAACTGTTGGTGGAGTCAGTAAGCGTCTGTTCCCGGTTTAAATTTGTAGACCCAGACGTACTGCAACCAGTCCTGCCGTAGCCAATGCAGATAATCCAAATAGCCATAAAATCCGCCGAGAAGCGCAATACAAGGCGTATATTCGCAAGGCTAGTATTGCTGTACCTGTAAGTTCAATTTCGGATAGTGCGGGACATCAACTTGAACTTACTGCAAGCCCCGACCTGAGATAGGATAAGAAGTACTTGGCGATAGAGACTGTACAATTGACAACTACAGCACAAAGGTCAGCAACTGATCTCGGGAACGGTGTTGGTATAAGGATTTTTACCCCTGGAAAGCTGAGCATGTTAGCGACTACAAAATGAAGGAAGAACGTAGAAAGCACCTTGACTCCGAGTTGGCGAAATGTCAGAACTAAGATCGATACGTTGCTTGCCAATACAAAGTACCTGAAAGTGAGGAACACGAAGCTACTTCTTGACTTCGGACGCAACCAGATGTATTTCACTTCAACGTCTAGTGAAAGCTTTGAGACTGCAGGTGTTAGTTAGCAGCCTCGAACTCCTACCAAGAGTGATGAGATGGTCCCAGAAGAGGATGCCTGAAACAGGATAGGTGTGCAACATGACTTAGCAAAGAATGAAATTTACAGACTTGTCGGAAGAATCTGCATCACAGAATGAACATAACTAGAGAGTTGAGCTGATTAGAAGGTGCAAAGAAAGAATGAAGGTCAGCTCACTGCTCTATAGCATGACTTTTATCTAATTCTTTGAGGATGTCAGTCATTTTGAGTATCAACGGCGGGAAAAATGTAGAGACCGATTGCAGCTTATCATAGGCTACTTAAAACCAAGAATACTCGATGAGTATCATAATATCACCTGGCGAAATGATTGATGTATCAACACTGTCGGGAGTCGCAAAGAGCCCGGCAGTCGGGTTACGCATGGGCGGCCCTGCGAAATGATCGCGAGAGCAGAAATTGGTACTGTTTTGTGTTAGTAGCAGACGGCTGTAACCAGGAAGAATACACATCTGGCTTTCCTAGTGACTGGGCTATGGCAGGGAGGCGTATCTGTGGGCGCGTTAAGACGGGAATGTTGAGGGATACTATTTGGACAGGGAAACGATCAATTCTGGGTAAAGTGTGGATCGGGTAGTTGTCGGGAGTCTGTCGAAGGGCTCAGCTTGAGCGGGTACATGTACAATGGAAGGTGCCGCGAAAAGATCATGATGGAGGAGGTGAAAGCGAATCCTCGGTTACCCGGGGTCGAGGGAATTCTTTACTCTCACCCATGGATCATCGAGAATATCTGCAGACTCGGAGAATTGCATTCACAGAGATTCCCACCTTGCTGGCGATTCATCTGTCGCAAGGCTGGCTTGTGAAGAGTTTAGGCTGCTGAAAGCGACACTGCTGAAGAGAAGGTGTGTATCAATGGTCCCTGCAATCTTACCCATGGCTAAATACTTGCGGCTTCTAGCAAGTCTAGGAAGGGATATCGACGACCGAATGTTCTTGTTCATAGTTTTCCGTTGTACGCGTTGGACCGCTACCTCTGTCTTCACGTACTTAGGATTAACCAACGCGACGTTCTATGCGTTAAAAAGCATGACCTGACCATAGCGTGGGACACCGCAAGGGACTATAAATTCCTCGCCTCTCCATTTTAGACCCTATTCGCAATCTTTTTTGTGAACCCTCATCATCTCTGCTTGCCAGACGTGAATTCTACTATGCAATCTGCTATGATCTCCGCTACTTCTCCTGCCTGTGTCGACGTCTTCTTGGTATGTCCCCTGTCATTTACTCCTCGATGTCTCGGAGCTAATCTCGCGTGTCTCATAGCCCCCCAAGCTCGACTTCGTCGAACAGATCGCGTTCAAGGCCGCTGGCGACGTCTTCTACAATGTCTTGCGCCCTGCACTCACTGGACGCGAGGTCGACGCCTTGGCCTTCATCAACAGTAAGCTTCCACTTGAATCTGCTGACTTTGTCAAAAAGGGGTCAGTCGAGGAAGGTGAAGCTGAGGTGGTGGATGAGGATGAGATTGAAGACGATACGGATGATATTATTGATGCTTACCTTGATAGCTTCTCTTCTGAACAGGAATTCGAACAACTGAAGCCTTCGACATCGGCGTCGGCCCTTATAGAATGGTTCGGCAACTTGACTGTATCTCCTGCTACACCCATCAAGAACAGAATCACCACCACCGCTTCTGCACCCCTCCGATGGATTGGCAACTCGACTATCTCTCCCGCGACTCCCGTCAAGAAGGCCCCTATTCCGAGGCTTTGGTCAGCAACTACCGCAACTCCACCTCGCACGACTCGGCGAAACAAGGAAAACATCAAGCTCTTGACCGTTTCCGAAGACGCAAAATCCGTCAAGCGTGCGCGCCGGGTTACACCTCCATCTCTGCTCGAAATGATGCTCAACAACAACGCGGTTCCCCAGTGAACGGTTTGGGTTCACTTCTTCCGGGGCATTGTTTCTTTCGTTTCTTTTTCTATTTCTCCAGCTTCATGTGTTGTAGATTACTTACATTTTTGAGGCTTGGAGCATCGGTTGGTGGATCTCAGCCGTCAACGCGTCAATGTGAATTACCATGAAGCAAGGTTCGTCTCCTTCATTGTTCCTTGAGACAAGCTAATAACCGGTGTTTCTTGTTCTAGGTGGTTCTCATCGAACCCTGTAAGTATCATCCCAATCTACATGTGACCGTAAACTGACTCGAGAACATTTCGCAGGATTATACCACGCGTGGTGAATTTTCGGGGTACTTAGAGGTATGAACTAAGGTCATGCATTTCGCATCTGATTTCCCTAATCCAGACGCGATTCCTGCATGACTCCAATCTTATTTCGAGCGGTGATGCCACAAACCTGGGATGAAATCGGGGATGACTTGAAGTTATTGCGTTGGGACTCGGGCACTCGAGCGTCATGTATCTGTGTCATATATCTTTTCCTTTGTCATTGTCGATACCAAAATATCACTTTCCAGAACGTTCATGTAGCAATTTGCTGTTCACGGCCGATTCATCATGTATAAGGTAAGATGGTAATGCGTTCCTGATGCACTCGGCCGCGGCGGTGTCTTCGAACCGATCGATAAAAGGGTGCTGAGCATGCCGAACGCGTCTGTACTCTCAACCACTATGTCCAACTCGATTCCTCAGCGACCTCTCGGCTCCAGCCTTGTGCCCGCCATTGGCTTTGGCGTAATGGGTATCTCTGGCGGATATGGTGCCATAGAGAACGATGAAGAGCGACTCAAAGTATCAGTTCCTTGCCATCAACCCGTTTCACAGCTAACTGTTTCACAAGGTACTCGATGCAGCCTACGCGTCTGGATGCACCTTTTGGGATACCGCCAATATATACGGCGATTCTGAAGAGCTCATTGGCAAGTGGTGCGTTCTCTCCAGCATGAAAGGTTCGCCGTTCTGAATTATACGCGTATAGGCTTGCAAAGAACCCAGAGAAGCGCCCTCACATTTTTCTCGCCACCAAATTCGGAATTCAATTTGACGGTCCTGTTCGTGGAGACCCTGAATACGTCAGGGAATGCTTCGAGAAGTCGCTGAAGAGGCTTGGTGTGGACTATGTTGATCTATACTACCAACATCGGTGTGTATTCTACACCTTCCTTCGTACGTGCTACTGATTATCGACCATGCATAGTGTCGATCCCAAAACCCCCATCGAAATAACCATAGGCGCCATGGCCGACCTCGTCAAGGCTGGCAAAGTCAAGCATCTTGGTCTCAGCGACTGTACCGCCAAGGGTCTCGAACGTGCCCACTCCGTCCATCCCATAACCGCTCTCCAAGTCGAGTATTCACCTCTCTTCCGACCTCCTCAAGACCTCCTCACCAAAGCCAAAGCCCTCGGTGTCAAGATTGTCGCGTACTCGCCTCTGGGAAGGGGTGTGTTGACGGGTCAAATTAAGAGTGTTGATGACTTTGAAGAAGGCGACTTCAGGAGGTTCATTCCCAAGTTCTCAAACGAGAATTTCCCCAAGATTCTCGCGTTGGTGAACAAGATTGGGGAAGTCGGAAAGAAACATAACGCGACACCTGGACAGACGACGTTGGCGTGGATTTTGTCTCAAGGAGAAGAATTCTTTGCTATCCCGGGGACAAAGAAGGTCAAGGTGAGTGTGGTTGAATTGATGGTGTTCAGTGCGGTGTGCTGATGGGGATTGGGCAGTACATGAAGGAGAATGTCGGTGCAGGAAGCGTCAAATTGACACCCGAGGAAGTTGCAGAGATCACCAAAGCCGCGGATGAAGCAGGTGCAGGTATTCCAGGAGACATGTACGGAGAAGGCTGGATCGATTTGGTCTATGTGGAGAGTCCGTCACTGTGATTCGTGAGAATGGGAACGACGTATCGGAGAACCAAAGGCTTACCGTAGTGTACTTTTAGATGGATTGTACGCAATAAGTAGGATTAGATGTACAAGTTTGAAGTAACAGTTTTTTATGGGTGAGTGTGAGTGTCGCGTGCAAGGTCGCGGTACTGCAAATTTCCCAGGCCTCCGAGTTGAACCCACTCTTTCACGATGATTGTCACTCGACTATCGCGTCTGTCGTTCTCTAGAGCATGGTAAGTAAACACCTTGAATGTTTTCAGTTCAAGTCACCCATACCTTGCGCGCAGGGCCACCTTAGGTCTTGTCTGGTCACTGCCCCAATACTGCCTCTCTTGAACATATTAGGAGCGTGCTTTAGAGCGCTATGGAGAATATTTGAGAAGCTTAGGACGATTTGTGGTGCGTGTCTATTAATCCAAGTCAAGATTTTTGGCACGATTCTGTCCCTATAGTCGATATGAGGTCCAGCACGACTCCTCCGAACAAGCAATATTACTAGAATAGATTTACACCATTCGGTACGCACCCAATTCAAGTCTCAATATAGAGGTTGTACTCAATTCTGCGGTAGATGTGGTCTATCATCGAGCCCCTCACTTTGGACCGCCCTCTCGTTCCTAGAGGTACATCCAACGAATCAGAGACACCCGCGTACAACCCTCGAAAACGGCCGCTCAGTGACTGAACGTCTCAGAGACAATACTCGTCGACGTCCATCATATAAGGGTTGACCTGCCTGCATTAACCTTACACCCAAATCCTATATTTTCACATTCATCCCCACACCGATGATCCGCGTTCAATGGGTGCTCTTCTACCTCCTCCTTTGGTGTACCAGTTTCTGGGTTACTGTTGCCAATAACAGACCGAACGCAAATATCATGCGAAGACCTAGGCTGCCTCGCCGTGCTGTCGAAACGTCCCCAGGAAACCCGACCGATGTTAACCGAAATCCGATTCCTCCCTACGAGGAAGAATACTGGTTTAATCAACTCATCGATCACCAGAACCCAAAGATGGGAACATTCAAGCAAAGATACTACCACACATGGGAGTTCCATAAATCAGGTCGGTACACAGCATTTGGTTCATCTATCGACATTAACACTGAACATGATACAGGTGGACCCATCATCCTATCTACGCCCGGAGAATCCAACGCTGGAGACTCATGGGTAGACCTCACTAATTCTTCAATCATGGGCCAATTCGCGCAGAAGTTCAACGGAGCCACGATAGTTCTCGAGCATCGTTTCTTCGGAGACTCGAATCCTCAGCCAGACCTCAGCGAAAAGAGCCTCAAGTTCCTCACCATACAACAGGCTATGGACGATCTGGTATATTTTGCGAAGAACGTGAAGCTACCTATGCCTGGAGGCGACCAAGTGCCACCCAATAAAGTCCCGTGGATTTTGGTTGGTGGTAGCTATGCTGGTGGGTACCTTTCATATCAGTTGTTGACGTGCGTTTAATTCAAGAAACAGGTGCATTGACTGCGTGGACGATGGCGAAGTGAGCAAAGCGTCTATATTTCAACCCCACAGTACCCTGATAACGACTAGAAACCCTGGCATCTTTTGGGCTGGTTACTCGTCATCAGGCGTCGTTCAACCTATCATGTGAGTCTTCGCCACAGTGAATATGTTTCTTCGCTAATGTCGCACTCAAGCAACTTTTGGCAATACTTTGAACCGATTCGTCAGAACATGCCTCAGAATTGCTCTGCGGATGTCGAACGAGTTATATCACTCATTGACGAGAAATTCGCGAATGGTACCCAAGCGGAAATCAAAGCCATAAAAACGAACTTCGGACTGCAGGCTCTTGAGTATACCGATGATGTTGCTAGCGCTCGTATGTGGTCAGCCTAGATTTTGCGTTGCTCTGGTACTGATGAGAAACAGTGTCAGGTCCGATTTCGAGGTGGCAGGATCTACAGCCAGACCCAGAATATTCTAACTCGACCTTTTTCGAGTTCTGCGACGCGCTGGAAGTGAAGGATGGAGTGCAAGCAGCGTCTTCAGGATGGGGGTTACAGCATGCATACGATGCCATGGGTCTTTATTTCAGAAAGGTTTATATCAAGAAAAGTTAGCTTCCAATCTTTGGTACAAAACTCATTACTGATCCTCGCTTAGTGTGTGGTAATTACGACGTGAAGTTCGTCTTCCTCTATGGGTTTAACTACTAGATCTAACCCGTTCATCCAGGACATGCTTCAACACTCATAACACGACTTCGACTGACACCTCTTTGGACAATTGGAACCGTTCATGGTTCTGGATAGTGTCAGCCTCGCTTCGTGACTTTTTCGTCTTGCCCTTTGTTGACGCGTTTCTTAGGTGCAACGAAGTTGGATGGTATCAAACCGGGCCACCTAAAGGAACACCTGCTATCGTGTCGCGTCTGGTCAGCGAAGAGTATAATCAGGTTGGAGATTCCGCGAGTATTCAAGTGACACGATCTGACAGGAATCACGTTTATAGCACTCACTATGCGTCAACTATTTTCCCAAGACATTCACGCTAGCAGATCGTCCTCGAGTCTTAGAGACTACTTCAGCGTTCCATGGTTGGGATATTCAGGTTGACCGGTTATTTGTGGCGAACGGTCGCCGTATGTTGTGTCACTATTCTGACTTGATTCATCTCACGTTCATTGACATTCAGGTGATCCATGGCTAGCCGCAACATTATCCGCCCCATCTCAGAATATTGCTAGTACCGACTCGAGACCCATAGCGATCAGCGATGGATTCCATTGCTCGGATATGCTTACCAGCAATGGGCTAGTTGATCCAACAATCTTGGATGTGCAACAGAAAGCGCTGGCGAGCATGAAAGTGTGGCTTCCGAAGTTCAAAGCGACCGACCGAACCACCACGAACCTGGATATAGATAAAACGAATAACTCGGCGCTGAGATTCTTGCCCAAGAGATCCCATTATTATATGCTTTTGGGATGCACTTTGTCCATGTTATAGATCATATATGTACTTTATCTAGAACACTTTACATGCACGAATGGACTCAATTCAACTTTGGAATTTGAAATCTTGTGCATCGCACCTTACCAAGTAATTTGGCCAATGAGAGACTTTGACGTGCCCATGAATGCCAGGAGAGGAAAGCCTAGAAAGGTCAAATTTCCCAGGGCTTGTCTTTTCAATTCGCTCTTCCACATCCGATTCCTAAATCATCTCCGTGTCACATTTATCCCATTATGACCTATCTTTTATCTTTTTCTAAAGTACCGTGAGTTAATCTTGCGTCTCGTTCAATCACTATGCTAATACTTGCATAGTTCTGCTAATGTTCCGAAAGATTCATCATAGACTTGTCACTTCAGGAGCTCAGTTCAGCGTCAGGCCATATACACCCAACACCCGCTCCACCCAGTTTTACGCGATACTACTTTCGGGAAACGTGTTTTGCGATGGTCCGGTGATTTTTCGAGGAATATTCAAGTCCGAATGGGTGCGTTACTATTGTTAAACTTAAAATATGGAGTCTTCTGACTCTACAACGTTAAGCCAAGCAAGCGCACTGAAAGACGACGACGTTTTATCGCCAAACCAGTCGATTTTCGGTCAAACCCCATTGATGCTTGTGCCGCGGAACTGTCAGAAACGAACATCAGTCCGCACTATTCGATGAAAGCTGTACACGAGATGAGAGAGCACCGAATAGAGAGGAGATATATAGCCGATTTGGGAATGCTGTTTCTGTGAACGTGACTCTTAGAGCTCAGGGGAAGAACCTTCTGGGGATAGGGATGAGCGAGGTGACTACATGCATGCGGTCTTGCGGTGTTCTTTGTGCTGATTTGAGACGGGTGAATATGATGCCCTGAAGCCACATAGAAAGCGTCGAAAGTTAGGCAGAGCTGTCCCAAAGGTTCCAGACTTGAAGATCTTTGCCACTGCCAGAAGCCCATTTCATTCCAGCGTCAGATAAGAGCATGCGAAATTCGTTGACCATCAGCGCCGTCATCTACTAAGCGCCGACAGGTTGATCAGCTCAAGTCAATGAAGCTGGATCCTTACTATTAATGGCGGTAGTTTCGGTTTTATCTCGGCTTGTTCAGCTGTGTAGCAGGTTCGTCGCTCTGCCCTTACCCGTACCGAGGATGGTATGTATACCTTATGGCGACCTTATGATCACCTAGTCGCAAATCGTCCATTTCGTGGGCCGTGGTTTTACACCTGGATGATAGGATCACCAGAAGGAGGGATGTACATGCCGAGGGCCATAATCAATCAGTGATCATATCTGCCACGGGAACCCAAACCCAACTTGACAGGCTTGACCACCTCCCTTCATTATACGCCGGTCATGATTTGTGGCCTTTACTCTTCTCTTTTGGAGCCCGCACCTTTCTAACCTACCGGAAGATGGAGTGGGACTGGAACTCACCAGACAATGGACGTCACTATTCAGATCAGTGAGTAGCAGTTCATTGGTAGTCAATACGGAGCTAACGGACTAGCGATTGCTTATTTTTTGACTAGCTATATTCATGAACTAACGCAAGTCTTTGGTGTTTGTTAGTAACTACATCCTACTAGGTCATTGACTCGACACTGAATCGTGAAACTGTCCCAAGCACTACTTGTCTGGGACTATCTTATAACATTCGGTAGGTTTTTACCTCGAACCTTCGTTACGGGTTTCGGTGACTATTTAGCAGACGCGGAAGTGCGAAATATCTGGAGCCACCCCAAATCTCGGAGTAGCATCCTCTATCTGGCATTCCGATATTTTACACTGGCGAGCAACATCGCGGTAGTAGCCATTCAAGGGAGAGGTCTCGATTCTTGGACAGATAAGGTGTGTCTTCAGCCATAGCGATACCTAGCGCTTGCTAACATAGTGCCACACTAGGGGTAACGTTCCTCCTGATCACGGAAACTCATCACGCCTCACCCTTCGCCGTCAGGTGTAGCCAATACAGTCTATATCGACAAGTCAACCTTTTCATATGTCAAGCTGTTGTTTGTAGTCCGTCTGCCTTTTCGTATCAACGGTGCTTGTTGCTAACGCGGCCTTCAAGCATTGCTAACATTGCGTTTGTACGCATTGTATGCCACGGACAAGCGAGTGTTGATACTCTACGGCCTGACCGCCTCGATGGGATGTGGATTAGCCGGTGTGAGTGTGGATCTTTTGAATGTCTTGCAGATCTAGAATAGGCCGGTAGTATGCACTTTCGGGTCAAGGTTCCATACGATACCCTGTTCAGTTTGGGTGCCATATCGGGACGTCTCGTGGAACGTAGGTGGAATGCCTGCATTAGCTTTCTCAAGATTGACACTTTCACAGTTCTCTCCGTACGCTCTTCAACGGTTATTGCTCGATGAAAGAGCGCTGAACTCGAAATACAGGCATTGCGGGTCTTTGGATGGTCATGTTTTTCTACGATACTGTGGTCTTCCTTCTCACTGCCTACCGAACGTATCAGTATTGGCGCCGTAGTCGATCGCAGGAAAGCCCAGAGGCCATGGCACTACTCCCATTGATGTTTCGAGACGGGGCAATGTATTTTGCGTATGTCATTCTGTCCCTCTCCTTGATTTGACGTCGCTCGGGCTGACGGGTTGCACAATACTTTTTTCAGCATAATGGCTTTAGCGAATTTGGCCAATATTTTGACCTTTTATGTGAGTCTTTTCTGTGCCTGGTCTGCCTTACCGTTGGCTCACTGAATTGCTTACAGTTATGCGGTGTAAGTCTCCTCATCTCGAACGAAATCAATTTCATCCATGGTTCCTTGATCATCAACTAGCCCTTTATGAGCGGCGGTTTATCTGCCTTTGCGAGCTGGTGAGTTTCAGATGTTCGGAATCTTGAGTCATCCAGAGTTATTGATTTCCCTTTGTAGCATATCGGCCGCAATGTTATGCCGCCTTATGCTCAATTTGCACGAAAACGTCAGATTCCAGGACTCCCACTCGACACACCCAGAAATCATACAGACGTGGAGGGTGCGAACCCGGACGCTTGTAGCGAGAGATTGGGAAGATGCGGGAGACTTAAGGCTTCCGTAGACATTGAGACATTATTCTATGTGAACAGAAGATACGCTATCAATGAACACTGTCTAATGCTACGCCCCTCGGGGTGACTTATTGAAGCAGGTGTCAAAGACCAGGCCAATTCCATATCTTCTTCAAAACCAAACGCGTTCGGGGCTAACGCGATCTTTTATTTTCTGAATAGTATAATACTGCTGCCTATCTGTTCGGCTCACTACGATTTGAGCAAGATCTGTAATGAATCGACACGATAGGGTCGCTAAAACCGACCTACGGCAACGACCTGCAAGACTTGATGAATATGACTGGAAATCGCGCTTTTAGACACCATCGGGAGAGAACAAGTTCGTTTTACTTACTGGTCTCTTATGTCATTCAGTGCCAGCAGCGTATCTTCCATTTCGATGGTTGGGTAAGGCGGCAAGCCCGGGTGAGTGGTTGTTTTTTTGTGATTTGATAGGCCTTGAAATATCTTCGAGTCTCCAAGCTGTTCCTGGTCCAATCCGTTAAATTCAAAGTGTCGTTCACTTTGGTAAATCACGGATCGGAAGTGAGTACTGAGCAATGAAAGGCTGTTCGGTTTTACTGGCGTGATGAGATGACAAATGACTCGGGGGTTATGAGTGTCGGTTATGGATTATCGAACGCTGAAGACATTGAGACTTGGATAGAACAGGAGATTGAGCAATGCTCTATTGAAATGGATCTAGTGCATGAATAGACTTACTAGAATGTGACACTGTAGGGAGATCGTTGGGGCTTTTCCGAGATTTGTACTTATACGGTCCCAGTATTAAGGAACACACAAAGACCTGAGAGGAGTTATCCTTGAAACCCGAGTCGAGCCGGGATCGCGAGTATGCAAAATAGGCTGAGGGTATAATCAATTGACGAATGAACTGGCGGTCTGAGTGAATCGTTCGTGTTGTGTGTCCATCATATCAACGAAACAGAGGTGGTTTTGAGCCGAACGGGTTTTCTCGCATATGAGTCGTGGTCGGAGGTACTGAACAGTGGGTATTTGACGACTCGAGGTGAGGTATCTGCATCTCCATCGGGCTGTGTCAAGCTCGCTGAGGTACAGTTGGTGGAATTTCAAGGAGCGTATTGAAAGACGGCGGCGGCGCAATTCTGTATCGAAGATGTAAAAGTCTGGATTCCTTCACAAGCTTGTTGAAACATCAACGCCCCGGTCCAAATGTAGGAGAGCGAGTAGAAAAGAACACAGAAAGGGCAGATTGAGGTCTACGAGGGTCTACGCCAGGGTTCCAAGATTTCCCAGGGCTCACCTTTTCAATTCGCTCTTCCATGTCCGATTCCTATTTTTTCGTATATCTCGCTATGACTTGTCTTTCTTCTCGTTCTTCTAAGGCACTGTAAGTTAACCCTTATATCTTGTTTCAGTCACTATGCTAAGGCTTGCATAGCTACTAGTGTTCAAAAAGATTCATTGTAAATCTGATACTTCGTGAAGCTCGGTTCAGGCGTCAAGACGTCAAATACCCAACCCACTTCCCGGAAACTTGCTTCGAGCCGGTTCAGAGATCTTTGGAGGAATATTCGAGTCTGAATGGGTGCGTTACTATTGCTAAACTTGAAATAACGACTCTTCTGACTCTACAACGCTAGCCAAGCAAGCGCGCCGAAAGACTCCGACGATGTTTCATCGCCAGACTAAGGAACTTTCGGTCAAATCCCATTGATGCCCGAGGAACTGCCAGGAACGAACGTCAATCCGCTCTATTTAGTGGAAGTCGGTGTACGAAGTTTCTGGAGATGGAGATGAGCAAGGTGCATGCAGTTTCGCGGTGTCTCTTGTACTGAATTGAAACGCGAACCTGATGTTCTGAAACCATATAGATCCGAAATTTAGGCAGAGACATTTCAACTCCTGCTGTAGGACAAGCCTAAGGCGAGAATCGTTCGCACAATCTGAACAGCCTTTGGCATAAAATATGATCAATCATCAGCGTCATCTGTATGGGTAGACTTTGATAGAGGCGCTGACAGGTCGGGTCAATGAAGTCGGTCCTTACTAGGAATATCCCGGCTTTTTCAGCTGTGTAATCGGTTCGTGGCTTGCGTGACTGTCAACCGCCGTGAGTGTACCTACAATTACCCATCTGTACTCAAACCATCCATTATCCTGCATGATAGGATCACCGAAGAGGCTGAATGTACATATCCAGGGACATTAGCCATAATTAATCAGTAATGGTATCAACTACGGGAACCCAAGCCGACTTAAGTACCCACCAAGTTAGCGATAGGCTGGTTAAAATCACCCAACTTTATCTCCTCTATCGAATCGTGCACCTTCCACCGCTGGTCCCTGGAAGATGGACTGGGACTGGTACTCTCCAGAAAATGGACATCACCATTCAGATCAGTGGGTAACAATTCGTCTCTGTTTGATACGGGGCTCATGAACTAGTTGAATGTTTGCTTTTGACTAGCTATATTCACGAATTGATGCAAGTCTTTGGTGTTTGTTTGTAAATCCGTTTTTGGTGATCGACCCAGCGCTGAATTACCTCCTAAGCGCTACTTGTCTGGGACTATCTTATAACGTTCGGTGGGTCTTCATTTGGTATTGGTTCCTTGTATAAACTCGAGTGTGAATTTCTCGCAGATGTGGAAGTGCGAAACATCTGGAACCGCCCGAAATCTCGGAGTAGCATCCTCTTTTTGGCATTCAGATATTTTACCCTGGCGAGCAACATCGCGGTAGTGGCTGTTCAAGGGATCCCCTTCAATCATTGGACAGATACGGTGTGTCTTTAAACATGGCAATACCTGGGGCTTTCTTACCTTGTCCACTACTAGGGGTAGCCTTCCATTCTGACGACCAAATTTCATGACGCCTCACACTTTTTGCCGCTAGGTGTGACCAATACAGTCTCTATCGACAAGTCAATCTTTTCATATCTCAAGCGGTCGTTTGTGGTACGTCCACCTTTTTGTATCAGCGGTATCCGTTACTGACACAGCCTCCGAGCATTGCTAACCCTGCGTCTGTATGCATTGTATGCTGCAGACAAGCGAGTGCTGATACTCTTTGGCCTGATCGCCTCAATGGGAAGTGGATTAGCCGGTGTGAGTGTCAACCTTCGGACTCCTTCGCAGTTCTGTAAACGTGTCAGTAGTACGCATTGTCGGGCCAAGGTTCCATACGGTACCCTGTTCAATTTGGGTGTCACATCGGGACGCCTCATGAGACGTAGGTGTAATTTCATCTGTTTTCTCAAAGGCTCATGCTTCCAACATAGTTCTTTCCGTGCGTTCTTCAAATGGAAAGGTTGGGTTGACTAGTCCTGAACTCGTATTGCAGGTATCGCAGGCCTTTGGATGGTCATGTTTTTCTACGATAGCGTGGTCTTCATTCTCACTGCCTATCGAACATATCAACATTGGCGCTATACTCGACTACGGGAAAATTCAGAGGCCATGACGCTGTTCTCCTTAATGTTTCGAGATGGGGCGGTGTATTTTGCGTGTGTTTCTTGTCTCATTCCTTGATATGAAGGCGCTGAAGGGCGGTCGCTTCGGGATCATGTTCTTTTCAGCGTTATGGCTTTGGCGAATTTGGCGAACATTCTGACCTTTTATGTTTGTGCTCTGTGCCTGATCCGAGTTATTGTCTAACTGAATTGCTTACAGTTATGCGGTGTAAGTCTCCTCCCCCTCGAACAAACTCTTATTCGTTTCAACGGTCCCTTGATCACCAACTAGCCCTTCATGAGCGGCGGTTTATCCACTTTTGCGAGCTGGTGGGTTTCAAACGTTCGGAATCTTGAGTCATTCAGAGTTATTGATATCCATTCGTAGCATATCAACTGCAATGCTAGGCCGTCTTATGCTCAACTTGCACGAAAACGTCAGACTGCAGGGCTCCCACACGACAAACTCGGCGATTGTACAGACATGGAGGGTGAGGACTCGGATACTTGTCGCAAGGGATTGGGAAGATGCAGAAGACTCAATGCTTCCATAAATGTTCCATTATGCGCTACGTACACTGAGAGGATACGCGTCATATTGTCGAACCGTAGTAATGAATTGCAATAACTGTGGCAATGAAGGGAAAGAGTTCTTCAAAGTCTACAGCTGGCTAACGATCCTTGGCGCAGTGCAGTACATCCTCTGGGGACATGTATCGACCGAGTCGTTCCCGTCATCGAGACACGACAGTAACAGGTTGAAGCCTCAATGGGACGGACGTCTACCCTTGTATTCCACCAGTTGAGCGCTTGCGGATGGTTGTGGCGCGTATTGAATATTGAGGCGTGGGACACCGCAAGAGACTATAAATTCATCGCCTCTCCGTTTTAGACCCTATTCGCAATCTTTTTTGTAAACCCTCATCATCTCTGCTTGACAGACGTGAACTTTACTATGCAATCTCCCATTCCACCCTCTTCCGCGATCCAAAAAAAACGTATAGATTAGAGCATTCTCGACCTGAGCAGCCAAAACCTTGGCAATCGCCTATACTGGTATTAGGGTACTGATCGTTGCACAGTACCATCCAATTCAGGTGATGTATCAAGGGTTCCAGTGGTCCGCACTGGTGTGATCTTGAGTTGTGAACGGTAAACTAGAAACTGTCCTGGAGGCCAAGCGTAAGGTGAGAGCTCTGAAGGGATCCTGGTGTCAACTGAGTTTTGTTTGGTGTTTCGAATCGCCACGGCGTGCCCAAGGATATGAACACTCGCCAGGCTCAACTTCCTAGCGCTGCTATGAGTGTTTGGCTGAAAGCGGGTCACGGTTCTGGACTGGAGAGAGTGAATTAGGGTGTATGGAAGTATCGAAACGACCACGTACTTTTTCCCTTTCCTACAACGCTCGTCGATGCTATGACCAGCTGGATTACCAACAAACAAGTTGACATGTCTGTTATCAGAGGGCCGGATTTGAGCTGGACGGACACTGGCCAGAGTCGATGTTACGTGGATGAGATCGATCTTGAAAAGCTTGAAAGCTTGAATACGGGTCGCCGGTCCACGAACCGGGTCCAGGTTCTAGCCGAGGCGCTTCTAGGCAGTTCATCAGTCCAGCACCACAAGCCGCATCTTCTTTTCGTGAAACATGAACCAAATGCAGATTATAGTCTATCTTTCGGAAAGCTCTTCAAATTATTGACTAGAGCTGTAAGTGAACCTACGTGACGTAGATTGGATCTGATTGGATGCAGATCTGGCTACTTAAGTATCTAAAGTCATCGACCCGGAACCGTTTTCTCAAATTTCTTGGTTACATAGTAGCGACGGCTTGTCAAGAGTTTTAATGGCATTACTCGGTATATAGGTCTATGTCGTTGACCACCGTATCTATGTTCCATGTCGCAGTCGTCGATATTATCTGCGTGGACAGACCATCATCGACAAACACATGGAGGTTTAACATGAGCCGCGAGAGCATAGCTGCTGAGATACTGGAACGCAGGTCAGCTTATCCTCGATCCACAATAAAGGCGGTGACATACCAGCAAGAAAGGGGCGATAATCCTCCTCGCATAAAGGGCTGGTTGTCGGCAGTGAGCATATCAAAAATCGAAAAATAGGGACTTCGCGCACACCACTGAGCTACGATCTCGTCAGATCCTTGAAGCCCGAGGGGTAACCGTGCATTACACTCACATAGAACGTCAGAATATTGGCCAAATTCACGAGGGCCATAGTACTGTTCCGTTCGTTAGTAATATCATTATAGGCGGGGGCGATGAAGGCGCACGCAAAATAGAGAGCACCGTCCTTGTATAATAGAGAAAAGAGACACGGTCCCTTGAATTTTCGTATCATATCGCCGAAGTTTATGCCATAGTAGAATTGACATGCTCGTGAAACAGTCAAGGCAAAGATAATGGCATCGTATAACAGGAGCAAGTGCCAGAGCCAAACGATACCTAGCAGCCGCCAATCAATGTGATTATCGCGACAGGGAGACGCTGACGTACGAAGTGCACTATGCAAATAGCCTAGTAAATCATGTATCGAGCTGAATTCAGAACTGAGACGCACGTCTGATGGGAAATCCCGACTTCGCAACCTAGCCGTGCTAGATTGTGTACTTTGTCTTGAGCGCTGAGAACATACTATTGCGAAGAAGGCTTTCAGTGAGGTAGGATCTGAAATTGCTGCTCGCCACATACACTTGATAATCCAGCTGCTGCCATGAAGAACACAACAGGGAGCCAGATGATTTTTTTGTTTGCGGAGTAGAGGGCGTATGTTCGTATCGTCATCAGTACTACAAAGTCAACAGTCATTAACCACCACCCGAGCCCATGAAGATAAATTACTTGCTGCATACGGCGACCTGCGATAAGATTACAGAGACTTGGCGATATAGCATAAAAGAGGAGCAGCTATAAAGGTATGAGCTCTGAGCGAAACTGTAGAACCTGTCATATAAACAGTCACCTCTAAAATCAAATCAGTTCTCGATATGACTTGACACTTGGTCGAAGGGGGTACCTTGATGTCCATAGAATGATGAGAGATAATCAAAAGAGGTAGGCTGCTCGCCAATGTGAGGTATCGGAAAACTAAGAATATCCAGCTGCTCCTCGATTTCGGACGTATCCATATGTGGTCAACTTCCACGGCTGATCACAAACTCGTTGGCCGTGTCCCCGATGATAAGCATTGTCATTCAGAATCCTCACCTAATGTGACAAAATGATCCCAGACGAGGATGGCTGGCAAATACCTATCATGATCTCGGCGTGACTAAGAAATAAGGTATACGAACATGCAGCAGTGACTTGCATGCTAGTATGCAGGTAGCTGGGCAAGGTCTGAGACTCGGAGGCAGAATACTAACAAATCTGGCACTCACTAATCCCGGACGTGGCTTTCGTGCAACTCCGGAAAGGTTTCTTGCATGATTATGGGTTTGGGTTTAGATTTGGGTCTGGGTCTGCGAAAGAGATCGAATGAGGAATACATATTTATGCTTCTGACTTATTTTTCCAGAGGAGGGATCCAGTCAAAGGAGGTTTCCAACAATAGACAGTTGAGATTAAACGGTTGCGAAAAATTGCTGTAAGATGCAACCGTCAGAAGAACTAGACCTAGATGATACCAGCAACTCAGCCCGCACCTGAGTCCGCGCCACGTCTCTACTAACCTGCACTGCTTGGGTTGATGCTGCTCCGATTCAAGCAAACTGTGACAGCGCCTGGATTGGAGAGCCTCGCAGGTCAGATTGAACTCGAGAAAGACTTTGATCTGTTCGCATAAGTGTATGTGGAGCAGAGTAAAAGAAAAAGAGAATGCCACTAGAATCCGGGCTGTCTGTTAACAATGGGGTGCGATCGAAGGAGGTAACTTGCGTAGACGATTGAGGCCTGAGGTCAGAATGTTGTTGGGTGCTGCGTGTTGAAATAGATGCAAGAATCATTTGAACAATGAATATGTAGAGCCAACCGAGATAGTCGTTGAGGTTCGCTGATCTCCAACAGCATTCGATTTCACAACGGCTCCGTTGGCCACGCTGTTGGCTACTGCCACGGGCCGCTTTGGCTGCTGTTGATGTGATACGAATGATAAACTCGAAACTTGAAAGGCAGGAGTCCAGCGAGACAGAGAAACATGGCAATGCTCACAAAATCAAATGAATTGGGCTTTTACCGTCCAAATATATCCCGTGACTCCTTGATTGATCGTTCCCAAAACTTGTTAGTAACAATGTTAGCGATTACGAGTTCGGAATCGAGGTGTTGTGTTGTCTTGAATCGATATCGAACATCAGAGATTGTTCCGTTCTGATGATTCGATGTTCATATATTTTCTTTGACTGTTTTTATAGACTCGGGCAGTCTCGGGGTGTCAAGTGGTGCGCAAGGTGTACTGTAGATACCGACTGAATCGTGGATGGATCATGGAGAGCGAAGGTAGTGACATGACGTGACCGTGACGACGAGTCACTCGTTCGGGGTGTCCCGAAGCAGCCCGACGTTCAATCCTTCAAGCTTCAAGTTCAATCTCGTTCAGTTCACTCTTTCAAAACCCTGAAAAACTCAATCTTTTAATCTCGGCCTCCCGGTCAAGATACGAATTACATACCGGCAAAGCCCACTCAGTTTCAATTTTAACGAGCATGGTTTCGTCGGCCATAGAGCTAAAAAAAAAAAACCCAGCTAGTGTACTCATTTGGACGTCTTTTCCCAACAATTGGTCAAAGGTCACATCTATATCAGGAGCTGCCATTTCCAAGAAAACCCAATCACCATTCTCTATTCATCTCCGATACATATCCACTATTGACCCAACCCCGACCAAACGTACTGCCTCGGATTACTATGCAGTAGCTCCGAGTCCTCTTAAAATCCACTGTTTCTGACTGGATAGGTATTCCTTCGGTCCACCCCAATGGATGGGCTAGAAACAATACTCTTGCTCTCCAACTGCGTCTTACTCGGCGCGAGGAGTGACATTACAAGAAAACTACCGTCTCCGGGACCTAGGGGATGGGCGCTCATCGGAAACCTACTTGATGTTCCGGCAAAGCATCCATGGAAGATTTGTGTCGAATGGGCTCCAAAGTATAGTGTGTTTAGAATCTCCGATGTTTTTGACGACACCAACCACTCTACTTTTCAGACTCGGATATCCTTTCTCTGCGTATCCCCGGCGCGACTTTTGTCGTTCTTAACAAGCTCGAAGACCTCCAAGAATTATTCGGGAAGCGATCGGTTTTGTACTCTGCATGAAAGCCGTCAAGCGTGCACGCAGGGTTACCCCTCCATCTATGCTCGAAATGATGCTGAACAATTCGCTTCAGTGAACGGGTTGGGTTTGCTTTAACATTCAAATTTAGCATTATTTCTCTGCTTCTTTTTTTAAACTCCGTGTGTAGTATCAATACTTACGGTTTCAAAGCCTAGCTAGGGCATTTGACAGTGGCTATGAGCCATTAAGCTACGCAAAACAAGGTTCGTTTCGTCACTGTTGCTCCAGATAGTCTAACAACCGCTACACCTCGTTTAGGCAGTTTCTTTCAAGTCGACACGCTGTTCGTGTTTCTGTTCAGGAGATTCGGCGGAGCTCGTAAGTGATTGCCTTTTCATATAGGCATCGATTGATCCCGTTTTGACTGACAGGCTATGGAAACTAGACGACGACCAGGCTAGTGGCCACTAGTTCCTGTCTGACGAGTTTTGCCTTTCAGGTTGCGACCAAACTACATTTTCCATTTGTTTCTGTCTCGTAATATGGTCTACGTACAATATTTGTAGCCTTTGGTCTTAATCTATGCCCTGTCTATTGCTGGTATCTCCATGTTCGTTATCGACTACGATGGCAGCTTCTACATCTGAGTTATCGTCGCCACTGTCCGTTCCTTGAATCTTCCACGTTCCTGATGTCGGGCGAGTGGCTATTCCAGCATTCGTTGTTTCGTGCAAATTGAGCATGAGTCGACAAACCATCGTTGCGGAGATACTATGAAGCACAGACTTTAACAATGCGGACAGTAAATTAAGACCCACAATGATACATACCAACTCGCAAACGAGGAAAGTCCTCCGCGCATGAATGGCTGGTAGTGTCAACTCGTTTGTAAACAACTCGATGGAAACAAGTAAGAACCACTCACACCACCGAACTAGGGATTGGAGGTTAGAATGACTACCATGCATTCCTTGACCCGAGCACAGCACTCACATAGAAAGTCAATATATTAGCTAGTGTCGCCAGCGCCATCACCCTAGTCCCAATTCATTCAGCTATTGTCAAACGAAAGAAAATAGAACTGCCCACACGAAATACATCACTCCGTCTCTGAAGAATAACGATACCAGACTCGGTCGATTCACCATTCCTAGATAAATATTTCCGAAACTGCTTTCACGCCAGGCTCGATATGTCCGCGAGGCGGTCAAGGCAAAGAAAATTACATCATAGACGAAGAGGGTTATCCAGAGGCTGGCAATACCTAATAAATAGTTGGATGAGTACAAATGCAACGAGTGAGGAAATAGACACAAGCGTACGCAGCGATCTACGATAATAATGTGTGAGGTTTAACGACATATAACGCCCAGTCCAACTCTGAACGCTCACTTTCGTTGTAACAACCCGGAATCACAGCCGAATTGAAGGGGGTACTCTACGTGATCCTTCAATGGGAACGCGTACTGTAACCTTCAATAGTCAACGATATGTAGCCTGCAATTTTATAAATAATAATCACGCCTGATAGTCCTGCAGCGATGATGACCATGGCACCGGATAGCCACAAGATTCGGCGGTCGGCACTGTAAAGGGCATAGATTCGCATTGCGAGTATTGCTATAAGTATATTACAGTAGTCAGGGGATGCAGTGAATACCATGGTTTGGACACTGAAGTACTGACCAGCAACTGCGGCTTGTGATACCAAAAGTACCACCTGGCGGAAGAGGGCAAAAGCAGAACAGCTGGTATGATTTGAAAGTTCTTAAGCGATGCGTAAATGATGATCAGAGATAGCGACATACCTCTAACAAGGAATCAGTACTCAGATGAAGAACGACGAAAACCGCTCACCTTCGCCTGATGGATCGGATAAAAGCTGAAAACCAACATTGACAACATATTGATCAAGGTTAAGTATCTGAAAGCAAGGAAGATGATACTGCTTCGCGACTTTGGACGTATCCAGATGTACTTGATCTCTACACCTGGTAGTAAAAGAATGAATCCAGTCATAAAATCGTGCGTGAGTTGGCGCCACTTACCGAGAGTGACAAGGTGATCCCAGAAGAGGATGGCTTGGGGACGTTATCATGACGAAGCATAGGGACCAACCATAATCACGAACCTGCAGCAAGAAACTGCAATACTGAGTGGATATAACTGGAAACAAGTCATGTTAGTTGAACGTTGTACCAAAGAAAATTATCCACTCACTGGTCCCAAGCATCATGTTCGGTCAGTTCAAGATGCACGTGGTCCATTGGCCGGATAACCGCTAGGTAAAGTGACCGCTAGGACATTCGCGCGGAACATTTCTCCGGGTCGCGCCGGTCCATTTTTGTATTCGAGCCCGTCAAACGATCCAAAATAGAAGTTCTTACTAAATAGCACGTGCCCCAAAACCTTGACACGAGTTTCATAGTTTACCGCTGGTTTATCGAGTTTACCCAGTAGTGTCTCTGCACTACCCAGCTATTATCTCCCGCGAGTAGTTTCTCTACACCACTCACCTCTCCTCCTGTCACACAGCCGTCACATATCAAGCCAGAAGCGCTACAACACTACTCGGCATCTATCGACTTGGCCGTTCATTACTGTGTCAGCGGAGCGGTGTTTTGGATTGCAAGAGGGTTCTGGAGGTGGTCGGGGAGCTGAAAAAGTGTTGGGGGGGTATTTTAAAGAGAGAGGAAGGATGCTAGGGGTCAAGTACGCTGGGGGCAAATGTGAGTAGTTTTTTGACACTATTCAAATCACAACGCTAAGGGCCGTTCTCAATAGTGCTCGTGCACTGTTCGGATTTCCGCACTCGGCGAGTGGTTTATGTGCACTACTGGACCCTGCAACCGATTTCAGTAGTGTCCAGGCACCACTCGCAGTCCATCAAGATCTCAATAGTGCTCATGCACTACTCGTATTTGCAGCTCCGGTGAGTGGTTTTTGTACACTACTCAAATCAACGACTGATTTCAGTAGTGTCTCGGCACTACTCGTCTTCCCTCAAGATCTCAATGGTGCTCATGCACTACTCGGATTTGCGGCTTCGGTGAGTGGTTTTCGTACACTACTCAAACCGGCGACTGACATCAGTAGTGTCCTGGCACTACTCGTATTCCATCAATTTTTCGCTGGTGCCCATGCACTACTCGATACCCGGCCTTGGTGAGTAGTTTTGTTACACTACTGAAGCCTGGATCTAACGCTAGTAGTGTTCGGGCACTATTCGTTTTCGCTACTCCACAATCTCGCACCATGAATAATGGGTAGTTCTACGGATTATGAATGAGACGGTCTGAGAGTTGTGAGGACACGTTGGGCTCTTTTAGAGAGGGAAGAAGGATGGTAGAGGTCCAATACGCTGGGGGCCAATGTGAGTAGTTTTTTGACACTACTCAAATCACAACGCTAAGGGCCGTTCTCAATAGTGCTCGTGCACTGTTCGGATTTCCGCACTCGGCGAGTGGTTTGTGTGCACTACTGGACCCTGCAACCGATTTCAGTAGTGTCCAGGCACTACTCGAATTCCATCAAGATCTCAGTGGTGCTTATACACTACTCGGATTTGCGGCTTTGGTGAGTGGTTTCCGTACACTACTCGAACCGGCGACTGATTTCAGTAGTGTCTCGGCACTACTCGGTTTCCACCAACTTTTCGCTGGTGCCCATGCACTACTCGATATCCGGCATTGGTGAGTGGTTTTGCTACACTACTGAAACCCGGATCTAACGCTAGTAGTGTTCGGGCACTATTCGTCTTCACTACTCGACAATCTCACACCATGAATACAAGCCTTGTGTCTATGGGTAGTTCTACGGATTATGAATGAGACGGTCTGAGAGTTGTGAGGCGGGGAGCTGAAAAAGTGTTGGGGGGGTATTTTAAAGAGAGAGGAAGGATGCTAGGGGTCAAGTACGCTGGGGGCAAATGTGAGTAGTTTTTTGACACTACTCAAATTACAACGCTAAGGGCCGTTCTCAATAGTGCTCGTGCACTGTTCGGATTTCCGCACTCGGCGAGTGGTTTATGTGCACTACTGGACCCTGCAACCGATTTCAGTAGTGTCCAGGCACTACTCGAATTCCATCAAGATCTCAGTGGTGCTTATACACTACTCGGATTTGCGGCTTTGGTGAGTGGTTTCCGTACACTACTCGAACCGGCGACTGATTTCAGTAGTGTCTCGGCACTATTCGTCTTCCATCAAGATCTCAATGGTGCCCATGCACTACTCGATATCCGGCATTGGTGAGTAGTTTTTGTACACTACTCGAACCAGCGACTGATTACTGATTTCAGTAGTGTCTCGCCACTACTCCGACTCGGTTCGCTACAGTGCTTGCTAGTGCTCATACTACTCTGAGATTTCGCACAATGAGTGGAACTATGACGGTCGCAAAAGGGTTCTTGGTGTACCGTCCTTCTTTGCTGTTAAGGATAGCTTATAGCTAAGCGGACGCTCTCTGTGGTGCTCGTGCACTGTTCGGACTTTCGGCATTGGTGAGTAGTTTATGTACACCACTCGAGCCAGTACCTGATTCCGGCAGTGTTCAGGCCCTTCCTTGTTTCTAAAGCTCCGAATTCCAGCTACTAAACCTCCGTGATATTCGGGCATCGGTTTCCTTCGCTGGTGCCCACACACTACTCCTGTTGTTGACCTCGGTAAGTAGTCTCAATGCGCCATCAGCCACACTCTCTGATTCCTCCGGTACCAAGTGCTATTCGTTGTGTCCTTATTCTCCATAATAAAAACCACTGCATCGGAGTCACGTATCACTCCGTTGACATTATTCATTGCAACCATCTAACGTACGTGATACTTCTGAATTATACATGTCGCCGTCTAATGACACACCTTGACAGATATCATTCTGGGAATACCTATAGCTGCTTGCGTACGCCAGACGCGTGTTTAGCAAGTGGCACCCCCACAACATGCACGATGCAAGTGCTAGCATCTCGTATATTCTCGGTACAGCTCCGACCTCAATCCCATATCTCTATCCTCCACCGCATGGCCTGTGCCCTTCAACGTTTATCGTCCGGATACCCCTTCATTGTTCGGTCACCGCGTCTGCATTCGCATGCGCAACCTATTCCATATTGACAAGAACACCTTCGTGTACAGTATTGCGCGGTTCTGCCTCATATAGCTGACCGCCTTTCGAATTCTTCCCAACCCGCTATTCCCACATTCCGCTGCGCTGGAGTTCAGCCGAGAGAGATTGGCGTTGACCTCGGTGTACGTGGAAAGAAACGACGCCGTAGAGCATTTGGAGTGCCCTTTGGCATGAAAGCCATCTACGAGGAATTGCGTTCTCCCAAAAAACTCGGGCTCTCTCGTCATACAATATGGGCCCAGAGCACAAGCGAAGTCGTATATCACCCGCTTCGGAGCTTGTGGCCATCTTGTTACCATAGCAGAAAACACGTCGTTTCTGCCCTCTCCCTTGGGTATGCAATGGAATCCATAGCAAATGCTATGTGTGCACCAGGCGCACATGATTCCTCCTGTCAACCGCCGCTCCCCATACGTTGAATAATATTTGGAACATTTATCGCCACGCTGGTCTCCCTTGTCTGGTGCACCGTCTCCTTTGAGTGACGGATATGAAGGCCTGGCCCGTATCTGTTGCATGCCATAGCAGGTGCCTGTCTACGCAAAGTCAACGGTGCAATGCTTAGTTTCTTGCAGTACTCACCATTTTCCACTCGTCCACATCCCTCTGGTGACGCTGAAGCAGCGGAAGCATCGGAAGGTCTCCGCTCTTCAGCTCCGATAGCACCACATTCAGCCGGCTGTGCATCCACTGGCAAACGTCAAGCAGGTCGCTTGGAAAGCGTTCACCACTTCGCAGCTCCTTCTCCACAATCCTCATCAGTGCCGGAATATCCATCAATGCGGATGCAGTCCTACGTGATGGGTCTTGTATGAAGGCATACAGGCTGTCTAGTGCTGCTTCATTGACCATCTGTACCGCAGGCTCTTCTGCCACCAGCTACACACCCGGAACCGATATCAGCACCATACGACTCTATTGTATTGCGACACACCTGTTCAAAGAACATGGAATACCACTTCCGCAACGATTTGTCTACAGTACCAGTGGTGCTCAATTCAGTGCCAAAAACTCGAAGGAACATTGTCCCCAAGCTCGGTGCCACTTTCGTGAAAGTTGCTGCGATTGCCAGCAGTTCTCCATAATAGTTACCTGTTGGTCCTATGGGATGTTCCTCTTCGCTTTCGTCTTCATCCTGCCGTGCTTGAGCCTTCTTCCCCTTGCGAAGCCAAGCCAGCATCCGCCTTCTAAACGATGCCAGTTCCTTTGACTTCATGGGCATCCACGCGATTTCCTTGCGGTACTTCCGAAGTCTGATTGTAGAGTCCTCCGTCTCGACTGTCGGTGGCTTCATCGAGTTGTTGAGATGTTTCTTGCTGAAGGAAAGCGTCATTCCATCCCATATCACGTTCTCCGGTGCACTACCACATCGGTTACAGAACATATCCCCACGCAGGTCTTGCACGCTCGCATACGCAAACCAGACAGAACGGAACAGATCCTCCTTCACAAAGCGGTTCCCACGACATTCATACACCCTACCCATCGCTTGGATGAAAGCTGAAAACGGGGTAACACTACTTGTGTATCGACTCGTGTACTCGTCAAGAAGTTCGTGCGTAAACAACACCGAATTGTTGAAGTTGAAGAGTCCAAGATCTCTGGTATCGGGACCAATATAGCAATGTCGCCGTGAAGGGCAGTTTGCACATTGTTGGAGTTCGATCGTCGTAGATCTGGTGCCGGTTAGAGTGTATATGGTGCACTCCTTGACTGTCACAGCGCGTGTGGGATCGTATACAGCTTCGTGTTGGCACAGGCTTCCACATATTCGACCTGCTATCGTGATTACCACAGGGTAGTTCATCTCGACAGGTACCCGGGTATAGTGAGCAATGTCTGTGGACAAGATTGCCCACGGCGGAGGCATGATTGGCAGGTGAGATATTGCTGGCTCTAGCCCTGCGCCATCATCCACTGACATAAATCATCAGGTTTACAGCCTAGGACAATGACAACAAACACCTACCGACGTAATCCTCTTCATCTACTTGACTGTTGTCAGGATTAGAGGCTGAGCTTCTATCGTTCATTTCGTGTTCCTGGCCAAAGATTTGGCTGAAGAACTTGCGGGCGGTCGGGATATGGGAGCATGGGGTATTCTTGTCCTTTGAACAATGCCAGCTGCCAAAGCCGTCATCCAGCCCTTCGTAAGTTACTACTGCTCGACTCGATAATGCTTCTGAATGGCCGCGAACAGAGAATCGTGTTAACCACAACTCCTCCTCAAATCCAATTCGCTCCCGCCAAAACACAACTGTTTTACCCTCTTACATCGCTGTCAGTAGCAGTCCTTCGCAAAGTGTTCAATCCTCACCCCTGAATGGTAGATCCTCGTCCTCACGAAACCTTTCGTCCCTAAATTCCATATAGAACTGCGTATGCACACAGGGCCTATCAGTAAAGCCTCCCTGAGGACACATACAAGCCAAGCTAATGTCGTCCCCAGTATGTTGGACCTGCATATGGTACCAATGGTCCTGTGTCTATTTCAACACCTCTATCGTATTCATCATACAGCAACACGCACCGTGGCCATCCGTTCCTTTACATTCCATCCCTGTACCACATACACCGCTTGGCTTATCCTGATGAATCCTACACATCGTGACTCGACTAGTCTGATGTAGGATTCGAAGTCTGCGTCGAGTTCCAATCCGATTGGTGGTGCTTCCGCGTCACCAGTGAAATGATTAGACGTATCCTCGTAGCTTATTGGCACAGGATCCTCGTCTCTCTCGACTACTGCATGATACACTCTGGAGCTCTTCTGGCGTTTTCTTGCCCTGCCGTGTTCTGCTCCATTCCGTGTATGTGTCGTAACTCTCTTCTTTGGACTTCTTCGTCTCTCCTCATCCCGTAAATGATGTCCAGGATAGTTGAAGGGTGTTTTTGGTTCTGCAGACCGTAGAACTGGTAATCCTCGTCGCCTGGGTGGACTGTTGGTATCTGGAAGTGGGGGGAGCATTTGCGCAACATGCTGACTAATCACACGACATATATATAAAGTCGATGCTCGTCTGTTCCGTTTCTCTCCTACCACCATCATGGTGTCTTCCCCAACACAGCGGCGGTCTCCTCGAAAGTCGCAGCCCTCTCCTCGTAAGCTTCACTTGCAGCAGTCAAAGAAACAACGAGGCCCGCGTCTTTGTCAGAAGTGTGGAGGTAAAACTCTGCAAAAAGACTGTCCTCTTCACAGCGCTTCTGCTCGCAAGCAACGCAAGAAGACACAGGTATCCCTCTGTAATCTCCTGATATCTTTTTCTCGCTACTTACTGTGCCGTTACAGGAGTCCGCCGTAGACCTGCCGCCTCAACTTGAACTGAGCAACGCGGTATGCCTATAAATTATCAATGTTCCTCCTTATTAACCTCAATGCGTACAGGCAAGTTCAGGAAATGACCTGCAGTTAATTGAGCATCCCAATCTGGTGCCCGTGCTTATGCATGATGAGGCAGGAACTGAATTGCAGGAAACACCCGCGCCGGCAGTCACTGAACAACCTGCTCTTCACTCCGGTACGTGGCGAACTTTTTTTCTCGCTTCGCACTTCTCACCTCAGACTGTCCAGGCTCCCTACCCCCTGCAAGTCTACCAGCATCACAGAACGAACCCGCTCAAGTGTCATCATTCGTACTTGACCCCGCACTAGAACATGCAACTGCTACACCTCCGAGGGCCACTGCCTTGGATTCCGCAGGCCTCAGTTCAGTATCTCGCTCTTCAGTTACCGGTATATTCAATATTCGTCATGTCAATCAAATACTGATGAGGAAAAACAGAGTCTTTTCGTGACGGATTCCCTAGTACCGCAAGCTTATCTCCACTTTCGCAGGTCGTTGAAAGTCGAGGCTCCTCTCCTTTCACGCCTCGGCATCCACGTCGCCTATTTACAATGGATGGACATTCAATCTCTGCGCCAAGGGGAATGACGCCAGCTGAAACCCTAGCTACCCCCTCATCGAACAGTGCTACTCCAAGCTCATCTGCCAGTTCACTACCTCCACAGCGTATTCGAGCATCACGTTCAAATGCTGTGTATGGTTTTGTCCATGGTGTTTTTAAAGGATCGGAAACATGGAGTGCGTCCAATAGCTCTATTTTGGCATCAAACTGACATGATTTGGCAGAGATACCGCGTGTCCGCCCTCGCAAACAGCCTCTTATCAAAGGATCCGTTCAAAAGCGTTTCGACGAAAAGCTTGCAGGCATTGTGAACCGGGTATGCTCAACCAATCAGCCGTAATCACGCGTTAGCTCACATCAACATAGTGTGAGGAACTCTGCGATGAAACTGGTGCCTATTTGATGATCACAAGTCAGCTGCCCAGTGCGCGACATGGTTTTGTAAACTATGTCTCAAAATCCTTTCGCGACGAGGCACCACAAAGCTTGGATCAGCTTTACGACTTCACAGAAGATATCTATGCGTCTGTCGTGGCTGCTCGACGTCGCGACGTGGCATCTGCCGAGTATCAAGCTGCCAAGGCACGCCGGGAGGCAGAGGAGGCTAGGACTGTTGCAGCCAGTGCTCAAGCTGACCTCGACGCTCTCTCAGAGAAGCAGCGGCAGCAGCAGCAAGTGCTGGAAGGTGTTCGACGTGCTCTTCGTGAAGCCGGACATGCCAACTTCCTCAGTATGTTAGATGGGCTCGCACCTAATACAGAGTTCCCGACGTCCAGTACTCCTTAAACATCGTTAATTGTACTTACAATCTTGTCTACAATCCCTTTGACATCTCGTTACTGGACAAGCACCGAGTAATATAAAACAAACACGAAGCAGTGGTTTTTGTCACATGAAATGTATCGGGGTGTATTGCAATATCTTAGTCTGGGCTGTAGGTACGTGAACTGGGGGTAAAATAAGACTACTGAGACAGAAGATAAATGATTACTGTCAACGTAACACCAGTCCCAATCCCGCAAGATCACCTTCGTGACGCACACCAGTCATACAACTACTCTTCTCATGCTCTTCGGAAAGTGCTAATTTGACCACATCACGAAAGCGGTTGCTGCATGCCTCTTCATGCTCACCTAGAGTAGATGGCATGTCTAAAAAGACGGAATCTCCGAACTGCGTGCTGAATTTGGTGAGCATGCGGAAGGCTCTGGATGCCTTGTGAATTGAGGAGAAAAACTCTTCCCAAAGCCCTTGAGGTCTGGCGTTGACGTTTGTAAGAGTACTAATACAAGTCTAATCAGGAAGTCGACGTACTCTGGGAAAGGGATCTGTCTTTGAGGATTATGCGGGGCATATTGTACTGACTCGTCCTGCTGATCGTCGTCAGCATGCCGACGAAGTCGAGGCGGGAAAGATGGGTTTATGCTGTCGTCGCTGATTCGTTCTTCTTGTTGGCATCTCCTGATGGATGATGAATGGTGTGTCGTAGACAGAAAAATGTATAACACACTGTCTTATACTATTGTCATCAAACCAGCCGTGTTGCTCCTTTCTACTCCTAAGACATGATGAATAGGCATGTAGACAGAGAAAAATATCAGACGCACCGTTTGAGAAATCGCCTTTGGCGCATTCTCTCCCGAGCACTCTGCCTAGTGAGCTCCAGGTTTCTGCGAGTTGTATCATCGATTCTTTATGTTCAGAGAGTAACTTCAACACTCACTTCTTCCTGTAATTGGCTGCCGATATTCTGTTCACTGCTTTGCGTTCCGCTACTGTTCTGGCCATGAGAGAAGGTTGGTGTCACACGGATGTCACACATTTTTGGAAACGGCGATTCTCGGAAATCAAATCATTGCTCTGCCTAGCTATGATACTCCTAGGAACGAGATAGATAGACAGATGATAGAGTTGATACAGCTTAAGTGTTATTTACCCCAACCAGTCAGGTAAAACATCGGGAACATCTTCTTCACCATCAACCCACTTCTTCACCCGAACATCCTGAACTTTCAACTCGTTTTTCTCGTACGCCTTCTTCAAGTCGGCATCCTCGTCCAGCAGATAGCTTTCGATGTCATCAATGCAATAGATGATTAACCGTAACCTTCTCGCAAATGACTCTGCCCGTTTGAAGTACTCTGTACAACCATATTCCCTTAGTAGGCGCTCCGAGAACAGTTGCGTGCCTCGTAGAAGATTCGACATGACAATATGAGCATTTCGAATAGGGCACTGAAAAGCCAGGTTCGCTGCGGTGCTCTGTTTGAATTGAAGGTAGTGGCGGCATGTATTTTCGATGTATGTGCTTGGAGAGCGATTTGTATGCCTCTCCAGTCCACGGAAGAGCACTCGAATATGGTCGAGAGGATCCCTGTTAGGACGAATCAGGAGTAAACCAGTAAACGAGACATTCGAGACCTACTTTTTGTCATGATACATCTTCATATCCTGCTGCAGGTCGTGCCAGTGGGACGCCTTTCGACGTTTCCGCATCTCGATTCTGGGAGTTTATAATTCACTCATGATTAGTATACTGGACGTATCGTGAAATTATAATTTGCATACTCCTCCTTCTTTTGTTGCTGTTGTGCTTCTGCAAGCCCTCGAGTGCGAGCCTCCTTCTTCTGTGCAAGGATACGATCCCGATTTCTTAAGGTATCATGTTAGTGGCTGCCTGGCATAGGAATGAATATCATACCTTGCATAATGTCTGGCCACTTTTTCGCGATTGGCCTTCGCTCGATCCTTCTTGGTCTTGTGTTTTAGAGGGCGAGGCATATCGGTGAGGAAAGCAATGGTTATGGGTCAAGACGCGGCACTCACCTATAGCGCCTTAGGTCGATGCAACTACTCTTATGGTGCATTTTCCTAACCTTTTCATTTCGCACCAAACTGCGTCAGTATATGATACTGAGTAGTAGAAATGTCTTTGCCAAATGAATAGAAAATATGGCACGTTTTATGCCTTGTACGACAGACTTCATTCGTACGTATCTTTCTTCCAGGACAGAGTCTAAGTATATTTCGAGCACGTAGCAACATACAACATACATCCTTTGAATACATAATAGTTTGAGTTGTAATGGGATTCTACTAATATAGCCTTCACGGAATAAAGCTCGGAAGGACAGAGGTGTGCCCGGCATGTTCATGATGCTCGAAATAAGCCTGTGCTTCCGCTTCAGTTCCCAACACTCTAATCACTTCTCCACCTCTCCACCTGAGCCCTAATTTCATCAATTGACCCCTGCGCATCACTGTCAGTGAGATCAAAGGGATGTAAAACAGTGACCGACCTTCCGTTGTATACCCCAGGCGCGACACCCGCAAGGACCACAAAATGTTCACCAGCTTCCCAGGGCACCGCTAACAATTTGAATAAGTCATAGCGAACACAGTCGTCGTAACATTGAAGGCCCAAAGCGGCGTCGTTGAAGCGTTTGATGAGTGCCTGTTTATTCGCCTTTCCGCCAGACACCGCATAAGCCTCGTCTCTGTGGAATTAATTCAGATTCCGCCATGTTAGGAGGCAACAGAAAAACTTACAGTGTTTCATATACGCCGTTGGCGCCGCCGACCCCAACATACACCACATAACAGCGTTTGGGCACGGTAGGCGATGAGCCACGAGGCCTGAAATCAGCAAGGCGAACGGTAGTGCCAGGAGTTCCAGTTGTGAATGGCTGGTACTCATTGATTGGGGTTTCAGGCGGCGGTTGAGAGCCTCGTAAAGGTGTCTTTGTTGGGGTGGAAGGTGCTGTTGTGCGAGCTTGAACCGGTGATGTTGGTGCAGTGGGCGAGCGAGCTTGAGCCGGTGATAACGGTGCAGTGGGTGTGCGAGCTTGAACCGATGACGATGGCGAAGGCATTGTAGGGGACGCTGCTTGAGAAGAACGTGTGGGATTCTGGCTAGTACTTGGGAGTGAAGATCCCTGCTCCTTATCCCACAGTTTGTCAAAGGCCTCTGACAACCGTGACCATCAGAGAAAGATTTAAAAAAAGAGATTCGTGCAACATACCGATCACCTTGGACAGTCGAGCCCGACTAACTGGAACCTGACGCTTTGCCGCTTGGTACGCATTATAATCCTTCTCCACCTGCTCACAAGCATCGATCATAGCTAGGGTATGATCAGCGTTGTTGTGCCACAGGAAGAAAATTTTTTTCACTTACCCTGCGTCACCTCTTGTGATAAATTGTACAGATCATATTCATCGTCCTCTTCGAAGGGAGACTTGAGGGATGTTGATGCTGCTGCCGCCGCTGCCGTTGGTTTTGTTGCCTTTGAGTCAGTATCTGCTGGTGCTTTGCTAGTAGACGGCTCTGATTTCAACCCAACTAAGAGACTGAGATGAGGGGTTATAGACAGGAGGGCGAGAGATAAAAACGTACCCATAGTCGGACTGTAAGAGGCGGGTAAACAGGAGGCAGAGGTAGGATTCAACAAGGGGGCAAGAGGAACACTGAGACTCAAGTCCTTCAGTCCAGAGACCTTGGTCGCAATGATCATGTGCCTTTGTTTATTCTACTGGGCCGAAGGTTCGTCACCAATTTGAAGGGTTCGTCACCAATAAATTTGAGATAAAAAAATAAAATAAGTAACGGAAACGAAAATGACGGCTAGGTGTGTATTTTTATGTTGAGACAAGTCCTTCAATACGAGGTTGTTGTTGCTTCAGTATGTTGCTTCAGTATCAAATAGGCACCACGCGGGTTCCGGAACCAAGGAGGTAGACCATAGCCCAAGGTCGGGGCATCACTCTTATCACCTATCCTCGATGTCGGCCCCAACGTCTGAGTCCCCTCCGACAACTGACAGAAACCGATGTGAGCTACAAAAAATTATCTATTCAATTGTACTTACATACCTCTCCTGTTTAGACCGTTCTGCGCAGGAATATAAAGAAGGTTAGTATTTTTTTTTTTTTCGGTAGTTCAGTGAAGCTCACCAATTAGTTCTTGCACGAGTATACGAAGCATGGAACACGGCCCGTAAGAAGGCGAACAAGATGCGAGGCACGACTAGCTCGCTCAACACCCAGTTGAAGAAGTCCGACAAAAAAAAAAAGCGTACGCCAGATGAAGAGCAAGCGAGAGAAGATCTTCGGCACCGGTATGCGGAAGCACTCGAGGAGCTCAAGAGCGCTGAACTGGAGGAAAAGATGAAGAAGGCAGAGCTAATGGACGTGGAAAACAACAAGTGTTAGTATTCAGTTTTCTGACGTAGCATGAAACTCACCGTGCACTCTCCAGACATAGCTGTTGAAGAGACTCCAGCTCCTCAAGACGACGTTAAAGAGTCTGCTAACTGTATCCCAAGTTGAAACAAGAGTGGCGCCATGGGGAGTCGAACCCCAGACCTCCTGATTGCATGTTAGGTGCTCTAACCACTGAGCTATAGTGCCTTGTCTACACAACAGAGCATGCCTCACTATATACACATTGCATATGCGACCCCACCTAAGGGATACACCAACATATGGGAAGCCGATGACACTTAAGTCATACTATTTGGCGGTATATAGCTATCATGATTATTGTGCAACACTGAGACCTGGACGTGCTAATATTCCCTATTCCTATAATCCTATCAATCCTATCTATACCAATGTAGCACTCCAATCCAGGCCCAGCATAACATCTCCCCCAAACTGAGAGATGTTGACCTCCTGGTCAACTTGTTCAACAGCAGCATATTATCACTTTTTTACACGAGTTAGCAAGCCATAGAAATGACTTTTTCCCTCGCGGTGGGCTCCAGATAAAGAGTCTGCTAACTGTATCCCAAGTTGAAACAAGAGTGGCGCCATGGGGAGTCGAACCCCAGACCTCCTGATTGCATGTTAGGTGCTCTAACCACTGAGCTATAGTGCCTTGTCTACACAACAGAGCATGCCTCACTATATACACATTGCATATGCGACCCCACCTAAGGGATACACCAACATATGGGAAGCCGATGACACTTAAGTCATACTATTTGGCGGTATATAGCTATCATGATTATTGTGCAACACTGAGACCTGGACGTGCTAATATTCCCTATTCCTATAATCCTATCAATCCTATCTATACCAATGTAGCACTCCAATCCAGGCCCAGCATAACAACGTAACCGTGCAGAAACCCTCTAAAAAGAAAGTACCTGATGGGTTCGTTGATCTGGATGCTTCCGAATCTGAGTTGTCAGAACTCCCAGACGACGACGGCGATGGTACGTATATCGTACCTCATTTTAATTCCAAAGGTTGAACGTTGCATCACAGAAGCTAATAACGGTGCTGCCGTAACGAATACCGTACCGGATGGTAAGAAGAGGAAGGCCGCCAAAGAAACAGATGATGATGTTCCAGGGGAAAACACTGTTTCAGGGCCAAGTAGGAAAAAAGCGAAAGGAACGGCGACGGGTGAGTACTCTGATAACATCGAATACGCCGTGAACGCTGACACATTCACAGAAACACCACAGCTGAGGGCAGGTACACGCCGCTCAACCAGGGTTCAACAACAACGTGAGGTCCTGGTTGGTCAGAGTGATGCACCTGCTCCAGTAAAACGAGCAGTGCGAGCCAAAAAGCCAGCTGAAGGTGCATCGAAGGCGGTAAATCCAACACAGCAGTGCCGACTACCCTCGCAAGCAACGCGAAACACCATCAAGACTGGTCCAGCGCTCAACGAGCAGCTGGAAGCCCTGCACATAATTCCTTCTCGGGGCTCAGAGAACGATATCGCGGAAACGTCGACGCAGATAATGCTAGTGCCCAACCAAGTCGTCAAGCAATCGGTCGAAGCGAAGACCGACAACTCTGGCATTCACAACGTGCCTTCTGAGGACGATAGCTTGCACTCTGGGCAAACCAGGATGTCACATATCGTCTCCGGAGATCATGAAAGGGCGTCTGGAATTGCTCAGTCAGTGCCCGGAGTTGTCGATGATCACTCCAATGCACGATCCCAGCGCACATTGGAGATTTCAACTCAGGAGACAGGTGTTGATGAGAGGGGTATTGATGAGAAGGGTGTCGATGAGAACGACGAGAAGGGTGTCGATGGGAGAGGTGTCGATGAGAGAGGTGTCGATGAGGTGGATGCTCGAGAGAGGACAACTCAGCTGCAATCGCAAGTCGAGAATGTCGCCGTGCTACCCGTAGAGAATCCTGCCACTGCAGCTGGGTCTACTCAGATGCCTGGACCTCCTCAAGTGGACAATAGCCACTCCAGTGCAGATTCCCCGAACACTCCAGACGATCCAACCCAAGCGATGGGTGTTGACGAGACGAACAGTGGAGATGGAACTCTAGGAACTTCACTGGAGGATCCTGCCGCTGTAGCCAGGTCTGCTCAGACGGCGCCAGAGCCTCCTCAAGTGGTCGAGAACCATTCCGTGCAGTGTAGTTTTGACTTGGTGATCTCGGGCCAAGGGAATGCCGGCAGGCTGTCTGACACTGTACCGATTGCCCAGGGATCGCATCCTGGCAACTTGAACGTTCCGCCAGTGTCTATACCAGGTCAAATGGAGACTGTTGACAATGTTCAGCACAACACGTTCAATATGCAGCACTCGGACTTACCACAGGGCTATCGAGGACAAGAGGACACTGGCGGCATCCCAATGAGTGGTCTTGGACCTTCCGCCGGAGACTCTCAGTCTACGCATGGGACTAATGCCATGTCTACAGAGATGATCTGGTGGGATAACCCACAAGAGTTCATGACGAATTCTTCGGGCAACCACGACGCTGGGAGTCAGTTCATGATGCCGGTTCCAGGCATCTTGGTCGGAGACGTTTATTTCCCATCGGGATATGAGTCGTTCAGCGGAAACATACATCACGCCGAATATCCCAAAACGGAACAGCTTCAGGACTCAAAGTCGGAGATGAATATCTGGGAGACCTCGGAGACCTCTGAGACTACCTCACATGCGCAAGGGCAGTCCAAACAAGAACTGCCGCAGGTTTCACAGCCGGACTTGAAGCTTGGGGCGACCTCTGAGGCTAGCTTGAACACGCAGGTAGTCCCTGAGAACACCACGGAGATGTCAAGCGCTGACATCAACCTCGATTCGGCCGCTATGTTCAGCCGTTGGTGTGCGTGAGAGGGGGTGGAGGAGGGACTGCCGAACGGAAAAGAGAAGAGAAGTGGCAAAGGTTGGTGCTGACATTTCTGCTACGCGTTGAATAGTAACTAATGGATTTTGCCTTGAAGGGAAGCAGCGTCGAAATAGAGCACTGGAAGAGGCGTTCCTTGACGCGCAAGGAGACCATGATGATGATGAGTTTGCACCGCAAGTCGAGACTGTGGAAGATAGAAAGTATAAACAACGGGATAATGAATGTGAGTGTCGAGGTTCCAAAAAGATATTCTTGTTATTGATCTGTCTTCTAGCACTGGAAGCCTGGAATGCCAGGATGCGCGGTAAGCAATCTTTGAATTAGTGGAGAGCGATATGTGCTTACAAAATACCCTGCAGACGCTCTGCACAGAGTAATCCACACCAAGTTCCTCCCCAACGCTAACAACCCTATCGCGCAATACATCCCCTATCCTCTTCGCAAATGGGCCCGTGCCAATGCCCAAAACCTTGTGGAGTGCGGTAAGATATGCCCAGAGTTGACGTTGATGATCCTGACCACTCGCGAGAAGATGGTACGGTGTATAACCCACCACTTCAACGACAAGAGCGGAGATAAGACGGACGAGGCAGAACGGATTCCACTATGGGTGCAAAAGTTATTTAAATCGGCGTATACCGATACCGACGAAACCAGCTTACCAAGCGAGGAGGAACTACAGGACTTGGAGAAGCTGCTTGAGCGCGTCCGCGATCCCAAGAAGAAAGCAGAGATCCTGAGGTTACGCGAACAAGAGGACGAGGTCCATTTGCAAATCCATGGTATTACAGGGATCCCGACTCGAAAGGTGTCTCGTGGCGAGTTGCTGTCCGGGTTCTTCCATTGCGGGTGCTCGATGATCAATGCCATTAAAGGATTTTACTTGTGGAAAATCCTGCAGATTTACTCCCCAGTTCTGGATATCTCCGAAGGCTTCAAGCGTGGAAAGCCTACCACGCGGACACGTCAATTCCTGATCCAGGCGTATGAGCAGGAGAGTCACCTTGACATTCTGGAGATGTTCGACTACGAGCTGAAGAACGTATTGGGTCAGTGGCAGTACGTGAAAGTGACTGAGGAAGACCGGTTGAAGAAGCAGGCGTCCAGGATAATGAAGAAATTGTCTGTCGCTCAGGCCAATAGGACCCCTCAGCCTGTTGAATCGGAAGATGGTCGTACCTTGGTCACTGTACAACCCAAGAGCACGTCGAAGTATGTTGAGGTTGATGGTTGAACGTTGAACGTTGAACGTGGATGCTTGAAGACGTAATTACATTGTCCACGTATAGCTAGAACTAGAACTCTCACGTTAATAAAACTGCTTTCCCTTTTGCTCTCTACTTCTATGTCGACGCCGGTCACCAACAGAGGTTAAATACCTTTCAAACGCCTCAAAAGAACAGCAAGTGAGTCGGATCAAACAACGACGAGTGCTGTGGCACCACCGGATGCCAATAGTGCTCCTGCACCACTCAAGAATATATGTAAGCTCACCCCAAACCCTCTTCTCTTGTCGTCTTTACCTGATGGTGCAGCTCCCAGCGGACGTTTGGGCCAAAATTATCACAGACATACTTCGACAAGAGGGGAGCCGGAAGAATACACAGTTTCTGTTGATTCATAAAGCATGGAATCCCTTGTGCGTTGTTCATTCCAGTTATATGAGTACCTAGGACTGAAGATTACCAGATTGCACAGCACTTTCTATCGTGAAATCATGATTACAAGGTCAAAAAGTTTGCGGTCTTTGAACCGCACCCTCATCCTGTACCCCATCCGTGCTCGCTATGTGCGAACCCTGTGGGTCTGCTTCGGCTTCCTATCATCACCATGGCCAACAGTCTGCGACGGGGCGTTTCCTGCAAACTATCACAGCCAGCGTTTTCTAGCTGTAGGCCCCAGTAGCAAATCCCTTTCCGAAAAGGACCTCCTACCATTCAAGACACTACTCACACGTCTTGCGCCATTCATCACTCGACTTTCGGTATCAATATACGACTCAATACCTGGTTTGAGGGAGAGGCTTCTAGAACATCATTATAGCCGACTTCACGAACTCATTCTTCCAATCCAACTGTTCTATCCCACCTCCGAGGAGGAGGCGGATGCATTGAACGACATGCTTCCAGCACTCCGGAAGCTTCGCCTGGTGTATGACGTCTATTCTCCCGTCGATGAAGTGGCTATCACACACCAGGATTTTACCTGGCTTACAAACGTCACCCATCTCTACCTTTCCTATGCGGCAACTGCTATGCAAACGCAGATCGATGACAGCGTGCCATCCCTTGCTGTTCCTCCCGGAGTTCAGGTGGTCGTTCTTGAGGTTCTTGATGCAGATGGGATACCGTTCGAGTTGGAAGGGATTGTACACTGGAACGTACATCCGTCGGTCATATTGATCATCCAGGAGCAATACAGCGAGTTGTCGAAGGATCTGAAGGCTATCTATCCGGTTGGGGACTGGCGTCATGACCATGTGACTGACTTGGTAGTTTGGGTAGAGGAATCAGACGTTTGCTACGAGTCAGTCTGGGAGATTGCAGAGAAAAAGGTCAAGGAACGCTGGAAGATGTTTCGGAAGACTCTTTCTGTGGACAGGCAGAAGTTTGTCGAGTTCTATGGGTTCTCATTCGTCATGTAGTACAAATTACATCGTACGTAGACAGTAACTTCTATGAGATTTATTTGCACATGAATACATTCCCCGTTCTCTCCACGTCATACAGAAAGACTATACTCTTCAATGTAAGGCTTGATAATACCCTTGGCATTGCAACGAGGTGCGGCCAATTTAGCTGTATCTACAAGCTCAGCACGGACCACATCGGGGATATCGGTGGTAGGGCGAATTGGAAACATGACTGTCGATAAAACCGGATAGCGGGCGAGGATGGGGTCTATCCCCTCGAAATCAGGGTCCTCATGAAAGATGAGGACATGTCGAACGTGTTCGACACAAACATTGCGTTCAAGAAATGGGGACAAATTGAGCTGTTTGGATACACAGAGTCGCAGTTCTTCTAGATTCACAGCTGGTGTTATATCGACATCCTCGAGAATGTCTGTATGAAGAGAGAATGTCAAATACTTAACCTGGATCATAGATGAATAACGCACCTTTGTTCCGATAACCAGACATCGTTAATGTGAAAATTTCGAGTGTGGAGAACATACTGGAAAGCCTATTCCATCGATGTGCATGCTCTCGGTCCCACATCTGGTCTACATAATCCCCCCCAAGTCCAAGATTCATTTCGGTGAGACGTGGATATGGCCCGAGAATGAGAAAGGTGATGATTGTGGCAGGCTCTTTGAGGCTGTCGAGGGTGACAGTCGAGAGATGGGGAAACACAGGCTGCTGCTGAGGTGTCTCAAGCATCATCCAGGCCAATTCTTTGTCGTCTTCCAAGAACATGAGTTGGCCTAGAGTGAGAGACTCGAGCATTGGAAATGCACGTAAAAAGTCAAGAGTTTGACTGATCGAACGTGTACACCATTGTGCCGACAGTTCGAGAATGGTGATGGCAGAGAAAGAGCGTTTCATGCAGTCAAGCTCCTCGGTGAGTATGTGGTTGGGATACCACAATGGCTGGACGGAGAGAAACCTGCATCGAGAATAGAAGGACTGGGCGAGAGTGTGTTGGCCAACAGTCATATCCAATATGTCAACAAAGGAGTTGACACTCCGTCCATATTCCTTCAGTCGGCGGTTTTGCTGCGCAACGTCTCCCCGGGGATGAAAGAAATAGGGCCTGACATTTCGCACATCTCTACCACTGTGTAGGTTGATGTGGAATTGTCGCGCTACGTCAATGAATGTCGAGGGAAGGGGGAAGGTTGCAAGAAGATCGCGAAGAGCACGAGCGCGCGAGGCATCAAGAATGGTCAAAACAGCTTGTGCTACCCAGAAACGGCTTCGTGGGGTCCAATCTCTGCCAACCAGCGCAGCCGCGTTGAACATGACGAGTTGAGGCTGAGTGAGAACCAGCCTGTGATTCCGGTCATCGTAATGTGGTTCGTCACCAAGGTAATCGATGATTTCGTTGACTAGTTCAACTGCAAATTTGAAAGATTTCCTGGGGAGCACCTGAATGTGAATACAACTTCATTACGTCGACAGATAACTCACCGACTGGGATCTGGGAGAAGGGCAATTGACGGATCTGTCATAGTAGCAACAACGATGCGAGGGAAAGAAAGGAATGAATCGGAACTCATGAACTTGTGGGCTTTCTTTATTAGTTACTGCGAGTAGTTTCTGTACACTAGAGAGACGATGATGACGTGAACATGTTTATTTGACACGAGAAAATATACAAAATTCTTTCTAACTAGACTATCATCTTATTCAACATTTGATGTACGATTTCTGAAAGTGCAGTGGGTGAGACGCTATATCTATGAGCAGAATGTGACACCTACACTATCCAAAAGCAGGGAAGCGAATCTGGCGTTCAAAGCGAGCTGAGCTCAACTACAGAGGCAGCCGGAGTCGAAAAAGCACTACGCATGCGCTGATGTCTGGTTGCTGCCAGTTGGCCTTCAGCGTCATTGGCAACGCGGTAGTGCTGAAAGAGGTCAACAGAGCCGAGAGACATGGTGGTAGTGATGGTACGGCAGGGGGATCCATCCTTGGAAAGGATGTCAGCAGCGACAACGAAGGCGCCGACAAATCCGATCGCATTCTCCTTCTTGCCAAGCAAAGCCCGACGTTTCTCGTTGCTTCCCGGGACAAGGCTGAGACGGATCAGCGTGGCACTGAGTGGCACGTAAAAGAGGTCGGCGCTGGAGGGATTTTCGCGAGTGCAATCGGGTTTCTCTTGTAGACGTACAAGAAGAGCGAATGTATGGGAAGTAGTTTTCCACGACTCATAATATGCATGGTCGGTTCCGTGATGCTGACCGGCTTGGGCAATGTATTGCTGGAATTGCTGGGCCGCCATGTAGGTCAACGAATGCATGTGCCGGTTGAGGAATTTTCGGGCAGCACTGACAAGTGGCTTGTCGTTCTCGGGAACGTCAGCCCAGGCAGTGTCGTTGGGAGCACAGTCAGCTCTGTGGGTACGCCAGTGTTCCCGCTGGCAGGTCCTGGACTGATTGCATTGTCAGTAAGTTTTAGGGTAAGGCTCAAGGTACGTACACAGTACGAGACACTTTCACATCCACCACAACGTTTACGCTCGTCTTCAGCGAGCCGTTCCATGCAGCGAGCGCAGGTTCGAGCGGACCTGAAGATCTGAGGAGGCAAGCGACGATAATTCGACATTGAGAGAGACGTCGCCATTGGGGAAGGAAGAAAGCCTGCGTGAGAAATTAATCAGACGAATGTCAGCTATATGTGGGGGAACCCACATGGGACTACCAGCGGAGTAGTGCATGAGCACCAGTGAAAACTTAGAAGGACGTTGAGTAGTGCCCTAGCACTACTGAAACTGATTGCAAGCGCGAGTAGTGTAAAAAAACTACTCACTGTCGGAGCGGTGCACGTGGGCCGGAGAGCATTTGATGGAAGTTGAGTAGTGTCCTGACACTACTGGTATCAGTTAGATAATCGAGTAGTGTAGAGAAACTACTCACTAGGACAGATATCGGAGTAGTGCATATGCACCAGTGGGCTTGATAGAAGCTGAGTAATGCCTAGTCCTCATTGTTATCAGTCGCAGGCTCGGAGTAGCGTACAGATACAAGTCACCAGAACAGATATTGGAGTGATGCATATGCACCAGCGAAACTCGAAGGAAGAAGACAAGTGGTGCCTCCAGTTGTAGGCTCAAGTGGTGTACAGAAACCGCTCGCTGAGGCTGGATATCGAACCCAAACACTAGCGTTAGATCCAGGCTTCAGTAGTGTAACAAAATTACTCACCAAGGCCGGATATCGAGTAGTGCATGGGCACCAGCGAAAAATTGATGGAATACGAGTAGTGCCAGGACACTACTGATGTCAGTCGCCGGTTTGAGTAGTGTACGAAAACCACTCACCGAAGCCGCAAATCCGAGTAGTGCATGAGCACCATTGAGATCTTGAGGGAAGACGAGTAGTGCCGAGACACTACTGAAATCAGTCGTTGATTTGAGTAGTGTACAAAAACCACTCACCGGAGCTGCAAATACGAGTAGTGCATGAGCACTATTGAGATCTTGATGGAATTCGAGTGGTGCCTGGACACTACTGAAATCGGTTGCAGGGTCCAGTAGTGCACATAAACCACTCGCCGAGTGCGGAAATCCGAACAGTGCACGAGCACTATTGAGAACGGCCCTTAGCGTTGTGATTTGAATAGTGTCAAAAAACTACTCACATTTGCCCCCAGCGTACTTGACCCCTAGCATCCTTCCTCTCTCTTTAAAATACCCCCCCAACACTTTTTCAGCTCCCCGACCACCTCCAGAACCCTCTTGCAATCCAAAACACCGCTCCGCTGACACAGTAATGAACGGCCAAGTCGATAGATGCCGAGTAGTGTTGTAGCGCTTCTGGCTTGATATGTGACGGCTGTGTGACAGGAGGAGAGGTGAGTGGTGTAGAGAAACTACTCGCGGGAGATAATAGCTGGGTAGTGCAGAGACACTACTGGGTAAACTCGATAAACCAGCGGTAAACTATGAAACTCGTGTCAAGGTTTTGGGGCACGTGCTATTTAGTAAGAACTTCTATTTTGGATCGTTTGACGGGCTCGAATACAAAAATGGACCGGCGCGACCCGGAGAAATGTTCCGCGCGAATGTCCTAGCGGTCATTGTACTTAACGCCTGCCCCCCATTGGCATCTTGGGGAAAGGAAAAGCAGGAGAGAAAAAGACATTGGCACAATGATACTTAAACCCACAGGAATGAGATCGAGGTCAGGTACCTATCATTTGTATGAACAGCATGACTCACTGACAGCATCAAAGAATGAGGATTTGGAGGTCAAAACAGCGATTCTAACGCAGGGACGCAGAAATCAAGAAGAAAACTTGAGAACATGATGTATGATACAAGCTAGCCGGCCCCGGCAGTCAGAGCATGCATATGCGAGAGTGGAAAGTCAATTGGAAACAGCCCCACAAAAGTTGGAACTGAGATCGGTCAAATTGGTGAACAGATATCACGGTGACTGTGATCAAGAACACAGATGGAATGGGTGTCTCCAAGGTCTCGAGTGATTGAATCTTGATACGAACCATTTCCAGTCAAAGACCCATTCCACCCTCTTCCGCGATCCAAAAAAGTATAGATTAGAATATTCTCGACTTGAGCAGCCAAAACCTTAGCAGTCGCCTATACTGGTCGTAGGGTACTGATCATTGCACAGTACCATCCAAGTCCTGGTGCGATCTTGAGTTATGCACGGTAAACTAGAAACTGTCCTGAAGGCCGAGCGTAAGGTGAGAGCTCTAAAGGGATCCTAGTGTCAACTGAGTCTTGTTTGGTGTTTCGAATCGCCGCGGCGTGCCCAAGGATATGAACACTCGCCAAGCTCGACTTCCTAGCGCTGCTATAAGTGTTTGGTTGAAAGTGGGTCACGGTTCTGGACTGGAGAGAGCTAGAACCTTGGACTAGCAGGATAGTCTGTGGACTGGATGATGAACGATATCACACTAACATACATCCATCCTCAAATCCATCTGGTAGCAGTCTTTAGGTTCCTATGGTCCGTGCCAGTGGAAACGCGCCGAGGGCGTGGAGTGTAGTTTTGATTTGAGCTTTGACATGAATGAGCGATAGTGTTTCTTCCGAGAATCTAGTTGCCGGAGAAATCAGGAGTAAGTAAGAACGATTCCCTGCCCACAACTCACCAAACCCACCCTATTATTGCGTGAAGTGAAAGTGAAAGCAAAACGTGCATTTTGACAGTGTTTCGTATCACTACGTTATGTACCCGGGGTCAATCTATTTCTCTCTCGCCCTACTCTCACGAATCATAGGGGACCTCGCAACACCCTCTGCGGACTCGAAGAATTGAACATCCAGAAAAATTGACACCGTGATAGCGAATCTTCTGTTCCATTGACGCCCTGGGAAGGGTTTGGGCTGTTCAAGACGACGCTGTTGAAGTTTGAGCCAGACGGTGCGTACAATCGTTATGCAATCTTACTCATGGCTGAATACTTGCGATTGCTAGGTAAAGGACAATCAACTCTAGGAAGGTATATCGACGACTGAATGCTCTTGTCCATGGTTTTCCGTTATACGCTTTGAACCACGACCTTTGTCTTCATGCAGGATCAGACATGGCCCCAACGTTAACGCGACGTTCTATAACGATGTAACTGATATACTGGAACTAGGACAAGCTTCAATTTATGGATGCCTCTACATTCCAAAGCCTGACCTGACCATAGCGTGGGACACCAAAGGGACTATAAATTCATCGCCTCTCCATTTTAGACCCTATTCGCAATCTTTTTTGTGAACCCTCATCATCTCTGCTTGCCAGACGTGAACTTTACTATGCAATCTGCTATGCTTCTCCTGCCTGTGTCGATGTCTTCTTGGTATGTCTCCCGTCATTTACTCCTCAATGTCTCGGAGCTAACCTCGAGTGTCTCACAGCCCCCCAAGCTCGATTTCGTTGAACAGATCGCATTCAAGGCCGCTGGCGACGTCTTCTACAATATCTTGCGCCCTGCACTCACTGGACGCGAGGTCGACGCATTGGCCTTCATCAATAGTAAGCTTCCACTTGAATCTGCTGACTTTGTCAAAAAGGGGTCAGTCGAGGAAGGTGAAGCTGAGGAAGTGGATGAGGATGAGATCGAGGATGGGGATGTGGATGATATTATTGATGCTTACCTTGATAGCTTCTCTTCTGAACAGGAATTCGAGCAACTGAAGCCTTCGACATCGGCGTCGGCCCCTATACAATGGTTCGGCAACTCGACTGTATCTCCTGCTACTCCCGTCAAGAATAAGATCACCACTACCGCTTCGGCACCTCACAAATGGATTGGCAACTCGACTATCTCTCCCGCGACACCCATCAAGAAGGCCCCTATTTCCAGACTTTGGTCAGCAACCACCGCTACTCCACCTCGCACAACCCGACGAAACAAGGAAAACATCAAGGTCTCGACCGCTTCTAAAGACATGAAATCCATCAAGCGTGCACGCCGGGTTACACCTCCATTTATGCTCGAAATGATGCTCAACAACTCGCTTGTCCAGTGAACGGTTTGGTTTGGTTTACCATAATTTTCGCTCTCAGAAGCACTGTTTCCCCCGCTTCTACTTTGTGTTGCATGAATACTCACGGTTTCAAAGTCTAGGGCATCTGTCGGTGGCTACGAGCCGTCGAGCTACGCGAAATAAGGTTTGTCTCTTGTGCTGTCACTCCAGAGAGTCTAATAACCGGTGTTGCCTGTTTAGGCGATTCTCGTCGCGCCCCCGAAAGTTAACGTGGAAGGAGAGCAAAACACAGGGATCGGAGGCGAACAGGATAGGTCGTTTTACTTCCGAGTTAACCGAAGGCGTGAACGACAGGAGGATGAATAATACATAGACCGGCTGGGAAACTACACTGCACACAATTTGAACCTGTTAATGTATCCTTTCTACAACCCGTGCTAAGCCATCTCCTTCGAGAATCCATGAGGCCTATCAGAATGGATCAGAAAGATTGATACTTGAATCCTTATATTGAACCTCACCAAGAACATATCATCATCGACACACAGCCTCCGAAGACTAGGTGTTTTCTCGACGATCGTGCGGGCTTCATCAATACTCGTAAGCCGTTCTCTTTCTTGCTCCCTTTTGTCTCTCCTCGACGTTCTAAGTTCAAACCGAGCTTCGTGCAGCACTGGCACATTTTGCGCATTCCTTACAAACATATCCTCATCAAGTGGCCCACATCAGTGACTCCAAATATGATAGGCATATGTACGGAACTCACCAAGGCTCCACGGCTCGTCCCTACTTTCAGTACTTCCAACTTCACACATCCCTTCAATAGTTTCTTCAATGATCTTTTCCTAACAAACCCCGCGCGTAGATCCATTCCACGCAAGGTTCCTGCATGCTTGTCCACCAGATGGTCCACGAGAGCATCCCAGCTCTGCTTAGGCTTCGGGTTCCTCGTACGTGGCTGATAAAATGGCAGAAAACTCAACTGCTCCAAAGGTGATTGTCCGACAGCATGTTTTATCCATTTGCTGATCTCGGCAGGTGTGAGTGGACAGTACAGTTCCGAGAGAGCTTTGTAGCGAAGGGTGAAGGACTTGAGGTTGCAGAGAGGCGTGAATGTGGTTGGGAGTGTACAAGATTGCTAGGGCAATGACTGGCATCAGAATGCTTTCTTTTCTGAGGAAGAAAAATGGACACGTACACGCATAGGATGGCTCGTCAACCTGTACTCGAGAGTGAGGTCCCTTAAGCAAGGTGTTTGCGATAGTACTTGGAATACTTCGTTATCCTGAGAGGTCGATATTAAACCAAGAGTGAGAGATTGGAGGCTAGGGAGAAACCGAAGCGCATGTTCGAAGTTCGTGAAGTTCGTAGAGGTCCAACGGCAACTCTACACAAAAGGACTGTCAGTATCAACGTTAAAGTTAGCAAATGGCATACACGCACGCGTATCTGCAGCTTTTTCAACCTTTCACACCCCTCAAGAAGCCCAACCCAGTTCCATTCCAGATCCCGACCAAGAAAAGAGGTGTTTATGAGAGATAGTTCCCGAGTTTCAGAGTGAAGTAACATGGCAATATCTTCACTCGTTTTAAACGCCCCATAGTTTACAGCTAGACCTTGAAGTCGAAGATTTCTTTCTCGTAGACATCTGAGAATTGATCGCAGGCACTCTGGATCGACTTCTCCAACCCGGTAGCCTGTTCCCATAAAAGGTACGAGGTTGAAGGTTATGTGTCGAAGATTCGTGAATACCAACATGGCTTGGAGAAAAAGCTGCGCAGGAAGCAATGTTCGATCGTAGGTTCCTGGGTTCTGGAAATGAATATTGATTATTGTATCACAACGACCAGACAAAACCTACCTCGCAATATTAAGGTCCTCACATGGTCTCGATTATGCGGGAGGCAAGCAGAAAGCAGAACCTGCTTTGGGTCGGTCTATCATAGAAGCGGTGTTCAATCACTGCACAAGAGAGGAAATGGGTAGCAACATACCTGACTCAACGCAATCCCCCATGAATGATGCCAGCCAGGTCCCATGAAGGTCCCAATCTCTAAATCCAACGTTCGGTACAAAATTGCGGATGCGATACGATATGTCTCCCTGTTCAGCAGACAGCACAACGCAAGCACTCCTGTATCCTCGTGAAGAGCCTGGAAAATTTCTTGCAGGACATCGTAGGGTAGATTTGGCGGTGGTTGCATAGAGAGGGATGCATGATGCATCAAGTTCAACAGCGCCGAGGTGCCGAGAGACCTAGACTTACCTCCGAATCATCTACTTATTGTCAATGTCCTGGTCTTCGCGAAATCTGAAGTAGTACAATTGCAACCTTTACTTTCTAAGTTTCTATAATACGAGCATTCCGTCAAGTCTCATCCAGTCCTCCTGCAGATTGAGTTGTCAAAACCAGTGTGTTTCCGCGTGTATAAAGCCCCGTGTCAGCCGTCGTATGTAAGTTCAACATGAGGCGGCAAAGCATCGTCGCGGAAATGCTATCAAGCCTAATCAGGGCAAAAAATTGAAGCACGGCATTTCACACGTACCAGCTAGCAAATGAAGAAAGGCCACCCCGCATGAACGGCTGGCTACCCAGTTAATCCCGATACAGCCTCCGAAGGCAGACGGACTACTCACACCACACAACTTTCGTGAAAGTTCAGTCAAGAGAAAACGCTCTTAGTTGACGTTGAGAACTCACATGGAATGTCAGAATGTTCGCAAGCGTAGCCAAAGCCATGATACTGCCAAGTCCTTGGTCAACGAGCGAGACTGAAGGAAAGGACACAAAACTCACCCAAAATACATTGCACCATCTCGAAAGAATAGCGAGAGAAGACTCGGACGATGGAGGTGGAGACTTCCATGCGTGAAGTCACGCCAGAATCGGTAGGTGCGTGAGGCGGTTAGCCCAAAGATAATAGTGTCGTACACAAAGAGACCCATCCATATACTCGCGATGCCTTTATTTGAGTGATGAGAATGAATAATCCACTTGAAAATCTCTAACCTACGCAGTGATCTGTATAGCCTAAAGTCAGAAGGTTGACTGCGAGGGACAGCGAGAGCGTACGTTTGGCGCGATAAACCGTTGTGGCACCCAAGTTGAACCGGATAGCGTATTTGCTCTTGCCCAGCGAGAACATACTATGACAGGTGATCAGCAAAAGTACATATGGCATTTTCATGATGAGAAGCATACCCCAGTCAGTCCGGCGAGAACCACGGTCGACGCCGCGAATAGCCATAGTATACGGCGGTCCGCCGTATATAGAGCATAGATACGTAATGTCAGCATCGCTGTGAGCTATCAGGTCGAGATGAGAATCCGAGCCGAGTTTGGACGTACTGCAAACAGCGGCTTGCGAAAAGAATAGAAGGAGTTGGCGATAGAGACTGTATGATTGACAACTACAGCGCACTGACTGATCAACTCTGAGGATGAGGCTGCTAGATGAGATCAATTACCTCTGAAGCGATCAGCATATCAGCACGATTATACCAAGACCAGGTATGGAGGTACATACTTTGGCATTGAAACGACAAAAGGACGAAATCAGGACCGATATATTGCTAGCCAATGCAAAATATCGAATTGCAAGGAACATGATGCTGCTCCGAGATTTTGGGCGCAGCCAAATATATTTGACTTCTGCGTCTGGTAGAGGGTTCAGCATAACCTAGGAAGAGAGCAGAAACACGCGTACCGAGGGTGATGATGTGGTCCCAAAAGAGAATGCCTGACAAGTGTTCAAAATTAGACATGAGCACTTTGGGAGGCCAATTACGAACTCGTAGAGAGAATTTGCATTAATGAATGCACATAGCTGAATGAACGGATGTCAGGTATCGATTCAAGGAAAAGTATTATGACCACCTACTGTTCTCGGACATGGCTTTCGTTTAACTCCACCACAATTTCGCCAGCCATTCTTGGGAATAGAGTAAGGAGCGAGAAAGACTAGTTGCGACAATGTTGGGGAAAGGTTGTTCTGTCAAGCGAAGTACAAGGAGCTTAAGACACGAATGTGAAGGGATGGGTAAAAGCGATGCGACATATAACAACCCCCTGGAAGGTATTTCGATCTCTGACACAATGAAATCAACGTCAATCGTCAGTCGGCGGGCGGGCTGTTGCATCAAGGAACGTTAGCAGGCAATTTGATTCGATAGGTCCAGTATAATCCACAAGGAAGGCCGAGTGGTGGGCGCTGGCCATGGAATGTCACTGTCAGTGATAGATAGACATGGAGAGCTTATACCCCAGCAGATATGTCAGATAACTGTCAATCTATCCTCATAAGACAGTGGTCAGCTGATCTTTGCCTGTGAAAAGTTCATGAGCTCCGAGCATTCAGATGGTAGAAGGGTAGTTACTGACTAGCGAACGTTTAGACTGAAGACTGAGGATAGGTGGTTCGTCGACTAATTTTGGGTATGCCACGGTGGACAGCGGATTGGTCGATGGGAATACGACTACCTCCAGCTTCTGAATCGGTGAACTTGCCCTATGATGAAGCAATCTTGGACGGCTGTTCTACTGTAGGGCCAAAAGGCCTGCAGGGCTATTGACGACTTAGAGTGTGACAATTGGAAGTTTTCGCGCTGCCTCGTGAGAATGTAAATCCACAGTCTAGTTGAGAATTAGAGATTGCTGCAACGAGAAGAGATAACGGCACGTACTTGGGACAATTCTGAACCTTTCCTACTCCCAATATCATTGACTTTACTAGATAGCAAATGAAGATAAACGTACGTCCAGACGTGAGGCCTGAGGTTGAATGGACCGTGGACAGAATTTGAATTAGGTGACTCGGTCCTCAGACCCAGGGTCCATGGTCCACTCTCGGACTGTGTGTGCTGGGCATTTTTCCTTCCACCCGCTTTGAAGTTGCTCAATCCTTTCTGCTGCTTCGATGACACCTCACTCTCTTGACAAAACGCCCTGTCTTTATGCAGCTTTGTTTCCCACAGAAGACCCGTGAAGCTCCATTGTTTATATTTCGGAGTTCCGTAGAGTCGCGTCCGTCACGGTGAAATTGTGGAAGATTGATTATAGCCTAAGCAAGGTGAGTTTCATCATCTCGGGTTGCATACCTCTCATTGCTGACTCGACTGGGTATCCTATTCAGATACTACAAGAAGACATCGGATTTTGGATTTGCAACGCGATCTGTGCCCACAGACAGCGAAATGGGGAAACTACGCTGCACGCAGGCCCTAGCTCTGCGAAAACTTCAAGAATAGTCCACTCGTTTATAAGAGGCTCAAATAGTGCGTACCATTTACTATGAATAGCGCACCAAAACTGACGTTCAGGGCTTTCAGCAGCTCATTAGCCTATTTTCAACGCGTCATGATCACATAGGCAAAAGTTCGGAATTTGTAGCACATTCCTCAACGCATCACAACACCTACCCAGCAACCATTTTACACCCGAGGATTGCCCTCTAATGTGCCTGAGCATGCATGAACCATATAAGCGCATTGCATATGCTCACACTTTTCCTCTCAACGGTCACAAAGAATGTTCAATCTCCGCACCTCGTTGATCACCGTTGCGGTCTTGATCTCGACGGCTGCTGCTCAATCTCCTGCTTGGGGACAATGTAAGAGTGCTACGTCTGATGTAGTCGTTCTCAGCCTGATCCATGTTTCTCTAGGCGGCGGTATCGGTTGGTCCGGGCCCACAGTAAGCGTTTTTCCGTACTTAACACTGCCGCCTTCTGAACCATATTTTCTGCAGACTTGCGTTTCGGGATACGCGTGTGTCGCGTCGAACCCATACTATTCGCAATGTATCCCTGTGAGTGCTTCATGGCCTGCTTATTCTCACCACTGTTCCTAACTTCACGATATACAGGGCACAGGCTCCCCAACGACCTCGTCGGGGGGCTCAACTCCGACGACCATCACCGCCAATACAGACCTCCACTCCCTTGCCAAATCGAAGGGAAAAGTATACTTTGGCTCAGCGACAGACAACCCCGAGCTGTCTGATACAGCCTACGTGAACTATCTCAGTAACGCGAACATGTTTGGGCAGATTACACCGGGGAACGCTCTGAAATGGGTACGTTAGCCTTGTCAATTCTCCTGTTGTCGATACTGATGAGCATCCTCAAGGACGCGACAGAGCCCTCGAGAGGCAACTTTAACTTCAATAACGCTGATACTATCGTCAATCTCGCGAAGAAGAACGGGCAAATACTTCGCGGCTCGTATCACATTCCGTGCGGAGTTGCCGCTTAAGCTGACTTGGGAATAGGTCACACCTGCGCTTGGTACAGCCAGCTTCCGAGCTGGGTCTCGAGTGGTAACTTTGACTCTACAACATTGACGAGCATCCTGCAAAACCATTGCAGCACGGTGGTTGGCAAATACAAGGGAGAGATGTCAGTTAACATTACTCTACTTCGTGTACAATGACTAACGCTAGTTTTTAATAGCTGTGCGTTTCATTATCCTCAAACCTTGGGTTTACACTAAGTGCTAATACTCACGTTTACAGACAGCTGGGATGTCGTGAACGGTGAGCATCTCGGAGATCATCCTGGCCGCAACTGACCTCTTTGCAGAGGCATTCAACGAAGACGGCACTTTCCGCACTTTCGTTCTTTACAATACCTTAGGCAAATCATACATCGATATCGCACTCCAAGCGGCTCGTGCGGCTGATCCCAACACCAAGCTATACGTGCGTCCATTCACTTCCATCATCTCACTTCTGCCATGTTCATCCTTCTCGCCTCCCAGATCAACGACTACAACATCGAAGGTCTCGGCGCCAAATCCACCGGAATGTACAATCTAGTCAAAGACCTGAAATCCCGAAATATCCCTATTGATGGAATCGGCATGCAAGCGCACCTTATCGTCGGTTCCGTCCCGACTACTATCCAACAAAACATTGAACAGTTCACTTCGCTCGGTGTGGAGGTTGCTATTACGGAGTTGGATATTCGAATGGACTTGCCTGCGACTCAGGACAAACTGGAGCAGCAGCAAAAGGATTACCAGGCGGTGATTGGAGCGTGTATGGCTGTCAAAGGATGTGTTGGGGTGACGATTTGGGATTGTGAGTTGGAGTTCGGCGTTGTTCTCCGTTTGAAGGGGAAGCTTACGAAATGAATTATAGATACGGACAAGTACTCATGGATCCCATCCGTTTTTAGCGGTACGCAGAATTGACTACAGCAGTGTTCCAGCTGTTTAAATCGACATCTTTTCTACAGGTCAAGGCGCAGCGTTGCCTTGGGATGAGGTATGTTCCTTACGCTATCTCTCTTGTCCGTCTAGGCTCACACATATTGAAAGAACCTCAACCCGAAACCGGCCTATGAAGGTATCGTAGCTGGATTCCAAGGATGAATGTTCCCGATTGTGGTATTGTCGCATTGCATGTAATTGAGATACCACGCCTATCATGACGGTCATCTGCTTCCGCCGAGTTAGAATAAGCGCACATTTCAAGGCAGTGGACCAATTGAACCACTGGTTGGGATTCGGACATTTTTTGATGGTTGGATGGGTTGAGACTCACATAAGGCGTAGGTGAGAGCCCGAGCAGATCCTGCGGAAGCATGTTACCACTGTAGCTTGAAGGAAACGAGAACCAACGCAGAGGGAAGGGACAGAGATGTCAGGACCAAGTTGCAACAAGGGTTTCGGGCGATGAGCAATCCAATATTAGGAAACTGAGAAAGGATCCAGGAGTTATCGATGCGCCTCGAAGCTTGAAGCTTGAATTTTCTTAGTACTAGAACATCGGAGGAAAAAATGCACCCCGAGAGTCTGGGATGGGCCTGACCGGGAATTGAACCCGGGACCTCCTCGATTGGACTTTGATACCCTAACAAGGAATCATACTACTAGACCATCAGGCCGATATTTCCGGACTCCGGCGAAAGTCCGATAGACCGAGTGTGATACGTACGGTCGTCATATTTGCAATTGCAGGACACTGTAAAAAGTCTTGACTATAGGAAATCGGAACAGACATTGACCACCGCAGGGGTCGAACCTGCAATCTCCTGATCAAACTTTCATCGTAGTCAGACGCGATGCCATTTCGCCAGGCGGCCCGTGTTCAATACATGTCCTCGGACAAACACAAGGATATACGTCAATCGTCAGTGACGCGGTACTCAATGCTCATTCTCAACTTCCATCCTCTCCCGCAACCAATGTTCCAGACAACCTCACGGAGACACGCAAACTATTCAGCTAACCTCAATGTCGACTTGAGGTGTCGACAAAGGAAAATCCAACAGAATTTCAGTGACAGACCATGCGTACATGCTCGTTACTGCTCTCTTTCGACTTCCCTCGGCCTGTCACCTAGCCTCCTTAATCCCTCACCCCCGGCTCAGCACCATCACCATGTTAATTCATAGGCTGCAAATAGCCTTGGCTCGTCCTCATTGACATTCGTTTTGAACGCCTCGGATACACTCGACCCCCACATGTTACGCGCACCACTTCCCTATCTCAATTCCAGAACGTCGAAAAAAGCTATGTTGCGTGTAGTCTTATTGTCGATTTTGTAAAGGATGTTGGGGTCCTTTTTTACCACTGGGTCGGGGCTCAGAAACACTACAGGGATGCAAGCGCATCCGGATGTCCACAAGCTCTTTAAGTTCTACAGTTGACGCGAAGGTAGGTCGGATATTCTATTCATTCTACCTCATACTCACATTTTTAATAGCCATAGAGCTCGAGACTAGTTCTCAGGAACGCACTAAAGAGAAGAAAGAGTTGAAGTTGTCGAGAATCGCATCAAATTCGTATTTTCGTCGCAGCCTTTCGCTCAAGCGGACCACCGAGCACCTATACACCTCGTCAGTTCAGATGCGCAAAGAATGGACTTGAGGGTGGAATACGGCCTCTCCGGGGGTTTCGCTGGGTGTCGAGACCAGGCGATAGAGTTTCAAGGGCCGCTACGAATGTATTATCAGCCCAACATCAACTTTGGACACCGATGTCAACGATGGGTGATACGAGTGAAGGAGCTAGTACCAACGTATGAGGGGAACGAGAGGCACTGGGAGATGCGTCGAGTCAGCTAGAATCAGCGTCATGGAGTGACGTTGCCTTGTGTCGGTGTTAAACTCAAGCGTATCGACAAAGGAAGAGATTGGACCCCAGGGAACTTTTTCATGATCGTCACCGTCAAATTATTTCGGTCATCTCATTGGCGTCGATGGTGTCTCCTTCTATTTCGGTGTTAGGCGTTTCCAGCCGCTGCATCCTGGAGGCGACACGGCTGGCATAGATTTCACCGACCTTGTGACAGGTTCGAATGGGATATATTCAGAGTTTGAATGGATAACTAATGGTTGATCTCCTTCTCTAGGGCGTTGAATGATACATTCATGCTGTCTCTCCACTCAAGTCTTACCCAATTCAACGCTGGTGTTCACGCGGTTATTCAATAGCACACCTATTTGTTCCCAGCGCAGCCATAAACCGCGGAGGTCGCTAGGGCACCCCTACATCTTATCAATGTCAATCCCAAGAGAAGCAAAGACCGCGGTGGTGTGCCTCTTCTGGGGTACGTTTGGGTGCCGAAACGGCTCGACAGAGCTACACCAAGTCATATGCCAACGCAGGCACGTACTTGGCCTAAGAATTTGTGGCTACCCGGCACTTCGACAACATGTGGTGCTGGTTTTCGAAGGGTGAAGGAGGCTAAATTCAGTAGAACATGGTGCGACGCGATGGTATGAACTGTCATTGGTTCTCCGCACCGTGGACCTTGTGACATTTTCGAAGGAGATGTGCTCGAATTTCCATGGTAAGTCTTCCTCTCTAGATTTGTTGAGCGTTCCATTCATCTTGTCTCTTCATTCAGGTTTGATCCAATCGATTGTGATCTATATCCCGGTGTCTTCTCGACATTGCCGTTCACGCGGTTATTCAATAGCTTGCCAGTCACACAGCACTGCTTCTATCTCGTGGGTACCTCGTACCTCTTGCCATGGAAGAATTGTTGCTTTGACACGTGCTAGTCTTGTTTACCGAGCGCGAAGCTACTCAGTTCGGCTTTCTCTGTTACCAAACGGAAAAGATGCTGGTGCTTGCTGTGCAAACTGCAAGCCCCGCCTGGTCTAGTTTCTAGCTTGCCGACTTCGGGTGGTCACGTATGCGAGGTATGCAGAGACACATTAATATATCATCAGGTTTCCTGTCTGTCTTTTTACCCTGTGGGGTCTATATGTCCCGAACTTCGTTGTGATACGGGACTTTTCTATCACCGGTAAGTGTCTTAGCCTTCGGCCTGTATACCAATTGATTCAAGTGCTTATTTGCCGTGGCATCGGCCAATTACTTTTGATCTAGTTATCACCAATGCTGTCATTCGGAAAGCGGCAAGCCAGAAGAACTCATTTTTGCAGTTCTCTAGCTCAAAATAGCGAATCGATAAGCAAAGGATCACACTCGTGTTACAGACTAAGCGACAAGGGCGTATTTACCGCTTTCTGGAATAACTCTGTCCATGTCGTCTGTCGCTCGATAGGTCAGGCCTGAGCTTTGAGGAAAATATCCGAGCAGGCAAGTGGAGAGTAGCCAGGAGTATAAAGATCGTTGAGTGGCCTCCGTCAATCTTCAGGTTCTATCCTCTTCTCACAAATGCCTCAGCTTCCCAACTACGACGAAGACCAACATCAGGCTGTTAGCGCCTGGTTCCTTGGCCCTCGTGCCGAGAACTTTAGGTATCTCGAACTTGTCCTCAACACTGTTCTTCAGGAGCAGGGCAGGGCCCGAGCAGACTACTATCCAAATGATCCCCTTTTCATAACACCTGCGATGCAGGAGTCGTTCGCTTTTCAACGTGAGATTTACTTCTTGTACGTGTTCGAAGAGGCTCTGAATGCTTTCCGAATAGACCAGATCAACAAGCTCGCGTTCGGTGTCCAGAAATTCGCAGAGAACCTTTCTGATCATCATGTACCGTTTTGGAACCCTCGTTACAATGGGCATATGCTCAACGATACTACTCTGCCTGGTATTGCAGGATATCTCACGGCTATGCTCTGTAAGTACGCCTTGTCGCCTGGTAATTAATATTCTAACGAGGTGCTCCAGTCAACCCGAACAATGTCGCGGCTGAGGCTTCCCCTCTTACAACGTCGACAGAATACAAAGTGGGCCAGCAGCTCTGCAAGATGGTGGGATACAAAATCAAGAGTGAGCCTAAACCCTGGGGTCATATCACGTGTGACGGCTCTGTCGCAAACTTGGAGTCGATGTGGGCTGGTAAGTCTTTTAACATTACGTTCTGCCCATAATTCACTCGTTTCGTGGCTCCTTTCAGCTCGCAACCTCAAGTTTTACCCCCTTAGCTTGGTACTTGCGATGGAAAAAGACCAACCGCTCGACTTTATCGCAGACTCATTCAAAGTGCCCACTTGTACGGGTACCTCCAAGCTCTTGCGCGATTTCACTACATGGGAGTTGTTGAATATTGCCCCGGAGGACGTCTTGGATATCCCAACTCGCCTATACAAGCAGTATTCCTTCTCTTCTGCGTTTTTGGAGAACGCCCTCAAGCCATTCAATATTCAGTCAGCAAGCAAAGATTCCACCATGTTCGCAAAGAAATTCGGGCTCGAACGAATCAACAATATTGCTTATCTCACAAGTGCGACCAAGCACTATTCGTGGCCCAAAGGAGCTGGTGCGTTCCTTTTAGCCTTATTTCTCTATACCGATGCTCAATGTGTAACAGCTATTACTGGCATTGGCGAGAGTAATCTGATCAACGTCACAGTCGACGACGGTGCTCGAATGAAGATCCAGGCTCTGCGAGATGAACTTGACAAGTGCATCAAGGAAGAGCGGGCAGTTTACGCTATTGTAGCCATCATGGGCTCTACAGAACATGGCGCTTGTGATCCCCTGGAAGAAATCGTCGCAATACGCCGGGAGGTACGTGTCATTTTGTGTACACATTGACTATCGCTTACTTTTTTATGGCAGTACCGCGAAAAGGGCCTTAGTTTCGCCCTCCACGCAGACGCCGCCTGGGGTGGCTACTTCTGCACGACACTGCTGGACGACCAGGGAATCGGTGGCCCGGCCGAGGATCATCATTTTGTTCCCTCTATTGCACTGAAAGACTCGACCCAAAAAGGTCTCCGTTGTCTCAGTGTCTGTGACTCTGTGACGGTGGACCCCCACAAAAGCGGATACATTCAGTATCCTGCTGGTGGTCTTTTGTATCGGGACGAGAGGATGCGATACCTGGTGTCGTGGACCAGCCCAGTCGTAAATAGAAGCGGTGAAAAAAACATGGGCGTGTATGGTGTTGAAGGAAGGTGAGAAAGATCGCTCTAGAGATCAACATGTGTTCTGAAAATGTCATAGCAAACCCGGTGCGGCACCCGTCGCTGCCTTCCTGTCGCATGAAGTCATCGGGCTAAATCCCAAAGGGTACGGTGCACTACTCGGCGAGGCAGTATTTGGATGCGCCATAGTATGTGCCTCTTACTCGTCTCTGCTGACCATGTCTCATCTGTGTTTTGAATGAATAGATGTATGCGCACCTTGTCACCATGTCCACAGATGATTCGAATTTCATTGTTACGCCGTTGAACCTCCTACCTGCGGAACTAAAAGGGAAGGACGTCGAAGACCAGAAGAAATACATCCGTAAACATATCCTCGGTGTTCGAAACGAGGATCTCGTCCAAGACGAAGAAGCAATGTATCTTGTCAAGGAAATGGGATCAGATCTCTCAATCAACGCATTTGCTGTCAACTTTAAACTTGATGGCAAGCCCAATGACGATGTCATCTTGGCCAACGACCTCAACCGACGAATCTTTGAGCGACTCTCCGTCGTATCCCCCGAGGACGGTCCCAAGGACAAGCCACTCTTCCTCACTTCGACAAAGTTCTCCTATAAAAATTATGGAGATTGTTTAAAGACGTACAAACGTCGACTAGGGTTGGCCCAAGACACGGAACAAGACCTCTATTCCCTCATCAATGTCGTCATGTCTCCATTTCCCACTACACTCGATTTCACCAAGACTATCATCGAGGATCTACAAACCGTTATCGAAGAAGAGGTTGCAACATCCATACAATGGAATACAGTCTCACCGGACACTCATGGGTTCATCATGCAAGGCACAGAAGTGCTCTACCTTGTCCATATCCCTATGTTCAATATGGCCAGCCATCGATCCCAGTTAATTATCACCGGTTACCTCCCCCCAGACGCGATGGAAAAATACACCCGAGCTCGCAAAGAGGACCCTACACAACTCTTCACTTTGGCAAACGCAGAGCCTAGTACCCTCGAAAACATGGTATCACAACGCACGTTCACAGTCAATATCTTCAAAGGAGTTCCGCCCAGTCCGTGAGTTGTCTTGTCCATCGACATTCTTCTCTTTTTCTTTTAGCAACTCCGCTTACTTACACGTATCCAGCGACAGCTCCTTGTTCATCCCAAACGTTACACTTAGTAACGTTCAAATCGTTGTCCGAAGACAACTCGATAGCAAAAACCTCACAACCACTTACCCGCGTTCGACCATGCCTTTCTACCTATACGGCCTCACCTCGAACAGCTATCACATTGACCACGTCCTCCTCGCATCACCTAACATTCAACTCACCGCCGACCAAGTCCATCTATCACACCAGCTCGCCTCCATCGGACCCACTGAACATGTATACGCCCATGTCCTGGACAAACCCGAGCTGGCTATGCAACCTTTCCCCGATAATGAGACCATAAAGGACAATTACGCCGACTTTTTCTTCAAACCAAAGACGGAGTTTGAGGTGAGGATTACCGAGGATGTAGAAGGCTTGAAGGAAATTGTACCTCGAGCTACGCTCACACTCGGGAACGTGGCGTTCTTTGACACAAACGAGTTGAACATGATGCCTGGCAAGAAGGGTCCAAGGCATCTTTGGGAGAAGTGGGGACATGTGATTGTGAGTTCTTTTTTTGTCATCGGTGATTGTTTTTGGTCTGGGATTGACTTGCGACTGTGTAGGATTCCATTGGTGAAGGCATGAAAAATTCGAGTTTGCATGTTGGTTTCAAGCATGTCGAGTTGAGTAATGGACTGAGAGGTGCTTGAGAGGCGGCTAGTAGCTAGCAACTGTGGGATGGATAAAATAAATCCCAAATTGCTCCTTCGCAGGTACAAGTACAATGTAGGATATGCAATTGTTTGAAGTAGTAGACCCAACCTGTTCTCTTTTCAGCGTATCGTAGTCAAGGCCTGATTTGTCTGCCGAAGCCAGAGCTTCAAAACCCTGTGATTGCCCAATCAGATCTAATCTAATGATGAACGACGAGTGTTCTGCTCTAAGTACCTCTGCATACCACAACGCGCGGTTATCCTAATTCGGATCGATCGTGAGCCTACGAGCTCCTTCATACATCTTCAAGCTTCAGCTTCCCTTATTCGGGTGACGGCGATAGACAAGGTGCCCATCTACACCGTGAATACAACGCAATCATAAACATACACAGACACAACAGTCGAGTCGCGACTCGGAGTCGTTCGAGTTATCGATATTGTATTTTGACGGGCTGAAGTTGGGTCTGGGTCGCCAGAAGGGACAGCATCAATACAGGACGAGTGATTATCGATTGGTAGCAAGTACTAGTGCTTCAGGCAGTACTTAGGGTTGTATCGGAAGTGACACAAAAAGAAGGGTGCTGGCAACGTTGTCTGAAAATCCGTGCCGGCCCGGGTTTGGAAACCTCTTTTTTGTTCCTATTGGATATTTCTAAATATCTCAACGATCCAGTCCGTCGCGGTAGCTAAATCTTGGCGAATGTCCTGCAATTTCATGATGAGTTGACGGTGAGCGACTTTTCGGAGATAAATCCAAATGCGGACGACGACGGATGAGGACTGTCAGTCACACAATGTGACACATCACACTTCTAAACCATCATCTGTCCGTGGACGTCAGTGGACAGTGGCTGTCTTGCAAATGATGTTCTCAACCTTGGAACGTTGGGTATACACAGTCGATCACCGTGACTTGCAGGAGGAGGCTTTGGACTAATATCTGTCGCGGTGCAGCTGGTCCGTTTATTCATCACCACACCCGGACACATCCGAGTCGAATACCACTCCAAAAAGGTCGCACAACTTCTCAGATTCGCTCCTCTTCTGAAAATAGACGAAAGCAGAATGATATAATTCTCGTCGTAAAGGGATCGAATGACAGTTAATCGTTATGGGGGTGGTTTTGAACCGGAAACGAAAAAGTCGGTGGTTCTGAGGGTCTTTTGGGGCCGAGTTTAGTGTGCATGGGAGAAGTGGCGCAACATCATTCATCATGGACCGCGAGCTGCTGCATCGAATCCAACACTGCAAGCTGTAGATCTTATCACTGAATGGGTTGATGAAAGTGCACCTGTTAATTTCTTCCCCGTGGACAGTGCTATATTGATACCACCCGCAGTTCCTACAGTTTTTTCGCGGCTCGCATATCTCGAAACACCCTACCTAGGCCCCGTGCGGAGGAGAAGCTGGCGCTGCGCTTCCTTAGCATCGAGAAGCAGGCAAACTTCTTTTCATATGCTTGGGGCGATACCTGCTGATGCTGAAATCTTCCCTTCATCCACAGCCTACCGAGATCTGATGCTTGGACCGGCAATACGTTACTCCGAACAGAAGATGATACTTCGTTTGGTTGACATCATCGAGTTTCTTGTCTCTGTAGCTCCACCGGCATGGATGATACATACCTAGCTTTTCTCATCAGCAGTAAGTGTCTTGGCTTCCAAGGTGTCTAGCGTTCACCATCTTCGCCTCCCTTACCAGAATCCTGCAGACGAGCTGAAAGATTCGCTCCATGCCTGTCCGGAAAATTGCTGAGGACTCGCAACGTGCAGAAGGAAGGCGTCTTAGAAGGCGCCTCTACCATCTATTCTATTCATTCTGTCCGTCGACCGCGGCGTGAAAACCTCGAGTGCCCGATTAGGGATTTGGAAGGAGTATAAAGCTCGTTAACCAGTTTTTCGCACTGTCCATCTTCTGGCCTCTCACATTCACAGATGCCTCGACTACCTCACTACGACGAGAACTTGCACCAAGCTGTCAGTGCATGGTTCCTCGGTCCCCGAGCCGAGAACTTTACATTCCTGGTGACTGTCCTGAATGCTATTCTTGCAGAGCAAGGAAAGGCTCGAAATAGCTACTTTCCGAGCGACCCCCCTTTTATCACCCCCTCAATGCAGGCGTCGGTCCCCTTTCTGAGTAAATTTTCATTCGATCTATTCGATGTAATATCCTCTGAATGCTTTCCAATAGCCCAGATGAAGAAACTCACGTTTGGCGTTCAAAGATTGGCTGAGGAGCTCTGCCTCCATCATGTGCCCTTTTGGAACCCTCGCTACAACGGACATATGACGAACGATACCACTCTACCAGGCATTGCAGGCTATCTAACAGCCATGCTCTGTAAGTATGCCCTGTCGATTGTTATGTTGAATCTCTCACAAAAGTTTTCCAGTCAACCCCAATAACGTCGCAGTCGAGGCATCGCCACTTACAACGTGGATTGAATACCAGGTTGGGCAACAGCTTTGCAAGATGGTAGGTTTTGGCCAGGAAGGTCAAAGCAAACCCTGGGGTCACATCACTTGCGATGGCTCCGTCGCCAATTTGGAGTCCATGTGGGCAGGTGTGTCACTATGCGATGTTACACTTCGCCCCATACTAATTCTGCCGTGTTTAGCCCGCAATTTAAAGTTTTATCCCCTCAGCTTGGTACTCGCAATGGGGGAAGGACAACCACTCGACTTTATTGCAGACTCGTTCGAGGTACCAACTTGTACAGGTACTTCCAAGCTCTTGCGCGATTTCACGACGTGGGAACTATTGAATATCGCTCCAAACGACGTCCTGGACATTCCAACTCGCTTATACAAGCAATACTCCTTCTCCTCTACGTTCTTGGAGACGGCTCTCAAGCCATTCATCATCCAATCGGCGAGCAAGCACGCCAACATGTTCGCGAAGAAATTTGGCCTCGAACGAATCAATAATATTGCCTATTTCACCAGCGCAACCAAGCATTACTCTTGGCCCAAGGGTGCTGGTATGTACACTGAACCTCGCTCCGTGACACGCATACTCATTTTCGATTAGCTGTAACTGGCATCGGCGAGAGTAACCTGATAAACATCGCGGTTGACGATGGCGCTCGAATGAAACCCAGTGCACTGCGTGAAGAACTTGACAAGTGCATCAAAGAGGAACGTGCGGTGTACGCTGTCGTCGCCATTATCGGCTCTACGGAGCACGGCGCTTGTGATCCTTGAGAGGAGATCGTTCAAATCCGTGACGAGGTACATGGCACTTTATGCTTTCACTAACTGCAACTTACAAACCTCTGCGACAGTACCGCAAAAAGAGCCTCAGTTTCGTTCTTCATGCCGACGGTGCTTGGGGCGCTTACTTTTGTACGACCCTTCGGGATGGTCTCGAAGATCCCAGAGACGGACGGCATTTTGTTCCCTCTATTGCACTCAAAGAATCAACCCAGCGCAGCCTTCGCAGCCTGAGGTTTTCCGATTCATTAACAGTTGATCCTCACAAGAGTGGATACATCCAATACCCCGCTGGTGGTCTTTTGTATCGCGATGAAAGGATGCGATATTTGGTTACGTGGACTAGCCCAATTGTGAATCGAAGTGGTGAAGAGAGCATGGGTGTGTATGGAATTGAAGGAAGGCGAGTAAAGTTGAATTGGGGTGTGGTCATGTTGTCTGACAAGTCCCAACAGCAAACCCGGTGCGGCACCTGTCGCTACCTTCCTCTCCCATGAAGTCATTGGATTGCACCCTAAAGGATATGGTGCACTGCTCGGCGAGGCAGTATTCGGCTGCGCTATCGTAAGCGTCCCGCATTCCTGTCACACTCACTCATGTATCTATCGGATCCTCAGATGTACGCTCACCTTGTTACCATGTCAACAAAGGACACGGATTTTATCGTCACACCCCTGAACCTGCTACCCGCCGAACTAGAAGGAGGAGACATCGAAGCCCAAAAAGAATTCATTCGAAAACGCATCCTCAGTGTCCCAAACGAAATACTCGTCCAAGATTCCTCAGCAATGAAACTCATCAAAGACATGGGCTCAGACCTCTCCATCAACGCATTCGCCGTACTCGACGGTAAACCCAACCGAGACGTCACTGCAGCAAACGACCTCAACCGACGAATCTTTGAGCGACTTTCCATCGTTTCGCCCAAAGATACCATCACCAATAAACCTCTCTTCCTCACTTCTAGTGTATTCCCCTCTGCTGCTTACGGAGACTGTTTGAAAACATACAAACGCCGACTCGGGCTTGACACGGACACCCCGGAAGATCTATACTCACTCATCAACGTCGTCATGTCACCGTTCCCCACTACCCTCGAGTTCACCAAGACTATCATCAACGATCTACGAATAGTCATCGAAGAAGAGGTTGAAACATCCCGGAGGTGTAATACGATCTCACCAGACGTTCATAGATTTATCATGCAAGGTCTAGACCGACTTTACCTCGTCCACTTACCGATGCTCAATATGGCGAACCACCGATATCAGGTTATTGTTAGTGGTGATTTACCTGCGGATGCGATGGCGGAATACGTGCGAGCTCGAACGCGGAACCCGAAGCAGGTCTGTACGTTGATGAATGCGAAACCTGGGATCTTGCAAGAGATGTTGGTGCAGGGAACGTTTTTGGTGAATGTTGATCAAGGGGTAGCACCGGAATCGTGAGTAGGCTTTTCCGAGTCATATGCACATCCGATTCAACACGCTCACGCGCAAACACGTAGCACCCGTCTATTAACCAACATCCCTCTCACAAACATCCAAATCATCGTCAACAGACAACTCGATAATGCCCACCTCTCCAACGCTTATCCCCGTCTCACCATGCCATTCTTCTTATACGGCAGCCCATCAGGGTGGCATATCGACCACGTTCTCCTCGCTTCGCCTAATATCCAGCTAAACTCTGATCAAGTCACGCTTAGCTGTCCCCTCACCGCACCCTTGACATACGCACACTTTTTAGATACACCCGAAAGGGCTATGCAGCCGTTCCCCGACAACGACATCATCTTTAAGACGTATGAAGATTTTTTCTTTAGACCAAACGCTCGGTTTAGAGTAAAGATTACGAAGGATTTGGAAGGTCAACAAGAGATCGCGCAAGGCGAGATGACGCTTGGGGATGTAGCGTTTTTTGATACGACAGAGTTGAATAAGGTGCCTGGGCAGGTGAAGGTTTGGGATGAGTGGGGTGGCATCGTGGTGAGTGTCGTTTTTTTTGTGTTGGGTTTGTATGGATGTTGATGTGGCGTAGGACGATATACGTGCTGGGATAGCGAATATTGGGTTTGAGGTGAAGGTGGAGATATAGTATAAAGAGACAGAAGGGCGTAGGTGTTGGGGTGTTGGAGTACTACAAATGTACATCAGATTTGTGGCCCGGGAATCATACTCTACTACGTTCGGAACTTGAATTGGAATGCCAAAAAACTCTTTTTTTTAAAAAAAATTTCTGATACCGAACGCGACACATGGACTGGGACTAGGACTACACCTCCGTCCTTGTGAGCATCGTTCACCCAAGTCGTTTGATAGAGGAATGGTTGAACGTTGAACCATGGCGACTCCAACATTCACACTGTGGTCCCGGATAAGGTACCTTGTCTACAAATAAAAGGTTGGAGATTAAGTACATGGTATCTCGACTCTCCACAATAGATTCTCGATTCCTTGCCATGGACGCACGAGATTGACGATGGTAGAAAAGTGCTTTAGGCTACGGGAGACACTTGCCTGAAGGGCTCAAATTGCGCGAACTGGAACCTGAGGCGCTATTAGACTCGTTACCGCCTAGGGCCCAACTCATCAAGCAACAGGTACTTTGAATCTAGGGTGCTTTAGCTTGTGGGAACAGATATGATACCGGCGATAACATATCCAGATTTAGAATATGTCGTTGTCAAAATGCCCCCCCAAAAAAACTTCCTTCCTTCCTTCTCTTCCACGTTCCAACTCCAAGGGTAAATTACACTACACTACCAACAAACAGACACTATGTTACTTTCAAGCCCTCAGTACTCAGTCCTTGGGTCTACATCTACAGTATCGTACACTATACACGAAAAAACGAGCGAAAGCTATACACAACAACGAACGACGAAAACAACAACAACAATGAACGAACGACAAGACTACACCTCCCCCAACTCCCTCAACCACCTCTGCGCAAGCAACGCCTCTTCCCTAACTTGATCTCTCTCCGGTGCCGTCCTAGGCCTCTTCCTCGTTCGCCTTCCTGTTCTCTCCGGCGTAGGCTGAGGCGTAGGAAGAACAAGACGTCCCCACGCACTCATCCGTGTTCCTGCTCCTTCCCCCAAGCCGGAGCCGACGCCCATAGAAGGACTGGACCCAACGACAGTCACAGGCCGAGGAACTAACGCAAACGGATCTGGGTCGTCTCTCCATCCACTTTCTGCTTCTTCGCTTTCCTCTTGCCTTTCTACCCCTTCGCCTTCTTCTGACCCAGCAAGATCGAGTTCGGACGTTGAATCTAGGGCACTCCACCTCCCATTTGGGTTGGCGCGGGAGAAGAACGACGAAAGTGGTTTTCTGTTCCTGTGTAAGGGGAAGGGGCGGAGTCGGACTGGTGCTGGTGTGGTGTGGAGATGGGGGTACGTGAAGGATGATGGAGGCGGTTTGGATTTGGGTTTTGGTTTTGGTGGAGTAATCGTAACCGTACTGCTGGTAGAGGTATTGGTCGAAATACGCGTCAAGACCTCCGATTTCGTGAAACTGTTGGTGCTAGACACCAACGTGTTATTCGACTCTATCCTCTCCAAATCCAACGCTGTCCTATCCAAACCCGGCGCAAAGAAATCCAACTCCAACTCTTTCTCTGCTTCTTTGTACAGCTTACGTCGAGGCCATCTACACATCTCCAACTCTGGGGTATCTGGGGAGTCGATGGAATGTCTTCGTTTGGGTGTTGGTGTTGAAGGAGCGGTATAGTAAGGTGTTATTGGTTCAAAGGGAGAAAGTGGTGAGAACGGCGAGATGGGTGAAAACGAAAAAGGCGTAATGGGAGGCTGGGAAGATGGGTCTGGGTCTGGGGTTGATGTATGCGCCGCAGTACCAGCGCCGTGAACGTGAACCGAATACGACTTTGGCACTGGCGTCCCGAGTTCTTTCGCCGTTCCCGTTCCGCCTGTCAATGTCCTCGGTGACAAATATGGTGTCTTTGTCACTGTCCTCGGTGACGCGTTTGTAATCGGCGCCGAAGAACGCGGTAGAATATTGATGTTCGTTTTTGGGTGATGGTTGACGGTAAAGGTACGAGACTCGGAGACGTCGGGTACGACCCCTGGAAAGGTTAATCGGGTTGTGGATGGGGATGTGAATGCTATCTGGACCTGGAGTTGGGGTGTTGGAGGTGGATGGGTGTGTACTGTGAAACCTCGGGTGTTAGATGGCACCGAGGAAAGCAAGGTCCAAGGGGTACTTACGCGTAAAAGAAAACACTAGCCCACAAATTGCGATGGATAGGAGAATGTTGGATGTCAGGGTGAAGGGGGTGGATGCTGCCATTGGTCGAGTAAGCTTTCATTCGAGGTAAAGGCTAAGGGACGTACGAAGATCTGTTATACTCAACGCGCCAGCGAGAATGACGAGTACTTGGGATATTAGCAAGGCGATTGAGTATCGGCGTGCATTTGAGACCAGGGACGAGTAGGCGATGAGGGGTATGCAGCCTGTTGAGACTAACACGAAGAAGAGAGAGGAGAGTGCAGATGATACGACTACCAGAATCGTACCAGCTACAGCAAATCCACTAAAACATGTTGTGTATACCCAGTTTGAATGAGATAGGTAGATGGACAGACACGCTTGGCTAGTCCAGAGCAGCGTGTCTGTGTATGGGTGTAATACATTGACTGGTAATCCAGCGAGAATGGCAATGAGAGAAACAAAAGCGACGACTGGATGAGGTGGTTTGCGATAAATAAAACAAAGAATGACCGTGAAAATTGGAATGAAGAAAAACGACACAAAAACGACTGAAGCTGGTGGTTGCATGAGGAAGAGAGGAGAATGAAAATTATCTCCGAATAGCGACATCGCCGTCAAAGCTACTTCTCCATTCCTTCTCTTCCATAGCATCAGGATGTTACCTTCACCGTACCAGGGAACGGCCAATACTCTGATCCACTGCCTCTAGGAGTTGTAACCCAGTCAACGTCCGCACCAAGCATTGAAAGAACCCACAATGGCATTCGCTTCCCTACTACGCGTGTGACGATATCCGTGATCCTGGTTTTGCGTTGATCCTACAGGGCGTTTAACCGCGTTCTGAGAATGCATATAGCGGCGATGTTGTCTGGGATAGGAGCGTCCAGTGTAAGCGTCACAAAAGAAAAAAGATCATGCCATACACCAAAAAGGGCCCAACTGGGAATTGAACCCAGGACCTCCTGCAGCGTAGGATGGGGAAAGAAGCATACCCAAAGCAGGAATCATACGACTAGACCATTAGGCCGTTGTGGGTCCCGCGTTCCTTTTCCGCACTATCCTCACACGGCGACTTCACGTGATCGTTCAACTGAACAAACCGCGTCTCAGTCTGCCTCCTGTTCTTCCTCAACACCCACACTCACCACCATGGCTTCAACCCCAACACCAACCCCAAGCCCCATATACGACCCCAATCAAATCAACGAAATAGCAAACGCAATCGTAGCCCTCCTCCGTCCAGAGTTTCAGCGACTTCGCGAAGAGCTTCGTCAGGATTTCAGACAACGTCGAGAGGAGATGAGGGTTGGGAGGTCGGAGACTATGATTGTGATGGGTACGGGTACGGGTATGGTGCCTCGGATTCGAATTAACAGGGTACGTCGTGGCCTTTCCTCGTGGATTGTTGGAGCTCAAGTTCAAGATGATCAATTAGCACTGTCGGGACCCACGGAATCATTGACGACGAGATGGGGTATGGGGTGTGGCCTCGGATCCGTAGGCAGTGGCCTTTCCTCTCCTCATGCACATGGATCGTTGGAGATGATCAATCAATCAGGACACACGAAAATCAGGTTGGGGTGTATCTAATCATTTGGACCTTACATCTTTTCATGTACATACATCATCCCACGGAATCATTAAAATCAAGGTCGACATCACACCTTCAGATCTTGAGAATCCAATGTCTAGATATCACCGTGCTGGGCAGATACACAAGAATCTAAAAACGCGATTCGAGAGTTATCAAGGGCCTAACTGGGAATTGAACCCAGGACCTCCTGCATTCAAGTATTCCATGGGTTTATTGACGGGTACCCAAAGCAGGAATCATACGACTAGACCATTAGGCCGGTGTCAGTCCCGCGTTCCTTTCAGTTTCACGCTCAGCCTCATCCTTCGACTTGACGTGATCGTTCAACGCGTTTCAGTCTGCCTCCTAATTCTCCTCAGACCTCAACACCCACCACCATGGCATCAACCCCAACCCCAACTCCTACTCTCGACCCCAACGAAATAGCAAACCAAATCGTAGCCCTCCTCCGTCCAGAGTTCCAACAACTTCGCCAAGAGCTTCGGCAGGTGATTCGGGAGGAATTCAAACAACTACACGAAGAGATTCGAGAGGAATTCAAGCAAATGCACGATGAGATTTTCAAACAACTACGCGATGAGATTCGACAGGAATTCAAGCAAATTCATGATGAGATTCGGGATATCAGGGATCGTGTTGGGAGGTTGGAGGCTATGGGTACGGGTGTGGAGCCTCGAGTCCGAATTAATAATAACAGGGTACGTCGTGGCCTTTCCTCGTGGATTGTTGAAGTTGGAGCTCTCAGCTGAAGATGAACAATTAGCACTGTCGGGACCCACGGAATCATTGACGACGAGATGGGATGTAGAGTGTGCCTCGAATCCAAATCCGTTTCCTCATACACATGGATCGTTGGAGATGAAGATGATCAATCAGTAGGCAGGACACACGAAATCATTTGGAGCCCACCTTTTCATGTACATTATCAGCATCTTTTCATACAGAATCCGAATCCAAAAACTAGATATCGACGCCAGGCAAAAAATATACGACGAGAAAACGCAAACGGGCCTAACTGGGAATTGAACCCAGGACCTCCTGCATTCAAGAACTTCAAGAGATACCCAAAGCAGGAATCATACGACTAGACCATTAGGCCGGTGCCTATTCTCTGTCTCTGGTTTATCTGGATTGCACATGTATTTTCGCGGAATGAATAATCCTCTCGGCGGTGAGTAGAAATGCGTTTGACTTTTACCGCAGATCAGAACAAAGAGAAAAAGAGCGCCCACTAGCAGTTTCCACTTGCTCCGAAACCATCACCACTTGGGATTTACCGAATCTGAGCTGGGGTTTGCTACAAATCAATAACGGTGCGTAGCCGACTCGGTCTTGCTTTTCCAGTCGATTTACTAACATTCTGCACAGAAAGGTCTCGAAAACGGCGTAGTTCACTGTTCTGAAAGCTTTTGACACGCTCAGGCTTCTCGGAATCTTAGCTTCACCCCTTCGCTCCCTTCCGATAAACGCGAAAACTCAACCATTCTTATCGACACGTTCACGTTCAAGATCATGCACAAGAAACTAGCTCTCAAGACTCATTCAGCTTCGACGCTGACGATTGGAGGAAGCATGAGCTCGAGAAGGGATATCGAAGTTAAACGTTGAAGACCTCGGAAGGAACGAAGTGTGTGTGTGTGTGTTTTTTCTTTCCTTTCTTTCGAGATCGTCGCGTTGACAAGTTGTATTCATAGGTTTGACTTATTATTTCTGCTGTTCAGTCGAGATTTGAAATTTGAGCGTCCTCTCCTCAAGATTACACGTCAAAACGTTCACCCCTTGCCCGCTCGCCGTTGTTCTTTGTTCTCTGTAAACTCACTAGCCTCCTTTCAGCATGTTCACACCCCCAAAAGACGTCGACCGAGTCAGACCTCAAGAAACTCGAACTTGGAGAAGAGCTCGGGTGACTTCCATACGCGACCAAACTAGTTTAGCGGATTCGCCAGTCGGGCTGGATTTACGAGAAACCGGTTACATGTTTCGAGCTCTGAGAGTTCTTTGGTAAAAGCGTCCAGGATAATCGGGTGGTCACTGGTCACTGGTCTGCTTGTGATTCATAGCTCAGTAAGCGCTTTCGTCATTAACCCTAGAAATGTCGAGCGCTGAAATCTGAGATCCAAGGCAATGATTCCGAGGTTCGAACTCTGAATGCGCTACATCATGCGTAAACGGTAAAGTTCGACATGCACACATATTCAGCTGAAGTGTTTCGCAGGTCAAGCTCACCTTTTGGTCAGGTCGCGGAAGGGATCATGCACCGCGTTTCAGTTTGGCTTTCAGCATTCAACATCATGATGACGGGATTTGGGGTTCTTGAACTTCACGGTGAGCCGTGTTACGTCTACTATCAAATAATTGGCAATCTCCTAAGTATTTTTACGGACAAAAGCTGTTGGAAGAAGTCCTCGTGGGTCGTTAGCCGCTATGAACTCTAGAGAATAGAGAAGAACCATAACTGCGTGTTCAATTTCAAAGCCACAAAAATAACTCTCCGAGTCTGGTCTTCACATAAGTAATACAATACTCCCCGCCAGAATCGGAATCGCGTTCAACACTCTTTGGAGGTTCGGCGATCGGTAGTCGCCGCTCTAGCAATCCAAAACCTTGCTGTATCCTCAAAGTAACACAAGTAGGAAGATACGACTCTGACGCTCCAGCCTCCAACGTGCACCCTGGGATCCAACGCATTCCATTCTGTGTAGGCGCAAACCACCAACTATTGTTCGATTAACCTAATTACCCCAGGATGCTTCTCCGTGCGCACAGTCGGATGCGCAGCGAACTTGAAACTTCATTGTAACAAGCGATATTCCCGTGTTATGTTACCGTCAACTCTTCGACCCAAATCCATCGCCTACTCCATCCTTCGAGCGATGGACCGCTCAACCAGAGATGGTGCCACTGGTATAAAAGCTCGTCGTTCTGGAAGACACTCTTCACCAAAACACTTTCTCATCGGTTCACAACTACTACTAGTTCTTTTTCAACTCGACTCTTAACAAATATGAAGACTTTCCGACTTGCACCTGCTTTCCTTGCACTTGCAATGGCTTCATACGCCGTCGCTGTGAGTACACCTCATCTATCAATTCTATCGCACGTTATGCTCACTCAGATCAATTACTCTAGCTCCCTGTTCAACCTGGCACTGACGCCTTGGGTGTCAAAGTCGGCGTAGGAGCGCCTATTCATCCACCTCCTCAGCGTCGTGGTGAGGCTCCACCACCACCTGCTGGGGGACTTCTTCCTCCTAAGGATGGCCAGGTGCCGCCACCCCCGCCGGCTCAACGTCGTGCTGATGTTCCGCCACCTCCAGCAGGTCTGCCGGTTCCTCCCAAAGGTGGCCGGGTACCGCCACCTCAGCGTCGTGCTGAGGTTCCGCCTCCAAAGGGTGAGCCTGCTCCGCCCAAGGATGGCCACGCGCCACCACCTCCGCCGCCTCAGCGTCGTGCTGAAGTTCCGCCTCCAAAGGGTGAGCCTGCTCCGCCCAAGGATGGCCATGCACCACCGCCCCCACCACCTCAGCGTCGTGCTGATGTTCCGCCACCACCTGGGACTCCTGTGCCTCCTAAGGATGGTCATGCTCCACCACCTCCGCCACCTCAGCGTCGTCAGGAAGTCCCACCTCCACCTGGAACTCCCGCACCTCCCAAGGGTGGTCAGGCGCCGCCACCTCCACCACCTCAGCGTCGTGCTGAAGTTCCGCCTCCAAAGGGTGAGCCTGCTCCGCCCAAGGATGGCCATGCACCACCGTCCCCACCACCTCAGCGTCGCGCTGAAGTTCCGCCACCACCTGGAACTCCTGCGCCTCCTAAGGATGGTCAGGCTCCGCCACCTCCACCACCTCAGCGTCGTGCTGATGTTCCGCCACCGCCTGGAACTCCTGCGCCTCCTAAGGATGGTCATGCTCCACCACCTCCGCCACCTCAGCGTCGTCAGGAAGTCCCACCTCCACCTGGAACTCCCGCACCTCCCAAGGGTGGTCAGGCGCCGCCACCTCCACCACCTCAGCGTCGTGCTGATGTTCCTCCACCACCTGGAACTCCTGCGCCTCCTAAGGATGGTCAGGCTCCACCACCTCCGCCACCTCAGCGTCGTTAGGAAGTCCCGCCCCCTCCAAAGGGTGAGCCTGCTCCGCCCAAAGGTGGCCAGGTACCTCCTCCTCCAGCTCGTCGTTGAATTTTCTGTGCTTGATAATCGTGATTCGTTTACATGAAGCCTTCTGATTTCGAATAACTCGTAAAAAAAACCTAAATATCGTTTCTTGGACAATGACTTTTACTATACTCTGTAGACACTTGTCTTTGAGTATCTCGTGAAATTTCATATGTTTTGCTTGCAGTTATCACGCGCGTTAGCGATCTGCACATATCCATCAACTAGGTCCGGCTGGTTGCCAGTCATTCTTTAGTCGTCTCTTGGAAGGGATTGTGCATCATGCACCATATGATTGTAACATGAATCACGATGACAACTATGGAAGGATCTGGGTGTTCTTGAACTTTGCGGTGAGCCGTACCATGCATCAAATAATTAACCATCTCCCATCTGGCGGAAACGGTTGTGTGGTCTGGCAGATCAAACACGCCTTCGTGAAATAAATAACGAACTAAGCATGGGTACAAGTATGAGGTACGAATACAACAGCAATAGAGATAATTCCAATGAATGTGTAGCAATTTTTTTTTGAGAAAGGAAAGAGTGTCCGCGTTCGCTAAAGCCTCGTAACAGCCTTTGAATCCAGTGGCATACCTGTCGTGACAGAGCGCATGAGTAACACGGTCGAGAAGCGTATAGGAGCGAAGGAAAGCGGCGGCGTTCGAACCGACTTGGTCCTCGCGAGCACCAACAACGCGCAAAGAGAGAACACGACTCACCACTAGGATCAATCCCATTCTCAGCCAAAATCCTATTCTGCCTAATCAACCTCGCTTGATCAAACCTGTGCATATCGTCAGCATCGAGACTTGGTTGAAGAAGAAGGAGAAAGGAGAAACACCGCCAACCGCAACCAACCGCGAGCCAAAACGAAACCGAAACCAACGAGATAAAGCACTCACCCAACACCCTCAATTCTCATAATCTCCCTAACATCCCTAACACCGTCCTCATCCAACCCCATCCTCGAGTCCCCTTCGCGGATATTTGCAGACTCGATGTCGAATGTGGATGAAGAAAGACCAGAGGCGGCTTGGGCGGCGAAGGTTCTTAGAGGGGTGTAACCTGGGTGTATGTTTGTTGTTAGTTGGGTGTACGTCGGAAGGAAGGAGATGAAGAATGGGAAGAAAGACACGCACCAACACCCCGTCTGTTAAACCTCTCAACCCACGACTCTGGGATCGGTATGAATGGTTTAACGTAGAAATGAACTAGAAGGAGAAGGGCGAGGAGAAGGGCGATTAGGGAGAGGGTTGTTAGCATTGTTCGTCCTGCGAGTTTTGAGTTGAGTGAAAGTGTTAGTTACGATTGAAGTTGAAGAAGCGTTGTCGGCTGCGGCAGCGTGTTCATTTGTCATGTGGCTGTGTTGGTGCCTATTTACCTCTCTTCCTTGTCCATTCGATTTCCCTATGTTGACAGACCAACACCGGCCTAATGGTCTAGTCGTATGATTCCTGCTTTGGGTATCCCTTGAAGTTCTTGAATGCAGGAGGTCCTGGGTTCAATTCCCAGTTAGGCCCATGCATCTCTTGCGGTTTCGTACGGTGGTACGAAACTGTAAGAGTGCACTTTTTGTTCTTCTCTTTCGTGTTTCGTGTTGTCTCTCTTTCGCGGGCGCAACATTGAACGGAAGGGGTGGAATTAGGGAGTTCTCGGTTTTGGTGAGTTTTTCGTACTCTTCGGAAGCTGACTCCTTCTGACTCTTGGTCCAGATTCTCGGATGAAACACCATATGTACTACAGGCGCTCAACTTGAAGATTCCGCCTCTGTTTGCTCTCCTACTCTCATACACCGGGGCCTCGACGTTTTCAATCTATCTCCACATTTGCGACGAAGAAATTCAAACTTTGATCTCTTCGCATATTAAGTGACCGTCGTTTACCGTGACGCTCTTTCAAATTTGAAATTTCCACATTTCCACCCGGCGCCGGCGATACTTCATCTCAAGTCGTCAAATACCCACTGTTTGGTACGCCTGACCACGTATGATGCACATAAAACTCATTTGGGCTTTCTCGGCTCAAAAGCACCCTGCCCCTGTTTCGTGTTACATCTCTTGCCAGGATTGATTATACCCTCAACCTATTACACGTGCGTTTTGCATACTCGCCATCCCTTCGACCTGGCTCGACTCGGCTTTGGGCAATAAGCATCTCCTCTCAAGTCTTTGTGTGTCCCCTAGACTAGGACCGTATACGAATCCCGGAAAGGCTCTAACGATTTCCTTACAGTGACACATTCCAGTAAGTCTATTCATGCGCTAAACCCATTTCATTAGCACATCGCTCAATCTTGTGTTCTAGTCCGGGCCTCAATGCCTTCTTTAACGTTCAACACTCACGACCCCCGAGCCATATGCCATCTCATCATGTAGTGAAACCAGATAGCCTTGGGTTGCTCAATTCCGAGCCGTCATCTACCAAAGTGAATGACACCTTGAATGTACCGGGAACAATTTGGAGGATACTTAAGGCCCCTCAAATCGCAGAAGAATTCACCTGGGCTTGCTACCCATTGCTCAAACATCGAAATGGAAGATGTGCCGCTGCTGGATGACTCTATAAGAGATCAGTGAGTAAACCAACTCTTCTCGTTCTCTCGAGATGGTGTCTGAAAGCATGGTTCCTAGTTATATCCATCAAGTCTTGCAGATCGTTGCCGTAGGTTGGTTTTAGCGACCCTATCGTGTCGACTCATTACAGATCTTGTTCAAATTGTAGGAATCGTCTTTTGGGATTACCTTCTCACACTCGGTAAGCAGAATATCTGAGAACACAAAGAGCTGTTTCTGATAATAACCAGACCGAGAGATCAATTATATCTGGATGCGCCCAAGGTCGCGAAGCAGTATTATTTACCTTGCTTTTAGAGCTTTCACCCTGGCGAGCAACATATTAGTCTTGTTCTTGTCTTTTTATCCGTTGAAAGAAGAGGTACCGACTTTATTCCTTCTGGTGCATTGAATTCAGTGACTGATCCTTTTTCAGAGGTAAGTAGTCGCACCATTTGCAGGCTACAGGCACCTCAACTAGTAATTGCTGCACCAGCTGCCCCACATTTACCCTCTACCGTCAAGTCATATTACTATTATCACATTGTATAACTGGTAGTGAGTGCCACATGTTTTCGACCGTGACATTCGCAAAGACCGACACCTTCACTCTTATTAGCATTGCTGATGATCAGAATATACGCCCTATACTGCGCCGACAAGCGAATATTATGGCTTTTTGGGGCGACTGTGTTGGTCGTTTCAGGTGTCTCGGGTGTGCGTGAGCTCATCAAGGTTCAACCTTGTCCGTATCTGACTTGCTTCTTAACAGTATGTGCTTGCTGGTCAAGAACAAGTACACTATCCTATTCAACTGGGCTGTCACCTTGGGATATCCCGACAAACGTGAGTCAGGCTGTTTCTTTTAGAGATGTGTTTTTCATTGAGTAGGATCAACAATAGGTCGCTACGTATGGATATCTAAACACTGCCTGTCCTTCCATGTGTACTGATCATCACTAGGAATTGCTGGCATCTGGCTAACTCTCTTTGTCTACGACACCATCATATTCACTCTGACGGCCGCTCGGACGTACGAATTCTGGCACGAATTTGGTATTGGAAAAGCAAATCGACCGAGTCTTCTATCGCTACTCTTCAGAGACGGAGCGATATATTTTGGGCGAGTATTTCCCTTGGTCTTTGATGAAGGGCTGACAGCCACTCGAACCATAGTTGCATGACATTGGCAAATCTAGCTAACATATTAACGTTCTATGTGAGTGTCCGACATTTGGACGATGGATCCGCTGACTTCTGACTTGTCCTTGCAAGTTTTGTGGCGTGAGTTGATTTTATTTACTAGCATGCAATCAACAGTTGATTCGACCCAGCCATTCATGCGTGGAGGATTATCCTCATTCGCGACTTGGTGCGTATAGCATGTCCGCCTAGATTCCTTGGCAGCTTTGAGTATGTACTAATATCTACCCTTTCAGTATTTCAGCAACTATGCTTTGTCGGCTTATGCTGAACTTGCACGAAACGGCTAGGGGGTTAACTAGCCCAACATTAGCGACCTGGAAGGTTAGGACGGCCAGAAGAGATGAGGACGAGTATACAGAGGCTACCATTGTCCCTGGTGGTCAAGCATAAAATACCTTAGATTCCGCGACGTCTTCAGTGCCCTAGCTAGTTAGAGTCCGAGAGAATGTAGACGTTCTTCGCAGTGATTAATCAAAGGTCTGGAAACGTCGACTCGGTAGAACGCGCCAGACTAGGCCCTGTTCAAATGCCGAAGTTTCGCGAGTCGATAACTCGAAGGTATGGGATGTCAGAATGTGTAAATTAAACAAAACTGAAAGCCACGAATGTTACCAAAGTTGAAGGTTCATTGATATTCGGTCGCGATCTGTGAGGCAAGAATCAGACGCGAACTAGGTGGATAGAAGCCATACCTCGTATGATGTTGATCGTCGTCTAGTGTTCATAATCCTTGCTAAAAAAATCAAATAAATCGCGGCCTAAATGGAAAGGTAAACACTTACAAGATTCGCCAATGGGGACCTTTGAGATGTTGACACGAGCTCAATAATGCTGTGAAAGGGAGTCGATGGGACTCGGATGCAAATAGTAGCATTAAAACAAAGTCAAGGCCATACCTCTAAGTATGTCTATCCGTTTCGAGAAGTAGTTGAGTTGAGAAAGTTACGATTGAAGAAGCGTATACGTTGTCGGCTGCGTGTTCAGTTGTCATGTGGCTGTGCGGGTACCTATGTGCCTAGACTCTTTCCCCGACGTCGAGAGGCAGGATCAGGGCATGATTCCTGCTCTGGGATGGAGACTCGAATTCAGGAGGTACTGGGTTCAATTACCAGTTAGGCCTATGCATCTCTTACGGTTTCGTACATTGGTACGAAACTGTAAGAGTGCAATTTTTGTTCTTTGTGTTTCTCTTCGCGCAGCGTTGAACGGAAGGAGTGGAAATGGGAAGTGAGGAATTGGGGTTATGGTGAGTTATTCATACTCTTCGGAAGTGGGCACGTTTTCACCGTTGATTTCTCGAAAGAAACATAGGACGCACTGACGCGATCCACGACCTCGTCAATTCCTTCGCAATCTTCTCACCTTGTCTTCGGTTTCCAGTCCAACTTCTGGTTCGTTGCTCTGTCATTTCGAAATGCCAGTCAAAACACGCTTCACTCCGCGATTCCTTCAAAGTCCACACTCGATGCCATTTCCAGAACAGCTTCCGGTCCGTTGCTCTTAGCTCTAGGTTTCACTAGCATCTACTCGATACACCGATGACTGGATTGGAAGACTGGTTGTGTTAGTGCAATATGCCTTTCCGAATCATGCGAGCCTGCGAGCGATTGAGTAGGTGAGACTACGAACCATCCGCACTTCCGGTGAGCGGCCAAGGTTCTGGTTATTCGAGGAAAAAAAGATCCTAATCTCTATCGCTCTCTCCCTAATCACAGGACCTCGCCTTCAACCGGATACTAGTACTTAGCTGCGTTGGGAACTCGAGCGGCGAGCCCGGTAAGTGTTCGTATCCTTGGGCACGTATTCGTTCTTTCTGAGCCCTGATTTCTGAATCTCGAAATAAACACGGCTTTCAGAAACCCCATGATCCCTTCACGAACCTTTCAAGTTCACACCTGATTCGTATACTCGATTTCCAGGCCAACTTCTGGTTCATTTGTTCGGCACTTCAAGATCTCACCCGCATGAACGGGAACCTCAATTTCCCCGATATACCGTTGGATTAGAGACTGGGTGTGTTGGTGCGATATCATTCATCAAGCCACACTTTGTAACGACCTTCCGGTGTCAGGTGTGGGGCCAAGGTTCTGGTTATCTGAGTAACGAATATCCTAATCGCCATCGCTCTCCCCAATCCTAGGACCTCGCCTTCAACCGGATACTAAAACTTACTCATTCGTGTCAAAGCTCGATTGAAAACGGCATCGACCACACTCTGAAGTTAGAATCCCCAGCTGCACTGGATGTGCGATATCGTCAAGTCAACGAACCATCCGACCAGTCCAGGACCGTGACCTGCTTTAAATCCAATGGGAGTACTTCGCAGCGTTGAGAACTCGAGTCCGGTGAGTATATATATCCTCGGACACGTTTTTCGTTCTTTCTGACGCCTGGTCTCTCAAAGGAAACACGGCGATTCCTTGACTCCATGATCCTGAATCGTACACTCCATCCCCAGGGCGACTTCCGGTTCATCGTCTGTAACTCAAGATCCCACCAGTACGGACCATCGGAACTCCTGATACATATACGACGGTGCTGTAGGACAACCAGTACCCACGAACTATCCTACTAGTATAGGCGGAGTTTTGGCAATGCAACTCGAGAATCCTCTAACCTATGGCTACCTTAGGTTTTCCAGGATCGCGGAAGAAACTATGCAAGGAGGAACAGGCCTTTATCTCGAAATGATCCATATCAAGATTCAATCACTTGAAAACCTGTTTCATCTTTGTTCTTTACTAGCAACGTGAATTGCAAATCGTCGTGATATCCGTTCCTCGGTTCTTTGTTGGCTGTTTGACTTTGGGACCCACGCCTCGTGGAAGAATCTGATTAAGTTGGCGATGAGACTCGGATCCTCTTCTTCAACATGATTCTACCTGTGTAACTTTCTCGGCCCGGGCAGAACCCTTATACCATGTATGTCTTACATCTGTTGAACGAATGATACTGTTCATGCAAATGATAGATACCTCGATCTCATTCCCATGGTTTTCAAGTCAAGTATTCAATGCAACAATGTTCCCTTCTTAGCTTCCCTTCCTTTCCTCAAGACATCAATGGAACACATCCGTCTGGAACTGACTGAACACGATGCTTGGGATCAGTGAGTCACGGGCTATTCTCTTCTTCAGTACATCGTTCAACTGACATGACTGGTTCCCAGTTACCTCAACTCGATATTGCAGATCCTTGCTGCAGGTTCGTGAATTCTGTAGATCCCTGTACACTAGACTCCCGTCTTGATAACGTTACCAAGCTATCCTTTTCTGGGACCATCTCGTCACTCTCGGTAAGGGCACGATGACTGAAAAAGATTTGTTCTCTGACTCCATATCAGGTACAGAGATCGAGTATATCTGGATGCGTCCAAAATCGCGAAGCACTATCATATTCCTCGCTTTTAGATACCTAAATTTGGCAAGTATGCTGTCAATGTTGGTGTTATCTTTTTGTCCAATACACGAGGCGAAGGTGAGCATTTTTGGTCGTTCATTCAAGTGCTTATTCAACTTGTTATTCATTTACGCCATGTTTGCTAGAGGTAGGCCACCGCGGTTTTAGTCAACACTTGCACTCAAGTTTCAAATCATTGCTACCATACTAGCTGCTTCACTTTTGCCCTTTTCCGCCAAGTAGTACTTTTAATATCTCAAGCTGCAGCTGCAGGTTGGTCTCCAAGCCATCACATTTACAAGACTACCATCCCGTCGATCATAATAGCAATACTCGCCATCCGAATTTACGCTCTCTACGATGCCGACCGCCGAATAGTGTGGCTATCCGGTGCGATGGTCGTCGTCGCTGCGGGACTATCGGGCGTAAGTGCTATCTGCAATATCGTTACCCATCTTTGACTCTTGAAGGTTCACAGTACGCACTCTCGGCACAGGATAAACTTGAAGTAAGCTATCCCCTTCAATTCGGTTGTTCTACGGGGGTGTTACACCAAAAGTGAGCGTTCAGAGTTAAAAGTTGGGTGTTACATGTCGTTGAAACTTACACGTTATTATCGTAGGTCGCTGCGTACGTTCGCGTCTCTTTCCTCATGATCACAAGTCGCATTTATACTAATCCAATCATTCATTAGGTATTGCAGGCCTCTGGATCATTCTCTTTGTCTACGATGCGATCCTCTTCACCTTGACTGCCTCGCGGACATATCGGGTCTGGCGTGAAAATCGTTGCGGCAATTTTTATCTAGGGGTAGTAGATCGACCGAGTCTGTTATCGTTATTCTTCAAAGACGGAGTGATGTATTTCGTGTAGGCGTTTTGATTTTTCCTTCGTTTGATGATAACTGAATGAACGGACCACATAGGGTGATGGCGGTGGCGACATTAGCTAACATATTGACGTTCTATGTGAGTGTTATGCTCGGGTCAAGGAAATGCACGATAGTTATTCTAACCTCCAATTCCTAGTTGGGTGGCGTGAGTGGTCCTTACGTATCTACCAGCAGGCCATTCAAAAAATGATGCTAGCCGTTCCTACGCGGAGGACTGTCCTCGTTCGCAAGTTGGTACGTATCAATTTGGGTGGTGTGTTAGCCTTGACAACATTCGCACCTCACAGTACCTCAGCAACAATGCTTTGTCGGATAATGCTGAACTTGTACGAAACGGCGAGCGCTGGGTTAAACACTCCCGCGACATTAGTATCGTGGAAGGTTGGGATGGACAATGGTGACGAAGACTTGGATGCAGAAGCTGCGGTCGTCACGAAGATACCAGCAATAGATGAGACATAGATTAAGGCCGAAGGCTACCAATATTATACGTACATAGACCATACAAGACAAAGAACAAGGCTCAAAACATTGGCAGTTGGTCGCGACCTGCAATGCGAGACTCGTCAAATACGAATTAAGCAGATGGAAGTCATACCTAGAATCAAGGCTCATCCTTCTAGTGTTATTATTATTAATAACCTGTTGGTGAAAATGGAATCAGTCGATGCTTACATGGTAAGGTGATCACTTACGAGCTCAGCAAATTTTCCCGAACAAAAAAAAACAACATGTCAACTATAGTCCTCTACAGAAACTGCCTAAACGAACAGGGGTCATTAGATTGTCTGGAATAACAGCGGACAAGACAAACCTTGTTTCGCATAGCTTGATGGCTCATAGCCACCGACGAGTTCCCTGGACTTCGAGACCGTCAGTATTAATACTGCACAAGGAATAGATAAAAGAAGCAGAGGGAAGCAATGTTAAATTTGAATGTTAAAGCAAACCGTTCACTGGACAAGCGAGTTGTTGAGCATCATTTCGAGCAAAGATGGAGGTGTAACCCTGCGTGCACGCTTGACATCCTTCGTGTCGTCGCAAACGGTCGAAGGCTTGATGTTTTCCTTGTTTCGTCGGGTTCTGCGAGGTGGAGTAGCGGTGGTTGCTGACCAGAGCCTGGGAATAGGGGCCTTCTTGATGGGTGTCGCGGGAGTGATGGTTGAGTTGCCAATCCAATGGAGTGCCGGGGCGGTAATGGTGATCCTGTTATTGACGGGTGTAGCGGGAGATACAGTCGAGTTGCCGAACCATTGGATAGGAGTCGGCGCCAATGCCGAAGGCTTCAGTTGCTCGAAATCCTGCTCAGAAGAAAAGCTATCAAGGTAAGCATCAATAATATCATCCACATCGTCCTCGTCCTCGATCTCATCCCCATCCACTTCCTCAGCTTCACCTTCCTCGACTGACCCCTTTTTGACCAAGTCAGCGGATTCGAGTGGAAGCTTACTGTTGATGAAGGCCAATGCGTCGACCTCGCGTCCAGTGAGTACAGGACGCAAGACATTGTAGAAGATGTTGCCAGCGGCCTTGAAGGCGATCTGTTCGACGAAGTCGAGCTTGGGGGGCTATGAGACACTCGAGGTTAGCTCCGAGACACTGCAAGAGAAGTAGCAGAGATCATGGTAGATTGCATAGTAAAGTTCACGTCTGGCAAGCAGAGATGATGAGGGTTCACAAAAAAGATTGCGAATAGGGTCTAAAATGGAGACGCGAGGAATTTATAGTCTCTCGCGGTGTCCCACGTGCTATGGTCAGGTCAGGCTTTGGAATGTAGAGGCATCCATAAATTGAAGCTTCTCCTAGTTCCATTATATCAGTTACATCGTTATAGAACGTCGCGTTGGGATCATGTCTGATCCTACATGAAGACAAAGGTCGCGGTTCAAAGCGTATAACGGAAAACCATGGACAAGAGCATTCAGTTGTCGATATCCCTTCCTAGAGTTGCTTGACAATTGTCCTTTACGTACCTAGAAGCCCCAAGTATTCAGCCATGAGTAAAATTGCAGGAGCCCTGCTATACGACTATACGCACATTCTGTTCAACAGCTTCGCTTTTAGCAGCCTAAACCCTTCCCAAGCCGTCATTGTGATAGATGAATCCCCACTGTCGATCCTTCTGGATGTTCAATTCTTCGAGTCTGGAGAGTCATCGACGGTCCATGGGTGAAAGTGGTGAACAGCAAAGGATTCCATCGACCCCGGGTAACTAAGGATTCGCTTTCACATCCTTTCCATCACACGCATTCCACGTTTGACTCTACTGTACCCGTAATACTTGGAAAGCACCCTCCGACCACGCTTCACTTCAACCGGTAATATCTACTTCGCCAGCCATGCTTACCCTGCTCTTCCCCTACGGGTGGAATGGATTAGATGCTGGGCTATAAACCTTGACGAGATGAATCAATCGCTGGTAAGTGGTCTGCCATCCTCAATCACAAGAAGGATTTTTCATGCCTATCGGGCAGGTAGGACAGCTTTCCATGCAAAGAGCTGCAGAGGACACGATATTCGGTGCGTTCCGCTGCTCGCTCTTGAGTCGACATTCAATAGATTTCGACCTTCTAGCAGAAGAGTTGTCGCGATTCGGCTTGTAAAGCCCTCTCGGATACTATCAAAATCCAGATCCAAAGCTTCAGTAACCGAATTCCCTATTCCTAATCCACTGCGAGTCGTCTATAATACATGCTATCGACGGCACTGTCATGCCGTATTCCCGCCTGTATCCTCCGGTGCTTAATGTGGACTGCATCGCAACGCTCCTCGGCCTTCGGATTAGCTCTTTTGAGAGTGGATGTTTTTTTTCCTACCGCGAGGTTCAAGCACAATTCTGCTCAGGTTCCTGCTCTCTTTCCTCGTGGCTGATATTATACCGACGAATTCCACAAGGCGAAGGAAATAGAAAATGTCCCAACCGGCATACTCGGTAGTGTGAGAGGTGTGTACTGGAGTTCGCTTTCCTGCGATCCAACTTAGACAACTTCATTTCATTAAGCTCCCGATAATCGCCCAAGTCATGCTTTAAAGCGAAAAAACTCGAGGCTAACAAACAGTACGCAGGGTACGGAGCGTTGATGTCAAATGAAACTTTTCGGTTCACAACCGCCCTGGCGCCTCGTTGTATAAAATCACCCCACTGGTCGAACGAGACACAAGGACATGGCACCACAAAGAATCTACATCTTTTCGCACCCTCGTACCCGATGCAATCTTCTCTTCCGTCTCCTAAGCAGCCACCCCTCCATCTCGCCTGTAGCGCCGTTTTCTTTCGTACCTGCATACTGCATGGGACCGGAATACCAAACCCCAGACAGAGACGGAGAACTTTGCGATAGAACATACCAAGATACATTCGAGAATGTCCGAAAGGCCATGGAAGCCGTGGAAGCAGCTGTAAGCCTTGTGCCATTCCTTCCTCCTCTTCGTCTGATTATGCGCCTGTAGGGAAAGTCACCGCTTGCCATGGAACACCCACATCACCTCATGTCCCACACAATCGTCAACCAGGACGCCAAATTTCCGAGTCCGCGTACAGGACTAGTTAAACCCCCGATGATCACCTTCAACGGTGCATCTTCATGGGAGTCCACGATCAACCCGACGTGTCTGCCGGATGCGTTTCTCTTCAGTTCTACTCCAATTATAACCATCCGACATCCAGCTCGGGTGTTGGCCTCCTGGGTCCAAGCCACTTATGACAAATTTGGATCCGAGGCGAAGTATCCTTTCCTCATGGAGAAGGCTGCAAAGTTCAAATGGGAAAGAATGATTTTTGACTCGTTTGTTGGTCAGACGTCATGTATAGTTGTCGATGGTGACCGACTAGCTCGGGATCCGCAGGAGCAGATGAGAGCGCTATGCAAGGCTCTAGGAATCGACGGGCGAGATGGAATGATTCAGTATACATGGGATGCTACAGACGCCGGGAATTCCAACGACTTCTCCTCTCAAGAGTTCAAGACAGCGTTTTTGGGGACTCTGAGCAGATCTCGTGGGATTATTGCGGATAAGGTGCGTCGGTGTTCTGTGCTGGCTGGCGTTGCTCATTTTAATTCATCGACCCAGAACTTGGCAGAACCCATCGTGATTGCGAACGAACGGCAAGGCTGGGCGAGAGAGTGGGGCGAGGAGATTGCATGTCGGATGGAGGAAATCGTATCCGATGCAATGGAGGATTATGTGTACCTGCATCAATTTGCGCTGTAATCGCCCTTGTGCCATGCATCTTGTTCTCGATGCCGTAGTCACAACGGTTGGAAATATGCACTCTATAAAGTAAAAATCGTATATAACCAGAGGAGCATGCTACTCGGGCACCTCTTCAATCAATGTTCGATCCTACTGATAACTGCCAAGGCCTGATGACTCACATCGGTCGCAACCGTGTATCGGCGTCCTGCTTCCGTCAAACGAGTAAGGCCTACCGCCTGACTGGATCCGTACCTAAACTCAAGAATGCGACAGCGTATTTGGGGGTGATGCGTGTCCCAAACCCCTCGAACAAGGAAAGCGTTAAACCGATGCGAGCCACTCAGACTATCGTTCTTGCCATGCAGTGTCAATAGGGCGTTTCGAGGGTTTCTAAACTAAGTGTGTGCTGGAATTCAAACATCTGGTTTTTGTGATGAAGCGCAAATGTTGCAGCAGAAACCTTACAGCTATTTCTATTATCCTAGGCCGCTCTCGGTGATGACCAAGCGGTTCTCACTCCACTACGTCTGCCTCAAGTTCTGCACCGTATATCCGGTTGCGATTACAGCAAGTGAGCATGCTGCTCCACGTCTCAATAGAGCTTGGAGCCTCTTTGTCAGCATACACTGTCTTTCGAAACGGTCTACGATAATAGTACTAGCTGTAAGGTAGTAGATACAATGGTATATAATACTGTGACCGTGCTACTCCAGCTCGTATAGCCAGCCCCGGGATCTGCGAATGGTGCACTGTATCCCGTCCTCAGCAAGTAACTCTATCCTGTCCGCAATCGCAAAGTCACTTGCACAATTGGCAATGTGATCCGAGTCGAGTGCACCATCACCACCGTTATCTGCGCCCCTCCGCCACCGAGGGGTATATTTGAGCTCCACCCTCGTCATACTCGTATTACTGCCCGTATCTCGTCTCGATTCCACCATGTTGAGTAGTATAACCGCATAGTCGGCTGTCATGCGAGTATTTTCTTCTACCAAGCGGAGTGTTGTGAGCTTGGGCAAAAGGACGGATTGGGAAGTGTCGGCTGTGATTGTGAGACATTGGATGAGATGAAGAATATACTCGCTATTGGCGTTATCAGCCATGTCGTCTCCAGTGCATGGTAGAGCATTATAGGCCTTGAAATGATTCAAATTGGGGAGTAGCTGGAGTATGTCTGTGTAATACGTGCGTGGCAAGGGGGCATCACCTGTGTTCAGCACCAGTACTTGCAGTGACGAGGAAGACAGTCGAAGCATCGAACAAAGGGACGGAGGACTTTGATCATGTTCCGTTACTTCGTCGGCATTGGATTCCAACTCGAGCACCTCTAATTGAGGCATTATGAGCCGGGAGAACAGCTCACCAGCTTCGGAAAATGTATATGCGCTGGTGAAAATCGAAAGTTTTTGCAGGAAGGGGAGGTTAACAGGGGTAAATGCGGATAGGTCTTCTGGTTCGGCAGCGAAGATATCTAGCCGCTTTAAATTTGTGCAAAATCCGATCATCCTGAGTGCTTTGGTAGATATTAGCTCATCGGTGCGAAGACTGGTGAGTCGGTGGAAGGGAAGGGCATCTGGAGTGTGATAGTTCGGCGTATCCAGCTCTACAAGGTTTGGGGCTCGCGTGAGAGCGTCGAAAATCCACCGGTAAGTTGGTGACGTTGCCCTTTCTCCCAGCAGAGCGTAATTGTCTATGAAAATGCGTAGGTGTGGAAATGAAAGTTGGGACAGATGTTGACCCAATAAAATTCGATCCAGTAGCTCCCAATCGGCCTTGAGCTCCAGCTCATCGCATCTCTTTAAATGGCATAGAAGCATACGAAGAGCATCTTCGCCAAACTGAGACATATGTTGGAATTGCGAAGCATGTACAGCCAATTTCAACGGATGCGAGCCTGCGTTTCGAAGGAAGGTGTTGATTACATCGCGAGTAGTCGAACGGACAAGATTGGCATCTATATAGACCGATGACCATAACTTGGGTTGTGATAGAGTCGCTCTTCTCCAACGAGACGAGACTTGGGAGATAGAAAAGATGGGCGGCGGGCTGGAATTTGGGATTACTAGAGAATAGGCCGTGTCTCCACAAACAAATGCGAAGATTTCATGGAGGATTTCTGGGGGTATAATCCTAAGAGCCGAAATGAGGGAACGTCTCCGGGAAATCTGCTGATTCAAGGCAGCTCTATGTTTTTGCAAGGTGCCCAAAATTTCCCTGAGCTGCGAAATCTCCTTGTCGTAGTTCTCTAGTAACTTCTCTTCCTCCTGTATTGATGCGAGATTCTCTATCCTCTCGTGTGAAGACGGAACATAATCCGCGAGACGATGTTGTTCTCCAAGGGCTGGAGGCGTCGAAAAGCCTATAAATGCGTCGCATTTGTTGCACAGAATGACATGAGCCATGGCCACTTCAAGCTATCAGTATTCAGGCACTGACACAAACAAATCAGATTGAGACTCACCTAGACACTCGATATAAAGATGTTGTAGGGTTGTCCAAGAAGTGCGACAAGTCCCAAGTTGAAGCAGTGGTTGCAGGACACAGGGTGTTTTGCGCCGGTCCGGACTTGGTCCGGGCCTCTGTTGATTCATCAGGTCTGGGCATCATTGGTCCGCTCGCCTGTATTTTTTTTGTTTCCTCTGGACCTCTCTGGACCCGACGCATTTGAGGGTATCCTATCGCCGACTGGGAATGTGGACCTGGCCAGTGGCTTTGCTCCCGACTGTTTTGACTCTGTTCTGTCATGTAGATAGAGGATTCAGGAAGCATTTCCATTGGAGTAACGAGATACTGGTCAATACAAAGATACGATAATACATAAGTGACAGATGAGAGATATGGCCATGCTATTCGCATAGCCAGCCCCGACACTCGCGAATGGTGCACTGGATTCCATCCTCAGCAAGCAGTTCTACTCTATCCGTAATCTCAGAGTCATTTGCCCAGTTGACGATGTGATCCAGTTCGAGTGCGCCATTATTACCTTCTGCGTCCTTCCAAGGCGTATATTTGAGCTCCACCACCATCATACTTGTCTCGCTGTCCGTCACTTCGTCTACTCTTGATTCCGCCATGTCGAGCAGTACGGCCGCATAGTCAGATGTCATGCGAGTATTGTGCTCCATTAGGCGGAGCGTCACAAGTCCGGGCACTAAGATGGATTGGGGGGAGGAGGTGGCTGTGATTGTGAGACTTTGGATAAGATGAAGGATATACTCGCTATTGGCGCCATTACCCAATCCGTCTGCGGTCCATGGCAGAGCATTACATGCTGTAAAGCACTTCAGATTGGGGAGTAGCTGAAGTATGTCCGTGTAATACGTGCGTGGCAGGGGGGCATCGCCTGTGTCCAAGACCAGTACTTGCAATGATGAGGAGGTCCGTTGAAACATTGAGAAGAGCAATGGAGGGCTCTGATCATGTTCCGTTATTTCCTCGGCACTGGATTCCAACTCGAGCACCTCTAGGCGAGCCATCGCGAACTGGGAAAATAGCTCGGAGACAGTGGAAAACGGATAGATGCTGGTGTAAATTGACAGCCTTTTCAGAGAAGGGAGGTTCACAGGTGCAAATGTGGATAGGCCTCTTGGGTCAGCGGAGAAAATATCTAGCCGCTTTAAATTTGGGCAGAATCCGATCATTCTGAGTGCTTCGGTGGAGTCCAGCTCATCGGTGCGAAGACTGGTGAGTTGGTGGAAGGGGAGAGCGTCTAGACCGTAATAATTAGGGGTATCCAGCTCTACAAGGTTTGGGGCGCGCTTAAGGGCATCGCGAAACACTCGGTAGGTCGTGGAAGACGCCTCGTCGATAACTCGATAGTTTTTGTCCTTGAAAACGCGCAGGTGCGGAAACGAAAGCCGAGAAAGGTGATGGTTCGACAAAATCCGATCCAGCACCTCCCAATCAAGATTGATTTCTAGCTCTTCGCATCGCTCCAACTCGAATAAGAGCATACGAACAACATCCTCGCCGAATGAGGGGATCGGTCTGAATTCTATACCATGCACAGCCAACGTCAACGGATACGAGCCTGCGTTTCGAAGGAAGGTGCTAATCATGTCGCAGGATCGTGGATGGGCCAAATTGGCATCCACTGTGATGGATGACCATAGCTTGGGACGCGACAATGCCGTTCTTCTCCAACGAGATGAGACTTGGGAGATGGAAAGTATAGGTGGAGGGCTGGAAACCGGGATCGCTAGAGAATAGCGCGTGTCCTCGCAGACACATGCGAAGATTTCATCGAGTATTTCTGGGGGTATGTTTCTCAGAGCCGAGATGAGGGAGCGCCTCTGAGAAATCTGCTGATTCAGGGCGACCCTATGTTCCTCCAAGGTGCCTAAAATCTCCCTGAGCTGAGAAATTTTCTTGTCGTATTCCTCTAGTAACTCCTCCTCCTCCCTTATTGCTGCGAGGTTCTCTATCCTCTCCTGCGATGATGGAACGTAGTCCGGAACACGGATGTGTGCTGAAAGAGCTGGAGGCGTCGAGAAGCCTATATACTCATCGCATTTCTTGCACAGAATGAGATGAGCCATGAGCCTAGTTGTCATCAGTATTGCTCGACATGAACATCCAGATTGCAACTCACTTCTAGATTTAGTAGAATCTAGTTTAGAGGGTGGTAGAAAGTACAGAGTACGCTCGTGAGAGTGGTTGTAGAGTAAGAACAAGCAAAGAACAAGAGTGGTCGCGATGAGGTCTCAATTTGGCCCGGACCGAAGTCTGACCGGATAATCCAGGACCCTCTCGAACTCCCATCTGACTCCCACCGTCCCACCGTCTCTGCCTGCAACAATGCTGGCTACCTCAAGCACACCTCCTAGTTCATTGACGAAAAACTCTGACTCACCGTACAAGTTGCATCGAAGCTTATTCAACGACGTTGCATGAGACACGAACTAGCAAGACAAACCGTTCAGTGAAGGGTAAGAATACTGGTCTCGTTTTGTTCCTGATTCTAACTGAACCTAACTTGATCCATGGCCCGAGCCAGCCTACCAAGTTACGTGCGACTACTCTCGGCCGATGCACCAAGCGTCTCATGAGTCATACCCGAAGTACGATACTGTAACGTTGGGATAACAAATCAAAGGCATGATGCATCCTTGCCGCTGATCAAGAACGTTGTGGGCTGAATTTAGTTTTACAAAACTTCCTTCTGACTTCATCGACTTCTAAAGCATATGGCTACGACGCACGAACTCGTAAAAAGTCAGGCGCTCCCTTCCACTTCTTATCATGACCCATGATCCCGTTCCTTTGAAGTTAAAGCTATAGCCTATACCGGTTGATTACAAGATTCGTCTAGGTTTGACAACTGGACTGGTGTGAGTATGGTCTCATGTATTCGAGCTTACACAGGAAACTTACGGTCTTTCCAAAGCCTAAGGCTTTTCAATAGTGGCCCTGCAGATGCCAGACGGACAACACTCGCTATAAAATGTATGCTTGATTATCTATCATTTGGCTCGTTGCTCAACTTGAGACCCTTCTCACGCAACAGATTACCGTGGCGTAAATTCCCGTTCTTATGAGATTCAAAGATTTCAAGTTCCCCATCTCGGTCTTCTTTCGCCTCGTACCGGATGACCTCGCATGTTCCCAAAGCTCCTTCATATAAGTACCCAATGCTCCATCGCCTACTCGCTCTAACCTACACGAGATGCCTTCCCAGAGCCAAAGGGTCTTAATTCTCGCCCATCCTCGCACGCGATGCAACCTCTTCTTTCGTCTTCTTAGCAGCCACCCTGCCCTTACAGCCGTACCCCGCTTTCGCTTCCTCTCTGCATATTTCAGTGGGCCAGAATACCAGATCCCCGAGCGATCAGGAAGGAATATAGCGCTCCCTTCCGAGCAAACGTTCCAAGAAGCGTTCGATCTCTTTAGAAAGAGCATCGAGGATGCCGAAGCGACGGTGAGGTGTCTATCTTTAGTGCTATCAAACTCAGTTGCTGATGAAGGGTGTGTGCATAGGGCAAGATATCACTGGCAATGGAACACCCTTTTCACTTGATCCCCCACAGTACCATCAACCAGGACGCCAAGTTCCCCAGCCCTCGACAAGGCCCAGTCCCACGTCCCGTCATTTTGTTCGATGGTGCCTCTTCGTCAGAAAACAACCCAACCTATCTCCCCGATGCGTTTCTGTATGGCTTCACAACCATCATCACAATTCGTCACCCAGCTCGGGTGCTTGTATCCTTCATCCGGGCAATGCATGACTCCGAGATCGCGTCTTCTTCTCTTGATGAAATAGGCAAAGCAGCGTTTCTGCATGCAATGGAGAGAGTGTCGAGGTTCAAATGGGAACGACTTGTGTTCGATTCGTCTGACGGTCGTGGAGTACGCCCGATAGTCATTGATGGAGATAGACTCGCTAAGGATCCAGAGGCCCAGATGAAGGCAGTTTGCGAGGCGCTGGGGATCGATGCTGGAGATGGGACTATAACGTTTACTTGGGATTCTAGTGGGAGCGGCAGCGTTACGAGCGATTCTGCGGGTGTGACGGAGAACGCCAGCAAGGCGCTGTTTGGGAACGTGAATAGTTCGAAAGGGGTTGTTAAGGACAAGGTGCGTCTACTACTATGCATCGCTGAATTACTGTCGTTCATGGTCTATCTACTAGCGCTTGGACAAACCCGTGGATATCGCGGATGAAAAGCGTCAATGGGAAGAAGAATGGGATGAAGAATTGGCATCTCGGATGGAAGAGTTGGTTCAACGAGCTATGGAGGATTACGAATACTTATATAGATTCGTGATTTGAGCTCTATCTATATACACCGTCTCTTGTCAAGGTGAAATCTCTGCATAATAGTCAATGATCATGATTTTCAAATAGCAATGTAACAAAGTTGGGCTGGGTAGAAGATGGATGCTAATGCGATGAAAAGAGAACGCTCCGCTATCACATAGAGTATTCGCTAACCCCGCACAGTGTTCCATTCTGACGAAGCTGCTCAATCCTGCACAAAACCGAGGGATCACCGACGTAGTTGGAGATATGATCCGAATGGATTTGGGCCTTTATCGGCGGCATGGTGTATCTGAGTTCTGCGCTGACCAACTGCGCAACCCCGACGCTGTGTCTCAATCTAGCCCTCGATTCCAGCATGTCCAAAAATGCAACAGCATAATCCATGCTCATGAATGTTTGGCGCTCTGTAAGGGAGATTGCTCTAAGCTTAGACCCCAGAACGTTCTGGAGATCAGAGGTTGACGGAATTGTGAGACGCTGGATGAGATGAAGGATGCATTCGCTATTGAATTTCTCCTTGTCCCGGATGAGGTTACGAGCAGTGAAGCACCGTAGATTGGGAAGCGCTCGTAAAATGTCCGTGTAACCTGTCCGGGACCAACGAGCATCTCCCGTTTCCAACACCAACTCCTGCAGTGACGAAGAAAAGTGGGCAATCATTGTGAAGAGAGACGAAGGAAGCCTGGAAAGATCAGCTCTATCTGACATTCCATCGAAGTCAGATTGAAGTTCGAGCCTTTCTAGATCTGGCATGACAAGTGATACAAAAAGTTCAGGAACTTCGTCAAACCATAATCCACCAGTATCGATTACTGCTTTCCGCAGAGAAGAGCATTCCACAGGATTCGGTGCCTGGCTGTCCGACGGTATGATGTTGTGTAGTTCAAACCGCTCCAAGTTCGGACTATTCCGAATCATCTCCAAGACGTCGTTACACTGTTGATCTTCGATGCGAAGACTGGTGAGTTTCTCGAACGGAAAGTCGTTGGGATTATGAAAGGTATATGTGTCCAACCGCATCAGATTCGGTGCATTCCTGAGGGCTTGCGAAACCCACTGATAAGTTCGGGACGCCGTTTCATTCGGAGAGACTGGTCTGCTCTCTCCAAATGACCGCAAATGAGGAAAGGAAAGAGGTGGAAGATGGTTGTCAGCTGTGACTTGATCGATCAATCCCCAATCTGTCCACAATTCTAGCTTCTCGCATCTCCATATCTCGCAAATGATCATGCGCAGAGCAAGTCCGCCAATGTATGAAATTGGAAGGTACCTGGCACGTATTGTGATATATAGCGGATGTGAGCCTGCGTTTCGGAGGTAAGTGCCAATAATATGTCGACATTCGGCGGTAATTGATTTGGCGTTGATGTCAATGGACGACCATAGCTTGGGACGCGAAAGAAGCGTATTTCTCCAACGAGAAGAGACCTGAGAAATCCAGAGGATTGATCTTCCAGCTAGATTATATGGAGATGTCGAGTTTGTGATGACTAGCGAATGAGTGGTGGATTCAGCAACGAAGTTGAAAATGTGGTCGAGGATCTCCGTAGGAATCATCCTCAGAGATGAAGTGAGGGAACGTCTTTGCAATATCTGCTTGTTCAAAGCAAGCTTATGCTCCTCCATGGTCTGCAGAAGCTCTCTGAGCCGGGACATTTCCTCGTCGTATCGTTCCAATAGCATCTCTTCCTCCTTCAGTGCCGCAAGATTTTCTGCTTTCTCCGAGGACGAAGGAACGTAACTGGGAAGGGTAGTGTGTTCTGAAAGAAATGGAGGTGTAGTGTAACCCATGGACGCGTTGCATTTGTCGCACAGAATGATACGAGACATTCTTTTTAGTCCTGGTCGCCGTTTTGAGAAGTGACGACAAATTATCGAAAGTGCGACTCACCTGTAGCCTGATTACGAATACCTCTGTGAAGCGTATCGTTTGAGCAGCTTTCAGTATTGTGAGTAGACTGTAGCCGGCAATATCGATGAATGTTGACCTGATGGTGACCGTCTTTTGGGAATCAAAAGTGAAGTGCACAGAACGGCTATCTTCTGTGCAAGTAAAAGACGGCTTGCAAGTTGCCATTGACGCGACACCTGAAGTGTATCACATGATTCCGGCTTTCAGCCGGGCCCCGGCAGGTAACTGCGAGGCCCACCACCATCATACGGACAAGCCTACCTCAGGCCTCAGGCCACATCGATATCCTGCTCACGCGTCTCCTAGCTTCATTGAACTCACCTATGAACATTCGCTTCATGTATAATGACCCACGGCACGTTCAACTCGCGGAAAACTTTGCATTTCGAGGCTCAAGAATGAACTTGCAAATTCACTGGCAGTGATTCTAGGAAGGAAGCTGGAAGCATGGGTAAAGGAAAGTGGTAAAGATTTGGAAAGGTTGGGTCGCTCGTAGGGCTAGGGTGTGCTTACCGTCAAAGAGCTAGATGTCTGGTACGCCGTTGCAGATCTATCGTTCAGCCGGACCTAAGCCCATTCTTCAGAGCTTCTTATGATACGCCGCTATCGTCTTCGCTCGTCGTCGAGCTTCATCTTGTTCCATTCGCAAATCTGTTCAAAAGGCATTGACAACTGTGGCAATATGCAACACTTTCATCTTCAAGCTCTCGCTCTTCGACCCGAAAATCCGTTGCAACTCCAATGCAGCCGGTCTCAATTAGGTCTCAATGGCTGGAATCGAATCATAACCAGCGTGGTCGCGGTGCATCGTTGCTCGGTCGTACTCGAAAGGCGGCCCAAATACCCGAGCCCCAGTTTCTGCGTCGACGTGAGTGGTCTTTTGTCGATACATACATGAAAACTGACAATCAGCGAAATATATATATTAGTTAATACTTTTCGGACTGAAGATACGGCATTGGGTCAGAGTTTATGGCAAGGGACGTCTATCTCGCAGACTTTTCACAAGATGGAGACAGAGAAACAGGTTGTTCTCCCGTCTGTATAACTCGCAATCTGCCAAATATCATGGCAATTCAACATTTTCTCAGACTGAACTCCTGCCACTTCAGACGACACATTGATTACAATTCATGAATAAGAGTACTGATAGAACAAGGTGAATTATATCCCTTTCTCTCTCGCCTCCGTCGATCCTTCGCCATCACTCAAGTAATTCTCCAGCCCAATGTGAGAAATCAACGCATCGGCAGTTTTTCCGCAGAATCTGGAAAATAGGTAATTAGTTCCAGCAGAAGGATTATGAGTGCGCGAACACATACCCGATGTTATTTATCCCCGGGTTTAACAGGAATCTTGGGACCCCAGGCTCGTTAGCCATGCAAAGACGAAGACGAAGACGAAGGTGTCTCGCGAAAACTCACATGGACCCTCGTTCCCCTGGAATCCCTAGCTCTTCTTCCATGAGCCTGGTAAAAAGCGCGACGAGTGATTGATTGTATTCAGCGGGACCGGCTTTCACAGAGATCTATGGTAGGTGTTCTTGATAAAAGGGATCGAAAGGATAAATCGATGAAGACTCACAATAGTGCAGGTGTAGGTTCCTTCGGCAGTACCTCCGAAGACAATGCACTTTCGGGGCTCGACGACGACTTGGATATACTTCTCTTGAGTTCCTAATGGTCCAAGAAGCGATCCAGAAGCCTGACAAGGTATTAGTGAAGATGGAAATAGTTGTCTGTGTTTGTAGACCTTGGAAAGCTTCATGGCTAACGCGAGATCGTCCGTGATCTTTGGCATAGGGGATTGAGTGATTGAGCGTAGTGCATAGGTTTGGAATGAGCAAATCCTACCTGGAGATTGGTTTCGATTCTGATATGGGGCATATTGAAATGAAATTTCGGGAAGGTAGGTACGAAGCTTGAACTCCTGTGTCCGTTTTTAAGTTTTGTCCCACTAACTTCGACGTTTCCTCTGATTGTGAATAGAATAAGGCTTTTCATCGTACATGATACATGATCACCAGGACAGTTGGCGACCTTGCGTTCTCCGCTACGGACCCGAAAACATCTTGAATACGGAAGGGATAGTTTGTACGGCCGTAACGGTATTCTACGCACCTCGTCATATATTGCTAGATCGCATCTTGACAAGACAGCATACCTGCCATACTTGACGGATACTCCTGTGACCAAAACCGCAAGACGGGGAGCTTGAAGTATGGGTTATTCTGTTTGTATTGGGCAGATTCACAGTGTCACCATTAGGTCCGAATGTGACGCTTTTCTCAAGTTCCACCTCGGAGGTGGCGCTGGGACGGGCCCGACGTGCATGTCTTCTCTTCTTAGTTGAGATTCCATCCCACTACCACTGGCACTTGGTTTGGAGAAAAAGACGACGCAGCTTAGCTGAGGCTTCGTCTGCTCTCTATCATACAGCTGACAGGTTGTTGAATGCTGCCCTCGGTCCTGTGCCACCCTGCTCTGGGTGGCGCATTTAACAATAGCTATCGTCGGCCAATTGTTTGGGTCATTCCCGGTCGTACCTGTTGCCCCTGGTGGCATGCCATTGACATCCCGATGATTGATATTTGTACAAACTTCTGATGAAGCCACGCTAACTAACTTTGAGGAGAAATAAGTCATGTGTGTGAAATCAGGCATTGGTATACCTGAGTTACCACCGCCACATTGCTCTGCAAGGCGATTGACACTACTTTTCCTAAGTCTTGAATCGCTATCTACGCGTATGCACATGGTCCTGTTTGCTGAACAGGGGCATCCGAATCGTCACGATTGTGTTCAAAAGATAAAGAGTCATACACTACGTAGGAAGTGCGCCACATCATGCTCAGACATTCCCGGACAGTGTCCACACATCATCACGACCCTGTGGTAGTGAGTATCAGCATTCTATGCTGGCGCCAAATCTACAACTTGAATTTCGCCGGTTCTTCCTTTTGAGCTTGGGGCGGAACGTCTTGCTCCACAGAAACATTATTAGAAAAGCATTCCCAAATAGCAGTATTCGTACCCACTACCTCAACCATGTCGATGTCTGTCCCACTGGACGCCCTTGCGCACTTTCGAGTGGTTCTCAAAATCCCGTCGAGAACTGCCCTAAACAAAGAACTATCACTTGTGCTCGAACCGTCGCCGAAGTTGGGTCCGGGTGGCAATGAATCAGATAATTTACCTCGTTACCTCCATGTTAATACCAGAAAAGACGACGGGCTCGGAGATCTGATTGTGGAGCTTGCGGTGACCTCTGGTAATAGCAGTAGTCTTCATATAAACACTTCAACGGGCCATAACGGTGTCCTGGAGCAGAATCAAAAACACCAGGAGCCTCCAGCGTTGGCTATTGATCCACACTCTACAGAAATTCCGGATTGGCGATCTGAAAGTAAGTCAATGTCATCTTTCATGGACTGACATGACTCATCATAAAAAAGTGTTCCTCACCAGTGGTTGCGGTACAACACCAGGAAGAGGTGATGGAGGTAAGTGAGTATAAGCCAGTACCTACCACCACAATTCATACCTCAAGGTTTAAAACTTGAAAGGATCCCACCAGGACCCGATCCCATGGATCGACGCAGTGAAGGGCAGTATTGTCGATCCGACTCCACTGTCGACTGATTGGAACTTCACCGACAATATTTTATCCGGAGTTGAGTTCTGTGGCCCAGGGCCTTACACCGCGTTATCCGAATACAATCACCTGCCGGGGGTTTTGAATGGCAGCAACTCCACTGCCACTGGAAAGTACGATCTCAATGCTCTTCAGTTTCACGGGACCGAGGGCCTGCAAGTTCGCGCACAGGCAAGCCCATTACAGGCTGAGAAACATTATACCGAGGTTCATCAAACATGTTTTCCGGGCCCTCAGATATCGGGCTGCTTCGCTGCCCATCACAAATACGAGGCGAACACCTTGACCAATGGCACCAAGCGCAAATACCGATATCCGTGTACGGTGGAAGGGTGCAATGTGCTCTTCTCCAGGAATCACGACCGGTATAGACACGAAGTGTCGCAACATGGAAAGCCCACAGAATGGGAGTGTCCTCACTGCGCACACTTCTTCTCCTCTGAGGGCACGCTCTCGCGACACAGGTGCCCACAAGCCCAAGTATCAGCTCGTACTCGAGTTGTATGGAAAGACGGGAGGTAATGAAAACCAGGTCTAGGGGAGTCCTAAAGTGTTGGACTGTTAGACGTTGAGGTTGTTGATCTAGAAAAGGCAAAGATCAATAAGTCTGGTTGTTCGAACATTCATAATAGCACAATTCTATGCTTCGTTGTATTACTTACCTGTATTAATAAACCTCGAGATCTTTGTTAAGTACAGTGTGTACAGATCCACACCAAAAAAGTATTAAAAAACGCACAAGGATTGTTCTATACATCCAGCAGGGACACCACCCTCGAATCGTCAGAGTGGAGGAGCACATCTGAAGTAGACCTTCCATAAAAAGAGCGTCTCGGGGAATGAGTGCAACCAAATGCAGCTCCTCATCAGTAGGTCTGTCCGTGACTACATCGATGATGAATGCCCGATTCAATACAAAAAATCGGAGAAAAGGACCGAGAGTGTCGTGGAGTCCACGACACTCTCGGATTGGATACCAATTCGGAAACGGTATTCAATGGAGAATGAATGAGAGAGACCAGAAGGGACAGTACGCGGGAGTCTAGCATAATGAACCATAAGACGGGACGGAGGAGCAGCAGCAAATGGTCGAGTTGGTTGTGCTAAAGGGACAAGTAGCCACAGATGGATTGAATGCTACCATGATGCCTCTTTGACAACAGGGAAAGAATACACATATAAGAACAGAAATATAGCGAGGGATGACGCGAGTCGGACAGGCAGAGAGACATGCTTTGAAGAGGAAACGGAAAAGAAATATCCCAGTGGGATCCTCGAATAATATCAGTAAATGTCGGGTGCCAATGACCATGCTAACAATGCCGCTTGGTTGTCATGGGATGTTATTTGACGTGTGTGTAGGGTAGTGGTTAATATCGTAGCCATGTATTCTATCGGGTGGAACAAGAGATCAATTATATTCAGTGAATACCCTATAGTACATCAGAATACATACGACAACCCAATGCCCAAAGCCGACATCCTTGGAAGCCCATGCACATGCCCTCTACCTTACACCCACCAAACCTGCCACTCAACCCTGTTCAAGTCATTCTGTTCTCATTTCCGGTTGTTGTTGGGTGGCATGGGGGATGCTGGTGGTAGTTAGGAAGAAAGAGGCGGCGTGAGCAGTAGTACGGGAGCAGCGATGGTGGTGGTATAGAGGAAAGAAAGAAGTAGGCGCGGGAAAGTTTAGGGCAGACCGATCAAACCGTAAGGTTGTATTCTTTCTTGCTCGTTACTCATCTTGCGCCATCAACCATTATATACATTATATACCAGATGGATTACCGTGTGTTACAAGCAACTGGTACATCAAAGACGCGGGAGGAGAATAATAAGAGATTTATGGCTCATACTCGCACTTGCCGTAGCTTTCGCTGGCTAATAGTAGCCCATACTAGCGGATTCTTGGACTATCTCGGTATCCATCGCCTTGCGAGGCTTAATTTTGCACTTGACACGAGGCGGCATGCTACAGAAATTGAGATTGAGACCCAAGCAATCTGTGCGGGGAATCAACTCACACAAGTAATCCGTCATCAGGTCCAGATTCAGGTCGATCACCTACAAGAGGCAAACCATCTTCGTCCTTCCCTTCGCATATCTCGCACGCAGTGAGTATTGATGCAATTGCCATCCACAAGAACTCCTGAGCCATCGCTGTTGTGTCTTGAATCAGAACTGCCCAACAGAATGTACCCGAATTATACTGACTCTTTCCAGGACAGCTCCGCCTTCCGAATCCGAATATAACATCTACGGAATCCCCTTTGTTGGCAAGCAGATGCCCATTGACATCTAGAAACCTCTCCGGAGATAAATTGTTCGTATTAGGCCCGAATGTCTCCTCGTCTTGCAACATAGCCCATATATTTGCGATGCATATGGCCTTCTTTGGCAAAGTATACCCGCCATAGATATCATCCTCAATGAGGGCATGGGGCAGACCCATCGGCACTACTGGCATCCAACGAACAACCTCGTCAAGAAGAGCGTCGATATATGGAATAGTACCATAGTCCGATAGTTCGGGGAGACGATCACCCAGTGCCGAGTCGAGAATGTATTGCGCTTTTGTCTGCACGCTTGGGTAAAGTAGCATGCCGACCACAAAGTTCTCCAATATTCCTAAAACAGTGTCCATTCCAGCTAGAGAGTCGCGCATTAGCATGTTGCGAGACGTGCAAGGAGACTACTTCACCCATGTATGCAGTCCCAAGGACATTTTTAATGTCGTCCAGCTGGTCCTCTGCATCACCGCGATCGGAAATTAAGGACAAGTACCGAGAGCAGACAGATGGGACTATAGTAGTCTCTCCCCCGATCTGTAACACCCGGCGTCACCAAGTCAGTGTCAATATCTGGCTACAGCTGTCGAGCACTCCCTACCATTTGGGCTTGAACATACTCAAATGGTGCCCGACACACTTTATCAAGTAGGTCGATACCCCTTTCTATATGATACTGATTGACTGTTCCGGGAAACCAAGACGGCAAGAATTTGAGGAACGGGAACGCATCCACTAGATTGTCTTCAGTTACAATAGGAACATTTAGCACCAGCTGAGCTTACCTATCAGGCTTTGACGTTGAATTATGCTAAGGGTCGTAATCAATTCGCCTGGGAACTTGATGGACGGATCGTCCTTTCCGTCGGGCAAGATCCCGTATGTTACGAGCAGTATAAATTCACCGACAGCCCTATCAGTAGACTCAGATATTAATACCGTGAACGTCACAACCTATGTGCAGATTGACTTACAATCCCAACTCCTGCTCGTGATCTTTACCATGAGTGACCAGTAGACGTGTCACTAGGCGACGAACGGCGTTGAATCCATGTGTACGTCTAGCAGAGAATGTTTCACTCTCAAAACAGTTTTTGAACATTTTTCTGTCGTCTAATTGAAATGTAAATGCTCGACAACAAAGGGCGGAAATACCACTAAATAACTCACTTTTCCATTGTTCACCGTAACGCTGGAGTACAAACATCCTGAACGAATTGATTCTGTGGAGTAATGAGAAGGTGCCCAAGCCTGCTAGAGTTCGCTTACTCATTAAGCAAAGAAAAGCCAGGGCTGAAAGTGGTCATCAGAGCGGGTGCAATTTCGCACAGGTTTAAGCATACCGGTCGGAGTATTTCGCGGCCCTCTTTGTGAGCAGATCCGTCGCAGTGCGCACATCGTTCAGAATAATCAAAGTAACGCCGGGCAATTCCATCGATAATAAATGGGATTCTATTCAAATGTCGAGGTCAGTATCCCTAGCATGTCCCGAGAAGCCGGTCTCGAACGAACCATAATTCTTTGCTAATTTTGCATAGACTTCCCATGGTCGCTTCCTCGGCATATCGAAGAAGTTGCCAATGATGGGTAATCCGAGAGGTCCAGGAGGAAGAACACTACCTTTGCGAGACCGGATTCGGAAAATGAGAACGGCATACAAAAGGAAGGATGCGAGAGACAGGAGAATACCAACTGAGGTGAACATGGTGGGGCATGCTATAGCCGTTATTTGACCGTGATTAAATAGCGAAATAGAGGTCTTTCGAGTCCTTTGAAAAGTTCGTCCTTGAACTTGAGCGTTGCATATGTTGCATTGGCGCTACACGTGTTGGTTAGTTTCCGTATTCCTGATGAACATCGTCCTCAGTTGCGGTTTGAGCCACCAACATTTGATCAAACGTCTGATCGTCACCAGAATCAATGGTGTAGAACGATCGGGAAACGGAAGGCGGCCGCCTCTGCAAAGATAGAAAGACTACGTCCGTTATTGAGCAGTTCCGGGTAACTAGACTAAACTCTAAGTGGGATCCGCCACTTTTTACGGCTTAGATGTCTATGTAGGGCTGACCCACTAAAGTGTTCTCGTTCACACATCTCGTTCACATCAGCCTGAGGTTGACTATCATTGTTCAATGTTTCGCTTGGAGTTAAACGCTGGCCCTGTGTCATCGACAATGAAGTGCCGGACAAAGGGTAAATTGGAGAATCGCAATGTTGGAATGAATTATCGGAAGAAGAGGAGGAGGAGAACGGCACCAGGTCCCGTTGCGGTGACGAGGACAGTGCGCAGTGCCCTAAATTTCTTGCTAAGAAAAGCTGTAAGCATCCCAAAACCGATATTAGGCTGAAGATGTCAGCTAGATGGTATCGTAAACCCGCTACTACGCACCGACAGTGGCACTGTGAATAGAAGACTTGACAGCTAACCAAAAAACTCTAGGCCGCTTTCAAAAAAAGTAGTTAGGTTACAAATCAGTTCCCATACCCACGCCTCACGCCCAAGTCATGGTGTGTATCCCGACTGGGGCGACTGTCCCCACCGTACACATCTCTTTTTTCAACGCGAGCAAGAAGATAAAACGTAGAACCAGAATTAGCAAATAATTTAATGTAGGCTACAGCACTTGTACTAATAATCACCGAATAGTTCGCGGTTTTGGCCTCATTGCGCCTTTGTTTATAGTACGTAAGTAAACTCCGCCCCAAGCAGTCGGGATCCCGACACTTGTGCGCTTCCAGCTACCCTTCACATCTGGACCATTCAAGATATGCTGTTTGCAGTCTTGTAGTTGAAGAGATTCTGGATCCTACTGGGCTTGGTGGAGTGCAGAAAGGTGATATCAATAGTTGTTGAGGGGGTTGGTATACATAGTTGGGGGCGACGCTATGTCAAATGTGTCAACGTTGATGAATCGGAATGCTGAGAGAGTGGTCGCGTTGGAGGAGATATAATGATTTCTGCGTCTTCATTTCAGAGTTTCCCGGCGACATGGAAGAACGTGCGTCGTGAGGGAACAGAGAAAAAACGGTGTGAAATGTGACGTAGCGGCTGGCCCGTGGGTATGGGAACTGCTTTATAATCTTACTTTTTTTCGAAAGCGGCCTAGAGTTTTTTGGTTAGCTGGAATACACAATAACTCGTGATAGATAGGAGTAGACAACCGGCGTAGTACGTACGTGTCAATTAATCAGCGCTGACATTTCCGGAGTAACCCGCCGGATCACGAATCTATTCCAAGTTTAACAATTACCAGGGAGGGCCGGCAAGCGGCAGAGCCCGCTACGTTTACTCATACTTACAGACGTATCTGCACATTAAAACACAGTCGAAGACCTCTATCTACCCCCAACGAACCCAACATTTGATCACATGTTCCGAATGGAGCAGCTACAAAACGTGAACAGGAGTGTAGGAGTACCGTCAAAACCAATTGAACCTTCCCGGGACGATCTGTTGGGGTGCCGTGCAAGTGTCTAGCTGGAAGCACTGGTTGTAGATCCTGTTTCGATGTTATCGGTTTTCTGGTAAATGTGTGAGGCCACTTACTTGAATTATGGATAGTGCAATGGCAGGTCTTCCCGGCCAGGCGTTTCGCCTCATGGGTAGAAATTGGCTCCGAAAACATCTATTCTGGTTTGTAAATCTCTAGCAACAACAAAGCCACAGAGGGATGAAGGCGGCTTGTGCGACTACCTTGCCCAGGTACAACGTAGACAATTTTGTGCGCATCGGTAACAGATAAATTGATTCTTGGCATGGTATCATAGCTCCTAGTTCAACACATCAATAATGCAGATTTGAATGAGGAAAAGGTAGCTTACATGCGCGCGTGACGCAAGTGACACGAAGGGGCCAGCAACTCGAGATCACTGCCGCAGGTTTACAAGGACAGAGGCATGACACGGATTCATTCATTCCATTTAAACGAGTCAACAGCACATAGCTATGGCCGTTGCAGTCGTGGTCACTTGTAGAGGTTTTCTAGAGTATCAAAATGTGGCGACAGACTTGCAGAGCACCGGCCAGTACAGATCAGTATTATTCGCAGGGCCATAGGCGTCATTCATCTTGATCCCTGTAGTTGTGTTAAGCGAGGCATATTCCGACAAAATCTATGAAGTAGCTGTAAGTGTCTGTACGAAGAAAAAGGGGCGGGGCACGCACCAGCTAGGCTCGTAAACCTGCAGAACCTCAACTTGAGTTACCAAGCTTGGAAAGACTTCATGATCAGCCTCCACTGTCCAAATATTCATATTACATCTGTGACGCGACAAGTCTGCGTGTCTCTGCCTGTTCGTCGCCAGCATTATGCTGGCTCCTCACAGGCAGATTATGCAAACGAACGTAGAAAGAATGTTGCAGGCGGAGAGGTCGAATTAACGGAACGAGTCCGACTCGGACAACGTTGGAGAGAAGACCATGGTGAGGAGCTCGAGGTGAATTCGCGTGCTTACAAAATGCTGACCAATGCTTACACGAGATTACGTAAAAGGTCGTCCTGAGTCTGCACCCCATAACCCTCTACTAACGTAGCGGGAATCTATTGATTATTCATTCGTTATCGACCAAGTATGCATGTACATATTCAGATAAAGGATGGGAGATATTAAACTAATCCATGGTGTTTGATCATTATTTCTGCGCCTGCCGGACATTCGCCTGGTACCTGCAGTGAGGCCGAGCAAATTTTAGGTAGCAGCTGAACGATACCAGTCTTCTGTATCTCAGGGCCTGCAGAACCGAAGTACCTGTGACTCTGTATGAATGGGTTAGTGGCAAGCTGAATAGGAGGACAAGATTTGGACACACCTCGAAAGACCAAGAATCGTTGCCTCGTACCCATTGTGCGAGACCATTCACATAAGTAAACACTTCTTCGTCAGTGTTTGTGTCCCCAAACGTCGGCATTTCTCCAATAAGGTCAAGGAAATCTGTGGAGAGCTGGTCGTGCATAAAAGAGGCGCGGTTCAACGCCCCTTGAATGTCTGTTTGGCAAGTTTCCATCAATATCTTGATTACGTTGTGACTGTCATCCCCTCGTGCTTGTCTGTAAATAACCTTGTCAGACGGAAGTAGATCATCGTTAGAAGAACCACATACTCTACATTGTAGGACAACGTGTCATTTCTGACAATTATCATATCCACGGCGAGCTCTGTTAACCGCTGGATAACGGGATCCTTGAAAACCTTGTCTGTCAGGTTCATGTGGATCCCCAAAACCGCGAAACTAGGCAGAACGCCAACCGTCTTGCGTCGAAGAGTAAAATACGTCTCGACATCGTAAATGTTCGATTGGCTTCTATCAATGGCATGTTCAACACATCCGTCCAAGTACTCGGAAGTTGTGTCGATGAAGCGCCTTTGAAATGAGGGAGTACCGGTTTTCGTTGCTTTTTCCCAGAACCTGAATCCTTGTAATTTGGTATATTCTACATATGACACTGATGAAAACTTACGATCGTGTGATCTCACCTCCAATCCATTCTCCGTCGGGTCGAGGAACACCCGGGTTCCGCAACGCATCCAAGACTGTGTCAGCTATATGCCGGGCTTCAACAGTCGAAGCTACCTCAAGGTGCTCGTCCACCATAAAGAGGAAGTTGAGAAATTCGCACGCAATGTGGTAACCGTCTGTACAAAGCGATTAAGCGACGGCAATAGAGTCTGCAGGCCCGTTGTCAAACCTTGATTGAGTCGAGTGTATGTCAGGGCTGCCAGTAGAGCTTGAAAAGTTAGATGTATTAGCTCCATTTCAATGGTAAAAATGGCGGACTCACGAAAGTCACAACGATCGAACGCACGTTGAGAATGGTCGGTAAAAATGCCATATGGTGCAATTGTCGCTTTCTCCTTATACAAAGCGTGGAACGGGTTCATACTTCGCGACCAAGGCCAACTGCGTAACATGTCAGGGAGAATGTATGTCGGGAATTGAGACATTAGTGTTTGCGGTCAACCCTCTGGGTCCGGAAGAGCTTATATAACCTGAAAATCATGAGGTGCCGTTTACAGGGAAGACGCAAACAGTGGATCTCACTTGAGTGAACAATGCATTCGTGTACGAAGGAGACTCATGCCGCCATGATCGACGACTAAACAGGAGGCAAGAAAAGCCACAGGAGCTGAGCGGGCGCATAATGTCAACGTTGTGGCGCATGTCGGTCATCCGCAACCATGGCCTCTCCGAAACTTTCGCTGACTCGAAAGTGGTGTCGCAAGGGCATAGACCATTGAGGCAAAGAATGACGGGATGATAGGATTCAAACGAAAATGGGAAGGTACACCCAGGGACGTTGAGAAAAAACGGATGAAAACCGTTGGGCATCATTATTCCTAGTACGTCAACCCGATTCGGATGAGACGGGCACGGGAAGGGAAGGGAACACCTGTTGTTTCTCAGGGCATCACTTGCTGGAGTACCTGAGCCCCACGACGGCGTACGCACCTATGCTTGTTGATATTATTCTATGTCTGATGACGTCCAATGTTTCCGACCGAGCCAGCTGAAAGTTCAGCTGGAAGAATAGGACAACACGACCATCCGGGTCCTAGTGTTTTGTTGCGTTAATCGTAATCCATAGCAGAGGGGTGATATGCTTTTCTTAAAGTTTGAGATCTGAAAAAAGCTTTATTGTAAGGGATGGAGAGAAATCTTTGACTAGCTTGGTGTGGGTTGGCGTAAGCCGCCAACATTTCTGAGTTCGATTAAAAAGGATACAGAGCTGACAAAGGCAGTGAGATCTTTTGGTAGATATCGATAGACTCAGATAAATGTACAACGGTCCTGAGGTACGTGATCAATTGAAAGTCAGCCTGAAGCAAGTGCGAGGTTGAAAGATCAGGGACTTCTTTAGAGCTGAATACACACGCAAATCTAAGACTCTTTCTTTTACCTTGACGTAAAATACATAGCTAACTGCGGACTGTTTGACAAAAAATGTATCTTCTATTGAGGACAAGCAACAAATTCAGGAAAATACTGAATTACACAGCTGAAAGACATCCAAAGCAGGATACAAAAACCCGTCTGCCGCTGGCAGTGGGTCATAAGTGATAGCGAAATCATCGGCAATGGAAACAGAAGCCTCCCTAACAGCAACCGCGAAGATGAATGCTTTCCGCGCGTCTTCCCAGCGGGAAGCGCCCCATCAAATTTATATGGCAAGAATGGCGACTTTTCGATACCAGAGATGCATGATCCACCGCGGCAACGAGACTCCCACTGGCAATACAACACAACAAAGAACAATGCCAATAAAACTACGCGCAACGCAAGGGTAAAGAAAAGAAAAGAACCCCGCGGAGTTGCTCAAGGCACCAACTTCGTGGGAAAAAACACCGTGGGAGAAAAACCTCGACCAGGACGCAGGCGACGCAAACACGATAAAGAACACAGGGATACCAAGGGCATTCGCTCGCGGCGGGTCACCCAAATTCGGTGACTCAGCGCCTTTTTCAAGCCGCGGGTCACCCGTTTCGGTGACCTCAACTGGGGCATGCAGATACACATAGGAATAGGATTTTGACGCTCAAACAGTCGTTTCTCTTCTAGTCGTATACCCCTTTTCCTTCTCCTTCTTTCCTTACCTTTCATGTCCTTCCTTAATCTACTTTACAATACTTCACAATAATGGCAAACGGTGATGGCGATATTAATTGGGAAGCGATTGATCCGGCTCTCCGACCTTCTCAACCCCAGGTTGCCACGAGTTCATCTTCGCCGTCGACGTCGACGTCGACGCCCCCGCCAAATGTCCAGCAGCCCAATTCTTCTGCAGCTCGAACGTCAAGACCAAGGCATGTCGATGCAGCGGAAATTATACCTGAGGTGGATCAAGATGGAAAGATAACAACAAGTTGTAATGAGCAGCAACGCCGGCTGTATGTCCATCTTTTTCATATATGCAGGAACAGCTAATAACTCAACATCTAGGGCAAAGATCAATGTAAAACAGCCCCTTCGGGACCTTTGCACGACTCTTCAGATAAAAGTCCCGAAGAACGCGAATTTGGAGAAGCTACGGACAGCTTTACTTGGTTACTGGTGAGTCCAACTGCCTCTGTCGTTGCTTCCGTATCTCATCTCGGACTAGGTACCCTAACAGTATAAGTCTTTCTCAAACGGCAGCAGCAGCATCCACTTCTCAAGCCATACCCATAGCATCAAATTCCACATCCCCGCCTCAACCGTGCCCACGCCCAGGTGATACAAGCAATGCGAGCGCGCAAAAGGCTAGGGCTGGCAATGAATCCCGTGAAGATGCTGGCTCCGAAGATGAGGATGAGGATGTTGGTGAGCGTGGCAATGATGAAGAGCAGCTGGTGCATGAGTTTGGGGTGCCGGGTGCTTTTGCCGAGGAGATTTTAGGATACGATGAAGAACATGACGACTTGGACCTCGAAGATGATGATGATTTCGAGGTTTTTCAGACGAGAATGCGAGTAGAAGCGACACAAAGGGCGGAAATGAACAGGAGGCCTGGTGGTTTGAGGACGCAGCAGGCGATGGTCAGGATGATTGAGGTAAGCCTTGTTGCTACTGCTAGCTGCTCAAACCCATGCTGATATTCCTCTCTTTGGGCCAGGAATTCATTGAAAAGGCCCTCATTGACAAGATCATCCGAGACAGGATTATCGACGAGCATTTCTTGCTCACTTTCATCAAGTTCAACGCCGAGCGACCAAAGCGTACACGAAAGGGGGTGCCTATACCTGGCACAATACTTGGTGCTGTAAGTACATTACTGTCCACCGCCCATAGCCAATACTCATTGATGGCATAGTCGCAGCAGAAGAAGCTCTTCTTTGGAGCATTACGGATACGAAAGGAGCAAGAAGCGTCAGACGTTACCCTTCGCAGCCGCCGCCCATCAACGACAGTCACCGTTTGGGATGAACTGAGAGCTCGTATGGATAACGCATTGAAGAAGGCTCGCGAGTAAGTGTTATCCCAGTGGTTATGATTCAGACTACTGACGTCTGCCATCCCAGGGGGCTCATTCCAAGTGAAGATGCACCTGACATCACGGCGAACACATTTCTCGCCTCAATAACAGAAGATCAAATCCGGATCATCACCCTCAAGGGATTCTTGGGGCATCGTGAGCGTGAGTATCAATTATTCTTGCTACTTGCCTCCTATTGACCAACATTGGATGTAGTCCGTTCAGCCGTTTTAGGGTTCCTTGCTTGGACTAGTCAGAATCAGTCAGGAAACCGAGGTGACGACTTGCGAGCGCTTAAGCTAGCTGAACTCCAACCCCACACGTTCACGCACCCCAATGGAGAGAGTGCAATCAAGGCAATCCTAGGTCTTCAGGGCGAAGAGAAGGCAGGGAAAAAGGGTTTGCGAACGGTCTGTTATTGTCAGACTATATTTACAAGATGACTAATGGCTCCTTGATAGATTATCAATCCTGTCTATACCGCTTTCATTGCCCATAACGACCCTGCGCTTTGTTCGCTCGGTGCCTTCTCCTTCTATTTCCACTACCTTTTTGATTACAAACACCTCACGGAGATGATGGAGATCGACTGGTCAATCAACAAGAGCTGGCGTGGTGTTCGTGTGCTCCATGGACCCAAATCGCCGACGACACCATTCTCAGAGCAAAGCATGTACAACATGTATGTGCATGCGTTCAAGAAGGTCGGATTTGAGTCACGAGTCAAGGTCCACCTCCCCCGACACATGCTTGGGTACCGGCAAGAAGCGATGGGCGTTGATACCTTACAGACCTCCAAACTCGGATGGTCTCGTGGTTCAACATATTTGGACTGCTATGCACCTGCAATCCCACTACCGGTACGCTAATTCTGTATATTGTTTCAGTCTACTAACTATCCTGTACAGGCTGTCCTCGGTGCTGCCGGATACAAGGTGCACGAAGTATATGATCCTGTCTGGAGACATGTGCATGTTCCAGAGCAGTTTCTTGCATTGGTTTGTCCTATGGCTGAAGATATACATGAGTCGATTGTAGGCCAGCAAAATCTCAATGGCGCTGCAAACTTCTGGAGTATGATCATCTCCCTTCGCCCATATATCTTCCAGGCAAGTTGTTTCTTCTATCTTGGGCTGGATGGTACTCACAAGTTTGCCTTTAGTGCGGTGCCGCCATCTACCAAGAAGTCCCGAACTCTGCCCTCTTCAAACTGCCGGCACTCGCAAACACCGACGTTCGCAACTGGATGAAGAATACATTTCCGTCGGCGCTCTCAGTCCTCAAGGCAGCGGCTGGTAGTCCAGTGGATCTCCAACGAGTAGCCAATGAAGCCATTCGCCAAGCATTAGAGGAATCACGGGTCATCAACTCAGAACTCAAGCGTGAGGTCCAACGACTGGTCCGACGAACCTCGATATTGTCGCCTACCACTGGTTTCAGCCTTGACAGCTACCACTCACGCTTGTCAGTCGCCCAAGGCATTGACCTGAGTAGCCGCCTCTATACTGCTACAGACGAAAACATTGTTTTATCAACAACTCTGCCATCACTTTCCTCTTCCCTAACACCCTTACTCCCTGCAGTAGAGATTACTGCCACTAGTCATGACGGTGATTCGTCTGGTGTGTATGAAGCACCAGATCATACACTTCGTGCATTTGTCTCGTCGTCCCCAAAGACCCCAAACAGTCCTCGAGCACGCACCGAGGTGGATCTTGTCCTTCCACCAATCGCGGCCTTTTCAAAACCAGGTATGACATTGATTTATCAATTCGAGAACGTCAACTGATCGTTGGTACAGGTGGTCCACTTCTTATCTTTCCACCAGTACTTGGTCAGAAGTCGGTGACATGGGATGCCGTATTCTCTCTCATTCACCAGCCACAGCTCCTGTGGGATGTATATAAACCATCCAAGACTCTGGACCAGTATGGAGACATTGCTAGCGTGTGGAGATGTTGGGTACACGGAGAAGCCGTTGGTGATGGAGATGGCAATCAGACAGGGGTTAAGCCACCGTACCAACTCCTTGAGCAATATTTCAAATACAAGTGGCGAAAAGGATGTGTAAGTTCTGTCTGTGACGTATCTATACTATGGCTCACAAAGGATACATAGGGCAAGGCATGGGAACGGTTTCGTGAGATACCTGAATATATCACCTCATGGTCTTCAAGTGAAAGTGTTTCTCCACAGCAGGTCATAGATGAGCTGGAACAGCTTCGTATCATCGAAAAGGTTGTTCGAGTCGATAACAAGTCTCAGACCATCAAGCAAACCATGGGACTTAACGCGCTGACAAAGCTTCTTGCTGAACAGCGAAAGAAGCAAGCAGCAGAGACGGAGAACAAGGTATGATCATACTCTGACTCGAGTTCAATTGTTGTTCCATTGATGCATCTTTCTATAGCATCCAGTTGCCGATGCAAGGAGTGAACAAGATGGAGCTCCTTCTGAAGAGCAAGGGGAAGGACAGGCTATACTCACAGGTCAAAAGCGCAAACGGGCAAAGGCTGTTGGGTCGAGGCGACCACCGGCAGAGGTCAAGAATATAGTACAGCAATAGTCATCTTAATGTTTCTGTGTATCTTATTGCTGTAGTTGTAATATGTTATGGAGAGTATACAAAGTTTTACATCTACGTCTACTGTCCGATGAATTAGGAGACGTTCTCGCAAGAAAAGGAGTAGTACGTCCACCCTTTCTTCCTACCAACAATGGGCATCGACGGATTATGGCCAGTGAGTTACTCGTTGTATACACGAACAGAATTCTACATCCAATACACCCGTTAGATTCTGGAACCAGTGCGCCAGACAGTGACACTGCAAGAGTATTCAGTTCAGAAAGGGTTCTTGGCCAACATCAATGGCTCTCGTGTACTTCATGTTGGGATTGATGCTAGGTGTGTAGCTTCCTCATATTAAGCAATCTATCATCTAAAGGTTGTTCGCAGTACCATCATGGCCGGTTACACATACAACAGCAATGCACATGCTCATATACACGCCACTGCTGATGGACCCCTCGTACAAATGTGGCGCCTTCTCAATCAACTCTCTCGGGCAACTGTAGATGCCACATTTGTCTATGATGGGGAAAACCGACCTGAGAAGAAGCGGGGACGCACAGTAATCCATGTTGAGCCCCTTTACCAGAAGAAGTGCAAGCAGTTGGTAGAGGCATTTGGCTATCGAAACCATGCAGTGCGTCGACCTCCTATATTCCACTGACTAAAGCTAATCTTGTTCGCCGCTCAGGCACCTGGAGAGGCAGAAGCTGAGCTTTGCGAGATGAACCAAAGGGGTGTAATCGAAGCAATAGTAACCATTGATAGTGATGTGTTTCCTGGTGGCGCTACACATGTCATGAGGATCAACTCGTAAGTTTACTGCTCTCTCCTTCCGATGAGTGAACCAAAGCTGATCTCGGGATTTAGTAAGAAGAGCACAGACACACAACTGGTGGTCGACATCTTTGATGCTGCACGGATCCAGGAAACGCTGGGACTGAGCCATGCAGGCCTCATTCTGATCGCTGGACTCGCCGGAAACGATCTCCACGATGGGCTGGATGGATGTGGCATCGAGACGAGCCGCCAACTTGCCCAGGCAGGTTTTGCAGAAGGTCTTATTCAGGACTACCAGCTCTCCAAGCACTCAAGCAGCCGTTTCCATGACCGCATGGATAGACTTCGCCTGGATATTGCCAACGAACTCAGGACCAAGAAGAAGCGAACAGAAGGAAATAGGAACGAAAAGCTTGCGCGACATATCCTCGGTCAATCCGAGCTTATCCCAATCTCTGTCTTGCGCCATTTCATCGAGCCGGTCTCGTCGTGGTCTGAAGGAAACCAACAGCCAGACATTAGTCGCTGGTTACCCCAGCTTCACGACATGGACGCCATCCTTACGTTCTGCAAAGAGCACATGGGATGGAAGGACGATTATGTCCTCAAACGCTGGCACTCTGAGCTGTACGCTGGTGTGATCATTCGCATGCTATCGTCGGTGAGTCATCCGCTACATATCACCCCAGTCCAAGTCCTGATCAGTACCCATAGAAATACCTGGGCTACGAGCAAGCCACCGGAAAGATCACAGTGCTGATTCTGGGCAAGCACGGTGCTAGGCAAACCCAGATCATCGGGCCCAACCCCCCCAACCTTGCCAACGCAGGCCCAGCTCGACGACTCACGTTCTCTGTAGCAGGTATCATCAACGCGCCACTCGAGCACAAAGACACAGTCATGGTGACGGTGCCTACCCCGCTTATCACCGACATGGTCAATCGCTTCGTCCACGGCCGCAATCCGAAAGTCAAAGCCTCAAGAGTCAATACCTTGAAAGTCAAGGCTTCGAAAGTCAGAGGCTCGAAAGCCAAAGCCTCAAAGGCCAACGCTGCGAAGGCCAGGGCCTCCAAGAAAGCTATTCGTAGACCTCAACTGAAGAAACGAAAGAATCAAATTACTGAGATAATGGATTTCACGGAAGACGAGGACAGTCCCCGAGTCGTCCCAGTGAAAGACTCAGGTGAGGTGATTGAGCTGACGGACAGTGAGGAGGATGTATAGGTGCAGGATGAATTATTTTCATGTATATATCTTCATGTACCACGGATTAAATACACGGAATCCAAAACATGTGTCTGCGAAACCTCTGTTAGCCTCGTGCCATGTCGAAAGAAGAAATGATAAGAGTGGGAAAGGGGAAAAAGAAGCCTGGTTGGTGCGCGGCTCGCATTGAAACGGATCACCAGCCAGGAAATGAAGGGACGAGAAGAAGAGAAATCAACCAAGAAGCTCACCTACAGACCCATTCCGACCAGCCAAAGGGAAAGAAGAACGATGGGGGAAGGAAAGAAAGAGAGAGTAACGCGTGTCAAGAAACCGACACGAGGTTGATGTTGATCCCGAGTTGGGGCTCGGACAGCTCGGAGATACCGAAAACGGGCAGTCACGTCACGCTCGAGCGTTGACCCAGCCCAGCGAAGGGGACGATGACCAGCTCAAACGAGCCGCAAGCCCGCCGAACGAAAGCGGGTGACCCAGGGCGAGAGAGGAGGGCGGCAGAGGCCAAGCGGAGTGCGAAATGGAGAGGGAGCGCCGAGGCGATCGAGTGACTTGGGCTGTGACCGAGTCACCAGGTCAGCGGGAGTCCCGTATAGAACGAATTCTCCATTTCATTCCGAACTCGTAATGCAAATTCAAACGCACCATGTACTGTAATTTCCGACGTCCATAAAGCTCGCCTTCGAGTATTTACCTCACATCTGTGATGTTATCCCTGAACCCACGACGAGTGTCCTTGTAGTTATTCGAGCTGTGTCTCTCTTGTTCAAGTTGTTTGTGGTCTGAGTCGTTTGAATCAATGTCGCTGTCAGTGTCAGTGTTTGAGTGATGGTAGCGGACCATGGACCGGCATTGCTTGGACTCCTTCACTCATCACCAGCACTATCCAGCATGATACAGGCTCTCAATTGGCACGAATAACACGGACTTTCAACTATTTTGGCTCAGACCATCGAGACGTAGCAAGCTGGGTCGAACTTCATCAAGAACTCAGCAGAGGCTTGACTAGAACCGCTGGGATAGAACTTCAAAGGAGGACAATGGAATCCTGACACTGCTTGGGAGAATTTCGGTGGAATTAATGGCTCGTATGGATATCGGAAGCCTATGGGTTCTGGATTTGAACAAGTTCCAGTACGTTGCTTCAACATTTGTCAATCTTAGGGCATTCGGAGCTGAGCGCGTTTGGAATGATATGCCTTTCTTCTGCTCGAAGAACTACCGCCTTCAAAGAGAAACGGTCATTCAGAGCCTGCATCGAGACGTCCACCTGGTTTTGAAACAATCCTTGATAACGAGACGTCACAACTACCCGTTCATCGTAAGACCACTCTGAGATACACTGGTATTTGATACTTCGACTCATTTCTGATCCAGCCTTATGATCAACTATTACCGTACAGTGCACATTGTCGACCTTTCTGGGGTTCTCGGGGCAAAACGGCTGAATCATTTTCTCGAGCTCGGTAGCTCGGAATCCCGAAGCTGGTACTACGTTGTGGCTACCCGAATGCATGATATACGACCCCTGATTCTTGAGCTAACTCTAGCATGCCAAGGAACCCACCTCTATCATGTTCATCTTTTCATAGAAGTGCTACATAGCGGTATCCGATTCTGAAGAACAGAAACCCAGAACGCTTCAGTGAACGAACATATCCTTTCTGGAAAATGCAACTGTATCCATCTGTCTTTCTATGGGTCATTCTCTAATAAGCTGGTACATTGTGACCACCTGGATGCATGATGTCTGGCTCTTGATTCTTGAACTGACTCGTTCTCTTAGCATACTGAGGATTATCCTCTATCATTTTTACAGAATTGCTACATAGCGGTATCCCAGTCCAAAGAACACAAGCTCAGAACGCTTTAAATGAATATGTCCCTTTCTGGAAAACACAACTGTATTCATCTGTCTTCCTGTGGACCATTGTCTTCCGCAAGTCCCTCGAACCCTTCATTCGGACCTCATCCTCAAGCTTGTCATCAAACCCAAACCTAGAGGAGATATCTCTCATCCTCGCTCTCGGTGAAATCTCCTTTGGCTGGTCAGTGGGTCGATTTCAACTCTAAGCGATCCCGCCTTCTCGGTTCCTCGTTGCGAATATCTCAAGACCTGAATTCCTAAGGTTAACGACGTAAAGACTTCCGAGTAAACATGTCGTCTTCGGTCTGTTTAGGCAGAGTATCGAAGGAAAGTTGAGTTCCCCCTTTGTTAGCTTGAACTTTGAGTCACTTATACTGATTGTTTCTAGCGTATTCGCCCTCTTGGAGTTTATGACTGGTTGCGCGTTGGAAGGAAATGATTCGATTAAATCCATGAAGGTTCATGAAGCAGCCACCTGGCCAGACTACCTATGTTCAAAGATGGGTCTGAGTCCTCTGTACGCGTTCGCGATCTTTCTGGTTCATTCTCCGCCGGTGTCCGAGTCGTACATCCAAGTCATGGGCGATGCCCACTGTTTTATTGAAGGGGCCAACGATGTCTTATCGTGAGTCTCGATGATCAAACATTCTAACGTAGCCTTATCATGAATAATAACAGGTTCTATAAAGAATTTCTGGCTGGGGAAACGGGGAATTACATCTCTTGCCGTGTTGTCGTTATGAAGAGGTCCCAAGTAGAGGCACTGCAAGATGTTGCAAACGCAAACCGAGTTGTAAATGCCTATCATCGCATATGCGAAACGTTGAAAGGTCAAGAGCTTATGGCCTGGATGGTCTTTGCTGCCGGTTATTTGTGAGTCTCGGTCACTGTATGATGCACGCTGGGGCTTACTTGCTTATCCAGGACGTTCCCCTGTGACCGATATCTCCTGGACGAAATCCTGTCTCCGGTGCTTTATGGCGGTGAAATGAAAGTGGGCTCGTAGTAATAACTGAGCCTTTCGATCGTGGAAGCTCTATGTAAAACGACTACTATAGTAGTTGGTGAACCAGGATTTGTGTTTACTGGCAGGTTATGGTCCCAAGCAGATTACGTTCGAGTTTTCGTTATACCTCTACGTATTGATATGCTTGGTGTGAGGTAGCTTGAGATTCTCGTCATCATTGAAAGAACTATAGACTCATGGCGAACAGATACTAGAGGAACTGGATTGGAGTCACAATGTTCGTGACACAGAGAGCTTCTACCAGTAGTAATCTGTTAGTTCTGAAAGAGGGAGAAAATATGTGCTTGCAAGCGTGAAACTTACCATGGCCGTACCATCTATTTTGTGCTATCCGCAACTCATTGATTCGGACATGAGCTAACGAGTCGCGCCACATCGTCATGAGCCACTCATACTTATCACTGGGTATGGGGTGGTGTAGTACGAATGGGGTCTATACTTGAGATCTACGATGCCCTAACACTCATTTTGGACTCAGGGCTAGATAGGGATAGTTCTACGTCCTAGTATCGGACATGGCCCTTCGGTTGACCACGGAGACAACATCACGAACTACAGTGCGTTGAAAAATGACAGGGGTTCAAGCTACGAGCCCAATAGGGTGAATGCATCAGACTTTAATGGACTCGTGAATCATAGTAGTAACATCTATTGAAATTTCCTTGCGAAGCTTGAACTTGCATCTGACGTGAGGCGGTACCCTACATTCATTGATGTCAGAGAGTTCCTAGCGACATTCAAGGTGCACTTACATGAGCAGTCCTTCAACGCGACTGCTTTCGAGCCTATCACCTACAAGAAGTCTGCCTTCTTCATCTTCCCCTCCGCATATTTCGTATGCCGATAGGATTGATGCAATCGCGATCCATAGGAACTCCCGAGCCATTGCTATAAAGTCATCGTCGTCGGAAATGGTTTTAATGAGATATTGTCAAAGGACACCAACATTTTCCGGGACAGCTTCGTCTTCCGAACCCAAAGATAACATCCACGGACTCCTCCTTTTCGGTGAGGAGGCACCCATCAGCATCCAAAAACCTCTCAGGAATTAATTTGTTTGTATCGGCCCCGAAGATCTCCTCGTCTTGCAAGATGGCCCATACATTTGCAATGCACGTAGCCCCCTTTGGCAAAACATATCCGTTATAGACGTCGTCTTCAATGAGGGCATGAGGGGTAGCCATCGGTGCGACCGGCATCCAACGGACAACTTCATCGAGAAGTGCGTCGATATATGGAACAGTACCATGGTCTGTGTACTCGGGTAGACGGCCATGCAGCGCGGAGTCAAGAATGGTTTGGGCTTTGATCTGAACGTTCGGATATAGGAGCATAGCTATAACGAAAACTTCCAATACTCCTAGGGTTGTATCCATCCCGCCTGTATCAAGTTCATCAGGATATATCTCTCGGGCAAGCGAAAATCGTCACCTATATACGCGGTGCCAAGAACATTTGCCATGTCGTCTACCTCTTGCTGATCTTCCAGGTCAGTGCGATCGGCTAATGAGGAGAAGTACCGGGAACAGATAGATGGTACGATAGCGTCACCATTGACCTGTATTATCCATTTTGAAGTCAGGCTTAATTGATTCGGTCAAGTATTGCGTACCATTCGGGCTTGAGCTTGCTCGAATGGTGAGCGGATAGCCTTGTCAAGCAGCTTAGCGCCCTTTTCTACCTGATACTTACTGATGGTTCCAGGAAACCAACCAGGAAGGTACTTGAGGGGCGGGAATGCATCCACTAAACCATGGCGAGTTAGTTGTATCATGAAATCATTCCTGTGGATCGATCAGGCTTACCTATCAGACCTCGATTCAGAATGTCAGTAAGGGTTGTTATCACTTTGCCTGTGATCGTATTGTATGCATCGTCTGGCCCAGTGGGCTGAATCCCGTATGTCACAAGCATCACAACCTCCCCGACGGCCCTGTTGAGATTACATATGAACACCCAGAACTTCAATGTGGAGATTAGCTGACAATCGTAATTCCTTCTCGTGATGTCGGCCCTCAGTCGCCAGCAGACGTGCCAAAAGGCGGCGCACAGAGTTGACCGTGTGTATACGTCTAGTCGAGAGTGCTTCATTATCAAAAGAATGCTTGAATATCTTTCGCCGCTCTTTCCGGGTTTGAGTACACGAAAATACTCAAGAATACATTCTGACTCACGTTTCCAATGCTCCCCATAACGCTGGAACACGAATGCTCTGGATGCACCCATTCTATATGATCGTGAGTAAGGGATTCTTTTGTAGCAGAACTTTCTTACTCATCGGACAAGGAGGACTGTGGGCTGGAAACGATTCTCAGTATATGAATAAGCGACAGAAAATTGAGCGTACCGATCGGAATACTTCGCAGCCCTCTTTGTGAGCAAGTCCGTCGCAGTACTCATATCGTTGAGAATCAGCAGTGTGGTGCCAGGCAGGCGCATCGACAGTATAGGAGAGTCTACTCGGAAATTGATCAAGATTACGACATATTCTGAGAGACAAATACGAACCATATTCCTCCGCTAACTTTGCGTAAGCTTTCCACGGTTGTATTGTGGGCACGTCGAGAATGTTGCCAATGAAGGGTAATCCTGGCGGCCCAGGGGGGAGTTTACTGCGTTTGTGTGAGCGGTTTCGGAACCACAGAGCGCCTGACAAAAGGATAGATACGACGAATGACCAAATGATAGGAGAAGTAGGCATGATGAGTTGAGATGAAGGCTATTGTCCGAGTACGATTAAATAGTGGGAGGTGTGTGACAAAAGAACCATTGAATTCGCACTCCCAACGACCGGATGAACGCCGACGAATCACGAATCACGAAATCCATAAGCTCCTTTACGCCGCAATGGGCTTCGCGACGCTCTGATCTGATGCCCAAGTTAGATGGATTAGTTATCTCTTCGCATTTTGAATAGTTATGACGGGAAACCATTCAATGTAGAAAGGTTGCATAGATGGAGCAACGGAGAAAAGCCACCCTCAGTAGAGCTAGTGTGCATGCACTCCAAATTCAGGATAGTCATGACAGGAGGGGAAAGTTGTATGTAACATCACTTTGTTGCGTATATGGGTAGAGTATTGACATCGTACTGGAGTACCGCGGTATCCTTAGGACCTGAGTGTGGCGTTTGTGACTGATGAGCAGCGGGTACTACTTGGATTGATGTTTGAACACGTACTGGTACTGATACTGGTGTGCCCGTGTCAGCTTGGGCGGTAGTTCCCTCTATAGCTCTGATAATGCCTGCATGATGGCAATGCCGGCCCTCCGAGAGAATACCGTACGTCGAGCAAACGAATAGATGTGTACTGCCGCATGTCGTTGGCTCCAACAGTAATTCTCGAACCTGCCATTCCTCGAAGCATCAGCTGTACGTCAGGCAACAGTGTGTCATATGCATCTTCGATCTCGGCAATTCATCTTGCTCCGTCTTGTAGTGTTCTCGAGCATGGGGAACTAGCTAGAGTTTTCCGTGTGGAATGGATCTGGGATAGAACTTGAACAAGGCGTGACGATCTGGGGATTGCCTGAAAGACTGCTGGCGTTGCTTCGTTGCGGCAATCAGTTTGGGGCGTGTACTATATGGCTTGAATTTGGGAAGAAAGCGTTAGTACAGATATATCTGGATAGAACATTTGACTCACCAGCAAGTATTCCCATTCGGTGTTGACGTATAGAGAGCACTGCACAGGAACCACCTGTAATCCCGTCCTTGGAAAATACCGCAAATGTTGTTCTTGTAGTCGTTTGAGTTATGTCATTGTTTGAGGATAGTGGTGGTTGAAAGCGAGGATGCAATTGATGTGACCCCGCAGCCGATTGGCACGGACCATCGTTTGGCTTGGCCTGGACTTCTTCCTCTCCTGGCCTCAGGCCTCAGGCATCGGGCTCGTGTTCTCTGTGGGTTCGTCTCAGCCAGAAGAACGTGTCATAGTGTCTAAAGAATGCGTGCACGACAGAATTTATGCCTTGAGCAATTTGCAAGAGCTTACGCTTGATTAGAAATTCGAGGATACAAAGGGCCCGGGCGACGATGGAATTTCAACGCTGTGCTTGGTAGGTTTCGGTGGGTTTCGTGGACAGAACTGGCTGGTATTGATGGTTATCGGAAGTCCGTGGGCTTTGGATTTGAGCAAGTTTCCAGTACGTCGCTTGAATATTTGTCAATTTTAGGCTCTGACGCCTACTACAGCGCGTTCGAGATGATAGATCTTTCTCTGCTCAAGCTCAGGAGCTCTCAATGAGAAATGGACATTCAGCGACACCTAGACGGTTAGCTATGTACTTCCTGGCACAGTTCATCCAAGGTCCGCCTGGTCTAGAAACCCCAAGCAACTACCCATCATAAGACCGCTTTGAGATACACTGCCAGTGAGTGGTGCTTCTATTTGACTTCTGATCATTTCTGATACATCTTTCCGGCTAATCTTCACCATATTATAGTGCACATTGCTTGACTTTTCTGGGGTTCTTTGGGCAGAACAACGACCGAGTCTTGTTCACAAGCTCAATACCCGACGAAGCGGAGCTGTTATGTTGTGCCTACCTGATTGTATGATATCTGGCTCTTGTCGTTTGTTCTTGAGCTAACTCGTTCTCCTTTAGCATGCCGAGGAACGTGCATCAATCATGTTCACTTTTTCACAGAAGTGCTACATAGCGGTATTCGAGTCCGAAGAACACAAGCCCAGAACGCTTTACATGGATGAACATATCCCTTTCTGGAAAACTGTATTCAACTGTCTTCCTATGGGTCATTCTCTTCCGCACAATGCCCTCGAACCCTTCAATCGTACCTCATCCTCAAGCTTATCATTTGCAATGCCCAAACCTAGAAGGGATATCTCTCAGCCTCGCTGTCGATGAAAGACCTCTTGGTTACTCAGTGGTCATCTATCTCAACGATCCCGCCTTTTCGGTTTCTCGTTGCGAGTATCTCAGGGTCGGAATATCAAGCTGAGGTACTCGCAGAGTAACGATGTACAAGCTTTGTCGCTTTCGGTCTCTTCAGGCAGAGTAGCAAAGGAAAGGTTAGTCGCCTCTTTGTTAGCTTGAACATCGAGTAACTTGTTCTGATTGTTTCTAGCGTTTGGATGGACCAGGAGCGATTTCGAATGAGCGAATGAAGGACTGCGAGTATCTACACTGGTCTGCCATATGAATGATATATCTGCGCGTTAGTTTACCATATACCGAACTGTCCAAGACTAGCCAAACGTAGCATCCAAGAATAAAAATTGACGCTGAAACACGCGTACTGGCGCTTATCGTTAAGCCTTGCCGCAGGTTCGCCCCCAAACTCCACCGAGAACACGAGCTGCGCATGTTGATCACTTTCTTCTTCTCATCTTCCTCCTCATGGTCCATATCATAATCAACTAATCCATTAATGGCGACTCTCCCACCTCCAGGTCGAGTCAACCCAAGTGCCAGCGGGTGAGTAACAGCATTTCTTGCCATCTCCCGTCTCCCATGTTGACCTACCCTTACCCCCTGCCTTCATTCCCGCCCTATTCTCCCTATTATCCATCGTATGCTTTCCCCGTATATCAACGCTCCGGAAGATGGACCTACGGACAATATCAACCATCTCCCCAAATGCCCATTCCGACACCTGCATCCGTTCCCGTGACGTACCCGTACAACAATTGGCATGCTACCCCTCAGCAACAATCACAGCTACCACCACCGCAGCAGCAGCAGCAACAGGGATATCGAAATGAACACGGTTTCGCGAGTACGGCTTGGAGACCACCTACGCTCGATAATGGGCCTGGTTTGAGAGATGCTGGCAACGGAAGAAGGCGGACGAGTACGCCAGCTCCTAATAGCTGGGGAAACGGCGGAGATGATCATGGATGGGGAACTGGTGCAGGGAACGGAAATGGTTGGGGATCAGGGAATGACACGAATAATGGCTGGGGAACAGGAAACGATACAAACGGTGCTTGGGGTACCACCAACAATAATGACAACACAAATGCCAATGCCAATGGCTGGGACTCGGGCTTAAACGCTGGTAATGCATGGGGCAGCAACTCAAACGACGGAGGTCATTGGGGTAATACCAATAATGATAATGGAGGCCGGGGAAACTCCAACAGCGATAACAACAACGGCTGGGACAATTCAAACAGCAACAACGGTGGATGGGGGAATCATGACTCGAACGATAACAATGGCTGGGGAAACAACGATGGAGGAGGAGGCTGGGGGAATACCACCGACAACGATAGATGGGGCAATACCAACGACAACGACACTGATGGCCGGTTTGACTCTGCCAACGGTAACCGTGACCGTGACCGTCGCAGAGGTAGAGATCGTGGTCGCTCAGACCGCAGAGAAAGAGAAAGAGAACGAGATCGGTGGGGAGACAATGACCGCGACTATAGACGTCGAGACGATCACGGTTGGGACGACGAAGAAGACGAAGACGAACGCGAGTATAACAACTGGCATAGAGATCAAGAGAGAGGCAGAAGTAGTGGTCGCCGAGACCGACGTCGCGAACGCGACTATGAGCGCAACCACTGGGATGAAGATGAAGGCTATGATGACGATGACTGGGACATGGTCGACGACGACTACGACGACAGAGACCTGCGGGCACGGCACGGGCGACGAGCCAAGTCGAAACCCAAACGAGAACGCGCAGTCTCATCACCCGCAGCACCTGCTCCTTCGTACCCATTTCCACCGCCATATGCGCCATTTTATTCGCAGCAACCGCAGTTTACGCCTCTCACGTTTCCAGCTACACCTCTGCACAACGTGAATCCCGCATACACCCAGGCTTATGCTCACTACCAACAGCAGCAGCAGCAATATGCGTATAGACCCACAACTTGGCGTGCAGATTATATTCTTCCTTCATCTACATCCTCTACGTCCTCCATCTCTTCCAACTCCTCATTCCTTATCACGCTCAACCTAGGTTTACGGCGTAACAACAAGAAATACAGTCTTCATCCCTTGTTGCAGCAACCAAACCTTACTCCTGGATTGGATCTACGCCTTCCACCTAACCCAAGTATCCACCCAGCGCTAATGAGCAACGAACCAGCTACTTCACCTCCTCTAACGCATATGAGGCTGGTACATCCCCGACTACCATGGTTCATCGACATTCTACCTGGCGGAGGCAGAGACTCGTACTCCAACGCACCGTATGTACGCGTTTCAGACGTCATCCAAGGCGTATACGCATCGCTACTTACAGGCCCTGCATCGCAGGTGAAGGCAGAGGAGTATTGGGCTGGTGAAATGGGCGAACCGCCTCTGATACCGTCTTCTCGTACGAGGAAGAAGGATAGAGCAGCGAAAATTAAAGGCAGGACTCCGAGAGAAGATGTCTCGAATGCGTGGAGAGTTAGAGGACAATTGGCTGGTGTCAGTTTGGCTGACCAGGATGCGGAAGGGAGAGAGTTGGCGAGAGGTGTTAGAAGAGTTGATTGGCTGGCTATTGGGTCTTCCTCTTCTGGAGACGATGGAGGCGTGTTTCGGTGGACTGGGCTGAGAAGAGTACGTGGAAATGGTAAAGGTGTAGGTATGTGGGAGGTTGTTACGGAGGTGTAGGTTGGTTTTCTTGAATGTTTAAACCTTCTTGAACATTTTCTTGCACGCACATTTGCACGAATCGTATACCTCATTCATTATGCACGTCGTTTCTGTTTTGTGGTATGTATTGTCTATGTTTTCGTTTGTGTTATTATGATGTATAAAGTGTATCATAGTCGTATCAATATCAGTGGAATCGGAATTGGCTTTACATATGCATTCTAGAGGAACTCGAACAGCCTAGTAAGTAGTAGATTGCGCCGAGTGTCTGATCAACTCTGTCATCAAACACCGGTTGCAGGCCTGTAAGCTGTAAACTTAGGTAGGAAGATCACTCACCAAATGCTTGTTCAACTTCGAGCAGTGACGGTCAGTAGTCACCCCGGGATTGGCAGGAAAAATCTTCTTTGGTGTCCTCCGAGTCCCGGAGGAACAGTCTCAGATCCCGGCGCGAGCCAGCGGACCCGGTAGACGCTTGCTTTCGAAATAAACGGGCGCTTAGCGCTTACTAGTCCCAAAAATCACCTGAAAAGTCACAAATAATTCGTACGCTCAAAATATCGAAAAAGGCTTTGGCAAGAGTTCCTTGGGGACACAGTTAAGAATCTCGGAGTTTTGCGAAAAATGTGTTAGTGGTTTCGACTCAGAACCACGTGATGAGGCTTGAGCCCTATCTTACTAATACGAGTTGACGCTCGAAACCTTCACTGCTGACATTTACCGAGCCCAGGTTTCCGAGTCTATATGTACCTCGTAAAAGGCAGCACTGGCCACAACTGGTGCGCATTCCGTTCTCTCTATCCTCACTCAGGGCGCGATGATAGATGCTCACAGAAGAACACCCATCCGCTCCCAGGAATGACCACTTACAAATACTTCGCAACAACCCGCTGATATATCAGAAGATGCCGATTCATCACCGCACCATACCCAATGTCCACACCAGTCAAATGCACAGATGACTCGTCTGTGCGCCCTTGTTTTTTCCCTCCCGATGATGAGACAGCCACGGACCTTTCAAACCTCAAAAACCGTCTTTTCTCGGCCTTTTCATTCAAGTCACCAAACCTTGGACTTGCCGTCGCTACAGAAGCATTCGATTATATGCCCCAGGAACAGTATCCGTATCAGCCTCGAATGAGCGGCGCAGCCTCGCCTTCAATAAATGTTTATCGTTTGACTACAACATCTCATGTACGCTCCTCATCTCACTTGCCTATCAAAACTCAAAGATTCTCATGCTATTTCCAGCTGCCTGTCACGTTGCCTGAACAAGAGCATCTCACTCGGGGGTTTGTTATATATGTACACCCACCTATAGCGCCGATTTGGGTAGAGATCTCGTTGTGGATGGTCAGACCCGTCACGGAAGGAGCAGCGGAACCAAGAGGTGATGTAGCTGGGTACTTATGTCGTTGAGGTACGCCCTAGAGAGATCTGGAGACGCATCTGCCAGACTAATAGTGTTCTCCCCCGAACTGACTGGGATGTGTAGCCAATGAAGCCGTTCAATAGTAAATGAAAATCGACATTTATGGCGGTGCTATCCTGAAACATTCCACCACAGTGCATATGATAAAACTCGCATAAAGCAGCAGACTCGATTCTTCTCAGCTACGGAGGCAAGGTCATCGAGAGCCGAGTCCCCCTTGACCAACGTTGTCAACTATCACCACTAAGTATGTTCTTACCATCTGCTTAGTTCTGACTTCTCTACTTGATTTGACCGTTGTCTTTCCAACGTCCGTAGTGTGTCGTGACATGGCAGAAATAGTATACTCAAGGCATGTAAGTAAGGCTTAGTTATTATGGTTTTACAAAGGTTTCGAATCATTAGCGTTTGACAAGCTTGTTCCATTACGAGTTCGGAATATAATGGAGGACTCGTAGCAGTCCGCAGTTCGCTCTGCCTGTTTATCCGTGCAATTCCATGCTTCCACGTTCTCGCTCCGTTATAGAGAGAGAGAGGCTGGCTGGTATGATCGGATGATGAGCTACTGTAGGTACAGCGGAATGTGGACTACGCACCCAGCCTCTAAGCACTGCCAAGTATCCCGGTACTCTCCGTTCCAAGCTCCAGTCCTTCCAGAACGTTGGTACGAGAACATCGGTGGCGCGTGAAGGTACCTCGAGAAGAGAAAAAGTGCATACACTGAGGACATCCCCATTCTGTAGGTTTCCCGTGTTGTGACACTTCATGTCTGTGTCGGTCGTGGTTCCTCGAAAATGACACATCACATCCTTCTACAGTACAAGGATATCGGTATTTGTGCTTGGGACGGTGGGATATCATATGTGTGTCGTGGTTGTGGCGAGTAGCAAAGGAACGGCCACAGCCCGGTACACTGCATGGATATATACGCGCTCGACGAGCTCCGGCAGCATACGATGGGTGGCTGCGAATTTCTGGGGTTTCAATCCCGTGGCGTAGATGTGGGGTAGAGCACGGGCCAAGTTTTGACTTGTCCGCCCACCGAGCTGATGGATCGCCACTTACGGCGACAGTCGACCTCAGGCTGCTGGTGCCTAGCAATAGGCTGTACCACGATGTTGGTCCAGGACCATCGAATTCAACCCCAGGTTCAAAGCCAGTACTCCAACCAGTCAGGGGCCGTTGACTGTCCTGGATGATTGGATCGTTCTGGAGTAGCGAAGCATCTTGAACGTCTCCTTTGTGATTAGAACTTTGCATTAGTGAGCCAGCATGCACTTACCCATGCCAACTGCTGTTCCTGTGTTTTGGTCACCAGCGAAGGACACTAATATATGGTGATTAACATGATCCTCGAGAAATGCATCACTAGTAGATTCGTTCTCACCTTCAGACTGCCCTAAATTCGGCGTATACATGAAGTCCGTAGAGTTTGCAATGTTTTTCGTGAGAAACTGTTCACAGTTTCCTGAGTCATCGAGAGTAGTACTATTGTGGTCCACCGAGTCGTCGCACAGTAGATCATGCATGCTGCTATCGGCCACTGCAACCTCCACAACAAAATGCCCAGAACCTCCGTCTTTCTTGGTGTTGACATGCAGGTATCCAGGTATCCAATCATGCTGGTCAACCTCTTGACCAAAGGGTGCCGATGGCTGTGGTTTTAGCACGAGGGATATATCTCGGTCTGGGGTATCGATTGATGGGATTTCAATAACCATTCGGAATTGGGAGAGAGCGTGTAGTGGAAGAGACATCGACATCGCTGGGTTTATAGGCACGAATAACTTCTGAGATTCTTCTCTTATGGTTCTTCACTGGCAGGTTGGGGTGTGTGGAGTGGAGTGTTAATGTCTTGGACGAATTGTACTTATTAAGTATCACTTGAAGATTTCGTAGAAGGGATAGTAATGTTTCGACATGTACCCGATGATATGGATGAAGTGACAAGGTGGCACACAAAGTTACCTGTTTATAGCTTGCCGACAACGGTGTTGTTCACGACTGCAAAAATTTCCCTCAAAATTAGAACCAATAGAACTAGAAGACTGTTACAAGATACACACCCTTTATGTGATTGATGACGAGCATACGCATAAGGGTAGACAACAGAATCCAATCCAACATATTGAACTTCAGTAATTTGCAGGTTCCTGCTTATCTTTGCGCCACCGATAATCAAAATGATAAGGTTTGATCAACGAAATAAGACCAAACCAACATGAAGACCAATAGCAGGGCTGGTGATGGAATATCTGTTTACCACGCGTCATCTATTCTTTTTGATCAATGTAAGACAGGAGCAGCTCTGAGAAGGTAAAGCAAATGGTGAAGTTCGTTACAGCAATGAAACTCATCTGCCTGATTCTACAGCAATCCATGAAGATTGATTATCACGGTCAATACATGAGATGCGATGAAAACCCACCAAGCTGGACGCTACTAGAGATCCCAGGTATCAAAGGACGAGAAAATTTGCTTGGTCGGGTTGCCGGTGCAACTCCGGGGCCACAAGGCCTCGTGGCTTTCTTCGTATCATCCTCGGCCCTGATGTATGACGATTTCCATATTGCAAAACGTTGCGGGTGCCATTACTAGCCATTTAAATTACTTCCCTTCCAAAAAGGCCACTATTTTTCACCGATCAGCGCTCAGCCTTCATGCATATGCATCATGGGTGCCCAAGGTTCCCACCCCAGGCAACAAATTAGTTAGCGCACATCAGGGCCATCTGCATCTATGACAAAACTTTGGTGATTTCGCCTAGAGGAGGAGTCGCATATACATAGTCGTTGCGGAAGGAGAGAGAATTCCCATGCAATCGTGTGCAATGAAGTTTTTGGCGGTCATGCTGTTACCATATACTATAGATAATTTCTCGTGTTTGATCAAAGGCATAAAAATTTCGTCATCGAAATTCGGCGCATGGATCTCCCAAGCCACCTGAACCGTCCCCCAGATGTTCTCTTCTTCTCGTATACTTACTCTTGCTTGAAGCGGAAATACGTTAACTTGGGTAGTCGGCACGTCCATCTCATCATTGCCGCGGCTGTCGGATTCATCTTCTGATGACTCTAGGTCGTATAGTCAGCGGAATTCGAGGTGCTCGTGGCCATGGCCATGGTCAAATAAATCGAAAGCATGATATTCAGGATCAACAACTGGATACATGAACGAGAGGAATATGGAGAGATGTTGCGGAGGGAAGGATGAAAGTGCCGGTCAACGGTCGACCGGCACTTTCGTGTGACTCAACCGTGAGGCCTGAGGGTCGCCCAGTAAAAATGCACCAGACCTTCTGTGCGCCTGATTTCGATGAATTCTTCTTGCCGCGCACTACTCCAGGTTTGGTTGACGAATTTGGGCAAACGTAATATTTGGAAGCTCATGACCCCTGGGAACGCAAACTTTTCCGCGAGTTCGAGGCGTCGTAGCTCAGGGAACAAATGTTGATAGATGACTAGGAGATATGTGTGACTGTCTGCGACAGTGCGCAGGATCCGGATGCACTGCAGTGGTGGATTCCAAGTGGATTCTGTTTCAGGATAAAATGTTCAGTTTGCAAGAGACGGGCTGCCATATAGGACAATCCCTTTGATCTTTGTCGAGCAAAGATCCTTCATTTCTACTTGACTAACCTGTCATCATCGTTGTCGGGTGCTGTTTCTGCAGAAACAGAATTCACAGGGTTTGTAGTCCTCGACCATGTCCCAGTCGTCATCGTCATCGTAGCCTTCATTCATATGCCAAACCAGTGTAGATACTCGTAGTCCTCCATTCGCTCACTCGAAATCGCTCCTGGTCCAAACGCTAGAAACAATTAGTACAAGTTACTCAATGTTCAAGCTAACAAAGAGGTCACTTGCCTTGCTTTTGGCAGAGTACCTCAGCTTGATATTCCGGCCCTGAGATACTCACAACGAGAAACCGAAAAGGCGGGATCGCTGAGAGCACCTTTTGTTACACCCGAAGCGGGGCCCCAGCTATACTTTTTCTTCTCAACACCTATATCAATCCCCAACGCCTCACATAGCCCCTTCATCTGACCCAGAGGTTCCCCATCAATAAGCGTCCGCATTCCCACACGACTCAAAAACTAGCCGCTCCCATCCCATCTAAATTTCCATCGTTAGGAGGAGGTATCATGATTTCGGAATCATATAACCCTCGAATGTGGGATTCCGGTACCCGAGCTGGACGTCGGATTGTGATAATAAGCATGAAGCATTAGAGAAACGTTGTATCGGGTAACCAAGTTGGGTTTGCCTTGCTTCCTGTCAGGACCGTTGAAGGTGATTGCAAGTCGCTTGACGAGGCCTCGACAGTAACTTGGGAGACTGCCATCTCGATAAATGGTGCTGTACGGAATGATATGTTGTGAATGGTCCATAACCAGAGGTATCTTTCCCTGTACTACCAACGTTATATAGCGAGGTCGAGGAAAGCATGACTCTAACCTTCTTTTCGATATCCTCAACGCTCGTCCTGAAGCTATCGAACACCTCTCGATAAGCCTGGTCACAAAGCTTCCCGTTGGTGAAGTTGGCTCTTTCGGGCATTGGATATTCTGGACCCATATGATACGCGGGGATGAAACGAAAGGGAGACATGGCTGAGATGGAAGGATGGCTACTGAGAAGACGGAAGAGCAGGTTGCATCGGGAGCGTGTCTGAGAAATGATATATATCTTCTGGCTTCGAGGAATTCGTGCAGGCTGGGGAGACCATATGGGCAGGTGAGGATGTTTTGCGTGTGTATTGGCTCTTGGTTATAACATAGATACTGTAGAGGCAAACGAGCGGATCCGATTTGCTTTCCTTCCCTCGTGGTCAGTTTCCTCGGAGCTCTGCACTAATTTTTTTTTTGTTATATTGGGCTGACCGAGTAGGAGAATACGACATACCAGCCTGCCATGTCCTTCTCAGTGTGATAGTACCTGGCAAACAGCTACCATTCACAAGCTTGACAGGGAATCGAACGATGAATTTTGGTGTGAAAATAAAAGGCGAGGTTGGCTGAGGGTGTAATTAACTATGTCAGCATCGTAAGAAAAAGACTGGTAGGACTACTCATTGGCAAACGCTCGTTCAACATCGAGCTATCGCTAATGCTAGACACCTGTTTTCAAAAACTCGTAGTCGCTTACCCAACTCAAACCGCTGGTGTCGATAGTTCAAGCAAGAAGTACAAGTCGATTCCCCAACCCAGTGAACTTGGAGGAACAGACCAAAGTCGCCTACAGCGGACCGGGACGTTACACCACACCCATCACACTGATTCACGAGCAGCCTAGTCAAGGCTGCTAACTCGAGCTCGAGTTATGGTTCGCATCGTCGCTCGAGGTCTTTTCGCTGTTATGGAGCTCTTCTTAGTCCTGGTAGTGTCTCTGCAGTCCGGTTTCATTATACGATGAAGAAGGGCAATGAATTGGAAAGGTGCGCACACGAGGTTTTTCATTGACATTGTCGTCGCTCAATGTATCACAAAGTATATCTACCTGCCGAAGCCTCAGTCACTCTGCTTGACCGAGCAGTGACACAGGTCGAACGACTCAAAGAACATCGTTCATTGCAAATGCCAAGATAAAACTACGGTTGGGGCGTCGAGATTTGATGGAAATCATATTCCTTGGTGCGTTAGAAGTTGAATCCAAGCTCTCTCCTCATTTCTTACAATACCAACACTTTCTTCAGTCAGGGTTCACCGCCCAAATTAATCATACTGCACATCTGCTATCGATACCTGAGGAAAAACAACGTCAGGTCCCATAATGCAATTGCCATATTGTCATATGCCATAGTACCATCCGAAATACCGGCACTCTCTAGAGATGTTATTTACCCGAGGATCAGGATTCAGTGGCGCAACTTCTAATTGCCAAAAGACCAGGATAACGAACGCATGTATGGCGTCGTAATTGACTAACGCTTTGAGGGATGGCAGGCTTCGATCGTTTCATCGCGAGCATGGTTCGGCTACCTACATATTCCTCTCAAGGGCGAGGGATGGACTCTCGTTCTGATCTCTTGGTCTTCCTTTTTGGAATAAAATCCCGTTGTTGCTCGCGTCAGCGGTACCGCTGAAATTGTGACACACACCTGGAGTAGGTACTCCATTTTGGAGATATTATACTAGGAAATTCGAAACAACTGACATACGCCACCATAGACATAGATAACTTCGTGTTGAAGCGTCGACACCCAAGCGCCCGCTCAACTCCTGCGGCTTCGGGTTTCTCCCGTTTGATCGCGGGACACAGTGACCTCATACAAGTGGCATCAATGACATTGCCTGCATCTGTAGGAGGAGAAAGGCATCGTTCGTTCGAGTGAGATTCGTGTCTTCACCGTAAGTGATCTCGTCTCGTTGCACTATATAAGCCCTTCCAGGCTCATGGACATTACTTCAAACAACAATGTCTCAGTCCCAGACCTACGTTCTCCCTGACACGCTACGTGATTGGCCTTGGCCACGAAGCATCAACCCGTTCTACGACATATGCAAGGCGGAAGCGTCAATCGACTCATATGGTGCTTTTACGAGTCGTTCCCAACGAGCCTTCGAACGCTGTGACTTCCGTGCGCTCAAGCCCCTTCATATACTCGAATTTATGTTGACGAAGTATCCTCTTCAAGCTCTATTGGCATCCTTGAACTACCCTAAACTGAATAAAGGTACGAGACATATATTTGCTTCGTTGCGACGAGCCAACTCATATTTTATGGCGGATGCATAGACGGAAATCGCATTGGATGCGACCTCATGAACCTTTTCTTTGTGGTGGACGAATACACCGATGTGGCTTCGGCCGAGGAAGCTCGACGTCTGGTTGACATAGTCATGGACGCGTTGCGGAACCCTGACATTCCTAGACCACCTGGAGAATGGATCGGCGGAGAAATTGCGCGAGCGTTGGTATTTGTGACTATTCTAAGTGGGACACGGCTCACTCATGACTCCAGGTTCTGGAAGAACGCGATGAAAACCGGAACGCCCTCGTTCCAGCGACACTTCCTCGACACTTTTGCTGCATACCTGGATTCATGCGTCGAGCAGGCTAGCGACCGAGGCCAATCCCGCGTTCGTGATATCGCGACATATTTTACCATTCGGCGACAGAACATTGGTTCTCTGCCGAGTTTCGCTGTCTTGGGGGTTCACATGAACCTTGCGGACAACGTCTTGAATGATCCAGTCATCCAGAGGCTGACAATGCTCTCTACGGACATGTTGATTCTTGGGAATGATATTTGTTCCTACAACGTCGAGTATGTAACCTTGAATTCACGCTCGGGATTGTATTGACTGTACCCTCAACAGGCAAGCAAGGGGAGATGACAGCCATAACATTGTCAGAATAATGATGGACTCGTACGGGACAGACGTTCAGGGAGCGCTGAACTATGTTTCTCTCTTACATGACCACCTTGCTACCGAGTTTCTTGAACTCATTACCAAAGTACCAACGTTCGGCGATACATCCACTGACAAAGACGTCTCTGTCTATGTCGATGGTCTTGGACATTGGGTACGAGGCAACGATTGTTGGTCCTTCGAGGTACGTTCAACGTTATTCTTTCTAGCCAGCCAGCTTGACGTGTCGATACGCAGAGCCAACGATACTTCGGTCCCGCTGGTCTCGAAATACAGAAAACCAGAATCGTACAAATGTTGCCCAAAGTTGACCTGGACATTTCGAGGACTTCGGGTCTGTTCGAATGGACTAAGCGAGTTATGACCCATCTTTGGCCAGCCGTATTTGGGGAGACTCGTCAACAGCCACTTGACCCGGTCCCGGCAGCCATAGAGATAGTGGTTTAACTCGTTTCATGTCCTGTTGTGTATTAGGCCTAGTTGTAATGACAACTTATGCGTCAGTCTGTGTGTAGATGAAGGTGTAATCCTGAGATGTCCCCCAAACTCACTGCTAAACCACATACGTTCTAATCGAACACCTGAAGGTGGATATCTTGATTCGCTGGAGGCCAGGTATTGAAATACTGAAGCGCTTGAGCTTTGAATCGCCGGATGGACCGTGAGAACATCATGATTCTCGACTCTCCGTCCATGACCGTGCCAGATCATGCACTACTCATCGTCTTTGTCTCGACAAGCCCACCCACACCGAGTCGATTGGCTCTTCGTAGGATGTTCCACTCTATTGCGGCATGACCAAAATTGCAGGTACAGGCTACATTTGATTATAACAGTGTCGAGTCATTCATGTTTAGTTGGACAGGCCTATTACAATCTACACGGTGCTTGCCCGAGGACACTTGTGACGCGTGAGCGTACCTCGAGAAGAGAAAAACTGCATACACCAAAGACATTTCCATTCCGTGGACTTCCCATGTTGCGATACTTCATGCCTGTGCCGATCGTGGTTCCTTGAAAACAACACATTGCAACCTTCGATGGTACAAGGGTATCGGTATTTGTGCTTGGGACGGTGGGTTAGCATATGCGTCTCGCGGTTGTGGCCAGTAGCAAAGGAACGACCACAATCGGGTACACTGCAAGGATATATACGTGGTCGACGAGCTCTTGCAGGTTGTAGCGAGTGTGCCTGGCTGTGGATCTCTGGGACATCCATCTCAAAACGCGAATGTGGGCTGGCGCTGAATAGTCCTGTCGGTTCGTCCATGCAAAATTGGACTGATGGTTCAGTTGCGACGGTGGAGCCGCCAGCGTCTACCAGCAAACTATACTCCGAGGGCGTGAAAAGACCACCAAATTCGACTCCAGAATTTGGGGTGCCGGATATGGAATCAATGGTCCAATCCAGGCTTTGGATGCCAGTGGTACTGCTCCGATCCATGTCGCTCTGTAGCAGCGGGCTCTCTTGAGCGCCTTTCGAGTTCTTCGTAAGTGCGACTTTGTATGAGCCAGCATACACTTACCTATGCCACCAATTGCTCCTATGCTACAGTTAACAATAGAGGCTCCTAATTCATGGTGAGTTACGTCGATGATCAAGAGGTACGGCTCAACCTCACCTTCAGACTGCCCGCCAAAATTCAGTGAAGGCATAAACTCTGCAGAGTGCGGAATGTTATCTGCCAAAAACTGCTCGCAGTTCTCCGAGTGTCCGAGAAGAGTAACGTCGTGGTCCACTGTGGTGTCCCGCAGTAGACCACAGGTACTACTATTGGTCGCTGCAACCTCTACAACGAGATTCCCAGAAGCTCCTTCTTTCTTGGCATTGACATGGAGGTATCCAGGTATGCGATCGCTCCCACAGCTAGCATCTTGGCCAAAGAGCGTTGATAGCTGTGGTTTTAGGACGAGGGATATGTCTTTGTCTGGGCTATCGGTTGACGGAATTTCGAAGACCATTCGGAAGTGGCCAAGAGCATGTAGCGGGACAGATATCGACATGGCTGGGATTACGGGTACCAACTTGAATCTCGAGAATTCCTGGTTTATGAATTTTCAGATTACTCTGTGGATCAGGATGTTCGATTTCCCGATGGATTGTACATGCCAACATTCGAGCTTGAAACGACAACCCTGAGGTCATCGTAGATCTAAAGTAAGCTTGAAGATCTGTTCGTACAAGGGATAGTGTAGTACTCCGGAACGCATCCAGTAATATGGATGGACAACAAGGTGGCGTAGCTCACTGGCGTCTATCCTTTTACCGAAAAGTGGAGTTGTTGCAAGTATATTTAATCGAAATCCAGCGTTCCGAACCTCTTGGGACCCGTCTGATCTCTGCACCATCTTAATGGATAGGGTCTGATAAGAACCATTGTGGCGATCATACCGGCAAGAAGACCATGATCGGTGGCGGCATATCCGTTGCCATGCATGCCATCTTTTTCTTCCTCAGTGAACGAGTCAATGAATGACAAGAGCGACCCGACTCGGAAAAGAGAAACACGGGCCTCAGACGACGAGGTTCAGGTTGGTAATGAAACCCATGCAGATGTACCTGCCCAACTCTATAGCGATCAAAGAGGACCATCGACATACGATTTGTCATCGTTATCAGTCAGTCATGAAAAACTGCACGTAATTTGTTTAGAGACGATTCCGAAAGCCATGGTATCCTTTGTGTCCCGTGGTCCGCGGAGCATCCTCAACGCCTCCATCTTGTGAAAAGGCTGCAATATAGGCGACCCATGTCGTGAATATGACGCTGACTAAATGCCGTATCTTCGGTCCAGGAAGGACCAACTTAGACTAGCATTCTTCGCCGATCATTAGTTTTCATGGGTGTATGCATCGAATTAAGACCACTCACGTTGAGGCAGAAACTGGAGTTCGGGTGTTTTGGGCCACCTTTCGCTGTAAATATGACTGAGCGGCGGTGTATCATGACCACGCTGGTCATGATTTGATTCCGAGTCCAGCCATGGAGCTCGGAGACCGGCTTCAATCATCATGTGCGATTGCCATGCAGAGACTTCGGTCGAGGGGCGAGCTTGAAGACGATACGATAATTGCTAATAGTTTCTGAACAATTTGCAAAGGAATAAACAATGCAGCTCGACAATGAGCGGAGACGACAGCGGCGTATCATGAGAAGCTCTGAAGAACGGGGTCAAGTTCGAGTTAGTCTCTAGGTAGACTCAATCACTCGTACCTCGTGTATAGAAGATGTGTTGAGGCACCAGGCATGTTGCAATTTCCGAATCTCTGCCGTTCTCCGAGTCCCTGGAGGCCTGTTCCAACTCGATCTGGTTCTTGACACTTTCCGCAAGTTGAGCATGTCGTGAATCAAGGAGTAAATGCTGATAGATAGCTTCAAGTGATAATGAGGCTAGGAAACACGTATCGGAGCAGGGTGAGGTGGGGCTCCGTGGGAGTCGACTTTCAGAGTGTCTCAATGACAACTGTTTCTTCGGCAGCGTCCCGCCGAACTTCATGGCCTCCTCATCGTGCATCACAAGCAGCAGTAGAAATCGCTATCTAAGGTATGGTCGCATCATCATTCGAGGTTTTCATCACTGATATGGGGGTTCTTCTTAGTGTCCCTATAGTCCGGGTCTACTAAGCGTATTATGATGAAAAAGAGCAGGGAATCGGGAAGGTGCGCACACAATTTCTCATCGATCATTCTCATCCCCAACCATCAACTAGATCCACTATGCCGACGCGCAGCTCAAGCAATAAAAGCGAACCCATACAACAACCCAGCAAGCTAGCCAATCTTGTTCCTGAGCTTCTAGAAATAATCTTTCTAGAGCATTTTAGAGCCGACACGCTTGGACATACCTTCTGTAGAAACGCATCACCGTGGGTTGTCGCTAGAGTGTGCCGAAGATGGCGACAAGTGGCACTGGCTACGCCATCCCTTTGGTCGATTATCCGGATCGACACTGGTCATTTGCTGGCACCCAAACAGCCGTTGAGGATGCTACAAAAGTACCTTACTAGGTCTCAGCCAATGCGCATTTCATGCTTGCTCGACCTCGGATGGGATAGGGTGAAGGAAAGCAAGGGTCATGGGCGAAGGCTTAACAGCCAGATCGTCAGAGCCCTAGTTGCCCACTCCAGACGCTGGTGCAATGTCGAGATCACCTTCATGCGTTCTGGAAGCAGTCTATGGCCCGAGTTCAAAGCTCTCAATGACATGCCAGAGCTCCGATTCTTATCCTTGCATGGTGACATGATCGGTGCATACTCCCAGTCAGAGAAGCTCAGGGAATTATCTGGGATATTTTCGAGGGCTCCACAGTTGAGAGAGGCGAAAATCAACACCGATCTTCCTCTCTTCAACCGCTATTTCCATGTTGATGACGTGGCGCCGGGTACACCATTTCTCATACTTCCTTGGTCACAACTTCAAGAGCTCACATTGCGAGAAACTTCTCCGCAGCAGTTGCTCAAAGTTCTATCATCTCTCGTCAACCTGGAGTTTCTTGATGCCACGGTTGACAGATACCTCTACAACGGAGAATTCGACGGCCAAGGCGAACTGAACATTTCCCACCCCAAGCTGCGTTGCTTGTCTCTCACAGGCCATGATATTGCCGATTTTCGTATCTTTACGTCAAGATTTGTCGCCCCTGCTCTCCAGGATTTCCGCATTAGCAGACCTAGCTATTATTCTAGAGTACAAGTCAGGAATGCCGAATCCGAGACATGGCCCATTGCACCTCTGTACGCGATAGTCGCTGACTATGTTGAACATGCCAAAGCAAGTCTTCGACTCATCGACACAGACATGTCGGCGTTCTCGACACCAGATTTCCCCGACGTCCTTCAGGGGCTATATTCGGTCGAGCAAATCAACCTCCGACGTGCGGGGATGAAGGATCTTTCTACGCTACGGAATCTCGAACAAGGTGCATTTCCCAATCTCAAGTGCTTGCGCCTGATATTTGAGGATGATGTTCGAATGGGCACGGGTGTCGATTTCTGGGATTGGGAACTTTTAACAGGGTTGTTGGACATGGTTAAAACACGGAGTGGGGATTTGAAACGGCTATCGTTCTGTGTCACACGGAGAGGAAAGCCAGTGGAAGGACCAATATTTCTTAGCGAATACTGTGAACAGCTTTTTCGGCAGCTTGTTGAATTAGGTCAGGGTCATTTGGATCTATGTGGTAACCTGGTGGATGGGAAGTGGGTTTCAAGTGACATGGATGATCACTGGACAGCGCTCAGGAAGGAGCGGAGAATCGCGAGGTTTGGGAATACGGGTAAGATGGAGGCAGATCACATTGCGGACTGGAGAGGTGAAGACTCTGAATCGTATTCAGACACAGATTCGGATTAAGAGGATGCTCAGTAGTGCTCCATAGTTACTCGTGATTGTCGTGTACCATAGTAGTAAGGATTCAGAGGTTTGCATCTAATCAACATAGTTCAAAGCACTCTTGTTTGAAGCCATCCAATCATATCGCAAATTGACGCAAGTACTCATAATCCTCCACCGCACCCTGGACCATATCTTCCATATACGATGCTAGTTCTTCTCCCCACTCTTCAGCCCACTGAAACCTCTCCTTTGCAACGTCTACCGGATCATCCAAACGCTACCAACACTTGTAATCAGCGAAAGTAGCTCCTAGATCAGGAACGACACACCTTATCCTCAACCACCCCCGTAGACTTGCGCAGGCTCCCAAAAAACGCCTCCTTAAGATCTTCCGACATCCACCCATGATCACCTCCCTTCCTACCATCCTCATTTCCCCATGTAAACTTGATGTTCCCATCCCTGGAATCAATCCCCAATGCGTCACACAACACTTTCATCTGCCCCTTTGGATCTCGTGCTAACTTGTCTCCATCCACGACTATCCTCACCTTTCCCTTCCCTGCGAGCGAATCGAAAATAATCCGATCCCATCTAAACCTAGCTGCCTTCTCAAATTTGTGTAAAAATAGAGCTTTTCCTTCCTCGTCGAGGGATGTAAACTCAGACGCCATCTTGGACTTGAATGTTGCTCGGATGTACGATGGTAACACTCTTGCTGGGTGTCGGATTGTTATGATAGGTGTGAAGTTGGAAAGGAAAGCATCTGGAAGACAAGTTGGATTCGTCTTTGTATCGGTTGTGCCATTGAACGTGATCACAGGTGGTTCGACTGGGCCTGTACGATTGCGAGGACTGGGGAACTTGGCGCCTGTATCGACATTATCATGAGGTACGATATATTGTGGGTGCTCCATGGCCAAAGGTATCTTTCCCTAGATATAGTCTATGAGGTTCAAGGTAACCGTCTAAAGAAAAAGAGAGGGCTTACAGCCACCTCGATATCCTCAACACTCCCCCTAAGCAGATCAAAGGCTTCTTGATACGTCTGCTCAGAGGTATTCCCATCGTTCACCTGTGGGGACCTCTCGGGACCTTGATATTCTGGTCCTGAGCTACACGCAAGGAGGAACTGAAATGGCGGCGTAGCTGCGACAGATGGATGGCTACTGAGGAGCCGGAAGAGGAGGTTGCACCGGGAGCGAGGGTGAGAGATAATGTATATTCTCTGGGCGGACATTTGAGACGACCCAGCTATACGATAACGTCGCATTTATATGGGAAAGCGTGGCCGATATGAAGCAGCTACCTGTCGTCCGAAAGCAGATGCATCCATTCGAGCCTTGAGGCGTCCCGTGTTTACTGGGTTTTTTTGTATTCAACCATATGTAAAAGATAAGAATAGATGTTCGTTCTTCCGCGTAGAGACATGTTCTTTGTGAAGGAAAGCAGGGTTAGCTTGAGAATCGAACATCCAGGTGGCGACGTACCAGCTTCTTCAACACCGTTGAGGTAATAGATAGCATGGGCTCTGAGCTCTGAATTTGATACCATGTCGGTTTCGAACAATGCACATTCCAATGTTGCACAGTAGAACTTAGTCGAGAGGCTCTATCAGACGCTCAGCATCAGAATGAAGAAGATTAGAATCACCGCTCACCGAGTGTTCATTACATTTCTTAAGAGATGATGACACATAACGGTAACTACCTCGTCAACAGCTTGATACCTAGATCTCTGATGTGTCTTCGAGGGAAAGGGTAGAGCAGACCGCGAGGCCTCAAGAGGACATCCGAGTTGGCTTTCAGTACGTCGGTTTGAGGGTCTGCCAGTTGTACGTAGAGTGTGCTTTTAAATTCTAGGCCTGGGGAAGGAATAGAAATTGAAGGTAATGGTTTGGTCCAAGATCACGCGTCACGCACGGGTGGGGAACCGTGGACCAGGCAGAACAAGTTCAACTTCCTGAGCCGACCCTGAGTTGACTTGCCTCTCCTCCATCATGACACTGATCATTGACGGCGCAATTGCAAGCAAAGGATCGCGTGAGTTCTATGTCCCTCAATGTAGGTTGGCAAAAGAACCCAAGAAAAGAGATTTTGACTAATTCGGGTATCCAGGAAGCTCCAAGGAAGCTCGGCCTCACCTTCATAAAAGCCAAGTCGCAACTTCAAGACGTACGATGGTAGAGAGCTCTCTCTCTCAGTGCAGCTCGTACTTGGAATCGTAACTTTGGAATCGTAACTTAGCCCTGGTACCTGGTTATCAATGGACAGAACTGTGATCACTTGGTTCAGAGCGCCAACAACTTGACTGGTGCGTGTGCGGTACCCAATGGCTGGTACATAATTAATTCAATCTGTCGCCGTTATAGTCTCTGAAAGCCATGACAATATAACAACTCCATTCCGCATTGAACTCTCCGAACCGATGTTGACGGTCCTTCGCGGAATGTGTATTTCCTTGAACTTATAAAAGGCTTGCATCTGGATTGGGACGGCATACACAATCCAGCACTCTTCTCTTTCTCTAAGACAATGAAACTCGCTAGCGCAGCTTTTTCACTCGCCCTCGCTGCAACCGCCGCTGCCCAAAGGGCCATCATCGCTGCTCCCACTATGGGCACTAATATCCCTGCCGGCTCCAGCTTCACCATCGAAGTTGACCGTCCTGTAAGCCCTTCTACCCTCTATCCAGGCTTCTAATAATCCCATCCCGGCAGAACTTCATATCCAGCGCCCTTGAAGTGTCCGTCGTCCTCGGAATCAAAAGCTGCTCGTGGACAGGTGGCACTTGCAGCGACCCCGAAACTAACGGCTTCCTGGGAGCTACTGACATTCTGTACAACGGTCCTTTCAACCCTCAGTCACTCCCAGGCTCTGGGGTACACCCTCCTTTTCAGAACTTTACTGTTCAAATTCCGGCGAACTTGGACAAGGGACCAGCACAGATTGATATGGTACATTTTAACTTGGTTGGGGTGAGTGTCTCCTTTGGTGATATAGTGACGTATGTTAATGGATTGGTGCTAGGCCGTGCTTGTACCTACAGTGCAGTATGATAGCGTACAAGTCAATATTGTTTGATTGGGGGTTAGAAATGATTGGGGAGATATGCTTTCTCTCGCTATGCTTCGTGTCTCTTGCTCGTACGTGGGGATAAGCCAACTAGTTGTTCATACCTACCTGTGACTAGTGTTGTTGAGGAGAGATAGAGGCACTTGTGTCACCCTCCACCATGGTAATCATGCGTCAATCTCCAATTCAAACCTCCAACCCTTCAGAGGCTCATATCAAGACTGTTGCTCAACATGACGAGTAAATTTAAGTAGAGGCTAGTAACAGAAGAGGAGAACAGCAAGTGTGAGAATCCTCCACCATCTTGCTGTCCCGACCGGCGACAGCAACTTCCTCCCCGTGTTCACACTAACGTCTAGCACATGCCAACGTATCCAAAAGCAACGGGCGCAGAGTAGCTTCGACTCGCAGCGACCATCTAACAGGAGAACAGGATAGGGAAAGCAACCGAATCCACTAATCAATCGCCTCGCCCTCAGAACTAAATATTAGTATCATTTCTTTTTGCAGTTTGTCGTTTAAATTTCCGGTCAGTTCGACTGCGATAAGCCGTTGATCGAGTAGCTCGTCGACTTTCTCAGGTAGGACAAGTAGTCCAGGTACCGATCTGCCTGTTTCCAGAAAGAGCTGGGCTAACCGTTATTTTACGAGCCCGCCCGGACCGCCGAACAGCCGGACTTCCGAGATCGAGTCTTAGTTTTCGGCTAGTCTTCTCTTTCTTCATCACCACCAACTACATACGATCCACCCTCGTTTGCCGACAAAGCACAACATATCAGAGTTCCAAGGATCTCTATTCAGTTGTCGTGACTCTGGCGAAGCCTTGTACTACGGACCCATGGGAATTGTGACAACAGAAGCTCAGAGTCATGGCATCTGCCAGCGCCCCATCATGCACGCTGTTGTAATCTTAAACGCTCACCGAATAAGATGACGAGGAACCTGAGTACGCTTAACAAAACTGAAGACTCCATATCGGATCATAAGACGAAAACCTGCACTCCTAACCAGCATTTCTACTTGCGGTTGAGTGTTTTCCAGGTGAGGACAGGTTCTCGAGAACGCCAGGCTGAACATAACTCATCTATAGATATTTAGGTGGACGACGAACTGTTCCAAATACCTGATAATGTCTTTCCTACAAGCGAGAGGTTCCAGGAGCTCTATCCGGCGATACTTACAGCAAATGCCCCAGTTGTTTTGCAGGATTGTACGAAGAGGGAATTCGAGGCGTTTTTGAGTGTCATTTTACAGCCTTAGTGAGTGTTTTTCGGCTTCTGCAATTGAAAATACAGTGCTGATACAAGCAGCTCTCGTATGTTCTCTGATATCCATCCTGCAACACCTTTATCGCTCGATACCTTGATCCCAGCACTCGACCTCGCAACGAAATGGGGCTTTCGTCAGGTTGCCGCAGATATCTGCGCCCAAGCTGGCCAGTTTATAGCTTCTCCCGTTGAAAAAGTCGCGCTGGGCTCCAAGTATGGGGTATCATCGTGGTACCGGCCAGGATTAGAGGACATGGTCAGGACCGATGAGGACATTACTTTGGACGATGCAGGAAAAATTGGACTGGCTTTCACCATTCGTGTATACCATGCACGAGCTAGATATGCGAGGGAGATGAGGGTTATTGACCTCGATGAAGATGAGAGGTCCGAAGGTTCAATCGTTACCGAGATTATCGAACTACTTTTTGCAGATGAACTGGCAACGTACTCGCCATCAGTAGCTGGGCTGGATGTGCAGCCGGAGGACTTGGGGAAGTCGGAAGGGACACGGGTCGTGGAACGCGAGGAATCAGAACTCGAAACAGTGTTCGTATCGGCAGATGAACCAAAATCAAATAGTCATGGTAAGTACCATTATTCAAGCTCTCTCTCCAGCCGCTTCACCATCTTCCACAGAGGATATTGAAATATCCTCGTTCACAAGACTCTGACCTTGCAACGGAAACGGAAACAACGAGCCAGCCAACGCCCGCCCCATATGTCATCAGCCCCATATCAATCGAAGTTCAGCGAATGGTCATACGAGCGATTCTCGATGCTCGTCTTCGCTCAAATACCACAGTCCTAACGAAGGTTCCAAAGGCTTGTCATCAGGTAGAATCAAGATGTGGAGCAGAAAGGAGGTGCAGATCATGCTGTATCAAGGAAGCGCGCAGATACGACGAACTTGGATGGATGCCTCAGCCTCAAAATGCATTCGGTCGTGTTGTGTTAGATATGACGATTCGGAATGTGGGAAGAGAGGGCGAGGGATTCCCGACCGCGTCGCGGGAGGTTTTGCGGCATGTACCAAAGACATGTGAACGGAGAGAACAACAGTGTGGCAGTTCGGTAAGGTGTCTTCAATGCTTTTCGGACAAGGTGGAGGAGCTAGTGAAACATGGGAAGATTATTTGAACCCGTAGTATTTTCTAAGTGGACATGTATACAATCCGCATACTGTATCATAATCTATCTTGCTATGTACTTGCTTCCAATAACACCTTTATCAAGCGCTCAGCTTTGCGGAGGCATTTCTACTCTAGCCCGGCAATGCAACCATCATCTGGAATTTTCCTCCCATTCGAAATTGTTGAGCAAATTATCAGCGCCCTCGAACAAGACCCGAAAACGCTGGCGACATGTTGCTTGCTCGACCGAGAGGTGAACAACACGGCTTCTACGATATTGTACAAAACGCTGGATTTGGAGATTGGGAGGCATATGGGACCAGGAAGACGTTCATATGCAATAGTCAATCGTGTATGTGGGCTACACTGCTGTGCTCGATGTAACTCTGACGGAGACAGTGTATACTTGAGTAGTTGGATGCAGAGAAAGCCTTGACCTCAGCGTGTCTACCACGTAACCGACATCGGGTCAAGAGGATAATCTTGCGAGGTGCGTCCGCTTTCTCTGAACAACGAAGATCCATCTGGTGATCATCTACTCATTCAGGTACCTTCGTCGACCCCAACCTCCAGTCGGACACCTTCATCAACGCTTTTCAGCACGTATTCCACAATATCGACTCTATCACATTCAACGTTACCGATTTTTTCTGGGACAATGAACCAGAAATCAGTGCAGGGTCTGCTGTAGAAGCACTTCGATTGTACCAGCTTCGGGATCTTGCTGAAAACCTTCGAGAACTCACACTCAACTCTATCGCTTGGGGCTTGGCCGAATCGAATGGAATCAAACCCGAACTCTTGTTGAACTCGCAGCTTCGCAAAGTGGCTTTAATCGAACTTCATGGCGGAAGATTTGACTGGGTTGAGCATGTGGGACGGTGTAGTGAACTGAGGGAGTTGCAGATCCGGGTGAGCTCAAGATACCGTTTTCCTCTGAAATTTTTTTTACTGAGACTCAGCTCTTAGAGTTTCTCCCTATATCCATCTCGTAACTATCAGGTCCTGGACGCAACCATCGAACGATCTTTGAAGCGTCTTCAAAAATTGCGGTCGTTAACACTTGGATGTCTATTCATCCCGTCCGACGATCACACATTTGGCATCCTGTCACAACTGCCACATCTCGAGGAACTCTCTCTGGAGTATGATTTCGCGGCGCGTTGGTTCTCAAATCTAGTACGCAATTTTTCCGCCCTGCCTATCGTTTTTCCTGATTACCCTCTCTTCAAGCCGTCTTGGAAGCTAGCAACCACATTTACGCCACTTCAAACGCTCAAATCATTTACCCTGCGATACAGAGAAGTAAACGAGAACTTCCAAGTTCCCTCGCCTCAAGACTTACGACATCTGCAAATGGATCAAACACGTTATATCTCTCTGCCCACTCGAACGGTTGAGCTATTATCCCTTCTACCAGCTCCGAACGCGTAATCCGAAACCAAAACAAAGCTGGGACCTCCTCATCGACCATCTTGCAGATAAACACGCAAGCACGTTGCGTATTTTGGATTTGAGAGCGGGGTTTGTGAGAAAGCGGGCGTTGAAGCGGTTGTTGGAAAACTGTGGGAAGCTGGAGGAGATGAGTGTGGCGACCTCTAGAGGTGGATTGGTGAGCGCGCTATGCGTGATTTGTGGTGTTGGCCGCAGCTGACTATGAGGAACAGCAAAATACATTCATGCAATATGCGCATAATGTTCCGAAGCTGCTCAAAGGTCGATTTGAGCTGCGCACGCAGCGCAAGAATCGAAAGGAGCAGCATTGGGTTATGGGAATCGAGGAAGCAAGAGGTATACTGGAGGCTGCACCCGGAATGAGGCGGCTGATCGTAAATGACGATGAATTCCTAGTGGGTGTTTACTGTACATTTTGGTCTGACGCTGACCTTCTACCGATGCCATAGGGTTCATGGGTTCTCAATAAGAACAGTGTACCAACTTATGTTGTGGAAGTAATGTAGGAATCGAAATCCTTCGCTGTTCGAACACGTAGTAGTTTGATTGTCTGCCCTTCTATTCAACTCGACAATCGGTTAAACGGAGGTCAACTCAGAACTGCGGATTCGTCTCCGGCCCGGACAAAGCGGATGGTTTGAACTTGGTCTGAACCCAGTCCGTGTAACGGGAACATCGAGGTTGTATCGAATTGAGCAAAGACTAAGAATGTGAGTCATGTCAGCCTATTTATGGGACAAAATGGCTTATTCTCCTTCCCCAAGAAGGTGAACAGTTATGTACTTACAATGAGTGGATGATCGCGTGCTTTACTGGCACAGTGATCCACGGCAAGTATTACCGATGGACTATACTTTGACTGAGTAGTACTTCGTGAACAAGCTTGCTGCCCTTACCCACGCTCCTTTCGTTAAAAGGAACCGTCATCGAGTCAAGCTCAATAGGTTGCAGTCATGACGAAAACAGTCTTGGTGCGTTCATTGGTTGCAAAGCAAAGGAGCATTCCTCTCACTCTATGCCTTCAAGATCACTGGCGCCTCTGGATATGTTGGTGCTCATGTCTGCGAGCAACTTTTAGTGGCAGGCTTTAACGTTCGGGCGTGAGTCACGTCGCTTCAACTCAAAGCATGATACTGACTGCACCAATTAGAGTCGTAAGAAGAGGAAAAATCGAATCTCTGCGAAGGTCCTTTACATCGCATAGTGGTCGTCTTGAAGTCGCCGAGTTGCACGACCTCACTAAGGACGACTTCAGCGGTGTGCTCGAGGGTGTCTTTGCCGTCGTTCACGTTGCGGTATACTTTCCTGCTCAGAATGAGGAAGTGGAGAAAATGATCACTGTTAGTCTTTGGTTCATTCGTATGTGCTATATTCTGATCTTCCTCAGGGAACGGTGGATGCATCTATGAATATCATCAAGCAAGCAGAAGCAGCTGGAGTAAAGCACATCGTGGTCACGGGTGCTGTTGCTGCCGTGATGAACCCTCGAGGCACATTCAATCACGACGGTACGTTTGTTTTTAAGACTACATGTGACATCCTTGACTTTCTAGGCAGACTGGAACCCGATTACCAAGGAGGCTGCCCTTAGCAACACAGACTGGTTTACCGTATACTCTGCAGGAAAGAAATACAGTGAACTAGCAATCTGGGAATGGGCGGAAGCTCACCCACACGTCGAGGTCACTGTTCGTGCGTCCATCTCTTCCATGTATCGGTGGTTCCCGCTCATCAAGTGACGAATTACAATTTCTAGTCGCGTCCCCGATCGTTTACGGTCCTTGGCCATCCGAGTTCTACATGCCTGATCCAAATTTTGGAAGCTCGACCATTATCATGTGGCATTTATTAAAGCCCGATGGAAAGTTTGGCCAAGTCATGGTTCCGCTCTATGTCGATGTCAGGGACCTGGCCAAAGCACATGTACTTGCGACCACCCATTCAGCTCCGACATCCACAGTTGGAAGGAAGCGATTGGTATTGGTCTCACCTCACGCAGCAGACTGGACAAAGGCAGTCAATGTCATCAAGGAGAGAAGGCCAGAGCTGGCGGACCGAGTGATTAAGAGGAATCCTCCCAAGTTTCCGCCTTTGTTCCCTGTAGACTTTGCAAGGGTGGAAGAGGTTCTCGGGATGAAACTCTCAGATTTCCGTACCTTTGAAGAGGTGAGATATGTTGCGTCACCGTGACTATGAATACTGACTCGCGTTCTCCAGACGATAATCGATTCCGTTGATAATTGTGTTAGGTTGGAGAAGGAGTGGGTCGGTAACGGGAAAGAAGTGAATATTCCAGATATAGATCCTGCCATCACTGCTCCGGATAGTGCGTAAAGGGTTCGTGTAAACCAAGTCAGTGTACAAACATCGGAATCAAGGCAATAAAGAGCGCATCATCGGTTCTCTTCGGAGCTGCGAATAGTGAGCTACTTCGCTATAATTCTCAAGCGCCATAACATTTCAAGATGTCAATGGTGTACATTGCGATAAATAGGCATGATAAATAGTACATTTTGCTATCGTTTACAAGTTATCCAAGTCAAACTTCTCCCCGCAGTCAATTTCCTTGGAATCATACTCCACATCCTCCGTGGGCTGCGAGGATACGATTCCATTGTTGTACCAAAGGTAGTCGTCCTTGCCAGACTCTCCGCTTAGCATACCGTAATTTAAACGGACCGGTACGAACGATCGGCACAGTGGCCTGTTAGATGGAAGCAGAACTCAGATACTGCATAGACCCACAGCCAGATTACATTTCCTGCTGTGTGCACAATTCCGCAATTGTGGGTAGAATGGAGTGACTTGCTAAAGATGGAATAAAATGTATTACTTGTTGGGGAATGTCAGAGATGGGCATTGCATGTAAGTTATAACACGTTTTATTCACCATAACGATCCAAACATCGACAACGAAAATAAGAAAGAAAGAGCACCATCCGCTAGAAGTGTGGTGTCTAGAAGTTTGCTGTTGTAATTACATTCATACATATATTCAGCACGAACTTAAGTAGGTAGTATTGGCAATTGTCGAGGAGTCTAAACGAGGGTACAGAATTACCTCTTCATCTGAGTCATCCTCATCTTCGTTGCTGTTTGAAACAAAAGCGTGCTCCGGTTGGTAACCGTTGAGATCCAAACCGCAGACACCTGAGGACTATGAGAAAGCAACCGACACACGAGAACTCGGGGTGCCCGGTGCTTACCGTCATTGTCAGCTTCTTCAAAACGAACCTCAGCACCGGCAACTTCCAGAATTTGGTGATTCAAAAACATAGCTAGGTCGAGTGAAGTAGGATCGAAGCCTTGAGAACGGTGCAACAGTTCGATTGCATCATAGGTTTGAGAGCTCCACCAGGATTGTACGACTTCCGCAGAACACTCCAATGAAGGGAGTCCCAAGCTGAGGTACTCTTCCTGTGACATTTCCTCCGTCCCTAAAGCATCAAATGACCAGTAGTACTTCGTTGCTCTCAGCCAATCATCCCATCTCTTCTTGTCGTCGGCAGGGCGAGGGATTGGTCGAATGAAGAGATATACCGGCATGTCTGCCGGAATTTCTCGACGAATGTCGGTGGAAATGTATGTCTCCTCTTGTCTACGTTCAAAGACGAGCCAAAGCCGATTTAGCATTCCTGTGTCTCTGGTAAGTGTTTACATCCATAAGATAGATATGGCCAGCACTACCATATTCCTCCCAATCGTCCTTTCGCGTGCTGAAATGGCTAGCGAAGTTGTGAGCATGTGATAACCATGCAGTTGCCAAGTATATCCACGCATTGATGGGGAGTATACGGTAATATAGCGCAAACCACTGCAGGCCTGCAATATCGGAAAGGATAAACATAAACCTGTCTGGCTGTCAGCTCAAGAATGAATACCTTCGAGTCACACAGGACGCACCTCGTCAATCCATCTTCCATCTCAACTACATTTTCATGCATAACAGCCGGCATGTTCGACCTTTGTTTCCAGAGCTCATAATGCCATCGTTCCTTGTCTCCCGGACATCAAGCAATGACCTCGAAAGAGGTCCTGTGGTGAATGGTACCAGCTAGGGATGACAGCATAACCTTAACGTCCTTGTCATTGAGCCAATTAGAAGTGACACTATAGGACCAGCGTATTCCATCAAGGATGATATCGATAGTGAGAATACCAATCAAATATTCGACAAGGTCCTGAGTGCTGGTGTATGTCTGGAGGGACACTGGAGAAGGACAATTGTCACTGGGTAAAGTGTGCATCTGTCCGAAATCATAGAGACTGTATCTGAAACCATCAACGAGGAGGCCTGTGCGTAATTTGCCGTCCCTTGGATCAATTAAGAGTTGACCTAACATCTACAGGCTTCCTTAACATTGTTTGTAGACATAGATGAACACTAGCATGGTCAACGCACCAACCCGTTGTCTAATCCTTGCGCTATCACTGCCTGCAAAGACACTTAGACAACAGTCCTGATCTTAGTGATAATAGCATTTTTAATTCTTGCGTATACTTACCTGATAGGAAAAATAAGTAAATAAAATAGGCGAGAAACCATTTCGTTCAAATACATGCGTTACTGGAACGAGTGCTGGCCCGATTATTCAAAGAATATTAGCATTATTATCTCAACACGACGGGTTGAATGTGATTTACCGTCATAAAATATCAGCGCAGGCAGTGCGTCCCAGCTGTTGTAGCCAAATAGTTGAATGGTATTGACATCCCTAGAAAGTTGCGATGTGTTCAACATATATGGAGTTTATCACAGGTCATTGCGCTCACTTTATGGTAGAAAAGGTATGAAAATCTTGTATATAGGCCTGCACAGACGCAGTATGATCAACGGCAGGCACTTCCGAAAACTGGGCGAAATAGGTTTCCTTACCTTGATGGCACTATTCCCACGATATTGAACATGTAGAAACTCTGCCTCCTTGTCTTCACCACGAATACTAGCAGTGTGTATGGTTTGATGAGCATCGATTCTCTCCCAACCCTTTACATCCCATCTCTTAACCGAGCTCTCTGCGATCTTCCGCTTGAGGTATACTTTTCCGGTCGCAATTTCTTGATACTATAGTACTAATTTTAGCGGAGGAAGTCACTCTACAACAAGCGGATAACCCACCTGGTCCCAAGGCGTCATATTTCGCTTCTTGTGGTCTAAATGTCGGACTAGGTTTCCGCGAACATGATAGACATGCTGATCTCCTGCGACAGCTGTAAAACTTCCGCCCCGGATAGCGAAATGGGAGGATCCCTGGAAAAAGGACATGGTAGTGGAGAGCGAAAGCAACGTATGACAGCAGGGTCACAAACATGCCGCTACTGCCCGCACCTACTTACTAGAAAGGCACGAGGTTCGCGCGGGTACTCATCAGACATTGTGAATACCACGACAGGGCCGTCTGAGTCACGCATCATTGATGCGCTACACAGCTCAGTGGAGAAGGAAAGTGAACTTGAGGGTATACCGCTATACTGCTCTATGATTCCCCGATGACTCTCGTAAACACTTGGCCATATAGACAGATGAACTTTGAAGCGTCGACCCCGAATTGCCTTCACTCTCTATTCCCTTTGCACAACCTTCATTGGTCATCCTCTACATCTCCCTCTCCATCGAGATGTATTGTATCAACTCTCCAGGTCGCTAACGTCGGCCGGGTAGACAATCCAGTAGTAGCCGTCGTATGCAAGTTCAGCATGAGACGACAAAGCATTGTCGCCGAGATACTAAAAAACCAGAAGGTTGAGCTTCCCGGCAAGAATGATGAGCAATGTACGTACCAGCTAGCAAACGAGGAGAGTCCACCTCGCATGAACGGCTAGTTCAGGGATGAGTTAGCTTGACAGAATCATGAGCCGCGGGTGCCCACTTACGCCTCCTAGCTACGAATGCCCGTCAGAACTGGCGTAGGTATACGAAGCCAGAGGTAAACTCACATAGAAGGTCAATATATTAGCTAGATTTGCTAGCGCCATGACTCTACAAAACGCTAAGCTTCAGAAAAGAGAGCAAGAGCATGAAGGACCTACGCAAAATACATCGCTCCATCCCTGAAAAATAACGAGAATAGACTTGGCCGATTCACCACTCCTAGACTGAGACTGCCCAGGTTGAACTCGCGCCAGAATTGGTATGTTCGGGAAGCAGTCAACGCAAAGATGATAGTGTCGTAGACGAAGAGTGTCATCCACAGGCCGGCAATACCTAATGAACGATGAGCGGGATTGGGCGAGTTAGAATCGGATGCGAGAACATACGTAGTGCCCTGTCAACATTGAGATCGTTAGGACAACATGGTGGGATTAAGATGTACAAAAGAACACACGTTTGCCGCGATATTCCAACATGACACCCCGATTGGACAGGATAATGAACTTTATCTTGGCCCGCGAGAACGTACTGTAGAGTATAATTGAATGGTAAGGGACTATGTCATCCAACGAGGCGTACACACATACGCCAGAAACTCCCGCGACGACCATTATAGTTGCACCAAAAAACCATAGAATTCGTCGATCAGCACAGTAAAGGGCGTATATCCGGACCACGAGTATCGCTGTCAGCGAACAATGATTAGAATGTTTTTATAGTAGCGGACTGGGGCTAAACGGACTGCACACCGCGCATTGAGATATGAGTAGTAAAATTTGACGATAGAGGCTGAAGACATAGCAGCTGGGATATTTGTGTTTTAAGTTGTTTATCAAAGGGCCGGAAGGACGTTAGATCACCTCTGAAACAGATTCAGACTGGGAAAAACTAAAGGAAAGGCAGAGGTGCCGTACCTTAACCTCTACGTAACGAAACGATAGAACCAAGACAGATATGTTGGTCGCCAATGTGAAGTATCTGAAGACGAAGAATATGACGCTACTTCGCGATTTTGAGCGCATCCAGATGTATTTGATTTCTTTGTCTGTCAGGCGAACCGTTCACGTCCAGGCTTTGAGTCTTGGCTGATGTTCATACCAAAGGTAATGAGATGGTCCCAGAAGAGAATTCCTAGACTTGCATCAGTCTAGCACTGCGCAAATTGAGCCAACGAACCTGCAGCGAGAACTTGTAACGCGGAGTGGACGTGACTGGGGCTCATGTTGTTAAATCGCAACCGATGAGTAAAAGGATGCTGCTCACTGCTCTCTAACATGGCTTTCCTTCCAATCCCAACAACGCGCCTTCCATTATGCTTTCGGGGAAGAAAAGGAGAGTGAAGTTGAGCGCATCACAAGTTGGGATTGCGATACTAATAGTGTAAAAGGCCCAGGAATGATGGATAGTATGAGATGGATATCATCCCCTGAACGAATTTAGTCCTGTGTGATGTATCATTTTGACGATTGATTTGAATGCCATGGATGAATTGGTTGGCGGTGAAAATACCGCTCGGCTGCGTGTCATACGCGGTATAGCTAAGGGAGTTGTTGAGGATAGAGGTGCGGACCGCCCACAGAGGACCTGTATGGATTTAGGTATGAATTTAATTAAATTAAAAGGCATAGACACTTACTAGTGATTCATTTATCTCGTTAGGGTATTGTGTATAGCCCAGGATCTAGTACTCCATCCACCGTTGGGCTCAGACTTTCGTTGACGAGCCAGAATTACGCGTTCCATGGCTGGCTGAGTAGAAACTAGCTAAGGAAACTGAAGTGTCCGTGGTTGGAAGCTTCTCCTTGTGCTTTCTATCGCAGTGAACGTGTACAGTAGAGCCAACGTATATGAATGCGTATCGGAGTGGGATGGGGAAGAGCGTCGCTGTGTGAACCCGAAACCGAATCATACCCGGGGTCGATAGATTTCCTTTGACTACCGCTGTCACTCACGAGCGCGAAACCCATGGACCGTCGATGACTCTGCACACTCGAAGAATTGGACGTCCAGAGGGATTCACACTGCAGTCCCTGTGATGGCGATCCATCTACATATCGCAATGAAGGATGGGGAGGATTTAGGATGACACTGTCGAAGCTTGAGCAGAAGGTGCGTACAGTCGTCAAGTCAAGCAGTGTGTCCCGTTGCTGAATACTTGCGGCTTCTAGGTATACAAACAGCTATCAAGTATCTACGGGAAGACAGACTACTGAATGCTCCTGTCCATGGTTTTTCGTTATACGCGTTGAACCGCGACCTGTCTTCACGTAGGATCAGACATGGCCCCAACGCGACCTTCTATAACAATGTAATTGATATACTGGAACTAGAACAAGCTTCAAGTTATGGATGCATCTACATTCCAAAGCCTGACCTGACCATAGCGTGGGACACCGCAAGGGACTATAAATTCCTCGCCTCTCCATTTTAGACCCTATTCGCAATCTTTTTTGTGAACCTTCATCATCTCTGCTTGCCAGACGTGAACTTTACTATGCAATCTGCTATGACCTCTGCTACTACTTTTGCCTGTGTCGACGACTTCTTGGTATGTCCCCTGTCATTTACTCCTCGATGTCTCGGAGTTGACCTTGAGTGTCTCATAGCCCCCCAAGCTCGACTTCGTTGAACAGATCGCATTCAAGGCCGCTGGCGACGTCTTCTACAATGTCTTGCGTCCTGCACTCACTGGACGCGAGGTCGACGCGTTGGCCTTCATCAACAGTAAGCTTCTACTTGAATCTGCTGACTTTGTCAAAAAGGGGTCAGTCGAGGAAGGTGAAGCTGAGGATGCGAATGAGGATGAGATTGAGGACGACGTGGATGATATTATTGATGCTTACTTTGATAGCTTTTCTTCTGAGCAGGAGCTCGAACAGTTGAAGCCTTCGACATCGTCATCGACCCCTATAGAATGGTTCGGCAACCCGACTGTATCTCCTGCTACTCCCATCAAGAATAAGGTCACCACTACCGCTTCGGCACCTCTGAAATGGATTGGCAACTCGACTATCTCTCCCGCGACACCCATCAAGAAGGCCCCTATTCCCAGGCTCTGGTCAGCAACCACCGCTACTCCACCTCGCACAACCCGACGAAACAAGGAAAACATCAAGCCTTCGACCGCTTCTGAAGACAAGAAATCCGTCAAGCGTGCACGCCGGGTTACGCCTCCATCTTTGCTCGAGATGATGCTCAACAACAACACGCTTCTCCAGTGAACGGTTTAGTAGACTCATTATCACAAGCATGTTCGTCTCTATATTCGTCTCGGCTGAATACCCATTTTAGCATCGGTGTCTCTATGACCGTACCAACGTCAATGCTACATACACGAAGGGGTATGTCCTATGTACCATTTCCTTCCCCTACTAATGACATCTCTTTTCTCAACAGGGAGACCTCAAAGGATCTCGTAAGTAATTGCCTTTCACCTTAGACCGCGACTAATCAGATTCTATCCGTTCAGAAGTGCCTAAACTTCAAGCTGTCAAGGAAATGACCATAGGTATGCCCTACAGCTGTCCATTTCGCATCTGATCTCTAGCTTCTAGGTTTATGTGCATACATGTCCTCTACGTTCTATGCATGGGCCATTCGTTGTAGTCAATAGATGGGAAGAAAGAAGATTGTAACCAGCCCTCATTAGTCAATTAAGATTCGTTCACGTTCTCCGCTCGCTCGTACCCTCAACGCCAGCCCATCCCGCTGAAGCTTCTGGAGGCGAGCCATATCTAGGCTCCCAACAGATCCTTCTCCGACCGTCAGATCGACTGAAATGAGTCTTGGCATACGCGACTGAAGTAACCCCTCCAATACGCTTTTTGCCCAGCCTTTATCGCAGTATCCGTGAAGTCTCAGTCGTCGGAGTTGGGGAATGAGAACTAGATGTATCGGGTAAGCCAATATTCTCAAACTATACTCTTGACATGACTTACTGGGCCTATCGCCGATCGTTAGTGCCTCCAGAAACTCCGTGGTCACCAAAAGGTTACTACGCGGATAGCACATTGGCCTCCCTTCTCTAATCGCCAACGCCTCAAGCTTATTCATCGATGCACACTGAATCAACCAAAGGAGGGACCGGTCAATAAGTGGTACACCTTCTAAGCCAAGTTCTGTCAGGTGACCTCCAGTGTTCCGAATAAATGTCAGGAGAGAATCGAGAAGGCGGCCGTTTGTAGTGCGACTCTGCCGAGTGCGCTCCGAGAGGATAGAGAGCGAGGCAAGAAATGGCGCAGAAAACCCGTCGAAAAATGAGGCCATCATCAGGTCGTCAGGTGTTATGTGGGATTGCGTGATGACGAGATTCCTGAGCCAAAACAGTTTGAAACTGTGACGGAAGGTTGCATTATCCAATGTGCTCGGCGGTATCAACCTAATGTGCGCAGACTGGATACTACGACACAAACTTAGGATGGCGAGGGCTGCCTCGGTGGTATGGTGTAGAGACAAGTGGGTGATTGCGGCGAGTGCTAAGGGTTGTGTGGTAGTGAGAAGGTGTGCAAGGGGGAGTGCATGTTGCATGTTGTACAGCCCGAGACTCCTGACACTTGGGCAAGCCCTCGTGAAACGAGCGAGGTCGAGCGCGGCACTAGCATACTGGGACTCGGGGTACCTTGGGAACTCCAATTCCAACGTCTGGAGGGCGGATAACCTCGCCTTCAGTTCGAGCTGGTGTGATACGAATGAAAACGATGGCGCCCACATATGTGATCCTAGGATTCGGAGATGGTGCCAACGGTTGGATTTGGCCAATAACAGGTTCAGAAATGGTTCACACTTCTCGTAGGACGTGGCTGACGTGGATTCGATAATGATATCGACTGCAAGTTGAGCACGGGCTCGTGCGAGGTACAGTCTGATGCCTTCATAGACCGCTGGTGTGAATCCTTGATTAAAGTCGAAAGTCACTGCCAGCCTCGCCCAAATTGATGGCTCCGAAAGAGCTGCCTTTCTCCAGGACTTGCACACAAGGCTGAGTAATGAGACCGAGAAATACGATGTTGGGCCAAAGTGGTTTGTATCGTATGCGTACGCGAAGATGTATGAAAGAACATCGGCAGGAAGATTTTGAATGGGAGAGTAGAGTGCTCTGTGCTGTTCTTCTTCGGCCTCGATGGTCGAAATGACCTGTTGAAGCCGGAGTATCTCTTCACCACATATTCGTTTTCTTTCGGATGACGCCGCGAGCAATTGTCTAATGTACGTGTGATCGACGTTACAGACTCGCTGCTCCAGTTGAGGGTCCTCAAGCTCTCGAGAGGATACTCTGGAGGCAGTATTGGGCTCGAATGTTGTTTGACTGCTCAACAAAGTGTAAGATAGTGTGGAGGCCAGCTAGTAACGGACACTTACGAGGTCGTCATATTGGAGAGGCTTCGCGTGGATGAGGATTTCTGTTCGTTGGCGGACATTTTAACTAGAAATCGGATTGTGGCCGTTTCTTTTTCGGATACATTGTCTAACTCTTTGTCCTGCGATCATAATTAGAGTGTGTGTAGAAGTACCAAAATGGCCGTGTACCTTTTCCTTTTCCTACGACGCTCGTTGGTGCTATGACCAGCCGGATAACCAAAGAGGGCACGCTGGTCATCGTCCATGATCGTAATGGCGTCGAGACAATGCTGCGATAATTGTCTACCATGAGAATTGCGGCTCGAAAAGCTTTACTGTGAGGCGGTCGCAGGCGAACAAGGTGAATCGGTCGAAAAAGGCTAGGAACATAGGTCAACATCCATTTTACGCTGAATCGAATTCATGATACGCACCTCCAGGGAGATGCATGCCGAGAGCGCCATATTGAGGTCGTCAAAGAGGCCCGAGGATCCAGAGAAGACAGGCATGAAATTGTCAGCGTCACTAACACGTGCACAGGGACCCATGAGTCCATGGACCAGCTATTTATACAGTCATCTGGGAGTCCTTGAGACACCAGATTGATTTCACTCAATAACTCAGCATCCAGTTCGAATCTCGCAAAATAAATTATATGGGTTGTTTAAGTAGTATATAAACATTGTTTCTAACTAGTAATATGAGACATATAGGGGATTGAGGTAGAGAGGAAACGTCGAAATCGAGAGACACCTTGATGTCACGGTTTGATGGTCCTTGAGACAGTGTGACAGCACCTAATCTTGGCGCTGCTGTCTCATGATGCTGTCACGCTTCGGTCACTCCGAAACTATATCTATCGTCTCACCTCCTCTATATTGACGGTAGCACCTCCAAAATTGTTGGAAATGCTTTACTTTATGTCAAATACTATATAGAATGTGATCTGGTATCACATCCAAGCCGTTGGGTTTTATAATCAGACAAATAAAAGTTGCCGCGTCTCAAAACTGCTCAATTTTGATATATCCGTCTGGCTCCAGCGTGCACTTTGTACTCTCTGCACTCAAGGACATAGGAGGACATGTATTGGGATAGTAGGTATAATTTACACACTTTAGATTGAGGGAGCAGCCCATTTTTGGCGCAAAAAATGCTACTGTCTCAAGGACTCCCAGTGTCTCACGGACTCCCAGATGACTGTATCGACCCTGTGGAAAGTTGACGCTCACTCGAGATAACTTCCTAGACAATGTAAAGTTGGACTCTGGACAAATGATTATAGGTAGTTATAATATACATCGTGTCACAAAACTCATGCCCTTGCCAACAACTCAACGGCAGAGCGTCTAACTTACTACGCTTTTAGTCTCTATCTGCAAGCAGTGATTTCAAGCTTCTGCGTCGGTGCCAATGTCGAGAACTACTGTATCCACATTCCATGTAACCTGCGTGGACAAACCTTCATCCGCGATCGCATGCAGATGCAGCATTAGGCGACAAAGCAAAATTGCAGAGATGCTAAAACAACATTAGAAGGTTAATCTGACTTCCAACGATAACAAAGGTGATGGCATACCAGCAGGAAAACGCTGCTAAGCCACCTCGCATGAAGGGCTACGTTTCTATGAGGATGTCTTGACTGGGATGACAAGCAAGTTACGCACACCACTAAGCTAGGAGTACGTCAGGTTCAAGCTGGAGAGTTGACTATAAACTGAACCCACGTAGAATGTTAAGATATTGGCCAAATTAACGAGCGCCATGCTCCTGTACCATTTCTCAGTCCAATACTCGAAGTACGAAAGATGAAATAGAAACGCACGCAAAATATAGAGCTCCATCCTTGAATAATACGGAGAGGAGACATGAACCACCAACTTCTCGTATCATGTTCCCTAAGGTTGTACGGTACCAGAGATAGTATGTTCGTGAAACGGTTAAGACAAAGATGACGGTATCGTAGATGAAGAGGATCAGCCAAAGTCCAGCGATGCCTGGTAACTGCACTAAGTTTGATGAGTTCGGAAGATCAAGCGTGGCATACGGTACGATCTATGGCGAAGACAATGAATACGTTCTTCAACTCGACTGAGATGAAACACGTACGTCTGTTGGGAAATCCCTGTCTGAGAACCCACTTGGCTTATACTAGGGTGCACATGGTCTTGTGTACCGAAGGCATACTACCAAAATGAAAGCAAATGAATACGGCGCAACAAGATCCAAGCATTGTGCAGGCCACGACGTGAGTGAATTCGGGAATACAAGTTACAACTGTACAAATTTTGCACGTGCTCGACTAAATAGCGGCAGGCGCCTGGCGCCCAGCCAAGCCGGCCAATGCCGACGCGGAGCGCCTTCGAATGTATCCCTAGCAAGTTCACCCTGCTGCTTCAACATCAGCTAGAGGGTAGAGTGTTAAATGTTGCATGAGTAATGATAAACTCAGGAGATGACGGAACTTTTTGCCACGCACCTTTTGAGTAAGTAGCTGTGGCAACTCCTCTTACGATAACGATTACGGAGCAATGCCTTTGACACAAACACGTCCCATAGGAGTTTCAATGGTCTTTCCATCTTTCAGTTCAGCAGTAGGCCCTTGTCCCGCATAGAGGGGTGTGGTTGCATACAGGACCACCATTTGTTGCCAAAAAAAAGCCTAAGGAAAGTGAGTGCCATGAAGCTAGCAGGCGACGCACCATCCTAGACCATTCACACTACAGGAATTTGCTGTCTGATAGCCGAGCATCTATCTGAAAAGAGAACGTTTCTAGGCAAATGAGACGCCTATAGTTCAACTATAGTTCTTGGATATGCTTTTTCGCTCATAAAACGCATCGCCAGCCAATCGGATTCCACAGATCTACTACACCGTGATCTCCAGCTTGAAGTCATCCTGGCATTTCAACGATGGGTGCATGGGTATATAGGATGTCTGCGGGGGATACAAGGTAGGTGTCGCAAGGGACGCGTCTACTACCGCACGCCGCGAACTCAGAGACGAGCACGAAGAGTTGTCCGTATAGATAAAAATAGACGGAGCTGAAAAGAGTTTGAGCGTAACTAAACTAGAGCCGGCAATGAACAAGTCGGGGCAGCCGCTGGAGCAAACACCCACGAAAATATGTGGAACGCGGCAGAAAAAAAATGTGAGCGGGCTCACATTCACACGCACTTGTACTGTATGTAAATAGAAAATAATGTCATCAGCGTCTAAACAAAGCCTCGTGGGAGGTTTCCCGGAACCGAGACCCTAAGAAACACGAGTTGACGGTGCTCGGGAACTGCCATCATCTTCAAAGGTCTGTATAGAGTGGTTCTGGAGAACTGCAAACCATAGGGTGGGATCGGGGGTGTTGAAGGTATGTATCCGAATTCTGACACGATGAAATGGGATTCTCACTCGTTCACAGCCGGGATGGCGACGGTTCACTGGAACCGTCACTGCCACGATAACCTGAGGACAGTTCTCCAGAACTGCTGAACGCTCAACAACCAGTCTCCTCTCCACGCTACCTCTTCGATCCAAATAACACCTAATTCGATGGACTCGCCGATATATTCATCTATTCAGACGCAGTTTCTGGGAACTGCAGCTACCTCTGAATATGGCTTGCGGTTCTGCAGGACTGGAGAAGAACAGACGGTTCACCGGAACTGCATGCTAGTCATCATCTACACCCTGCCAAGTACCTTTTCCCATTACCAGCACCTCGAAACATACGCCAACACAACCTGCAACTAACGCGGTTTCGGGGAACTATAGCCAACTCCCAGCAGTCTCCAGCAGTTCATGGGAACTGTCGTCACAGATAGAGGTCGGCGGTGGTTCCTGGGAACTTCCAGTTGAACCAATGGTCAACCATTCACCTTTCAATCGCCCTTGGTGGAATTTGTTGGCACTTCGAGTAGCCCAACGATACCTAGCTCATCCGCACGGCAGTTTCAGGGAACCGTTCCTGACTCCAATCCTCTCTGGCAGTTCATGGGAACTGTACCTACAGATAGAGGTCGGAGGTAGTTCCCGAGAACTGTCGGTCAGCTCATCACTGTGCCGTTGGTACCTTCACCACCATCCTCGATTAACATCAGATTTCGAATCGACAAGCGACATCCGCCTCACTCGCAGAGCGGTTTCCGGGAACTGCAACTGGCACCCAAGCTGATCTGACGGTTCATAGGAACTGTCGTTCCAGGTGGAGGTCTTAGGTGGTTTCCGGGAACCGTCAGCTAGATTGTCACTCAGTCAACTGCATCTTCATCATCACATGGGTCATGTGGAATATCAAGTAGCCCATCGATACATACCTCGTACTTACGTGCGGTTTCTGGGAACCGCCGCCAGCGGTTGGGCAGATACTAGGGTGGTAGTTTCGGGGAACTGTTGCTTCAGGTAGAGTTTACGAACAGTTCACGGGAACCGTCACCCAGCTCATCACTCAATGCTGTCGCCTATGACGAGGGCACCGTCGTTTTCGTCTGTTGGGATGGCTAGTACGCCGAACTTGGGGGTGTTAGGGAACGGGAAGGAAACATATCACCACTTCATAGCAGTTTCCAGGAACTACCACCGACTTGCAGCTCCGTGGACGGTTCCCGAGAACTGTCTGCAAGATACTCACCTAGCTTCCTTCTGCACCCATCTCACATGCTCAGAGCATCGCGCAAGGCAACCACTGTATCCTTGTTCACAGGCAGTTTCCGGGAACTGAACTCCTGGTCACGTGAGCCACATACCTGCGAACTTGTGCCACCCGACACAGTTTCCAGGAACTGTCCCTTCCTCACACCTATGGCAGTATTTGCTCTCATCGCTCCATCTCTCAGCCTCTTGCTCTAACCGATAAAAAATATATCAAAAGGTCCCCGCCAACGCCGAGTGTCGTACTCACTCCTGGAGGTTACCAACCTCCTAGAGTTTTCAGACACTCGGCGCGGCGAAGGCCACGCACCTGGCAGGATTCGAACCTGCACCCGCTTACTTCACATTGAAAGCTCAGTAACACGGTATGTTCCCACTACACTACAGGCGCATATGGACACGTCCTCACACTGCTCTCCTCTATATCTTTTCTAGTCTCGATACCTTATAAATACCTCAATTCTCGTCATATTCTCCTCTACAACGAACCATCATCATCACCTCAGCTCTCCTCATGGAAACCGTCCCTAGTACCAATTTCCTCATCCACTTCGTCGAGTCACTCCCTGGTCTTCCTTAGTAAGTCCTCTTTTTCTCTTTCTCTTCTCCCACCTGATAATTTTCTCAGTGTTGGCACCGGGAACTGGCACGTCGTAAAAGCCTACCTCGAGCAGGAGCTCGATAGGACTGCGACTGCACCATTTTGGATTAACCATGCGTATATTTATGGGGACCTCAGCGACAGCAACTACAAACACCTACGTGACACACTTCGTCAGTATCGACGCAGTATCGAGGGACTCAAGTCCATCTTCCATCGTAGTCCGCCGGAGATTACAGCACATATTGTGAAATTGGCTGTCCCCGCTGTTCGACTCGATGATTTCGGTCGAGGACCGTATTTGGCCCCCGCCATATATTGTCCCCAGATCACCATCATCGCCCGACTATCTCGTAAATTCCGGTCCATTGTATTCAGTCAACCTAACCTCTTTCGCACCATACATGTTCGCCGACTTGTCACTTGTCCACGTCATCTCGCCGTCCTCTCTGAGCGTGTGTCCAAACTCCTTTCCCTCTCCGCATCACTACCCTTGGATGTGACAGTCGAATTCCTCAACCGAGAGATTCCCAATCCGCCGCTTCCATCCACAGTTCCAGTGTCTCAGTGTTCTACGATGACATTGCTCAAATTTAGGCCATGGAGAAGCTTCTCCGTGCTTGGATACTCATACGTCGTGGCCACAATCTTCGAAAACTCCAGGTTCCTCCCTGCTCCCCTTCGGCTAACATCGGTGTCAGTTCATTTTAACCGCACTACCTCACTCGACACGTTTTTGGAGATCTTCACTAATTCCGGCATTCCCCTCACTTACGTCTCCATCTCGTCAGTCGACGGCTGGGAACTTCCTAATCTGAACCATTCCTATCATCTTCCTCCTACGGTCAATACTCTCCGTGTTCGAGGCAGTAGCCGAACTGCCTTGTTCGTGCTTCAGGCTGCGACCCAAGTGCCCTCGATCTCTGTCATCCTTGTCTGTGGGCTGGATTCCGGATCAGGTACATGGCAAGCAGGCGGAACTGCCCACACCACCCATCCGCATCTTACCAGACACCAGCCAATCAGACTACCCCTGCCCACCTCGTTTCATGTGACCGACAAGGATCATTGGGGTCATGTTGGCCCAGACTTCTTTCACTGGGTTAGTTTGCCGAACTTGACACAGTTGACTCTAGTATGGGACCAGAGTACTACAGATCTCAACGTCTTCTATCAGCTCTCCCTCAATCAGTTCTTCATTCGACACCCTGCCGTTCTTCAGGTGTATCTCTCCGACTTCCCAGACGTCGAAACCTTGAACCATCCGTCGCCCAATTGTGTTTTCCAAAACACTATTACCCGAGTACCTCTGGAGGAATGGATGGATTTGATGCATCGTGCTCGGAACAGTGATTCTGATTCTGAGTTCTCCGATTCCATGGACACATTATCAGAAGCGAGCAACGGCATTGTCAATCAGTGTCAATGTTTCAGTCAGGGTCATTCTCAATGCTTCTGTCGCGAGCTCAGCATCACTATGTGAGTCTACTTACATTAATTTGCTGTTGTCATGTTTCGCTAATCAACACCACTCTCTAGTTCGCCCCGTGTTCTCCCAGATACGCTGTGGGGTGAAACGATGGGGGACTATCTGGGATAATGTCAAGGACGCGTAGGATAATGTCTTGTGTATATACATCTTGTTCCGATGTTATCGTCGTACCTATGTACAGTTAGCCATCCAAGAGACTCACGAAAATCAGTATTATGACTCCAAGGTCTTATTCTTAGTCAATAGGCAACTATAATTGGTATCATCAGGTACAATCTCGGTAGGAAATCCGCCAAAAGCGGCAACAAGAAATCATTGCAATCTACAATATGTACAAGTTCGCAGTCTAAGACTCTATCCAAAAAAATCTACCCTACGAATGCATGGCAGCGGTAATCTCAGCGTCTCCTTTCATTTCCTCTACCTTCTCCTTCTCACCCTCAGCCTCGATGATCTTGAGAGCACGTTCGGCCTGAACACGGCGATGATGGAGCTTGTCGCGCTTAACCCAGCGGCCGTTCTCGACACCCATAGAATAAAGATCGTCAACATCGAGTAACGAACCCTCTCGATATTGCGCACAAACTAGAGCTCGCTGTCGGGGAGTGAGAAAGTCGGCTCGCCAGTCGTCGACAAGGGAGAAGTAGGTGAAGTGAGCTTTCCTGTCTTCCACAGGAGTAGCTCGAGGAGCATATCTTCCTTATCGCAGCCGCAGTCCGTCTTATCCTCACCTCGTGACTCCACGATCTTCCAACCGGGGGTTTTGTGGTGCTTGGTGAGGAGTTCAGGATCCGCTGGCAAGTCCTCCATTGCCGCGGCAGCAGCTTTCGCCTTTACCTGTGCATCCAGAGCCAATCTCTTCTCTGGTGCGTGTATCCAAGGCCAAGGTCGTCCATGCAAGGTGTTGTCATCCCCATCGACGGCACCCGGCTTATCCATACTCTTATCACTTATTGTGTGATACCGACATATGAGATTACCTTCGGCAGACACTATGGCCGCGAGCGTTATCTCCCTTGCTGTAGTGACCAGCTCCGGGAGAATGGATGCCGACTCGTAGAGCAGGGTACGTATACCTAAGCTCTTGGAGACGTCTTCGATAGCTGAAGGTCCGACACCATTGATCGCCCTTGAGAGCCAAGCACGAATCTTCTCTATATATCCTTGTCAATGCACACTCACAAAGTTACAGATACAGTTTACTTACTGATCTTGTTGGACCTAGATGTCTCCGTTAGATCTGGTGGAGGAAGGAGCCTCTTGTCAGCATCCCTCCTTCGACGGCGTTTGACAGGTACTATTGTGACGGCAATGATCAGCTGGCGCCCAAACCTAAGAGACAATCACGTACGTTCGTCATCATTGAGAACCACCAATTCATCGTTGTCTTCTTCCTCGCCTTGACCCTTAGTACGCTTGGCCCTCTTGTTTGGGGCTGGAGAAATAAAGTGTTTTTAGTAAGAATTAAACAATTATATATTGCATAACTAGTACCTGTCGTTTCCTCGCTGTTGTCTTCGGCAGCCTTTCGTTTATGAGACCTTGTCTGTTTAGGAGGAGCTAGATCCAGGGACGTCAGTAAGGCTTTGATTGAGTGTAGTATCGTACTCAAACCTTTAGCGGCCTTGGCCTTCTTCGAGTCTGCAGATTGTGGCGCTGCTTGATCTACCGTGCTTCGTTAGTCATGAATGGTATCAACGATGCCGAAACACTGACCTTCACCATCTGAATCGATGATGTGATGCTTCCTTGTCTTGGACCACTTAGGTGGTCGCAGAGTATCCATTCCAGACTCAGGTTCCAGCTCATCTTCCCCTGAACTAAGAGACGCCTTTGACTGGGCAATATTTGGAGTTGGGGAAGTTGCAGGATCCTGGGGTAGTCCTTCGAGAGAGGGCTGTGATGGTTCCGGTGATGGTTCCGGTGTAAACAAAGAAGCAGGGTCGGGAACTTTGTTAGGAAGTGAAGTCGTAGTGGACGACAAGAACGCAGGTGGGTCGGTTTGAGGAACGGGGTTGTCATCCGAGGACTCCGGATTCTGTTGAGTAACGACAGCTGTGAGAGTCTTTGGAGGTGATTCGGTGGACTCAGGAACAGGCGATGGAATAACGGAAGGTGAACCTGGCGGCATGATAGTTTCCGGAGTGGGTGACGTTTCGGGTACAGACACTGCGTCTGTGGCACTAGCAGGCGGCTCCTGTTCAAGGCCCGATGACGCATTCACCGACGAAGTAGATGAGTCCTGTGCTGATGAATTTTTTAACGTTGATCAGCCATCGCACCCTACATAAGTCAGTCGTCTCACCTGTAGCATCTTGCTGCATTCGGCCTCCTCCTTTGCCAGCAGTCTTGAGCGACGATTTGTCTACAGCCGATGCATGCGAAGGATCCGTTTCGTTCTGAGAAATGTCGTCTAAAATTTGAGTTAGTGCTGTGAGACATTAAATAACATAAGAGAGAGCAACAGCTGAACTCAAAAGTAACTCACCATCAAGGTCTGTCAGGTCACTGTCGTCCCCGAGCGTTGGTATGTCAGCGTGTTCACCAGAAGCTTTTCGCTCGGCTGATAAAATCCACAGAAGTGAGTAAACAACAAAGATGGAGAATGACGACGGCACTTACCAATTATTCTGTTGAGCTTTGTAATCTGACTCTCCAGGTTACCTGCCCTCCTGGTGACGTCCTTGCTATCCTTCTTTGCACGAGTCAAATACATCTGTGCAGCTTTCATTTCCTTGCGGTTCTTCGAAGACTTGTTAGCGTCGAAAGCGCTTTTCGCCTGTTGGAGCGCCTGTTCGGCAGCTGCTACCGCGCCAGTGGCGGCATCGAGCTCAGCGTTAACTTCGCTTTCCTGTGCTTTCAGGTGGCGCAAGTCTATCGAATGATTAGCAAAAATAGAGACTTAGGATAGCAACGAATTGATATACCTTCATAAAGCACCGAGATAGGCTTGAAGGTAACTGCGACGTGTCAGAAAAGGGAGATGCCGGGAAACGTTGACGACCTACCTTTGCCGTTGGGCTGCTCAATTTTGTTACTGGTCCCTTGCGTCTCTAAATCCATAGCACAAATTTCAATATACTATTTGAGAACATAGAACCAGTACACACCTTGAACACCCTTTGCCTTAGACTTGTTGGACGGCACTTCTACACAAAAGTCAATGAGCAAGAACAACAAAGGCCTAATAAATAAATAACTTACCAGATTTACCAGTGAGGACTGCCCGAGTTTGTCTAGTACTGCGACGCATCATGGAAAGGAAGAAGCTGAGGTGGAAAGAATCAGGTGGAGGAAGAGACGGAAATGAGAGTAAGAGGAAGAAATATGCGGGGGTCCAAATCCGGATTTGTTTCTGATGAGGCACAAACAAACCCTGAATTGGCACCGCTCTACGTTGGCACACAAATATTTTCTGGTGTTCAATCTGACTAAAAATATGTAAAAGGGAAATTCGATGGCCCATTCACCTCAGAAATGGGTCGCAAGCATGGATTCGTTCTTCAAGCTCAGGTGTAACAGTCTTTTTTACAAAGAAGGAAGCGTAACATGGCATAGCCACCACATGGCGTAGCCTACCCCGTTTAGACGTCAAGTCTTGTGGTGGTAAGTGGCAAACCCGGTGCTATCCAGACGCTCGGGTTAGAAGCCCTGTTGGGGCTTGTTTCCTACGATAATCTCGCGCCTTTACTTGTAACACCTCGCGATTCTTGACCCTGTAGTTGGCGGCGTAGACAGCTTGTTTGGCCTTCATGGCTTCTGGGTCTCGAGCTCGCTTCCTGGAAATTAATCATGTTAAAAGCATTCTAAAGAAACTTTGGTACCACTCACCGAGCCTTGCGCTCCTTGTCCAAAAGCCGCCGTCGGTCTGCCGACGCCGTAGTTAGCCGACGTCTTTTTGGAGACCCTAACAAGAATTGTCATGGTGAACGAACGATTGTATATCCTGTTGAATGGTGCTTACCGTTTTGGATCGAACTTCGCGAAATTGGGCGGATTGACGTCAATACTGGATTTCCACCCTGAGCTGGCTCTCTGTTGACCCGCGCCGGCGGCGTCCTAGCCTCTATTGTAGCAGGTGTCGATACGGAGGGGGATCCATAGAAAACATGTCCTGAACTGGATGGTAAGGGCAGAAGGGGGGGGCTAGGATCTAAAAGCGTACCGTTAATTGGATCCAATCTCCGTGAACTCTGCTTGCCATCGGATTGAGATTTGCCAGTCGCTAGAAATATAGAAATCAGTATCTCAAATGCGGGAGATTTAGCTTTCAATGCCCACTAGGATTTTCATTGGCTACCTCTAAGTCGTCTCCAGCTTCGGTAGAGTTTGGATTTACGCTTTGGTCGTGTATTTCATCGTGTACCTCGTCACGCCATTCATACCGCCAGCCATCTGAATCCCCAACCAAGACGCGACCTTTATATATCTTGTCCCACAGCGTACTAATCAGTGACTGGTCGGAATCGGAGGAGGCGACGGAAAGTGTGGGAGAAGGACTCCGGCGCCACCAATACTTCCCAAACGAAAAATGAGAAGGATTTGCACATTCTCCGGATGTTTGTGGAGGCGATCGAGCTTCAGGTGACAAAGGGGATGAGGGTGGCAGGGGTGTGCTTGCTCGTGGTTGTCCGCGATTCTTCATAAACACTGGCCGCATGGGATGAGGTGAGGGAGGTGGTCAAAGGACTAGAGTAGGGTTGTTCAGATGATGAATATGTCACTCAACACTTTGTGCGGACTCACTACGCCGCATTCGTGAAACCTGAAGCTCCTTTCTCATTACTTAATGAAGGCCGTCTTCTCGATACTTGCTGGATGGGGAATATTATCAATTTCCTGTACTTTGTAGTTGAGGGAACTGCCCGTAATGGGTGTTGACACAATGGATGAACGAACGAAGAACTGAGATCTCACCAAATCATTAGCATCATAGTATCTTGTGGACCATATCTTGGTGTTTGACCATCCCTGTCACCAACTTCAACCGGATGAACATACGAGATTGAACATCAGGAGCCTTGCAAGGGTGTACTATGCCTGACAGAGCACTGATGGTGGTTCCGGACAAATCGAAACAGAAGACGTTGAAGAAGTTTGATGTGATGCACATCTCACGAGGATGCTTCCACACTTGTAAGACGTTCACCGCTCCTCCATTCCTAGATTCAATACTCATCAGTGGTAATCGTAGCAGATTTAGACAAGATAAAATACCTGATCTTTCAACGCTTTCCTTGTTCAAGTGCCGTGGTGAGTCCGCATCAAAGATATTCACTACGTGCTAACAACATCCTCATGATGAAGGTAGCGGGTTTAAGGCAAGAACGGAGATATATTACACCCATTATAGATCGATATCATTCAGTACAAGCAGTGAAAAAAACCAAGTCCGAGAGGAACTTGGGAATGGGCGCTTTCCAAAGGTCCAGGCGCCAATAGGCAAAGTCACATGTGACCATTCTTGTCACCCAACTCCGACGACCAAGCTTCAGAAGAATCCCTATACACGACGAACCCTCCACATTCCATGTACAGTCAAGGGTGAATTTTCTTTCCAAGGTTTTGTTCTATTTTTTTCTCTGATAATTCTGCTATAGCAAAGAAGATCGTATCAGAGAGAAGGCACGGGAGAGGATGCGACGCTATCGCTCCAAGCTAAAGGAATTGGGGTAATAGTTGGAGACCTTTATTCCAAAATGTTTTTGACCATTGGTACATCTGCAGGCTAAAGCAGATGAAAGACGCATGCCCTCCTCGTTATCGCAAGCCTACCCAGCGGTGCGTACGAAATAACCTTAGCATTTGTCTCTGAATTGACGACCTGTATAACAGAACACGCAAGAACACAGCAACTCCGCTACCTTCGCCCACTTTGGCACCACTCTCGCCTCCACCTTTGTACCATATCTGGAATCATCATAATCCACCGAATGTCCATTCACCCACTGTCCCTCTTACACCACATCAATGCTGTTCTCACTGTCTGGCCCATCAGGGCAACATGCATTGTACAGACAATATTTCCTTCCACATTAGTGATTCACAGATAATGGATATGTTATTATAGTGACAATACGGTTCTATTCTAATTAAGGAACAGGAAGACCAGCTGCAACCAACATGGCCCGAAGCTCTGTAGCGGTTTTTTCCGCCGCTTCCTTTGCAGCTGTTGCCTCCGCCACCTTTGCTTCAGCGTCCGCCTCAACTTCGGCAAGCTTGTCCGATGCCCTTCGCCAATTGTGCTGCAAGTTGTGTGGTGTCGCACCGCCGAGCTGTCATCAGGGACTGGTACAGTTCGTGATTGGCTTGATGGAGGTTGTCTAGCAACTCTCCTCCCTCTGTACGCAGACGTTTAGATGTGTAATGGATGAAAGGTTGTGAGGCGGTCGGGTGCTGAGCGCTGAAATGGAGCCACGAACCCGTAATCTCAGAGAGATCATGCATCTAATGGAGTCTTTAGCAGGGTTCATATCGTACAGAAAATAAACACACCTGAGTTACGAGGGACCGTGTGCGGTCGTAGAACACTTTCGGAATATTGACTCCGAGGTCTGGACCGTCGGCCTGCCCTTGTTTCACTCGCTTGGCTCGAAGCTTCTCCTCTGTTGACTGTCGAGTGCGACGTATAGCTGTAGTGAGATGTTGAGATCAATACCGAAGAAAAAAACTTAAGCACATACTGAGTACTCGGTTACCTCTGTACACGCCAACTACTTCACCATAGCAAGGATCTGCCTTGGTTGGCCGCTTTCGCCGGGATCTACTCGGGGTGGAATTCGGTGAAAATGTCGCAAGGGAAGAGGTCGGAGTAGACGACAGGCTTGGCGTGAAGAGCGCCAGCGGCTCCGACGATGGAGTCCCTGGAGATGTAGGGGTGTCCACGCCAGTAACTTGAAAAGGTGTGCTGTTGTTGTCGGAGGTCGCATTATCACTGGAAGGACCACGGAGGGCAGGGTCTATGAGGCTATCTGGGATGCCCTCCGAACCAGGGACACAAATTACGCCATCTGGCGCGACCTAAAATACTTTATGCTAAGTGAGATATCACTGCAACACTGGCCCAAAAACTCACTGAGGTTCCTTGGTCATCAGTATGAGTCTCCGACGTCTGGTCAACTGCGGCTTCAGTTGGAATTCCTGCGTTGTCCTGGTAATAGAGTGAGCCATGGCACGTGAAAATTCTTGATATGGCGTACTTGATCCAGAGCCAAAGGTTCGCTCTGTGGGGACACCGGTCCCGGTACTGTAGATGCGTCCGTTTCTGCAATCTGGCCGGGCTGTGAATACTTATACGTCAGTGGCAGTCCTCAAAAGCGAAATGGTATACCTTTTGTTTGACGGGACGCCTATACGTTGTGCAGTGCTTCATCGGGTGAGGAGGTGTTGAATCACCGCATTTCCGACACATACGGTAAGGTTTCCCGGTGTCAGGATCAATGCAAGCGTTTGAGGTTTTGGCCATGGCGAGCGGACAAGAGGCGAAGAGCAAGGAAGCGTGGCGTGTACAAGTAAATGCTTGCTTAGTCATCCATGAATATCGAGAAACCAATAGCAGTTGAGTGACGAGCAATGGCATCGTCAAAAAGGTCCTGGGTATTGGAGCCATGTCCAGAAGAGGCACCAAAGCGGCAAAAGTTTCCAGGACACAGCAAAGAATCCATCAAAAGCCCGAAAAAGAAACATTGTCCAGGTCGAAGGGGGAAACAGAACACGCTAAGGCAAAGGAATAAGTCTGGAACGACAGATGATCCTAATCAAGGCGAAGTACAAGCTCAGTGTACTTCTGGACCGGGCCCTGGTGAATGCTCTTTGCCTTGGGAGGATACGTCTCTTTTGGTTGCGGAGGTTGATATGGCAGGGAGTGCTGATGCTGATCCGGAGAAGGCAGATGACGAGGATGCATACAACGAGTTTGTGCACCTTGTTGACGAGCAATACATCACCTTTGTCCAGGTTACAACCTTTCTCTATGTTGTCCAGGGATTTGATTCTGAAAACAGAAGCGGAACGGTGAGTCAATAGAAATCCAGTTGTTATACAGAAGAACTCACAGTGTTTAGGGCTCGTTCTATCATCTTGAAGCCAGAAAAAATGGCGAGACCGCAGTTCAACTAAGTTGTTTATGCCCAGATGGAAAAAAAGGGGGTTGTATCCATAAGAGGTACTATCAGGACTTCAGGGACCTGCGGTTCCGCATGAACGAAGACGCTGTGAAAGCAGGTGAGAAACCAAATGTAATATTCATTCTCAAAAAGATTACTGACAGACTTTGAAGAAGGCGCAGTGGTGCTTTTCCGACGACAGATGATTGGGATAGATGATGAAACGTGGATAAACCGATTCTCGGTGGCCTACGACAACCAATCAGATGCTATTCGAAGTCGTACTATAGTGACTTACGAAGGGCGAGACGTCGGTGGTGGCAAGTGGATGTGTGTGAAGTGCGCTGGCGCACACTGTGCTCATGCACGCAGATCCAAGCAATTGCTGGATATGATAGTTGGCAATTCAGATGATTTGATGGACGATGAGGCTGGTGAACGAGGCGGACTGGATGAAGCAGCCGAAATGTACATGGGTATGTGTTTCAAAAAGCGTCAAGTGATCCAGAGTTTGACTTTCCTGTACAGTGGACTCAGCAAATGCAAGTTCAGTAGATGAGCGAGCAATATCATACCTGCCAATCTTGCCGCCGCCATGGGCTAGCTTGCCAGAGGATCCACAACTATATTCCCGTCCCTCTCCAAATGACTCACTGCCAGAGGTGCTATCACTTGAAAGTACTTCACGAAGCGCCTGCGGAAAACAGTTCTTCAATCCTCTTCTGACCACTATACAGAGAGAGTGTACGGTCTATGCATTGACGGGGCGAAGAAAACACATTATTTGTGTTCAAAGCTGCCCTAGTTGTCCGCCGGTGCAGAAGTGCTTTATTGGGCCGGATGTACGAGCATTGGGTGTTTTCAACCTGAACAACTCTGTGCTATTCACACATGAGTTATTGGATGATTACACCAACCGCTATACTGGTAGCGAAACACCATTTGCGGCGTTCGTGGTATCTATGACAAGGATATATGAAGGTCGAGGTGATAAATTTGTCGGCGAGGATCTATTCCGGTCGGCCTGGTTTGCGTTTGCATCACTGCAGTACATGGCAGGTGATATGTCATGCCCAAGCTGTGGAGAAGCTCCAGACACGGTGATTTTTGACGGAGTGACAACAGGTTTTGCCAAGCGACACCTGCGAGAAACGCTATCTCCTCCCACAGTAATTCCTCCTGATCCCTTGGTACGTTATCGCACCCGTCACCCAGGTCTGCAGTGGATACCTGGCAGTCATTCGAAGGGACCTTGCACGCGGGACAAGTTTGCAAGCTGGATAAAGAGGTGGGGAGACAAGGGGACGGTCTCTCCCTCCGAACGTGAGCAAAGAAGTGCGGAACTCCATTCCTTGGAACAAGAGCTACGGGCAGTGGGCGCAGATCCAGTCGCAAAGGCGTTGGGAGCCATTTACGGTTCCGAGACGGGATTGCAGGATTCGAGGGTGCGGCGTCGTTACCGAATGGTGTTTGAACAGGTATGGGATTAGCAATGACATGGGAAGGGGAGGCTGATGAGCTACGTCCAGTTGAGTGCAAATGAGTCTGCACTCCAAATGGTCAATGTGCTAGGGTTAGAGTCGTTGAAGCGGTTCGTGGAGAAGCCTTCAGTGGCGAATGCTTCGCTACTTGTTGATGTCCCGGCGCTCATGCAGGTTGTGGAGCAGGCCGTTCGGACAAACTGCCATGTGGAAGTCGTCGTAAATTTGTGTCGGTGGATTACCCAACGTGCTGGCGAGGTTTTGGCTTTGCTGATGCAGGGCGATCACACAAGCCTCGAGAAGATTCGAAATAGCAAAGCTTGTAATGACAACTGGAAGGAGGTGTGTCAGCATCCAATTTGCCACAGATAACTTATAACTGACCTAAAAATCAGACAGGTTGCTACTATGGTCTACCACAGATTCGAACGCGACCGTCATACCCAAGGATTCCCGGTGATAAGGAGCCTGAAAAAGACGCGAAAAGAGGTGGTGAATGCTCTAAGTTTTATTCCACTTATGGTGAACGACGCCTTACTGGTGGTCTTCTCTGCGCCTGGTGTGAGCATAGTATTTGCTATGGCTTTCATTGTATCCCGAAGGGGGAAGGTCGGAATGATGTGTTCTCCGCCTTGATTACCCGTTGGCCGAAAGCTCCAAGGCGCATAGTATATGACTTTGCATGCGCTTTGGGACCCTATTGCATGACAAGAGAGCCCGAGTTCTTCTCGAAGACACATTTTCTGATTGACAGGTTCCATGCCAAAGGTCACACAAAGTGCTCTTCGGCGGCGTTCTTGTCTACACATGGAGAGGTCGATGGAGAGGTCGATAAGATAAACTCGAGTGCGGGAGAGTGCGGAAATAGTGGGATTGGGAGGATTCGAAAACCTGTCAGTTACATGCGACAGAACCGGGCCATTATCTTCATCAAACACTACGTGTCGGTGTGGAATCGGATGCGCATTCGAAAAATGAGAGGTCTGTAGTACATGCGTGTTAGTTAGACTCGGGCACTGTAAAGGGAACTACCTTATACATGTTACAGTTCAGGGGAACTGCCCTCGAAGAGTAATGCCTTTTTACATTCCCGGTTAGGAATAGCTGCGAGAACAGCGTAAGTACCACAGGACAGGTAAAAAGAAATTTGTGACGCACGCTGATCAAAGACCTTGTAGGTTTTTGTCTCCCGAGAAGTCCAGTTCTGCTGAACTGTGTCGAATAGATACAGTTCCAGAAAACCGTGGTCGCAGCAAGAAGTCAAGAGCATCCGAAGCGTGTGACGTATATGATCACACCCTGACGACGTGTCACAACAAAGGCTATTTTCTATATTTGGAAATTTCGCACAAGATGGTAACTACTCGGATTCATACATCTGCTTGCAGTCATAGTAGATATCCTCGGCCTCCTGCTCTGTGGAGGCAAGCAAAATATCATCACTAGTCAAATCCTTCAGATGCTCCTTTCCAATCTGTCGGAGCAGTTCTGATCTGAAGGTAGATGTTAGATATTGGGGAATGACGAGTAAGATGTATCGAGTTACCGCTGGCAGACACCTGGGTTGGTACCTTTGAGCACCGCAAACCAGGTGCTCTCGTACTCGACTTCTCTAAGGTATTCTAAGAGCTTCGACGCAATGCAGCTGGTGAGGGCCAGTTGAGCATCATGTTGACTAAGGAATGTAAGCGTCATACACCCCTGGGCCTTCGCAACTTTGTTAGCTTGTGTCCTGAGTGGAGCCAAGGAGCGTTAGAAGTAGGAATAGTACTGAATCACAATTGAACACACCTATTGAGATAGATGCTGTCTCCATGACCGGTTAGCACTAGATAGGCCTGTTGCGGTTGTTGCCTTTCCTTCTCTTTTCCCTTTGCTGTAATTCTAGGAGGCTCCATGCTGAGAGGGAGTGCTGATCTCGCATTCTTCGTCTTTGGGTGTGCTTGAGGCTCAGGTAACGAGGGTAGCGCGGCACGTGAGATGCTCGATACGGCTGGAGTCTCTGAGCAGGCAAAAGGATGCAAAGGACCGGTGCGAGAGAATGTTTGAAAGAGTGATCCCTTGAATAAAATGGATTGGCCTTTTGCGGGAGCTGTGTTTGTGGTGCCGTGGTATTCCTCAGTTTGGATGGCCTTGTTGGATGTGCGTGTATCCAGAGCTGCCGGGTCAGCGCTGTCTTCCAAACTCTTTACATGACCTCCACCGGGAGTAAGATCAACGCCTCGCACGAAATTGTCGTATGAATGATCTGTATATGTCGTTCCTGGTGTCGACGGCCGTGACAAGGCTGTCGCGTAAGATTCTCACCGCTCAAGATCCAATTCATGTGCTTCAGGGAGCGCGAGCGGTGTTGAAAGGTATTCAAGCAATGAACCTGTATAAGAACTAAACAAGGCTTAGCATGGTATATGTGACGAGAACACACCGAGTGCCATCTCCGCATCTCTAGTTGATGTTTCAACAAGCTCCATATGCTGCTCAATCTTCTGTTGATGTGCCCTGACTCGACCATTGTGCCAATGGACCTCTGGAATACCTTGCATAAGTACGTGAGGGGCCATAGAGGCGTCATATGGGGCTTACTGTCAAGATTTGCACGGATGAGGGACACCAGGTGTTGGACATGGGCATCTGGAATATGCAAAGGAGTGCCCGAGACGTCTAAATAACCTGAATGAGCTCTGATGTTAAATGGACATATCTCTCTTACCATCGAGCAAGGGCTGGGTGATATTGTCGTCCATGATGATGACTCGTTGTATGGGAAGTTCTGGGGGGATTGTCACCGTGTCACTGCTACTGTGACGTGACAGTTCCAGTGGTTCATCAGCGACTAAGTCACCAACAGTTCCTGGAAACTGCGTGAACAAGAATGCAGTGGTTGCCTTGCGCAATGCTCTGAGCATGTGAGATGGGTGCAGAAGGAAGCTAGGTGAATATCTTGCAGACAGTTCTCGGGAACCGTCCACGGAGCTGGAAGTCGGTGGTAGTTCCTGGAAACTGCTATGAAGTGGTGGTATGTTTCCTTCCCGTTCCCCAACACCCCCAAGCCCGGCGTACTAGCCATCCCACCAGACGAAAACAACGGTGCCCTCTTCGTAGGTGACAGCATTGAGTGATGAGCTGGGTGACAGTTCCCGTGAACTGTTCGTCACCTCTGCTTGAAGCAACAGTTCCCCGAAACTACCGCCCAAGTATCCAGCTGGCGGCAGTTCCCAGAAACTGCATATAGGACGAGGTATGTACCGGTGGGCTACTTGATGTTCCGCATGACCCCAGCATGGATGATATAGATGTGGTCAACGGAATGTCAATCTAGCTGACGGTTCCCGGAAACCACCTAAGACCTCCACCTGGAACGACAGTTCCCATGAACCGTCAGGTCAGCTTAGATGTCAGTTGCAGTTCCCAGAAACTGCTCTGCGAGTGAGGCGGGTATCGCTTGTCGACTTGAGATCTGATAGGAATCGAGTACGGTAATGAAGGCGCCAATGGCTCGATGATGAGCTGACTGACAGTTCCCGGGAACTACCTCCGACCTCTATCTGTAAGAACAGTTCCCATGAACTGCCAGAGAGGATTGGAGTCAGGAACAGTTCCCTGAAACCGCCGTGCGGATGAGGTAGGTATCGTTGGGCTACTTGAAGTGCTGATGAATTCCGCCGAGGGCAATTGAAAGGTGAATGATTAACCACTAAATCGACCGGTAGTTCCCAGGAACCACTGCCGACCTCTGTCTGTAACGACAGTTCCCATGAACTGCTGGAGACTGCTGGAAGGTAGCTGTAGTTCCCCGAGACCGCGTTAGTTGCAGGTTGTGTTGACGCATGTTTCGAGGTTCTGGGTAATGGGAAAGGGTATTTGGTAGGTATAGTGAGGGCTAGCATGCAGTTCCGGTGAACCGCCTGTTCTTCTCCAGTCCTGCGGAACCGCGAGCCATATTTAGAGGTAGCTGCAGTTCCCAGAAACTGCGTCTGAACAGATGAATATATCAGGGAGTCCATCGAATCGGGTGGTATTTGGATCAAAGAGATAGCGTAGAGAGGAGGATGTTGTCGAATGTTCAGCGGTTCTGGAGAACTGTCCTCAGGGTACCATGTCAGTAACGGTTCCAGTGAACCGTCGCCATCACAGCTGTAAATGAGTGAAAATCCCATTTCATCGAGTCAGTATTCAGATACGTACCTTCAACGCCCCCAATCCCACCCTATGGTTTGCAGTTCTCCAGAACCGCTCTATACAGAGATTTGAAGATGGCAGTTCCCGAGCACCGTCAAACTCGTTTTTCTTAGGGTCTCGGTTCCGGGAAACCTCCCACGAGGCTTTGTTTAGACGCTGATGACATTGTTTTCTATTTACATACAGTACAAGTGCGTGTGAATGTGAGCCCGCTCACATTTTTTTTCTGCCGCGTTCCACATATTTTCGTGGGTTTAGTAACAGTCGTCTATCCGAACAAGTCACCTCTAAATAGACAAATGTTCCGTATGATTCGGAACAAAACCGGAAGGGTGAAGACTTGCCTTGTCCGAAGGATAATAAGAGAACGCCGCAAAAGCCACAGTATTGACTAGTATGCAGTATCGGAAAGCCAAGAATATCCAACTGCTTCTTGATTTCGGGCGAGTCCATATATGATCGACTTCCTCGCCTGATCAAACGAAGCTCATAAGTAAATGTCTCGACCAGCAAAAGTGGCGTTCTCGCCTAGCGTGATGAGATACTCCCACAAGACGATGGCTGGTAAATACAGGATATGGGCTCATAACTGCGTGGAAAACAATGCTAGCGCATACCAGAGATAATAAACTGGAATTATAGTGCGAATGTAACTGCGAAATGCTGTTTAGACTGGGCTCGAGGATGGTATGGATTTGACACTCACGATTCTCGAATATCGTTTTCATTCATTTCTAGGAGTGTTTCCCGCATGAGTGTAAGTGAAGCAGAGAAGAAGAAAGAGAAGAAGATGTACTGGAATGCCCAATACCACATTGCTTAATATTCCGGGCTATCCTGTTAATGACACGATATGATGAAACGAAGTTACTAAACATAGACGGGAATTGAGATCAAACTGCAGTTGTTGCTGCGAGAAATCGATGCAAGAACCATTTGAACAGTGAATAAAGCCAAGCCGAGATGATCTTCAAGGTTCGCTAATCTCCAACTTACAACGGCCCTGTTAGCCACGCTGTTGGCTACTGCCACTGACCGCTTTGGCTGATGCTGATGTGATGCGAACGCTGAAGACAGATGGCTACAGGATAGCTACCAAGTCAGTTGGAAATCAGAAGGGCATGGTCTGGGAGACAAAGAAACACGGCAATCATCATAAAAGTCTGGATAATTCTGCGTGGGGAATGTCGAGCGGCTGTCTAGATCCTGTTTTTGCGATTTATTGTGAGCCATACACGCAATTTCCCAGCTCTACTTGCTTATGGTATCGTCCAAATAAACTCCTCGCAAGTCCTTGATAAATCGTTCCCTGAATTCGTGGCGATCGAGATGTTGAGTCGTCTTGAGTCGATGTCGGATATCGGAGATTGTTTCATTCTGATGATTCGATGTTTATATACCCTCTGTGATCTTTAATAGTAAATCGAAGTCTCAAGCGGTGCGCAAAGCGTAGATACCGACTGTTGAACGTTGAACGTTGACCAACCGAATCGTAGTTGGATCATGGAAGAGGGAGAGAGCAGGTCGTGACACGGCGTGACCGTGACGAGTAACATGGTCGAGCTTCGTTCAATCCTTCAATGTCGTTCAATTCACTCATGTCTAAAACCCCTTGATATTCCAACCCCAGCGTTGTCGGGAGTAGTGCTGAAGTAGCTTACAGAGATAGCTAGGAATGCGGACTTCAAGGTACGCGTGATATGCCAACTTTTGACGTGCGCAATTTTCAAGAAACATACCATTGAATTCCAGTGTCACCGTGGACCTGCTGAGCCCCAGATAACGAACATGCGGCTCTCGCAATACAGCCAGAATGCTCTCAATCTGTCAAGATACGAATGGAATGACATACCGGCAAAGCCCACTCAGTTACAACTCTACTAAGCATGGCTTCGCCGGTCGTAGATCTAAAAGGCCTAGCTCGAGAACATCTTTTCCCGACAATTGGTCAAAGGTCACATCTATATCAGGATCTCTCATCTTCAAGAAAACCCAATCACCCTTCTTTATTCATCTCCGATACATATCCACCATTGACCCCGCCACGAAATTGCTAACCCCGACCGAACGTACTACCCCGGACTACTATGCAGTAGCTCCTCTTAAAATCCACTCTTCTTGACTGGATATGCATTCCTTCGTTCCACCCCAATGGATAGGTTAGAAGCAACACTCTTGCTCCCGATTTGTGTCTTACTCGGCGCGTTCCTTGTCTCCAATTGGAGGAGTAACATTACAAGAAAACTACCTCCGGGACCCAGGGGATGGCCCCTCATCGGAAACCTCCTTGATATTCCAGCAAAGCATCCATGGAAGATTTGTGTCGAATGGGCTCAAAAGTATGGTATGTTTAGAATTCCCGATGTTTTTGACGACACCGACCACTCTACTTTCCAGACTCGGATGTCCTTTCTCTGCGTATCCCCGGCGCGACCCTTGTCGTTCTTAACAAGCTCGAAGACATCCAAGAATTATTCGGGAAGCGATCGGTTTTGTACTCTGATAGGTGCGAGGTCCTGTTGATTGCTCACTCTTACTCCGAGGTGGTCCTCATTACATCCCTAGGCCCCAACCCACGATCTTTGACATGTATGTCTCGCTATCTTTTAATTTTGCGCCTTCCTTTTCTCATTTCGGTCTTTGCCAGCATGAAAGCAGACCGCATGATGTCTTCTCAGAACTATGGTGAACGTTTCAAACGTACGATAATTGATTTCGTACCCACGCGTCATTTAGATATTAACACCAGTCCCACAGGCTCCAGAAAACTGTTCAAACAACAATTTGACACACCCGACCTGATTACTTATCGCCATAGCCACCTTCTCGCTGCCTCTCGCCGCCTGCTGATCCGACTTTTGAGGACAAAGGATCATAAGAAAGATATTCACTTGTACGCATCTTCTTTCACGGCTCACGGATGGCTCGATACTTCTAATTGTCCGTTTCATAGAACCTCGGGCGAAGCAATCATGTCTGTTACATACGGTATCGTACCCAAGGATTCGGACGATTATTACTTCAAGCTGGTGAGAGAGATGACCAAGTTCATCGCCGATGTGATTGCTCGAGAAGACTTCCTTGGTATAATGTTCACACCCTGCTACCATACGCATCTAAACCCTATTGTTTCATTTAGTGGACGCAATGCCGATCTTCAAGCATTTGCCCGCGTGGTTTCCCGGATCGACTTACAAGAAGAAGGCTGCGTACGGAACGCGCCTCTTGGACGAAGTCATCAAACAGCCTTTTGAGTTCGTGAGGAATGAGATGGTGAGTGCGCTCGTGCCAATGTCCACACATATTCTGAACTCCCCTACAGCGGAAAGGAACTGCAGTGCCAGCGGTTTGCTCGCACTTTTTGGGTTCACTGGATGATCACGGACTGGAAGAAGACGAGCTAATTGATGAATGGCGGAACACGTTCGGATTGGCATTTTTCGGTATGTACACCATGGACAGTCCATTATGCCTGTGTCTAATTAAAATGTAGCTGGTTATGATCCGGTTAGTGGCGTCCTGGATATGAGAACGACGAGCTGATCATATGAACACCAGACAGCGAACGCGGCCTGTTCCTTTATCCTTGCTATGCTCCTCTATCCAGATGTTCAAAAGAAGGCTCAAGCTGCAATCGACGCCACACTTCACAACACAGGACGCCTTACACCGACTTTTGCCGATCAGATCCCCTACATTGACGCCCTCATCGCTGAGCTATTACGATGGAATCCTGTGACGCCGCTGGGTGCCTTCCATCGTCTCAACGCAGATGATTTTTATAAGGGCTATGTGATTCCCGAAGGAGCTGTCATCGCACCGAACCTGTGGGCCGTTACACATGACAAGGAGATATATGGCATGGATGTAGACGACCTGAGGCCAGAGAGGTTTCTGAACCCTGACCAGGACGAACTGAACGAAGAATTGTGTGGTGTTATGGATGCAGCGTTCGGGTTTGGGAGAAGAAGCTGTGCTGGGCGAGGTCAGTGAACCCTATTCAGAACTTCTTTGTGTATTGAATTGGGTTTGCAGTTTTCGCCAAAGAATATCTATGGACAGTTATCACGTCCGTGCTGAGTGTCTACGATATAGTTGATGGTTCAGATGAGCTCGGGCAACCGTTGGATAAACGCACAGTGGAGTATAGTAGTGACCTTGTCAGGTAGGCCCTTAGGCTTCTTCCTCGTCTATACACGCAACTGATTCACGAACAAAGCTTACCCCCGCACATCAAATGCAAGTTCAAGCTGCGTTCTGGGATATCTGAATGTATGATCAGAGATGTGGCGGGGGACATATAATGGAATGTAGTTCTTTGTAAACCTTCGACTTGCGTGCTTGTGTTGAGCCAGGCTGTGATATGGAATGAAGCGACATAAAGTCCGCATTGATTAAAGAATGTTACAGGCCTGAACCGGTAATTCAGGATCCAGAGGTACAAGTGGCGTCGGGAGAGACTGAGTGATGGGAAGAGTTATTACGATCCAAGTGAGCCCTTGCGGATGATTCGTAAATCTCTAGGCCTTCCCAACGTTTAAATCTTTCCCAAAATTCCTCATATGTTTTCATACTGTGGAACGATCCGTTAGTATAGAACCACGTTCGGGATCGTGCTGCGTACCAGAGTGCCATTGGATCTCGTCTCCCAACTTCGTCAAGTATTCGAGCTAGGTTGAGCCTGACGAGAGTTTTTCGGTAAGATGTAGAGAAGGTACAGGTTTCTTGAACGCACAATTGTCGTGGCGTGAGCTCTGTGTCGAAGCCATTATGACTTGTATGAGAGATCTCCTGGGCCGATCTAAGAGGTCATACTCAATATTTGGACAAAATCGTGAATGCTGCGCCACTCTTACCCCCCATCGTGTCGGATGGTGCCGACGTCCAGAGTATCGCAATGAAGTTCGACTTCGAACATGGCGATTATAATGAACGAAGATGAGTCGTGACGACTGGGTAGGCTGTGATGTGTTAATGGTTGTGTGTAAAGGTGAATGGATAGTTTGCCGAGTGGCTCAGTCCCACGTCGTTCCACATGAAGATTGACTTCTAATACTTAACGCATGACACTCACGCTTGTTCTCTACGCCACTAAGTACACAAATGGCCGTTGGTAATGAGCAACCCATGACACTTAGCAATGGTGGTGCTCAACGTGGCAATTCCACTAACCTTGGATATTCGACTGGTGGATGCTTCTATAATGAATTTCTTCGGGCGTTATACATAGATACGCGGGCTCGAGCTAGCCTTTAGGTCAATGAATTTGTCTTGTAGACTCGCCACAATATACATTCCGAGAAAAGTGGAATTCTCCCGACCAGGCTCGGTTTGACCACGGTTTGACGTCTGACAAGGGTTTGATTGGCTCACAGATCGCGGCCTAAGTAGACACCAGCATGATCTTCATCAACAAGAACAGTGACGGGGATGCAGTACCAGCACGTCACGTTATCAAGAGAACGGGAGACATACCCTCAAGCTCATCGATGCATCTAGAGACGCACCCAGAGTCACTGGCTCGAAGGCGGTTTCCATAGACTGGTGACGGCAGAAGAGAAGAACCCGAAGTCTTACGTATAGGCTCACTCGGAGTCGCAACCGTCCGCGACTGATCTGAGGACTCGTAGACAAGAAATATCTCGCTTCAATATCGTTAAAACGCTGGACGCTGGCCATGGTTCATGTACCGGAAATATGCACTTTTCAGGAAGAGACTGGTGTCAGTGGACTGTATAATCTCGTTCGTATATGGGTAAAAAAAAATTAGACAGGGTCCTGGTTCGGTACGCCTCAAATTGATATTCTTCTATCGCAACGGCTGACGGAAAGGGCAATCCCTTCTTTAAACTTTTTATATATATAGTAGCCGAATTTTCTTGCGCCTCCTCCCCCTACCGAGCCTCTACGGCCTCCAGCCATGACCCGACATCATAGCCTCAATCTCGACAAACAATATTGTCCTCATTGGACCACGGCTGAAGGTCTTCGAGAGATCATGCAGAACTGGTTTGACGGGATGATAGCGTCGTACGATCTCTACAGTCCGGATCGTCTCAAAGTCGTGGAAGCGCGTCTCAAAAAGCAAAATGGGAAGACCATCCGGAGGTTCAATGCTTTCGTCGATTCAGTATCAAAGGACACAGCAGATGCAGTCGGCTACATCGAACACCGGTACTTTGAGAAGAAGGAAAAAGAAGAGGAGTCAGAGATCAAGTTTTCTGATGGTAGAGCTTCTACTAGCCGACGAGGCGACAGTGGTGAGAGAGAGGTCGGCGAGGATAACGGAGAAGAGTGGGATGATGACTCTGACTTCAGTGCGGAGGAATCTGAAGACGAATATTCCCAGAAAAGTTTGCCGAAGAAGAATGGAAAGGAGAAGAGAAAGGAGAAGCAGAAAAAAACGGCCGGTGGAAAGCAAGAAGACGAACTGATTATTGTCAACAAGAGGGCGTCGATCACCTATAATAAGCTACGGCAGGGAAAGACCACAAAGGCCTCAGAGTCCGACTCAGGTCGTTTCATTGGCAGGTATGGCGATGGGATGAAAGTTGGTATGTGAATTCATCTTTCTGTGACTTTTTGTGTCGATGCTGAATGTAGACTCCACAGGTATCGTTGCCATGCTTCGCGACGGGCTCTCCGTCATCTACTACACCAACAGAATGCGATGGAAATTTTTCTTCTACGCGGACAAGAAGTATTCTGGGTCCGTAGACGAGCTTTGGGTGGCAATAACATACGACAAGAAAAAGAAGGCCACCTACAACTGCGACAAAGATACCCGGGTGTCAATTAAAGGTGTTCCCCTGGCAATCGCATCTCATGCTTTCGACAATGCCCTCTTTTGCTGTCCACCATCGCCAGAGCATGTTCTTCAGACAGCACGTCCTTCACCCATTGGTCGAGTCCTCACCGGAAAGACGCATGTGGGAAAACTCTTTGGCTCCTCGATTTTCATCTGCAACTATAGTCGTGTTGACAAGGGTGGACCTTTCCTGTATTATGGCTACGACGTTCGTGGTGGTGTCAACTGTAGCCGTGATAGGAATAACCCTGATATCAAGGAAGCGACCAACAAGATCACCCAGATATGGAGCGAATGTCTTCTGGAGGAGGCTAATCGCGTATCGGGTTCCACCAATGTCACAAGCAAAGCCTTTTCTCGCGCCGAACAGTACCTCAAGCTGTTCGAGATGGAAGGCTTTTGTATGGACACCGCGGGCGCTCGCAAAGGGTTCTCTGACGCGGTAATCAAGCATCTTTGGCGGGCCTATCTTCACAGGATTAAGGAGGACAGGCGTACATCCGCATTTTGGATATACAACCCACGGAAGAGCGACGGTGATGATGAGTCACCTTCGAGGATCATCAAGAGCATGGGCATGGTACCTATCACCCCTCCCGAGACCCTAGTGATGCTTTTTGAGGATCACGAGCTAGTCATGACTGCGAGAGAAAAGCGAGAAGCTACGTTCATGTCTCTCAATCCCTCGCCACTCTTAAGCAGCACCGATGCCTTTCCTCGATATGTCGCCCATTCCATCCACGTCATACAAGAGTATGATCGGTATTTGCGGGGGTTGTCGTTTGCTTGGAAGGACGTAGGATCAAAAAAGTCGATTATCAAAGAGGAAGAAGTGCTGCCTGAGGTTATTGGTGCAATCGGAAATAAGGAGAGGATTCAACTCGACCTGGATGTTGTTGTTGACAGGCATAGGGTATTCCTCAATGACCGGAATCTATCGTTACACGACGTTCATGTTCTTCGAAGGAACTGCCCGGAATACCTCTCACGGAGCGACAACGAGACTTGCATTTGCAACTGCTCAGTCAGGCTACTCGCTCTTGATATGGTGGATCAAATCTATCCAACTCGTTCATCTCGGATGCGTGCTTTTGGGGACATGATGGATCTCATGGCTATGTGCCCGCATCGGTTCTCATCAAAGTTCGTCCCTGCCTCTGAGAACGCAGGCGAGCTCACTGTTTCATGGACCACGTACTCTTCATCAAAAGGATTCACGGTAGAACTCAGAGAACAAGGTACAGCTTCCGTAACAAAAACCCTCAAACGGACGATGGTGGACTTGGTGGATGCGTCTGACTGCGATGACAGCTCAGATGAGGAGGTTGCGATGCAAGTCAATGCAAAGGGAGAAGAATCGGATAACGCTAATGCTGCTGATGCGGACCCAGGTATGTCTATATCTCTTCAATCGGAAACCTTCACCGGCCTTACATGTCCTATTCCCTATAGCACCCGACCGTTGCACCACCTTTCTCACAAGCGCCGACTCCTCCGTATCTATCCCTACTCGCTTTGCCGGTCAGAAACTCAGGGTACAAGCGTGCTCTTCACGCACGGATATCTCCGTTGCATATTCAGTGCCATTCGACTTTGACTACCCGCTTAATCAAGTCAAGAATATAGTAGCTCGTCTCCGTGATGGGGAGTTGTATGTCTCTTTCTTCCCCGTTGATGGAGCACATCATTACCTGCTCACCATCACATTCATTGGCGAAGAACCGGAGACATTCGAGCTCAAAGAGACAGATTGGTCAAAGAGTCTTGGCTGCAAACAAGCGGACAAGATCTCTCTCACAGCAGTCAGTGTTGCTGGTGTATCATCTCACAGCGAAAGTGCTGTTGATGTGGTATTACCATGCCAACACTGCCGAGATCGTATTGGTGATACTGCAGGCAATATGGATCATGAAGACCTTGTGTACGGTACTGGAGGAGGAGGAGGAGGCTTCTCAGACGATTCGGATGACGATTCGGATGACCGTTCGGATGACGATGCAGACCTGAACACTATTTCTAGTACGCCTTCTCGCTCAACAACCAGCATGGGTACACTTGTCAATCCAACCAGTGCAAGACAAGCTACTTCCGCTACTAGCCAGTTGATGCCGAAACAGACGATATGTATCTGCCATTGGCCGAAGACAATTCCGTCTTATCAAGCCGCGGATCCTTCAGTTTCAAAAGACTTAGTGAAATTCGAGGAACATTTCGAGTCTGAGACGATATCACGAAACTTGGTAGCTGCAAGCTGTCGCAAGGTGGGTATCTGTAGTGTGCCATATTATGCTGCTGACTCTGTGATTCAGGATCAAGCGATTATATCCGTTGAACTGGGAGTAACTTTTGTTGGGAAGTCCAAGATCCAGATCAGACCTGGCTCTGTCATTGAGGCCACTCTAAACACCACTACCCGTTTCCGACACTTCCTCCTCTGTATTGAATCCATATACCGAAATGACATTGACCAGGACATCAGGCTGCATTGCCAGAGATACCTCAGCCAATGCGATTTCCTGGACTCAAAGTTAGGTACAGATCCGTCAACCTTCGCGCTCTATAGCAATGTTCTACGTGAACCTCAAGACCTTGAGTTATTTCTCGTTACGGATGATGCGACCCTGCACAAAGTTTGCGAGATCAGAGCTTGGGACATACAGACTGTTGAGCATGTCTTTGACGATTTCGAGAAGATGAAACCTGAGGACGGAGTAATGCCTCATTTCAAGTGTTCGTCAGCTCTCTGCTTCTCATCCAGAGCTCAGTCCGTGGAACACATACTTCCGCTATCTCTTCTTCCTGGATCTGCCTTCTGTGGACAGGACTCCAGGGTACCAAAGCCAACAAGCATCAGGATTGGCGACTTTCAGGCTAGCGTAGGCGGATTTTCGGATGGTTTTCGCCGTGCAGGATGGGTACCTACGGCAGCGGTTGAAGACAATGTGCATGCATGCAACACTCTCAAGGCGGGTTTGCTTAACTTGTATACATACCCAGCTAGCGTGCTTACGCCATTTTCAGGTCAATCATGGTTTGATGTATGTCCATCAGAGTAGCGTTGCTACAATACTCGGCGAATATGACGAACAGTACTTCCCAAAGCCCGCGGGAGAGTTAACAGTAGCCCTTGTATCGACACACAAAGGAGATCCATCTTGCTACCTTGATGGGCAGACTATCAAACACTGTGTCGACGTTCAAAGGTCCACCGGCACAGGTTACCTTTTGGTGGAATTTCGTACAAGGTAGGCCGACTTTCGGAATTCAACATGTATCCCGGTCGCTGATACGCAATCCTGGTAGTGTCACTCATCCAGAGCTTATACACCATCTACACCGGGCCCTTGTTGAGCTGAAAGATCTCGGGATGCAATCTCATTGGGCTGTTCTAGACGCCAAAGATTACGGGGCTCCGATCTCTCAAAGCAGACTTTTCTTGATTGCCTCGAAGATTGGCCTTACTCTACCCGATTTTCCTTCTGCCACCCATGGTTACGACAAAATTCCCTACGTGACGGTTCAAGACGCCATTGCTGATCTTGCCATCGACAACCCGCGAATCGAGAATGCTGGCGACAATCCTGCCTTTCTGTGCAGTCGAGAACATAATCGATATGCTCGTTCAATGGGTGCTCGCGACCTTATCGAAAACCATACCATCCTTGGCTCAGATCTTGACCTAACCGACCTTCCGCAAACGTCATGGAATAAACCCTGCAAAATATCCCAAAATGCCTGGCGCGTACCACATCCCGGTGAGCTTAGTAACACTGCATTCGCGAAGAATATACTCATTTCAGTCCAGATGGAAAACGTTTATTATCACCACGCGAACTGGCTCGGATCAAGACTTTCAGAGGTATGATCTGACTATTGAAAATCAACCAATTGCAAGACTAATTTACCTTCTAGATGACTATGTCTTCACTGGACCGGCTGAGGAGCAAATGAAGCAAATCACGAACACGGTGCGTAATCTAACCTCTCAAATGCCAGCCGGTTCCTCATAGAGCCACTAGATCTGCCCAATTCTAGCCAAAGCCTTCGGAGAGACGTTCAAAGCGGCCATTATCCGAGACAACGAGGAGCTGAAACACCTCTTTACCAACAATCCCGCATCCTCATCTGAAATTTTGCGTCTATCGAAACGAGGGATATCGGAGCTTGACGCAGAGTGCAGTGTGGCTAAGCGCTCTCGCGTCGAAGGATCCTAAAGCTTGGTGGATCGTGCCCTATTTCTTGACCCTGATAATCATCGATTGCTCAGTTTGCTATATCTTTGGTCTAAATTACCACTTCTGTATATCGAGAGTCAATGAGTACTTTATCTTCTTGTAAATCGACGCGTCTAATGACAAGCGTTTAGAACTTTCGGAATTATTGGTTTGAACTTGAGGATCAGTGTGGGTGTGCTTGAAGTGAGACTCTCGAGGTGCTGCATGTGGTGGCTCTGGATAGTCCGTCAAGATAATTCCAGAGTTGGCTTGAGAGATCTTCGACGAATCATGTACACGGCCTCCAGAGTCCATGATCAACAAAGCGGCGCCAGTGCGGTTGCTTCCGGCGCTTATTCTCTTTCCTTCTCTCTGTCATGGTTTCGACGATAGATATCCAAAAGTCCATTAGACGAGCAGCCAAGAGCGCTCAAGCAGATATCGAGCTGTCAAACTAGTCCTTTGGACACAGAAAGTTTAGGACGAACTTCTAGCTTATCCCTCCACCCGAGTTGGCCTGCATGCATGCTCTGAAGACATGCAATGCTCGGATCCCAGGTCACAGTGCTGAAGATCAAGCCGAATAATTGCTCTCATGTGATGTGTGCTGAAAGGTTGCAGGTGAATCAAAGGTGCGTGGAAATTGCTTGGTTCAGGGTGTACATCTCTGATGCAACTTCGATGGACAGGGAGCAAGCGAGAAATCACTAGCTATCGTAGACACCTCCGATTTCACGCATGATTCCACCTTTCCATCGCAGAGAAGAGCGCAGATTGTCATTGTAGTGACGGCTCCGACCACCGATTCGTCCACAACCGACTACTTCGCGGGTTCGTTCCTCTTGGCCTTCCATTCGCTCTGGGGGTAGTGTGGGGCTTGACATTCCTTTCAAGGCATTCTTTGATGCATCTTCACGTTTATTGGATGTCCAAGCGATATCTGGGACGTGTCTGTGGAGCTCTTCGCGTCGGGGAGCCGGTTAGAAGTCCTAGAAGCTCAACCCTGCTAGGTGAGGAACAACCTTGGCCAGATAGCAGACTCTTGACACATTTCTTCAAGCTTCAATGCGCAATAGATGTGGCAGCTGATATAGCGAACTCGAGCAAAGAAAGCTAGGGTACCGGCGTTCCACACCCCCGTGAGATCGCTACGCGAATACGAGCATCGGAGGTCTTACAAGATGATGGTCCACACGTCCATATTCGGACCAGAAATCGAATTATAGCTCGGAAGCTTTAAGGTCATTTTCAGAAAATTTTCATGCGCAATGAAACCTATGTGTCTATCTTCCATTCCTCCATCGCCACGTCCTGATATCAGGGTTCTGTCGTTGTCGCGCAGCACACGTCCGGTCTTAATCCTGCGTATCTTCGGTGATGTCTGTGAGTGTCTATGTACCTCTTTCGGTTTTAAAAACCGCCCTGAAACTTGCTTCTTTTGCTTCCATATGTTGCCTGATCGCTAGAGGAAGGGGGTCGCTGATGTCATTTTTGGCACGCGGGTTGCAAAATGGTGGAGGTGAACCCGGGATATTGGAGGCTTTCGGTGGTGCAAGGACGGGGTGTTGGAACATGGTTGGAACTTCATGGATGCTGTTGAAGACAGGCAGTGTACATCGGACCGATACGCGATGAAACAGCAACTAGCGCTCAAGATAGTTGGTTGCTTGGCAGTAACGATGGACGGGGATCACATCCTCGGAGCTGATCAGACGCGAGCTCGACTCCTTTACTTCGAACTCTTATCTACGCGTAACGACTACAGAAATCGACAGTACAACGAGGAAAAGGCCTGGGTGGTGGCTGATTACCTACATGTTAGGGCGCCGGTGGTCGAGGGTGTGTCTCGAGTGTGCTGGGTCAAGGGTGACAACGCACCGGTGTATCGGTGAGCTGATAAGTTGTAGAAACGTGGTGATAATTTTCGATTTTATCTCCCAAATGGCGAAACAAGCGATCCTCGATCGAGGCGCGTTTTGAGGTGCTTTGTTGATTGCCGACAAGAGAATCAAGCGGTGAACTCATAGATTAGATACAAGCCTTGAAAGTTACAGACTGCAGCTTTCGGCCGACCAAAAAGAACTCGAATTTATAGAACTACGCATTTGTTTTAGTCTGACAGTTGACTTTCATTCCGGCGTGGAATCGGCCTCGGAGAAGAGGGATTGCTCACCTCTTCGGGAATGGCCGGTATTACTGAGTGATGTCGCCAATTCCGGAGACAAGAGCAAAGGGGGTGCGATAATATTGTGCCGGCGTATTATTACTTGTTCCATGCTATCATGGCTCCTCACGGCAAAAACACAAATTCGCTTCATCCTGACTCAATAACCCTCTTTCTTCTTCTCTTCTACGATCTGCGATTGTTTCCATTCTAGAGGAGGTGAGTCTTCCTCATAGAAACCCCGATTCAGTCTCTAATCATTCTTCTCTTAGACGTGACGTTATGCCTTTTGTCCTCAATGGCTCTGGCAGTTCTACATCTACAGAGGACCACCATGAGGGAGCCAGTCTTCCTGAACTGGACTCTCATCCCAGCATGCATCCATCCAAGGACAAAGACCGGCCTCGACTCGAAATCCTGCTCGACAAAGAGTGTCTTGAGCTCAAGGGCACCGGAGTCGATGTAGAACCTACTCGACTGTCTGGTCATGTCGCGTTACACCTCACGGAGTCGACGAGCGTCAAAGAAATATCTCTAGTATTCAGAGGAAAGGCTCGTTTACCTGTTCCCAGCCATGAATCGTACGTTTGAATCCTTGTGTATTCGCTCGCGCTCAACTTCGTCATAGGTTGTCTTTGAACTCGTCACCCTTGACATACATCATCTGCAACCACGAATGGTCCTTCTTAGAAGGCTCCAAAGGTCATTCACATACTCTCAAGGCCGGCAGACACCTTTTCCCTTTCCAACTTCAGCTCGGCGGAAGTCTCCCCTCTACCCTGTCAACCTCGTTGTATGGTGGCGCTAGCGTCGCGTACAAGCTGCGCGCACACGCTGTGCGTCCCGGTCTCGCCCATAATCTCACCTCAGTTCATCCTGTCACTCTTCTCCGCGGATTTGCACCGGAAGCCCTCGAATACCAACAAACACTTGAGATCGAGAATACATGGCCCGAAAAAATTATGTATAGCATTATGATCCCACACAAAGCCTGGGCAGCCGGCGACAATTTAACGGCGCTTGTTAAATTTAGTCCGCTGCTCAAAGGTGTCGGCGTTCTTAACGTCAATACAACTGTTCACGAGACCGTCAAAATCTATTCCCGCGGAGGAGGCTACCAAGAGCATACTCGTGTTGTCGGCAGGAGCAAGCACGAGATCGTCGGCGGTAAGGCTGTCGAAGCCAAAGAGTCTAGCTCGAACAAGCCTTATACGCCCGCTCTGACGCCGTCAGGTCATGGGACTCCGTCGGCACACAATCCACATCGCAATGCAGCGTCCTCGAGCGGCAGTTATTTCACCTTTAACCCTCATCCAAACACACCTCCTTCGTTTACTGGGTCTGCACCATTACCCTCTACGTCTCATGCAGATTCGCCCGAAGCCGGTCCTTCGACGGCAGGGGTCATCTCACCTCCTGCGTTACACACACCGCCTCTTCCGTCTGGGTTTGAGTTATCGCAGGATGATATTGTTACGTATCTGACTACACCTCTACCACCACATTCCATAACACCCACACATGGCCTAGATCCCATTCAAGTTTCTCATCGAGTTAGATGGTCTATTCTTATTCTCAACCCCGATGGCCACACCTCCGAACTTCGATGTTCACTTCCTCTACACCTCCTCGACTGGCGATTGCTCGACGAGGCACGTAGCCATACAGCAGTTACTCGTCGGCTTCTTTTCGGCGAACACGACGGCGAAGAGGAAAATGAGGAAGAGAACGAACTTCCGAGCTATAATGCTCACGTTCGGGATCGTGTGGCAAACATGTATCTACCCGAAAGCGCCACGATGCGGGTCCCGGTAGGCGCATGGAGCCCTAGTGCCGCGAGGTCTGGAACCAGTTCACCTATGGAAGGACCTGGTGGATTAGACTCTAACAGCCTGGACTGGGTCAACTCGGAGCTCTTACTCTCCATGGATAATGGTCGCGAGGGTACTGTACCAACATCCCAACCATATGGTAGTGTTCACGAAAACAGCTCGCATACCTCGTCAAACTCCAGTTCTCATTCCCATTCGCCTCTACCCACTCCACCCGACTCGAGACCAGCTTCTCCTCGTGGCCGTTCAACAGGGTCTCGTTCGATGCCTGCCTCGAGGCGTTCGTCTCCTGAACGCCACCACCATCACCACCCCGAGCCCGAAATGAATAGCCATGGAGCTGCACCCGGAGTATCTTCAGGAGGAACATACGTTCATTCCGGGACCCAAGCATCCAGACACGTTCACCAGTTACTCAAAGCTTCAATGAAGCCGTTCACGTCGATAACCTCTTCCTTTGGTTTGGGTAGTCGCAGCGGTTCACATGGAAACCTTGTCTCGTTGGTGACGCATCATCACTCGCATTCACCACATTCGCACCATGCAAGTAATCCATCGTCCAGACCCGAAACATCGCATGGTCATTCTGGGGTGCACACTCCCGGCTCTGGTGCACGAACGCCGTCTGATCTAAGTACAGTACCTGACTACCGGACGGCGAGTCGAGGGTTTATTGGCGGTGTTCCGCCGTTAAGCAGTATGAGGGGTTTGCCCAGTTACGAGGAGAGCAACAATTCTAGCCAGAGCCCAAGTGGTGGGGTGGAACACTCATCAAGTAACGGTGACCTGGTGTCACGGTTAAGTGGAATGTCCATAATGGCTTCGAGTTCCTGATTGTCTGTTTGCTTTCGGTTGTTCGCGTGTATAGTATACCTTAATTTGCTCAGGCCTGGGTTTCTCCTTGATATGCTGTTTAGTACTGCACATATGTATTTGTTATATGACTCCCCTACGAACCCCTCTTGCTAGATGCATCGTGTCCATGTACAGGAAGAACAAATAAAAACACGAAGATGATCAAATAGTATACGGCGTTGAATGCTAGGATTTCTATGCTCCCCATCTTCACTCGCTCTCTGGAGCAGCGACAAGGGGATCTACTTTGGGAATGCTGACCTCATATCCAGCACTGATCCACTCCTTCTCCAGGTCCAGACAGTTGTCAATCGAATCAAGGATCGTCTAAATTCCATGCATTAGAATGTGCGCATTGACTGTCCATTGCCTTTCTTACCTCTTCAAAGGTACGGAAATCCTCAGGTTTCATCCCAAGTACTTCCTCCACCCTTCCAAAGTCAATAGCAGGCCTAGGCGGGAACTTGTAAGGACTCTTCTTGATCACCCGGTCCGCCAGCTGTGGTCTATTCTCCTTCACGATATTGACCGCCTTTTCCCAGTCTAGGGTATGTGGTGAGCTGAAAACTAGCCGCTTTCTTCCAACTTTCGATGTCGGAGCTGAATGGGTTATCGCGCGTACGTGTGCTTTAGCCAAGTCCCTAACGTCGATATAGTACGGAATCCCTCCAAACTGGCCTTCGGGCTTCAACAGATTCCACATGACAATGGTTGTGCTTCCAAAGTTCGGAGTGGGCATATAGAATTCGGAAGGCCAAGGACCAAAAACAATCGCAGGGCAAACTATTCAAGTTGGTTGAGGATGGGCCAGTTCAAATGAGCGGAACTATGTCGAAGTTGAACTTACGGACGGTGACCTCTACGTTTGGATGGGCTTCTGCCCAATCCCAGACCGCCAATTCACTGTATTTCTTGGCCGCCGCGTACACAGCGAAATAATCTTTGCTTTCAAGGGCAGCCTCCTTGGTGACTGGGTTCCAATCTATCTGGAAAGTCAGATGGAGATTGTGAAAATTTGTCAGATACATACCATCGTGATTGAATGTCCCCTGAGCATTCATGACTGCCGCAACAGTGCCAGTGACCACAATGTGCTTCACGCCAGCTGCCTCGGCTTGCTTGACGATACTGACGGCGGAGTCAATTGTTCCCTGGACAAAATCAGAATACATCCTGAATGAATGTTAGAAAAATGCACTAACAGTGATCATTTTCTCCGGACTTTCGCTCTCGGAAGGAAAGTAGAGCGCGACATGAACAACGGCGAAAACACCTTTAAGCACATCGCTGAAATCGTCTTTGGTGATGTCGTGCATCTCGACGACTTCAAAACGATCACTGTGCGAGGTGAATGACTTGCGTAACTTGTCGACTTTATCGGCTCGTGCAGTCCTAATACGAGTAATACGGTGTAAAATGGTCGTTCTATAGAGAATTGACAGTACTCACGCCCGAACACGAAAACCAGCTGCTAAAAGTTGATCACAAACATGGGAGCCTACGTAGCCAGAGGCACCGGTAATCTGTGTATCAAAAAATGAGAATGGATACCTCCTAACGCGTGAGCCTGATAGACGCACCAAGACTGTCTGAGGCATATTGTGGTCAAGTTACTATGCAGGTGCCTTGAGGATGCTAGTCGATGACCAAGAACATTGAGGGCCATCCCTTTTAACGCGAAGATTACCGCGCATTCCCTGATTATTGATACTCTAAATAATTGATCTGTAATACTCTTCGAAGTTCGCTGACTCAGTGACTGCACCGGCTCGGGTAGAAATAAATATTCACTCAGCCTTGGCACCAAACTAGTCAGGGACAAGTATCGACAAGTACAGTAGCGAATGTACTCGGCACTCGAACATTGAACCTGGCTGAGTAATTACTTGCTGAAGTGGGTCCTTGAGTGGGCTGTCGAGGCGCAAGAAGCAGAGCATTGATCATGTGCCCTCCTCACAAACCATGCCAAAAACAGGAAAAACTTCGCACATATCCAAGAAGGGAAACTCTTCTCCACCCTTCCTCTCACGATTCCCAGTGGACTCCGACTCATGATACGTATACGAGCTTCTGACTAACGAGCGTTTGTTTTTGTTCGGGCTTTGGTCTCTCCTCGATATACTGTTTATTACACTGTTCGCTTCTCCTTAGATGCATCGTGTCCATGTACAGGAAGAGGAAACCTTGGAACTGAGATGACGTGCTGATGCTAGGAGTTGGTTCCCTACTCTGCGGCAGGGACGAAGGGGCCTAGATCTGGAACGTTGACTTCATGACCACTACTAATCCACTCCTTCTCTAACTTTAGACAGTTGTCGATTGAGTCAAGAATCGTCTAGAGTCTATTCGTTAGCGCGCATGCATTCATTGACCATTGATTTTCTCACCGCTTCGAAAGTATGGAAGTCTTCAGCTTTCATACCAAGGACTTCTTTCACCCTTCCTAAGTCAATGATAGCCCTAGGTGGGAACTTGTATGGAGTCTTTTTGATCACGCGGTCCGCCAACTGTTGCCTCTCCTCCTTAACAATGTTGATTGCCTTTTCCCAGTCTAGGGCATGCGGCGAGCTGATCACCAGCCGCTTTCTTCCGACTTTCGATGTCGGAGCTGAATGGGTTATCGCGAGTACGTGTGCTTTGGCCAAGTCCCTAACGTCAATATAGTACGGGATCGCCGGACCAGTTAGCTGGCCTTCGGGCTTCAGCAGATTCCACATAGCAATGGTTGTGCTTCCAAAATTTGGAGTAGGCATATAGAACTCAGATGGCCAGGGTCCAAAAACGATAGGAGGTGATACTGTTTAGGACCACGAGCGTCATTGACAAGGCCAAATTATATCGAGTGCTAAACTTACCAGTGGTGACCTCGACGTTTGGATGGGCTTCTGCCCACTCCCACAACGCCAATTCGCTGTATTTTTTAGCTGCAGCGTACACAGCCATCTGATCTTTGCTTTGAATGGCCGCTTCCTTGGTGATCGGGTTCCAATCTATCCGGCAAGTCAGATCAAGAATGTGAAGGTTGGAGATCGAAGACGTACCATCGTGGCTGAACGTCCCTTGAGGGTTCATCACTGTGGCAAAAGTACCAGTGACCACAATATGCTTGACGCCGGCCGCCTCGGCTTGCTTCACGATATTCAGGACCGAGTCAATAGTTCCCTGGATGAAATCAGAACACAGCTTGAACAAATCTCAATGCAAGCTCACAGGGATCATCTTCTCTGCACCTTCGCTCTCGAAAGGCAAGTAGACTGCAACATGAACAATAGCAAAAACACCCTTGAGCACGTCGCTCAAATCACTGTTAGTGATGTCTTGTAGCTCAACGACCTCAAATCGATCGCTGTGCGAGGTGAATGACTTGCGCAATGTGTTGACTTTGCCAGCTCGTGCGATCCTAATTCGATATCAAATAGTCGTTCTCAAAGACGTGAAGCCGAGAAGACTTACGCTCGAACACGAAAACCAGCCACTAAAAGTTGCTCGCAAACATGGGAGCCCACATATCCAGAGGCACCGGTGATCTGGGAATTAAAAGAAAGTGAGGCTGATATTCTGAGCCCCTCAGATAAGAATTTAGACATACCAGAACAGTCTTTGCCATATCGTGATTGAGAAATTTGGATAGTACTTTAATGACGATGGTCTTGGTGCTTCGATAGATATTGAAGATGTCCTACTAGTAGCTTTTAAAGACGGTGACCCAGAATTTCTTAGCCAACGAGCTGTTAGCAATAACCCTTCGCTGACTGCGCCAACTAGGATAAAGATCACCGAATTCGTCGGGGACAAGAGTAGCCTGAGAGAAATAGGGCATCTTCAGGGCGTCTTCTACGTGTGCTGAATGTACTCATCACTCAAATGTTGAATCTAGCCGAGTGAACATACAATTTCAGTGACTAAGGTGCATCTCGTTTGAGCGTAGCAGCGCTGATATATGTAATAACACATGAATCGGGTGTGCCGACGGATGATAAACACTGAGATTGACTTACTCATCGGGAGATACCTTCTGACACAAGGTTAATTGCGCGCCCCCTGATTTCAACGTTCCCCATAAAAATCGATCTGTAATACTTTTCACTCACTATATCCGGCTTGGTGGCAGAAATAGATATTCACTCACCGAGCCAATCGCAGGAAGAGGGCCAAAACGAAAGAGAAATGATGTATACATGGCGACGAATGTGGTCGCCATTCGAACATTGAAATTGACCGAGTACACATACGAGCTCGGAGCTTCCTGGTGAATAAGACATTTTTTGCTTGAAGACTTGTATAACACATGTAGGAACGCCGGCGGATGATGTCTATAAGTATTTCTTTTTCACAACATAACCTAGCGTGCCATGCTCATCAAGAGCCCATGAACCCTGAGAAAAAGGTCAGCACCGCAAAGCAAACGGGAGGTAGAACCCGAATACAGACCAAGAACTCGACGTCATTCACTTGCAATCGTCTTAGGCCAGGTGCTGCCTTCAGTATATGCTCTGCTTCTTCGAGCTCTGTAATTCTAGCCTGCTCTTGCCGATTTTTACACTGCGTTCGAAGCTCAAATTGCCCGTGTACTAGCTCGGGGGTTTTATGTGCATACTGCACAAATGTGGTTTGCTTTGCTCATGGTTAGCTATGGCAGTAACATGAAACAACGGTCGTAAGGCTCACCAAAGCTCCCCTAGAGGTCGCAATGCTCAGCTCTTCCAGCTGTTGACAGTTGACTAGCAATCGTCGTAACCCACGTTTCCGTACAAATCCAGCTCTCAGATCCAACGCCCGCAATGTGCGTGCATGCTTGTCTGCGAGATGATCAATGAGTATATCCCAGCTTTCTTTTGGTTTGGGATTATGTGTCCGGGGCTGGTAGAATGGCCGGTAGCTGAGTCGTTCTAACGGCGAGAGGGATACGACATGTTTTATCCATTTGCAGATATCGACAGTTCGATGATTAATTGCGTCTTCATTGAGTTCCTTATATCGAAGGGTGAACGACTTAAGGGTCCGAAGCGGACTGAATGTGGCAGGGAGCTTGAGGGTACTGAGTCAACATGGCGAAAAGTTGAACAGAAGAGTGATTTACTGAGCTGTCGTACCAAAACCATGGGAATTGATATTCCAGACAAAGATCCTCCAGTTGAGGAAGTCGTGATAGCATGTCGAATATCTGATCATTCTTGGAAGTCATCACAAGTCCGAGTGTTAGTGACCGGAGACCTCGGAGGGGTTTCAGAGCCCGTTCAATGGAGTCTATTGAGAAAGAACCCGGACTGTAAGACGTATAGAAATCACCCTAGCAATAACGAAAATGAAGTTGAAATGTGATGATTATCTAGAGACTGACCTGTACTCACTCGAATGTGCAACTCAGTTAGCTCACTGCAACGCTCCAGTGTGCCAGCCCAGTCAAAAGCTGGCTCACGGATGTCTATTAAGGCGAGCTTGCGAAGATTTGGGTGTAAGATGTGTTTGAGTTGATCGGCCGTCTCGCAAAGATGAGAGTTTAGCGTGAGTTCTCGAAGATTTCCAATGAGCCCTCGTTGTTTGAGTGTATAGAGTGCTTGTAGAAGATGGTGCGGAGTGACCTGATCACCGACTCCCTCGTGGTCCCACCATGAAGTTAGATTGAAGGTAATTGATTCGATATTGTCGAATAGTTGGAAAGCGTCGACGATTAGATGTGCTTGGAGGTCAGTTTGAAAAAAGGTCCCTATGTATGCCCGGAGTTGAACGCTGGTTGATTGTATATCGAGGTAATCAAACGCACCACGCAAGACTATTTTCTTCACCCGATGCCGATTATGTGGGAGGCATGCTGAGGAAAATGCTTGGTTGGCATGGGTCTGTATGACAATTGCTGTCGGTTATCTAGTAGTGATTTTCAGACGAGGATACGTACCTGTATGTCTGCATGCCGATTTCCCTGTCTCCTCCAACGACGACGACCTGGTCCCGCATAAACCCCAATCTCCAGATCCAGCGTCTTGTAAAGTGCACTCGAGGCAGCTTGGTTCATCTCTCGGTTGAGTAAACAGCAGGAAACCAAAGTGGCCAAACTGTCTTCGGTATGTTCGAAGATTTGTTCAATAACGTCGTAAGGGAGGACAGTTCCCGGCTTCGAAGATGAGTGCATTGTGAAGAGTCATGGTTACAATGAGTGAGCGCCTAAAACAAAACGGCGGAGCGCTTGGCATACTGCAAGCGTGGTGCATCGTTGAGACATACCTTACTCGGAAAACGTGGGTTTGACTGCTCAGACGAATTTATTCTCAAGGGTTTCCCCCCACGACATCCAAATTGTCGAAGCGCTTATGTGTGGCAATACGCAGCCGGTTCGTATCAAAACTCATCATGGGGTGACACTAATCGAGTCGAGAGATGTTCTACTCTATCTTCTCAGTAACATAATGTAAATTGCGATGCTCATCGAGAGTCCACGAGCCCTAAGAGTAGGTCAGCCTCAAAAGTAAAAAAAGGTACTGAGCACAGACCAAGAACTCTTCTTCATTTACAATCAATCGTCTCAGGCCTAGTGCCGCCTTCAATATACGCTCTGCTTCATCGACTTGGGTGATTCTATTTCGCTCTTTTTGATCTTTGCGCTGCGTCCGAAGCTCAAATCTAGCCTGCAACAACCTGGGTACATGACGTGCACAGTGCACAAATGTGCTGTCCTTTGATCATTGTTAGCTACGGCATCAACAACAGGCGACGGTTGCATGTCACTTACCAATGCTCCTCTGGACGTTGCAACGCTCAATTCCTCTAGCTGCTGACAATTGACCAACAGGCGTCGCAGCGCACGTTTCCGTACAAACCCAGCTCGCAAATCCAACGAACGCAACGTACTTGCGTGTTTGTCTGCGAGATGATCAACGAGTAGGTCCCAACTTTCTTTAGGTTTGGGGTTAAGCGTCCGTGGCTGATAGAATGGGTGGTAGCTCAGCCGTTCCAGTGGCGACAGGGAAACAACATGTTTGATCCATCTGCAGATATCAATCGATCGATAGTAGACCGCATTCTCATCGTGTTCCTTATAGCGTAAAGTGAAAGATTTCAGGGCGCGAAGCGGAGCGAATGTGATCGGGAGCCCTTGGAACCCCTTGAGTATGCTCAATAAGAATGATGGAAGATGTAGCATGAGAAACTCACTGGATCACTGCGCCGATACCGTGGTATGATTCGGTATTCGAGACAGAGATTCTCAAGTTGAGGAAGTTGCGATAGAACGTCAAATGTATGGTCATCTGACGCGGTATACAAAAATCCAAGTGCGAGTGTCCGGAGATTTCGAAGGTTCATTAAGGCTCGTTCGACAGAGTCCATCAGACGAGGACCGGCGTCGAAAGATGTGTACAGTTCGCTCTATCAAAAAGACACATGTTGAATCCCAAGGATAGGCATAGCAGAGCCGCACTCACTCGAAGTTGTAATTCCCTTAGGCCACTGCACGGTCTGGTAATGGCAAACCAGTCAAAATCCCGTGCTGGAATATCGATTAGGGACAGTTTCCGAAGATTGGGGTGAACCAGCGGCTTTATCACACTGTCCGTCTCGCAAACTTCAAAATTCAGTAGCAGCTCTCGAAGTTTCTCGGTGAGCCCCTGGCATTGTAGCAGCCGAAGGGTATGCTGAAGACAGTATGGATCGATTTGGCGAGAGTTAAGAAAACCCGACCACGAGGTGACGTTGAAAGCAATGGATTCAATATTGTCGAATAATTGAAAGGCGTCGGCGAGCAAATCTGCTTGGAGGCGAGCATATACAAATGATCCTGTGTTATTGTTGAGTGAATATTTCCCGAGGAAAGGATTTGTAGACACGCCTGAAATTGCTATTTTCTTGACCCGATGTCGATTGCGTGGTAGACACGCAGAGTACAATGCTTGATTGGCATGAGTCTACATGACCGTTATTAAACAGAATTGAGGCTTGAACAAGGAACTCACTATTGCCCTTCTCCCACATCTAGGAGTTGCTGGTCCCATCCCTTCTCCGACGTTGAAATCCAGTATCTTGTATAGTGCCATAGAGGCTCGTTTGTACACCTCTTGGTTGAGCAGACAATATGAAGTCAACGTCACTAGGTCATCTTCTAGATCCAGAGCTTCGATAATTTGCTCGATAACATCGTAAGTGAGCATTAGGGAAGAAACGAGAAACGAGTGACATCGAGGTTGCTGTCATGTTTCGGGCGTCAGGGTGATCATTGTCAAGCGCTGAGCGCTGAGGAACGTCGGCGAAGCGCCCGTCAATGGGCGGCGATAACATTCGTCGCTCTTCGTCGCTCTCCCGAGCAGGGGCCGCTTCGAGAGGATTTTTTAAATTTTTGCGTTAGCCTCAGATAATCTCCTATCTCCTCGCATCGTTTCCATGCTGCGTGAAAGCGATGAAGAAGCTATAAAAGCGCTTAGCAACAGTTAAAGCAACCCTGCGAGTGAGAATAGCTCTTGCATCACCTGCTCTGCCATCATCTTATCACAGCTTTCCAGATGGACCAGGATGAATGGTATTTGGGGTGGTGACTCCGAATGTGTACATACAATGATACATCAGGCGACATTGAACATTCCTTTCTTTCCCTAATCCCTGGTCAGCCCCCGACACATTCCCAAGAGTTTTACCTTGCAAAGTAGCGCGGAAAATCGAAACTTGAATGTCTCATGCATTCCCAGGCTGGCCAAATCCTGGCGGAGGTGGAGGTTTACTCGACGATGGTCCACCACCTTTAGTTGAACGACCGGTCGGGGGTGCAGTAATTCCACCACCAGCTGGGGCTACGTTTGAAGGAGGTGGAGGTGGAGGCGGAGGCGGAGGACTGTTTGGCGCATTCCCTGGTGCAGGAGGGTGAGTGGCCATGCTAGCTCTCAGAGTCGTCTGTACAGCTTTTCTCAAGATCTTTCGCATCTACTTCTTGTGCATTGTATCTACAGAGGACTGCGCCCACCACAAGCAACACAGCCAAACCCATGGACATACGGTCAATATCAAAACCAATCGCCCTTCCCCTTCCCAGGTCCTATGGCACACTCGCAGAGTATGCCAACACCCCTTCTAAATACACCTCAAACGTGGGCTGGTGCTGGAAGCTCACCTTGGATGGCCGCTCAACCTCATCGGAATGAACATGGTTTCGGAAGTACAGCATGGCACCCACCGGATCTACCACCTGAAGATCGCCGTCATAGCTGGGGAAGAGAACCTACACATTGGGACAGGCTTGACGGTGTCCCAAATGCTCCGAATGACAGCGTTTGGGCCAACTTTGGTAAAAGCGGGTCTGCAGGAGGCAACAATGCGAACTGGTTCCAGATGGCAGCTGAGCGTGATCGTCACCGAGGGCGCCCACATTCTCATCACAGGGAACAAGAAAGAGGACGATCGAGGCATAGAGAAGCCTGGCATGACGACTACGACGAGATTCCTGACTGGGGTCATCGTGGGCGCTCGAGTCACAGCCACGGAAGGAGAGAATGGGGAGCAGAAGACGATGAAGATGAGTGGGAACATATACATGAACGAGACGTACACGAGCGCTTCGCAGGTGGCGCACGTCGACCAGAAGAAGCAGAACGTCGACATCGGAAGCACGAAACGGTAGCGTTTCCAGGTATTAGACGACAGGGAGAGACGGATTGGGATATGCTTGATCAGTTTGGCAAAATGGGGCTCGGTGACTCTCCTCACCCAAACGGGATCCACAGTGCTCAAATGCCTCATGCTGTTCTTCCTCCGCTACAACCTAAACATAAGCGCACAAAGGCGAAATCAAAGTCGCGTCATAGAACCCTCTCTCTACCATCTACCCCGCTTCATCAGCCTCATCCAGGTATACACATCACCTACGAACAACATCTGCAACGACACGGTCTTAATGGTCCACGAGAAGAGGAATTACCCTATCGACCTGCGTCATGGAGACCAGACTACAGTGTCAAAGGTAGCTTCCTAGGTGGCCTGATACGAAGAGGAAGTATGTCTGCCCCTGAGCCTTACCCATTCGAGGATCCGGTCAGACGTACGCTACATCCTCATCTACATTTCAGCAGGGATCCGCACGCACCACCCGCAATATCTATGGATCTGCGGATAGTGCCAAACTTCCCCGGTATGACGGTTCTCCCTATTCTGGGTCAGATGGGGCAGCCACAACACTTCCTTAGTCTAAGAGGAAGAGAGTTGAACCCTGTCGATCTCATGCAGTACGCGACAAACCCACCAGTCCAGAGGATGCGTCTGTACCATAAACGAATCCCATGGTATATCGACATTGTTGCCTCGCCTGGTCAGGGAGACAACGTCAAAATTTGGGATGTCATCGCCGGGTTATTCGATAGCCTCACCGGTACGGGCACGGGTGGTGTCAGTCAAGTACGAGCAGAGGAATACTGGGCTGGCGAGATGGGCGAACACGTATCGAGCACACCGAGTATGCCCTCTGTTCCGTTACCTGGAACACCGATGATGTCAGGTCCACCTGGAAAACGCAATAAGAGGACAGCCAGAGAGCAGGTTTCGCATTCTTGGAGAAAGAGGGGGCAACTAGCACAACTGTTGACGACAGCGAGGATGATTTCTGAGGGTGTACCAACTCAGTCACAAATGATCGCTGTTGAAGGTGAAGGAGCGGAGAAGTTTGAACTTGGAAGAGGAGTGCGAAGGGTTGATTGGTTGTCTGTTGGTGTTCAGACGAACGCACCCGGGCCGACTGGTTTTTTGGCCAACATCACCGGGGGTAGTTCAGGAATTGGTGGAGAGGAGTTTAGATGGATAGGATTGCGAAGAGGAAAGCGAGGGATGTGGGAGATTGTTACTGAGGTGTAACCGCCTTGGGAACACAAGTTCATTCCTAATGAAACACTGACTATCTATGACACAGGATCTTTATTCCACTAATGTACTTGTGCTTGCAGTTATGCTATCTGTGAACTCTGTACCCTTTTCTGTAAACGTCTGTATCGATTCAATTTGTAACGTCTTCACGCAAGAAAGTTTGCAGTTCAATTCCAAGGGGCACTGCCACTGAGATCTCTGACCAATAACCACCGCGGTCCAACTGGCGCTGAACGCGTTTCTCAGTTAGTCTCTCAGTTGTCGTCCTTGACCTACAATGTGTTATCAACGAGGCTTCAGTATGGACCAACCCTGGTTAGTCCTCAGCTTTGCTACACCACACTCTTGAAGCCGACTAACTTGACTTCAAAGCACGCAGAGACGTTCCTCCAACATTCTACGCGACTTCTCGCCGTCAGAGTACAGAACGCATAATCTCCTCGGTTCTTCGAGCTAGTATTGACTATGGGGACAATAATATCGAAATGTCTACCTTGCGTCCCTTCCTCTTCCTCAGCAGCCTCGCACCTTGAATCTCCGACGACATCCACCCAATACAACCATTCAGCGGCAAAGGTGGTCGAAGAGCAACACGTAGGGTCCGAGAAATCACAAAACAGGAGGGAAATTTGCCAAAATCACGCAAATAGCGAGGTGTGTGATCGTCCTAGGTTATGAGAAGCGACGAGAGATTCAGGTCTACCTACAGACAAACATACCTGCTGATCTCTGGCAATGGCACGACTCAAAAGAAGAGCTGGATATCGATCCAAATGACCTGGTATGTTACTTGCAGTTGAGTACAACACGTGTCTAATGGCGTTATAGTATCCTCCGAAACTCATCTTTTCGTGTAAATTGAACGAACTCTCAGGGAAATGCCTGGATATCACCTCTTATGCTACACCATGCCGATATCGTCTTCTTTCGCTGACCAGCCTTCGTTACCGAGGACTGTTCCAAATATACGAGTTCGACGAATTGCCTATCCACAACGAGTTCCTACCCAAAGCTTTGAGGGAATTCAAGCCACCACCCGGAATGCCACAGTTCGAGTTCCCCAAATCATCATACTGTTTTGCAGTATCCTATGTTTGGCGCGGTGTAGCTGTGGATGCCAATCCTTCCCTTTCATCAGCTCAACGTGCCAACGACAAGGGTAGTTTCACTGTCATGGGCGGAGAAGATGGAGATCCTATCAGTCTCAGCGTGCTGGACGATATTTGTTGGGCCGCTACAGCATCGAACGAAGTGTCAACCTTTCTCTGGTTGGATCAACTTAGTATCCTCCAGACTTCGAAAATGGACAAGGCATGGCAGATCCAACGCATGAATCATATCTACTCGACATCTACCACAATCGTCTTACCAGGCGGTCTTGGGAGATTGGCTTCGTTTGACGACGAAACCACTTGGATGGACCGTGCGTGGACTTTGCAGGAGGCTTTGGCACCATCCAGGGTATTGGTGCTCTTTGCTAAAGACAACATCTTGGAGGACAAGCTCAAGGAGCTCCAAGAAGTTGAGAACTATAGCGAACGTGAAGATGCCGCCAACGTTGTCGCGATGGCCAGTCTATTTGCTCTGATTGACCGGTTTCAAAGTCAGGGTATCTTTGGGTTCCGGAGTTCCCAAGAACTGGCCTTGTTCAATGCTCGCAATGATGGTTCTGACGTACCGATCTGGCAGTGTGCAATCATGCGGACATCGTCACGGCCTGTCGATATGATCTTTAGTATCATGCACCTTCTCGGAGTCAGCTTGGATCCGAAATTGTTTGAATCCGACGACCGGATGGGCGCCACGATTGCTCTAGCGCGAGGAGTATTGGAGAAGGAAAAAGGTCGAGCAAGTTGGCTCGGTGGTCTTTGGTTCCTTCCCCCTTCCCCTGAGGTGTCAATCTTTCCTCGGTTCCCGGAGACGCGAGTTGATGGTAAAGCAGCGATACGGATGCCGGATGGATCACTGCAAGATGTCGTGAGCCTCATGGAGGACATGCGGTCGCTTACTACTTGGACTTATCACACCACCTCGAAAGATGGCGATGGAGAGATCGATGACAAGGGATACTATACCTTTGTAGCCGGAACAGTGATTTCACTGCGCTCAGCCAAATCCATTAGTGGTATGGAGCTCGTGCCTTGGTATATTAGCCGCGACATATCTCTGAATGGGGGAGATGGCTCTGTATGGCATCCTTTATCGAGGGACGGGCGACCTGAATCTTTCGATTACCCTGACTACCATGCTGATGGGCTTGCGGTGGAAATCGGCCAGCTACAGGGTGGTGATTCTTCTTCGGTTTATGTAGTCCTGCAGAAGCACGGAGAAGGAAGATACCATAGAGTTACACATATTGTTACACCTTGGTGGGACGCACGCTCCTATTGGCATATAGAGGTTAAGCTTAGTATAGGATCTGTAATCAGTTCACTTGAATAGACAATAGACAATAGATTGACCTGCAAGGGACCGACCTCGATCAGCGCAGGAGCGAAGACGTCAGTTGATAGGATTCGGATTCGGAAATTCACCGGAAAGAATCTATGTATCCGATCAAACCTTTTTTTCTCACCCATCGTCAACAAAGTTTTCGTTGCACAATGCATTGCCATTCTCGCCGCTTTGGGGTGGCCTCATTCCTCTGTCATTCCTATATCGGCACCCTTCGTTTACATCTGCTGAGCTTGAGCGGCCATAATGCTATCGGCCAGTGCTCGAAGCAATTCATTCGATACGTCTCCACCCACGACTGGACCCACAACACAATACCCGCGGTCGTTTTCCACTTGATTTCTGCCCCATAACTGTCAACAAGACCTTTCTATATTGATGATAAGGCCATTTTCGGCGCTGCATTCCGACAGCGGCATGCTGTGTCAGCGTGGCTGGACTAGTTATATAAAGGCGAAGAATGAGTGATCAAAGGTGAGCAGAACGCCCCGACTCGGTGCTGTGGTTAGACTCAATCTAAGGTCTCCCTCCAGCACTCGGCCATGGCAGACTCCCATCATCTCCCGTATGTCATAAACCACGTTTTTCTCCCCCCAAAACTTCCCCAACACTCCGACGAAAGTGCGGAAAATTATACTGGACTGTGCCGTACCATTTTGCACTGCGCCGAAGAATATAGCAGGAACGTTGCCAACAACGAACGGGTTCGGTGGAGCTCGATAGTGAGGATGTTGAAGAGATTGTGTTTTCTGGAGGCACCAGGCGGATTTATGAAGGAGAACGTTGAAGCTTGTTTGCTGAAAATGAAGCAGGATGGTATGTTTCTTTGTTCACAGATCGACTTCTCGTGTTAATGATTTAATACAGATGTCCTTGCTTTTCTCATTCGCAGGCAGAACGCGGGTCTTATCATAAGACAATTCGACAAAGAGACTGTGTTCGAGTCTTTCGAAGTCTCTGCTTCTAATGAGGATGTGATGACGACCAGGGGGAAACTGATATGCTCGTACCCAGGCCCCGCGATTGCGGTTCCTACTTCAACTTCTCGAGATCCCCGTTTCTTGTCAGAGCTGGCAAACTTTCTTACCCAGTTCAACGAGGATCTTATGGATGACACTGCCCCCGCTACAACGAAAGCTGGCACGAAATTGGGCGAGATTCGCGATACCGTTCATCCCCGCTATATCACGGAGCTCTTGACGGGCATTCTTCGCGGTGTTGGCCATCCGGCAGACGTAGTCCGTATCGGCAAACGAATAGCTGATGATGTCCTGTGGAAAGATGCACTACTCCCCTGGCGCCGATCTCCCATTTGGTTACTCATTCGAGTCGCCCTTCAGACTACCCTTCTCAGCGGTACAGACCACTCACGGTACAAATCGTTCATGGCTTTCGCCATGGCACAAATTCTTCGTACCGCTGTTACCGAGGGACTCGATAGCGATTTACTGTGTTGCATGAGCAAGAAAGTCAGTCGTAGGCTATATAAACTGGGGTCCGCCGCACCTCAGTTCCTCACAGAGGAGGTTCTCGACGCTGGCGGCATCACCTACAACCTCCTACACCAAAGATGGCACGCAGAGCAAAAGCGACATGCAAAGGCGTCGCTTGCAGGCTGGAATCCTTCTGGTCTCAACATTTTATCCGACACGAAGCTATCCCTCAGGAACAGTAAAGGCTACATTTCTCAAGCATTGAGGAACTCGCGCACGCGGTCCTCTGTAGCTGCCTTTCATCCGGCGGAGGAACTCCGTTTACTCGCTCTTTCTTCGTATGCGTCAGGGGATGTGCTGACTAAGGCAGTTCAGAACGTTGGTGTGCTGGCCTTGATGGACTTCGAACATGCCGTTGAAAACAGTATCGATACCTGGATTCTCGATAATCTCGACGGTGGATCAGCCTGTACTATTCTACAGGGTTGGATCGAGGAGTACTCCAAGGTTGCAAGTAAGGAGTATGACGGTGATCCAGAAGCAATGTCGATAATGTTTCTGACTTTATTGGAGCTTTGGGTAGGGTAAGTTCGTACTTTACCTCACGCTATTGTAGCTCAACATATTGTACAGTCTCGATAAGCTTGCTACCCATCAGTGCCCACTTCTACTCAAATATTCCCCGGAAATTGCACAAGCGCATCTAGAACCTATTCTTCTTCGTCAGTCTACGCTCAGGGATCGCCTAAAGCGAGTCTCACAATACGTACATAATCGCCAGTCCCATGCCACACACCAAGAATCGATATTCTCGGGGAAGATTACGAGGGATTCATTTGTTGTCCGTTACTTCGACATTTCACCACTCCACCGCTCTCTTAAACAACGAATTGAGTCCAAGGCGACTTCCGATCGTCACGCAAAGGTCCAGGAACTCCACCGTCTCAATAAACGCCATGCTGAGCTCACGCGCAATGCATCAGAGCTCCTCCATAGTGTCGACGAGGAAGGATTTCTTCTTTGTAAACAGGGGAAAAAGAAAAAGAAGGGGTCCCAATGCACTAAGTGCCGCCTCAACAAAGAAGCCGCAAGACTGTCGATACATGTGTTTGAGTGGCCGCTCCCCGCGGCTCCTCTCGAGGCCCAAGCGACAGTTGTTGAAATGGAGTGTCCTGCCCCGTTCAGCGCCTGGCGGGACGGTACATATTATCTACTTTGGGATATCTGGACACCCGATGAGGTTCGTACCACCACCACATCTGGCGGTCCAACCTCTGAGAAGTTACTCCGGGACTATAGAGGGCTGAAAGGCTTCATTACGTCTGGGAGCACGCGATTGACCTTTGGCTCAAAAACCAAATCCTTTCTCGACTCTCACTACAAAAAACCCCCTTCTATACCATCGTCTGAAGATCGCGTTTGTTTGAAGAATGCCCTGCAATTCTCGCTTCGCGACACGCTGCAAAACATTTGGGTATCTGACCCATATGCGTCCTGCACTGTTTGGAGGCCATGCACATACCAGCTTCCCGCGGGTCCTTATCAGAACCTCCAGTTTGCAATTGATGGTACTGCTCACACTCCCAACGAAGTATTGGCCAGCCAATTTGATTGTCATCCAGAAATCACTTTACATGAATATATTGCATTCGGAAGCCTCCGGAGTGGTTCCAGACTTCAGTGGCTCAACATCCTCAGAGAGCTCACCAGTCGGCAATTGGCATTCCAGCGAGCCGAGGTCGAAATGTTGATACTCCAGTCCATCCTTCAAGTCGGTCCGCTGGGATCGGATTCTCAATGGGATTGGCATTTGGAGATACATGATGCGCAGTTCTGCGTTGCATTGCTTGGACCACTGGAGGCTCTGCAAAATGCCATCAAATTAAACTGGACGGAAGTTGTGTCTCTGCGAATCGTCGTTATCCTCGCTACTCTAGTACTCTCATCCTGTCGAGATGAAATTGTAGCTGGATCTGCATTCGATCTCTTGGAATCGGCACGAAATGTGGCATTTGGATGGATGGAACAAGTTGCAAAGCGCCTTCGGGACAATACGGCAGACGAAAATCTCGCACCTGAGCTTCAAACCCGTCTCAGTGAAATCGCTGCTTTGTTTAGAAGCACGTACGACCTCGATTATGATCATCAACGAGTTCTCTTCGCTCTCGATCATCACCTATCGAGGTTCGTCAAATCAGGAATAATACTTCACGATAACCTGCCAACACAAAATGTCCCGGAATATCTTTCTCGACTTTATAGTCGCGACGTTAGGCTGACGCGGTTGCTCCAACCTCTGCTAAAGGTAGCCATTGCCAAGAACAGCCGGGGGTTTAACGATGCCATTCGTGCAATCTGGCCTTCCCACAATGCTGCATCTCAGTGGCAGCTACTTCCAGCTCCTAATGATTGTTGGGTATGCAACGTCAATGATGGGTTACACCAGATTCCCTCGATACACTATAACCTCCTGGATAATAGTCTTTTGATCAATGGCAAACCACTTAGTCGCCTGCCAGTCGAGTACACAAACCATGCGACCTTTTCCCGACTGTTCGGAAAGGTTAGTTGAATGTCTGATGTATTTGTTACATTCAACTAACAGTTATCATGTCTGATAGGTTGTTCTCGATGTCGTTCCGGCAAGCTACTTAGCACCGAATATGGACTTTGTAGCAAGCAATCTGATCTCCGGCAACCAGGTAAGTGCTTAGTTTCTGAGCATCTGCTATAGTTCTCTCTAATCTTTTGCAACCAGGTCTTCTTTGCCATGAACGGCAGTGAACTAATAGTACAGATCAGGTCTAGTGGCCGACACTACGAGCTCATTCCACGCCACAAGTTCGTGGGAGACCTCCCCATATTCCTCGTTGACGATTACACACATTGGCTGGATCTTTCCGAAAAGGTTATCGAGCTGCGCCCCCTGAACAATATCTGGAATTCGGACTTCAACAATTGGCGTATGACAGTACGCGGAAGGCGGATGTGGAGGCCTTCGGCTTCTGGCATGAGCCAGCTTGTTGATATCCGAAGTCTGAGCGCCATCATGTTAGCAGTGCGTTTGCAAGCATTGGACCACCCTCATTATCTCACTACAACGTTCTGTGAAGACGTCGGCCTTTCAGTCGATGTTACAAGGTTTCGTCTCTCGTTTCAGCTGGATGCCGATGGTGCTCTTGCGTGTCGTAACCTTCCCGGTATGATTGTTGATGACGATCAGTCGGCGGGAGTCCTGATAGGCCTCCGGGATCAGCTTGTTCTGCGCGATAGGAAGGACAAGTCCAAACGGGAGGTCATCGTGCCCATTGGCGAAATTCAGTATAGTCGGATGGAGGGACACCACACTACAACCACAATAAAAAGGGATGCCAGCCGGCATGCTCACTACTATCGGTATCAGGTTGATAGTACATTAGGACGCCTCGTCTCGCATGTCGGCATACATGGCAAGCTTTATCAGGTGTATTTGCATGCAGTTACCTCGCATTGCTTGCCGGATCCGCTGACTGGTCGTACAGGGACAGAGCAAGCTTTGCATGAGCTGCAGTCTGCACCTTCCCGCTCCTTCCAGACACTGGACCAAGATTGCCAGAATATCTTGAAATGCATCTCTACTCTTACTCCACGTCGCGTGTACTATCCCCCTCATTTAAAGCACATGCAGACTGTCTGTTGGAGTGAACTTCATCCCTCTTCCCAACATGATGAGTTTGCTGTAGCATGCCGGGCTATCATGACCTTAGCCCACCAATTGCATGCTTTCATCCCAAAGGACAAGAAATCTCCCTCATTCGATCTCTTATCTGACAACACCAATCTTGATCTCGTCACTCGCGCTGCCCTGCGCAATTCTAGTCATTGTCCAGCGGAATCCACTCATCATACCTCGGACGACAGCATATATCGCTCTCGGGACTTGACCACCGATACGACTAGCACATCTCAAGAAGCTCTTGTTCATCAAGACGCCTTCCTTGTTGCGACCTGGTCATCTTATTCCCCAGCGACGATGCATTTGCTGGATGTATTCAAGAAATGGTCGATACTTTCGGGGCCCCAGGCTAATATTTCTGGGCACACACTGTCTTATCATCGACGTTGGTTAGACGAAGATCTGGCCAGTAATTGGCTCACGATATACCAGATACTTCGCACTGAACAATCTCATCGTTACCAAACACTCTTTACGTTCTGTACGATGGGGTATGGACCACGTGGCACTGAATTCCGAGAACTTCTACCAACACTCTTAGCGTTTGCAACAAACAAGGGTTTTGGTGGAGCTGAAATGACACCACCTGTTTACAACTCCTATGATTTGTCTGCAGGCTTTGTGCCTGAACCCCAGCATCTTGTGGCAATCGCCCGCGATACGGCCACCAGCTTCGCGAAAAGCTTTGCTGCGTACCTACCCCGACAAGAAGCTGAATCTAAACATGATCTTGCGTCGAGGCAGCACTCGTCCTACCATCACCTTCTAAACGTCGAAGTTCAAAAGCTGGTAGAGGCCGCTGTACAACAATGGCCCTGCAAAGGTTTATCAGTTTCAAGCAAGTTGTATAAAGTGGCGAACGTTGAGAAGTTCCTGGAGCAGGCACGATCCCTTTTCGCTCAGTGGTATCGGAACCGCGAACTTCTCCTCTTCACGTGTACTGTACAGGATTTACTTGACCGCAATCAACCCGCCAACCAGGATTTGAAGCAGCTGAAGTTGTATTACTTTCAGCCATCCACAATCCCGACAGTTACGAGAGGTCGTCCTACTTCTCTGAACGATCTCTTCCTCAGGGAAGCACCTCTTGTCGACATCGATCAAGAGTTATTGTCTTTCCATATGCATCGTTCAGCCGAGGAGCCTTGCGACATTACGTCACCTATCTCGTGTCTTTTGGGGGAGCTGAGAGCAGGAGCACGATGCATCGAATCGCAATATGCTGATGATCTAGGACGTAGCTTACGAGCTCTGCGAAGTGACAATCCATCAATGTCATCCCCGCATAGAATAGCTGTTGATACGCTGTCGCTTCAGGCATATAACGACGACTGTGAAACACAGTTCCGAGAGGTGTGGACCAAAGTTAGGGCATGTCTTGCACCCACTACAGACGCAGAGATCGCAATCCTACAGTCGGGTTTATGGCCGAGGCTTTCTGTCGTCTCACTGCTAGAAAGATTAGCCTCTGCAAATGGAGGCTTCAATCTCGCTCAAGAATGGCATGATGCCTTGTGTGTTCTTGCCAGAAGCATACTTCTATTGCAAAGGGCTCGAAGATTGTGCAGGCTATGGCATACTGGGCAGGTAGAGGATTTTTGGAAGGAAATGGAAGTTCCAGCTGCAATGATTCAGTTAGTTGAGGACCCTGACTGGCTGCTCATACAGGTGAGTTTTGATAATGCGGGTTTAGTTCAGATTTGCTGAACTTAATGACAGGTTGACGGAGACTTTCTAGTGCGACCTGTTCAATTCGCAGTTGCCAACGAAATGATCAGTCCGCCTGGTATGCAAAATGCCGTACTCCAACTGAACATGGGGGAGGGGAAATCCTCGGTCATCATTCCTATGGTTGCTGCATCTGTTGCAGATCGAAACCGACTCGCTAGAGTAATCGCCCTGAAGCCACTGACAGCCCAAATGTTTTCGCTGCTTGTTCAGCGTCTTAGTGGCTTGACAAATCGGCGAATTTTGCATCTACCATTTTCACGCGATGTTGATGCCAGCCAAACCCAAGTGCAAGTGATCTGTGATATACACAGGGAGGCCATGGCAGCCCAGGCGATCCTTGTCATGCAGCCGGAACATATCCTCTCGCTGATGCTGATGATGCGGCAGACCATCTGGTTAATGCCCGTACAAAACCACAGCGTCGATTATCAAGCCAACTTTTGGACTTACAACTATGGCTGGACCGGAACAGTCGTGACATCCTCGATGAGAGTGACGAGATACTGCATGTACGATATCAGCTTATTTACACCATGGGAACCCAGCAATCGTTGGAACACAGCCCGAATCGGTGGACAACAGCGCAACAGCTCCTTTCGCTTGTCCGGAAGTGTATCTTGCTGGTTCAAAGCAAATTTCCTTTCGGTACGGAGGTTTCATCTAACAGCCGCATGGGATCCTTCCCACATATCCGTGTCTTGGATCCAGGGGCGGGGCTTTATCTCATTGAATGTATCTCAAAAGAGGTTGTTAATGGTGCATTAGAGAACTGCTCGTTTTCAGTATTTCCTCTAGAGGCACGGCGCATTGCTCAGGATTTCATTTCCTGTGTACATGTATCAGCATCAAGCATCCGACTCCTCGAAGATCAGTGCAAAGGGACATCGCTCTGGAAAGACCTCCTCCTGCTTCGAGGGCTTCTGGGACATGGCGTTCTACTGTATACTCTGAAGGAGAGGCGTTGGAGAGTTGACTATGGCCTAGACACTCTCTCGGTCACTCCTAGCTGTTCCCTTTAGAGCAAAGGATGTTCCATCCCTAAAGGCGGAGTTTGGGCATCCTGATATAGCGAACCTTCTGACCTGCCTTAGCTATCAGTATGGTGGCCTGGATGATGACCAAGTTCAATTGTGTTTCGATATGTTATACAAGCTTGACAATCCTAAGCTTGAATACGAAAAATGGGTTGCTGCTATGGATCCCGTCCCGAGCGGTATCCGGGATCTCTCGAGCATAAATATGCAAGATTTGGAGCAACGACAGCACATTGTTTTCCCCTTGTTTGGCGTCAACTATGCAGTTATCGATTTCTACCTATCGCAGGTCGTCTTTCCCAAAGCGGCGAAGGAATTCCCTTCAAAGCTTGGCACATCTGGATGGGATTTGGCGCGGAGGAAAGCCAACCCAACTACCGGATTCAGTGGCACCAATGACAATCGTTATCTCCTCCCAACCTCCATCATTCAACAAGATACGCCACTGAGGCTGAGCACCAATGCGCGGGTTTTGGCTATCCTGTTACAGCCGTCAAACAACCTCTACTTGTGTCCAAACAGAGCAGGAGGACCGAGCCTTTCCGGACGCGATATAATCGATTCAATCAGTGTGAACTACTCGAACCTGCAAATTCGTGTGTTACTGGATGTGGGTGCCCAGATACTCGAGATGACCAACCTCGAAGTGGCACAGTACTGGCTTTCGCGACTCTCGGAAAGGGACGGTGTCAAAGCTGCTATCTTTTTTAACGACCGCGATCAGCTCGAGGTGCTCACACGAGATGGGATGACAGAGCTCCTAATGCTTTCCCCGTACCACCAGCAAATCAACAAGTGCCTTGTCTATCTCGACGATGCCCATACCCGTGGCACGGATCTCAAGCTTCCCATCGATTGGAGAGCTTGCGTCACACTAGGACCAAAGGTGACAAAGGATCGCTTAGTTCAGGGTGAGTTCAGTGTTTCCTCGCTTTCTCATCGCATATTGACAAAATAACAGGCTGCATGCGAATGAGAAAACTTGGTCAGGGACAGTCCGTGATGTTCATGGCACCCTGTGAAGTGGAGCGCGCTATTCGAGAACGCTGTCGGATCGACGACGACGAAGCCAGTGACGAGCCTCGATGTTCTACGTTGGGCTATCGATGAGACATGCCGTGAAGTTGAGCACTATGTCCCGCACTGGGTACAACAAGGCGTCGACTACAGACACCCGCAGTGCTGCTTGGGAGACGCTGTCCCTCAGCAACCGACCCTTCTGCTGCTTTACGGCCTTGGGTTCAACCAGAAGCACAGACACTGCAGAAGATGTATTTGGATTCCCCACCGGCGATGCAAACGTACTGTATCAAAAGGCACAATCCATTCCTGAGATACGCGAGCGCTGCAGGCTCCTTGGCGTCAAGTCAATTCTCAATCCTCGGGTTGCGGAGGAACAGGAACGAGAGGTGAACCACGAAATTGAGCGTGAACCCCAAAAGCAACGTCCGCTCAAAGCGCAAGCAGTGAAGCATCATGTACACGATCATGTCCGCAAATTCGTTGAATCGGGGCGTATTCCGCCAAACTCACCAGTCTTCACCTCCATCTTTGTCTCCCTAAAAGATGGGACCAGCAATGTACGTGGACTTGTGGAATCAATGGCTCCGGGACATCGACTGGACCTTTTCGCCACCTACGACTTCCTAACTACAGTTCAATCATCGTTACGCAGCAATGATGGTGACTATATCCGTCCAGTGAATTGGCTTCTCACCGGGAAAGATGGCATATTAGTGGCCCTCAGTCCGTATGAAATCAACGAGCTTCTTCCACGCATTCGGATCAGCGAGAACGTGAATCTTCATATCTACACTCCAAGAACGACTCAGGACATGAACACGATAGACCATCTGAAACTGTACTGCATCCCCTCGTTACCCTTGACTTGGAAAGCGCCTTCACAAACGACTATTGATCTGCTCAACCTCGCCGCGGGACAACTCTACTTCTCTGACTACGAGGGTTATTTGAGGGTTTGTGCGCTGCTGGGAATCTGTACGCCGGAAGACCAGAAGCAGGCAGATATGAGGGTCCAAGCCGACGGTTTTATTAGGCCGGAAGATCGTGTTGGGCGCGTGAGGGACACCTGTATATTCGACAAGAGTCCGCTTCCTTATCTCAAGGTGCTGACCGGATTTAGGAGGAAAGGTCAAACGTATAGTGCGACACACCTGGGAAAGATACTGGACACTAGATTTCTTCATCGAGATATGTTTGACTAGGTGAGCGTCAGCATTTCAGTGAGCGCTCTCGAGAGCTAACTCATGTATGCACAGGTTTTTCAGTGTAACAGTTGAGAAATGTATTGCTACCATTACTGTAGAGTAAACACGGATTCCATACTACTTCTATTTAAATGCATACTAGAACGTTCAATGCGCCGATTGCTTGTGACCGCGTGCTCCTCGAGTCTGGTTGCAATGCACCCTGCAACTCAAGCCGTCAGGAACGGGGAATGCGACCAAGTCGTCGTAGCAGACATGAATACGGAGTCGGATTGGCAGACTTGTTACCGCAGACCGATGCCGAGTTGTTGAACGTAGATCTCCTCAGTTTACGGCTGGTTGGGAAACTGTGGTAGACTCGGTTCATCGTCAGAGCTGAACACTTGAGTAGACTTGTGTGCTAATTAACGACTTGCTGCATTGTGTCGATGCGAGAAATTGGAGGATCCATGAATAGCAAGACTATGGGATTGACGAATGGGGCAGCCGTGAAATTATAATCATCATGGTGGTGGCGACATGAACTGTAAACATCCGATTTGAGTGCAATGAACGATGGATATAATCGAAGGCAAGGAGAGCTCGAAAGTGTAGACGAGGAATCAACTATAAGGCTCTGGAGCACGAGAGGTCAGCTACCAGCGTTAACCACAGCCAGCCACCGATTCTTCCCTCAAACTCCTTCGCAGTATAGCTGACAACGCCTCGGCATGAAGTGGTGAGGTGGGGAGAGAACGAAAGACGACGAACCGGCAGCCTGTATGCTCCAACAAAAAACAGTCTATCCTATTCCTGCATACTCAGGGAAGAAAACTGGAGATGATGTCGATGGGCTGCTTGGACGGGCGTTGGGGAACAGGAACCAGGAAGGTCCCGATCTCCCCCGAAACCATAGAGCGCTTAGCGCTCGGCCTTGGCAGCGGAACACTACGAGTGCCTCCATTGGTGAGTTTCTCATTTCTTGGGAAGCATAGATCTATACGAAGAAAGCCAACGCAGGTGTCTTAATCCCGACTGGCTTTCACAGGCCATAAAAAACTAGTCTACATCCCGCTGTAGATATTCGTTATGGTACATCATCAAGCTGTCTGACTCTGACTCTTTATGATATCTGCAGCTTTTTCTGCGATAGCATAGGCAATGGACTGTCACGACAACCGTTAGCAATGGCAAAGCCTGAAATGGGCGGAAAAACCTGAGTATTGATCCCGGGTAATAATGGGATGACAGAGCAGTCTACAACGCGTACGTTGCTGAGGATAGGTGTGAACGTTCAGTTGTTCGATGATTGATAAAGTATGCAGAGCTATACCTAGTACCATACTATGTAGTAGTCAGCTTCGGTCAGTGAACTCGCTTTGTACGCATAGGAATTGGGACATACGACAATCAAAGTCTCGGGGTCCACCACACCGCCATCCTCTTGGGGCACTGAAGAGGATTTTAGCATTATGATTTGGCAATATGAATAGCAGCTAACGAGCGCTCGCAGTCCCCACGAAATGGTATGTTGTCTCAGAATTAGGAAGAAGCCATTCCTTAACTTTCTCCGTGGTATCGTAGTCGACACCAGGAAGCATCTCGCCTACAGAAGCATGTCAGCTTATGAAATTACTGGAAACAGTAACTTGGGAATTACGCTCAATAATGCTTGCAAGAGGCTCTGCAGCAGTGACATTGCGGGAATACATAACGGCCTTGGCGAGGTACCACCAGTCGTGTTCTGCGGAGAAGCTAGAGCGGTCTTTCATCACTGCTCTGTATGAGAGGGGAATCCGCAATCACTATTGAGGATCAACGGTGACCTTGTCTTCGGGGTTTGAGGAACTTGCATGCTATGATTACTGGGTCAGAACGGAGCCAGGCAACTGTCGAGCAATCTCACAGCCGATCCACGGGCGAATGGGTGCAAGTCGGTAATAAAGAACTGTAGTTCAATGCTGCCATTTTCACCCGTTATAAGGTACTGTTGCTATGTTCAGATAGCGGTCGAGAATGAGGGTAAGGTCACTCACCCATATGATCTGAGTCTGCGCGACACCGGCGTCAAGGAGTTCCTTAAGTGTATCGAACTGGGATCGAGAAATGTTGCCGGTCTTAAAGAGAATCATTGAGTTATCTGCTTCGATACTCTCACGATACAAAACACGTACAGGCACTGCCAAAATCTCGGCTGATCTGGCCAAATCATCGGGGGAGAGGACAATTTGAGCAGGGACCAAATTAATCAGAGGAGACGTCAATTGGTCACCGATCTCAACGCTGCCATCTTTGAGTTTGTAGAGAACGTAGGCGCCATAGTCTGGATAAATAGAGGCTTCAGACGAATGGTGATATGGCAGACTGAGTGTCTTACGGGTCTGCAAATTTTTTCCTACACCAGTGTTGTTAACTTTGAGGTCGATGCCGATTCTAGAGAATGCGATGACTGTCAAATGCCGTACCTCGTTTTCGGACAAACTTACCCGTCCAAGACAAGGGGATCGCCAATACCACTAAGCTCAAGGAGTTTGGGTGTGTTTAATGCACCTGAACTAACAATAACGCTCTTGCCACTCTAGGGAAAGGGTTCATCAGTACTAGATAACGAGGGGAGCTCACATACAGCAGTAGTCGTTCCATCTTTCGTCAGGTATTCTACTCCATTCGCTACCGCAATGCCATCTTGGTCTTCGCCCCAAGTGATCCTCGATACTAAGCTTTCCGTCAGAACCACCAGATTCTCCCGATTGCGATTGGGTATATCTATACGTTCATCAGTTCAATTGATCACCGACTTTGTCGACGACCAAGTTCACAGTAAGAATTTGCAGCATAGGACCGGTTGAAGGTGCCGTCAAACAGGGTCTTGCGAGTTTCGGTCGTTACCATAGGTATGAAGGACCTATCATTCTGATATGCACTTACTACTTGCGTAGGTGCACCACCATTAGTACTACCGTCGCTCACGTCGGCGTTAATTTCTTGTCCGAGGTTCTTAATGGTAGGCACCGCATAGTCTTTGAAGAAGCTATGAGGCATAGTAAGCCAGTGGTCCCGAGAATATCTGAACCCTACCTCGAAACACCGTGACCAAAAGAAACGTGAATGGGACCTTCAGTTCCGTGTGATGCGGCGTCAGGCTCAAGGCCGAATGTATCACCTCCAGTGACCAGAGTTTCGCTTCTCTTGTAGTATTCTAGAAACGAAGCCCACGACCTTCACCAATGGATGAGCGAACAACGTCAAACCCGTCACCCAAACAAGCATACCATCCTTTTGCACCAAGAGCTTCAAATGCCTCAAACTCACGGGTGTCGGGCCGGAGGTACAGCGCGCCGTTGATAGCACTACCTCCACCCAAAGCTTTCCCCTGTCGTTCCACATATACGCGGTCCCCAGCAAAAGCCTGGGGAACAGTAGGGAGAGCCCTATGAGGCTTGTGAGTGCCTCACTCTGAAAAGATGGGTATGCTGGTCACCAATCGATTTGCGTGTCATAGGGTAACAATCGGTTTCGGATATCCGTGATATTGGGGCTATAAACGTTAAGAGGCAATTAGAAATAGAACTTCAGGGAACTATATGGGCATTCCCTACTTCTCCAGGCCGCTACAAAGTATCGTCAGCGTCGAGGGTTTACATAATACATCATACTGACCTTTCCCCTGCTTCGAACACGAGGATCTTGAGGTTTGCGTCCTCGGACAGTCGAACCGCTAAAGAGAGTCCTGCTGTTCCACCACCCACTGTGAAGAGAGGTAAGCCTATATCTTTTTAATGAGGGAACTAAAACTGACCGACGATGTAGTCATACACATCTGTCAATTGCGAGGATGTAGTTGCAATCAACGCGACTGAAACCAAAGTTGATAGCAAGCGCATGGCGATATGTTTTTGTTTGATGTTTGTAGATATGAGTTTTATAACCGCACTCTTGCGGTAAGGACACGCCGGCGCAGGGAACACGGTCATAGCGCGACATTGCAAAGACCTTGATACAATACAAAGTTGAAAACATTAAGTGGTTAGAACGGAGATAGACTTACTAAGTATTCATGCCACCTCATTCAATCAATTTGAAAGTATGAACGGCCTAAGAATATCATGTATCAGAAGCCGGAGAAGACCTGTAAGGGCACGCAGACCACAATGCGTTGCACTTGTGATCTGGGTCCAACAGCTTTTTACCTATGCTTTCGGCACAAAGGTGTATGTAGACCCCGTCACCTGGGCCACAATTCTTCGCTGCCTGTGAGCGATCAAGCGAATCGTCCAAATCCTTCAAGCGGCCATCGGAAACATGGGTGGCCTCACGAAGCCATCGAAAGCTGAGCGGCATGGTAGCTTGGAGCGCACGGGGTTACATTTTGCGATAATCGACAAAGCGCATCTGAAATACTGACGAACCGACTGTCCACGAGAACATCATAGGTCGCTGCACCGGCGAAGGAGATAAAGTGTTTCTGGACGCGGCCATCTCGGTATGGGCTGTAAACATTTCCGTGCGCTTATCCAAATCAACGTTTGACAGGTGGGTTCACGATGTCCGCAGATGAAGTAAATGATATGCTTAGTGTATTGAGAGGCAGGATGTACACAGCTATAATCGGCCGTCAGATGTGTTCTAGTACGAGAGCTCTGAGACACACCTCATAACAGTAAGAAAGTGGTACGATCATGTGTTCACTTCACAGTGGATCGTCCATTACCCCAAGACCAGCTCCGGACCAGCTAATGCACCAGGTGTGAGAAGTAGAGCTGCGACGACAGAATATTGTCAGTGTGACTTGTCATAACGGGTGCCGAACAAGTCGGCAGCCCAAGAGCTGGACTCTAGGGTTCGAATTCGGGAGCACGGGCGAGGCGGAGGAAGAAAAAAAACCAAGAATAATGGCGAGAACAAAACGGGAGCTCAGCGCTCAGCCTGAGCGAGGTCTAGCAAGGTGATCTCAGTGTCACACAAGCGTCACAATCGAATATTCGATCTGTTAGGGTTAGGAGTTCCAGTCTTTGTCCTGTGCAGCTCGCCTTCGAAGGGATGAGATGATAACGGCTGCAGTGTTTCAATAGAACGATTGAGAAACGAAATGCTATACATAGCTGCTACTTAGCCTTGGCATACGAGACACGTGTCATACACAAAGATCTGAAAAACTACTCTACATCCCGCCACAGATATTCGTTACGGTACATCACATTCAAGCTGTCTGACTCTGACTCTTTATGATATCTGCAGCCTTTTCCGCGATAGCATAGGCGATGGACTGTGGGAACAACATGGTTAGCGATAGCATAGCCTGAAATGAACTGGCAAACCTGAGTATGGATGCCAGGTAGTAATGGGATAACAGAGCAATCTACAACGCGGACGTTGCTGAGGTCCAGGATGATTGTATACATTGAGCGTTCCATTCATTGAACAAGGTGTGCAAGAGCCATACCTCGTACCATACTATGTAGTAATCCAGCGTCAGTCAGTGATATTGGTTTGCACAGGAATCGGGACATACGACAATCAAAGTCTCGGGGTCCACCACACCGTCGTCCTCTTGGGGCACTAAAGAGGATTTTGGCATTAGAATATAGGTTAATCACATAAATAGTGACTCACGAGCACTCGCAGTCCCTACGAAATGAGACATTGTCCTAAAGTTAGGAAGAAGCCATTCTTGAACCTTCTCCGTGGTGTCGTAGTCGGCACCAGGAAGCACCTCGCCTACAGACGCGTGTCGGTTTGTGAATATACTGGAGACAGTAGGACGTACGTTCAATGATGCTTGCGAGAGGTTCTGCAGCAGTGATGTTGCGAGAGTACATGACTGCCTTGGCGAGGTACCACCAGTCATGTTCTGCGGAGAAGCTAAAGCGAACTCTTGTCACTACAGTGAAGCCTGAGGGGAGGAACCCGAATTTACTATTGAGGATCAACAGTAACCTTGTCTTCGGGGTTCGAGGAGCTTGCGTGCTACAGTTAATGGGTCAGAACGGAGCTGGGTAATTGCCGAACAATCTCACAGCTGATCCACGGGAGAACGGATGCAAGTCCGTAGTATAGAGCTGCAGCTCGATGCCGCCATCTTCATCTGTTACGAGGGACTGTTGCTGTACTCAGACAGTAGTCGAAAATGAGTGGATGGCCACTTACCCACGCGATCTCAGTCTGGGCAACACCGTCATCAAGGAGTTTTTTGAGTGCATCGAACTGGGATCGAGAGACGTTGCCGGTCTTAAAGAGAACCGTTGAGTCACCGCTTTGAAACTCTTACCATACATATAGAACACGTACAGGCGCCGTCAAGATTTCAGTCGATCTGGCCAAATCATCAGGGGAAAGGACGATCTGAGCCGGGACCATATTAAGCAGGGGAGTCAGATACTGGTCACCGATCTCAACGCTGCCATCTTTTAGTTTGTAGATAACGTTTATTCCATACTCTGGATAAATGACTTTCAGACGAAATGATAATATAGCATCCCGAGTGTCTTACGGTTTTGCAAATTCTTGCCTACACCGGTGTTGTTGACTTTGAGGTTGATGCCAATCCTAGAAAATACCGATCAATGAAAAACGTAGCGCTTACGGATATAAACTACCTGTCCAGGACAAGGGGATCGCCAATACCGCTAAGCTCGAGGAGTTTAGGTGTGTTCAGTGCACCTGAGCTAACAATGATATTCTTTCCGCTCTTGAGGAAGGACTTGAGTCACCAGCACAGGATAATGGAAGGAGCTTACATACAGCAGTAGATGTTCCATCCGTCGTGAGGTATTCTACTCCATTCGCTACCGCAACGCCATCTTGGTCTTCGCCCCAAGTAATCCTTGATACTAAGCTTTCCGTAAGAACTACCAGATTCTCCCGGTCACGATTAGGTATATCTATATGTTCATCAGTTCACTTGATTATCAGCCTCCTCAAAGGTTAGGCTCACAGTAAGAATTTGCAGCATAGGATCGGTTGAAGGTGCCATCAAACAGAGTCTTGCAATTTCAACCAGAGGTCATTGCGAAGAACATCTTGCTCCTTTATATGTACTCACTACTTGCATGGGGGCACCACCATTGGTGCTACCGTCGCTCACGTCGGCGTTAATTTCTTGTCCGAGATTTTCAATGGTAGGCATCGCATAGTCTCTGAAGAAGCTATGGAGAAGTCAAGATCAGGTAAGCCAGCATTCCGGCAGAAATTTGAACCCTACCTCGAAACACCGTGTCCAAAAGAAACGTGAATAGGACCTTCGGTTCCATGTGATGCGGCGTCAGGCTCAAGGCTGAATGTATCACCTCCTGTAACCAGAGTTTCGCTTCTCTTGTAGTACTTTAGAAAGGTATCCCATGACCTTTACTGGTAGATCAGTCAACAACGTCAAAGCTGTTAGCCGAGGGAGCGCACCATCCTTTTGCACCGAGAGCTTCAAATGCTTCAAACTCCCGAGCATCGGGCCGGAGATAGAGTGCACCGTTGATAGCGCTACTTCCACCGAGAGCCTTACCCTGTCGTTGCACGTATACACGGTCCCCGGCAGAAGCCTGGGGAACAGTAGGGAGAGCCCTATGAAGAGGGATGTTAGCGTCTTACTCTGGACAGACGACCAGGTTGCTCACCAATCGATTTGCGTGTCATAGGGTAAGAATCGGTTTCGGATATCGGTAATGTTGGGGCTAATAGACATTAGAGGCCATCAGAAATAGAACTTGGAAGGAACTATATGGATGTTCGTTACATACTTCTCAAAGCCGCTATGGAGTAAGGTGTCGTCAGCGTCGAGGGTTTACATAATATATCGTGGCGAACCTTTCCCCTGCTTCCAGTACGAGGACCTTGAGGCTTGCGTCCTCTGAGAGTCGAACCGCCAAAGAAAGCCCTGCAGTCCCCCCGCCCACTATGAAGAGAGGTAAGTCTATATCTTCAATGAGTAAACTAGGACTGACCGACGATGTAGTCATACACATCTGTCGATTGTGAGGATGTAGTTGCAATCAACGCGGCTAGAACTAAAGCTGATAATAAAAGCATGGCGATATACTTTGTTTGAGATTTGCAGTCTGCCCTTTTAAACATACCCTTGCCGTAAAATTATGCCGGCGTAGAGAACATGGTCATGACCAGGTCATGACGCGACGTTGCAAAGGCCTTGGAAGATACAATATGAAGCACTCAAAGATATTCAGTGGATTTTTCCATGCTTAAAACAGAGGTAGACTTACTAAGTAGTGAACATGCCAAGAGAACGACCATGAGCATCTGCATATGCCTTATCCACTCGATTTAAAAGTAGGAGCAGAATATCAGAAGCCATATAGAAAATCTGCGAGTGCATGACTTCACATTTGTGATCTGGGACCACCATTTTATGCATCCTTTCGGCAGAAAAATGTATGTCAACCTCATCATCTGAGCCTCAATATTCCGCCGCCTGTGAGCAATCAAGCGAATCATCCGAATCCTTCATCGCTCGAAGCCCACGGGGTTATGTTTCCTGTTTCAGTCGGAAACCCAGATTAAAGAACCGGTCGTCCACGAGGGCATTATACGTCGTCGTGCTGGCGAAGGTGTTATATTTCTGGACGTGGTCGGCTCGGCACTATAGGTTTGCTATAGGTTATAAGCATTTCTGGGCGCCTATGGGTTCATGGTTGACGGTCGCAGAAGATGAAATATGAACAATGCATTGAGAGGCAGGGTGTATACAGCTATTAGCAATTGTCAGATGTGTTATCTTGCGAAAGCTCTGAGACACACCTTGTAACATTAAGAAACTGGGGGCAATCGTCTATTCACTTCACAGCACCAAAAAAGAAGGATGTTTGTCACACCTGCGTCACACTCAGGTCACACTCATACGTTAGGGTTAGGGGTGTTTTGCTCCCAAAATCGACATTCTCGTAGTGGTAAGCTGCGACCCCTCCTTTGCTGGCCTTTACTTGCTAATTGAGTCTCTGAAGGGACGAGATGACGACGGCTGCAGGCAGTAGTACGGCCCGACAAACATTTGATCTCGCAAACAGCATCCAAGAACTCTCCCCAGAAGACGAGATATTCAAGTATGATCCAGTGGAACATCGAAAGGTAACCAACGCGGCGCCGTGGAAGGAAGAGTGAGCCCTTATGTCTTCTCATCCTTGTCAATGAATCCAACTTGTTGTAGCCCTCACTACTTCAAGAAATGTAAAATCTCCGCCGTTGCTTTGATCAAAATGGTCAGTCTTTGTCGTTCTTGCTTGTTACTGGATCCGTTTAATCGTCGCTAATAGGTCATACACGCGCGCTCCGGAGTACCCTACGAGATCATGGGCATGATGCAGGGCAAAATCATCGGCACCACAATGGTTATCATGGACTCTTTTGCACTGCCGGTCCAGGGAACAGAAACGCGTGTTAATGCAGGAAATGAAGCGGCGGAATACATGGTGCAGTATACCACTGGAAGTGAGAGGGTGCGTGCTTTCGTGTTATCGCGTCTTTGCCAACATCTGATGAGGAAAATAGGTCGGGCGACTTGAAAACGCCATTGGGTGGTACCATTCCCATCCCGGATATGGATGTTGGTTATCTGGAATAGATGTCACGACCGAAATGAACAATCAGATGTATCAAGATCCATTTGTGGCCGTAGTCGTACGTTCCAACTCGCTACACCTCGCCACCCAAGTGTAAACCTCACGCTTTCAGATCGATCCCAACCGCACGATCTCCGCTGGCAAAGTCGACATCGGCGCCTTCCGTACATATCCCGAAAACTATAAACCACCTAACGCTGCTCAATCGGAGTATCAGTCTATCCCTCTGAGCAAGATCGAAGACTTTGGTGTACACGCGAACCAGTACTATCAGCTCGAAGTGGAGATATTCAAGTCCAAGATGGACAATGAGCTGCTCGGCATGCTTTGGAACAAGTACTGGGCGAATACCCTGAGTCAGAGCCCCTTGATCTCCGTATGCGCTATCCCTCTGTTCTCGTCTCATGGGTGCTGACGCTATTCTGTCTTCAACAGAATAGGGCGTACGCTGTGTCGCAACTCGCGGATCTCCACCAAAAGTTGTCCAAAGCCAGCTCTGGGGTTGCAAGCACAAGACCTATCTTACCCTCTTTGCCCGAGAAAGAAGGCGCAAAGGTACGTTCCTTTCTTTCATCACTGGACGTGGCAATCACGATACCGCTCAGACTGAGAAAGAGGAGAAGAAGAAAGAAGAGAGCCAGCTGGCTAAGAGCGTGAAGGATAGGTCAGTGAGCACAGTAACAGCCTAGACTGATGCTCACCCTTTCTCAACAGCACTAAGATCGCAGTCGAAGCGCAGCATGGTCTCATCGCTCAAGTTATCAAGGATGTCATTTTCTCGATGCGTCCAAAGACCTATGCAGAGCCAGAAGCTTCCTCGAACGCAACAGACCGTGTTTCAGAGGCGGTGGATAACTCGATGGCCATCGGTTGACCAAACACCCAAATTTCTTGTCCTGCTTTGTGATGTAGTAGATCCAGTCATGCTTGTGTATTATAGGTGCATAAATTGTATTCACGCTGTTAGAGAAACGGGGTTTCACTGTTATGAGAGTAGAGGTATAAGCACCAATTTAGCGCCTATAGTTCAGACAGGGGATTTCTGCTCGCTATGACCCACGTACTGACTAGCGTACATGCACAAAAATAAGAATAAATAGCGATGGTCCGTATTCTCATTTCCAGGCTGCCTTTATTAGATCCGCGCCCCTCTCGGCTGCGATGTACACGGGAGCTTGTGTGTGTCCTGCTGGTATGAAGGGCTACCATGACGGTTAGTCTTACGATTGCACAAACGACAAACCAAAAACTCACCAACACACTCGCGTCAACAACCCTCACACCCTTCACACCCTTTACTCTTAGATCTGGGTTGACGACGCCCCATGCGGCGTCTTTTGCTGTCATAGCAGCTGTTCCCGTAATATGCGCCGCACCACCTGCTGTACTTCGAATGTAGGCATCGAATTCCTCGTCAGAAGCGTCGGGAGAGATGGGGAGCACAGAGGAGACCACGAAGCCGTCAAAAAGGGGCGAAGTCATAAATTGATGAATCATGCGTAGACCTTCCCGTAGAGCGAACACGTCAAAAGGGGAAGAGAGAAGGTTGAGGTCAATCTCTGGATATTCGAATGGATTGGAAGACTTCAGCTTGATGAAGCCGCCTGCAGTCGTGCTGAGGTAAGTATCGAATACGTAAGATGATAGGAAGCAACATACGAGAAGCGGGAGATACCAATGTCGGGCTCGCGATAATGAAGTTGCCTTGGGCAGCCGGTGGGATATTACTATTCTATTAGATATTAGATGATTGCATATGGTCATAGGTGTAGGTTCCGAGAACTCACAATAAATTGTACCTCCAGATGGGCTGTTTTGGAGTCACCAGCAGGATCCTCTACGCCTTCTTCAACAGGAACTCGAAGCCAGCCAATATCCAAAAGAGGTGCATTTGCCAATGGACCTCGTCTCTCTTCTGACCAAAGCCTCATCTGTTCATTCGCGACTGTCTGGTTCTGTACTGAAGTATCCCCGGTATCTGTTGTGTTGACTTGGAATGGACTTTGTACTATTGGCTGTTCCGACATATTTCGGCCCACAGAAGGGAGGTGCTTTAAAGTCGGTACACCAATAGACGAGAGCTCAGCGGTATCTCCAATTCCAGAGAGCATGAGAATCTGGGCTGTACCAATCGTTCCAGCCGAGAGTACAATTTCTTTCTTGGCGGTAATGGTCTGGAATGTTTCTAGTAGGCACTGAGTAGGAATTCCGAGAAGTAATCGCTGTGAAAACATACCACCACCGTCTTGCGAGAATTCTACATGTTCGAAGTCCAATGACCCACTTTTCTTGGGTATGATCTTCGTTACATGGGAATGCAGTACCACATGCAGGTTCGGCCTTTGTATGAACTTCTTGGCCAAATAAGAAGTAGCCGAACTACTTCGCGTCCCGTTGAGGACAGTTGACTGCGCAAAACCTGGTTACAACTTAAAATCAATATACCGCCATCCTACGAGCGAGAGAGAATCAACACACCAACGCCCAGCTGGTTCCCGGAATTCGTGTCCAGGTTAAATTTGAAAGCTTCCAAGTCCGCTGCAACGTTCCTACTAGCTTCGATGACACGGCGGTCCAATTCATGCTGAAAGACTGATAGGGTGACAGGATTGATACCATCGAATCCGTGCACTGCTGGATCGAATTCGCCTGTGATATTACGGCTACTGACAGGAGGAGTGAAGCGTTCGTTCTGCGGGCGGGAGTTGTCACAAGTGAAAAGCAAACGAATAGTAATAGGCACCTTGCGAATGTAACGTTGAACGCCATCCCACGACCAACCAGGGTCACCTGTGACCTTGGCGTACCGGTCCCAGTCACCCTTGCTTCCACGGGTATAAGCCATACAATCTGTCCAGGGTGAGCGAAGAGCTAACGTGAAGAAGAACATCCCGTACTAATGGAGCTTGTGCCTCCCAGAACGAATCCCCGAGGAAGTAGCGTCGTCCTACTTCCTGTACCACTTCCCAGAGACGCGGTATAGTTCCAATCCAGGGCAGAGCCAAGTAACGCTCCGCATAACTGGGGGATCTCTGCGAGAGAACCAAGAGGAGTGTTTTGATTTCTGTACCGCTAGTCAGAAGCAATAGGGAAGTGAGCAACGATGGCACGTACGATCCACCAGCCTCCAAAACTAAAACGGACCATGAGGGGTTTTCAGAGAGTCGATTAGCGATGACATTTCCTGCTGTTCCACCTATGAATTGAAAGCAGTGAGTATCACACACAGAATTTGAAGGAAAGTCACAGCGACGCACCTCCAATGACTATGAAATCATAATCCTTTTTGGCAAGGTCCTCGAAGCGCTCGACTATTGCTGCACTGGCCCCAGTCGCTAGTAGAAGTAACAGTAATGCAGATACCATCTTTGCGCTGGCTCGAGGTCTCTGGCGTGTTCCATGATGACAACGGAGAGCTATTTGAACCTAGGTGCCTCTACAGATCCCGGGGTGTAAGAGCCACGCGACCCATTTCCAGCGGGGTAATCTTTGTATTTTGGGCTTAGCGTCCCACCAAACGAGCGTTCTGATCCTCGTCACGTTGAATTAAAAGGATGAAGGAAGATGGGTCCAGCCAGGAATTATCCCGAGTCTTGCCCGAATGTCGTGAGATTTGTGGTGAAAGAGCGTGGCATTAACGCGCGAAGATCATGAGGGAAGCCAAAAGCATTCAATCTGAATGAGTCGATAATTGAGGTGACCAAATTCTGTTGATAGTAAGGGGTATAACTGAACGTTACATTCAAACGCAGAAGATCAATGGTTCCCTTCCGAAACCCTCGGCCACGTTGCTCTCCGTAACGGTAGTGATGCGATAAGACTTTCGATGTGTAGTGCCTGGGGAAGAACTTGGAATGACTTGAGATTCGAGCTCTTGGGAAATATCTGGTTGCAAAACACACCTGATCTGATTCTAAACATCTTTCTTAACGCCGTCCATCTTTTCCCAGCATTCGTTTGATCATATGTACAGAAAATACTGATTGGAAAGTCACTTGAACTGGACCCACACGACTCGCTCCAGATGGATGACTGGACACTCACCAGGAGTCCGGTAGGCATCGCATCTCGAATCACCCTGTACCGGTTTGTAATGGCCGTCGACCAGAGGAGTCAGCACAGTGGTTGAAAACAAGACGGTGGAAGGAAGGAAGGAGGAAAGAAATTTACGCTTGGGCGCTTAGCGCTTATCAACCACACTCACTTCGAAGCTTTCCGATTTCGCCTCAATTTTGCCTCGCTGCTACTTTTCAAATCCGAGATTGCATCTGTGTCCTCCTGTGCATTTGAGGCTGCCATTGCAATAGCTGGAAACCAAAGTTTTGATGGTGCCGTGGTTAGGGTTTGCCTAAACAGAACCCGGTCGTTCTCGGCATGTGCTAGTTACCTGGTCCTCAGGCTCCTCCTTCGACTTCGTGTCTAAAACCAGTACTCTTGGATTGATCATTCTCCCGTTCGCCATACTCGTGTGTATCCATTATGTTAACACGAATGCTCAAGCACTCATGCCCTTCACGTCTGCCAGGCGTTACATCTCAAAGTGGTGACCAGCTGACTGCTAGCTATCACATCGCGACGTCGAAGCTTTTTTTTTGCTGTATCATGGCTATGCCGAAGAAGTCAGAATGATGTACAAATGACTCGGATGTAAACCATCATATTCTTTCCTGAAGGAGAGTAAGATAACAGAAGGTGTCGTTTGTATCTGATACTTCCAGGCGATGCATAGACTCTCATATATGGGACGTGAAGACCGTGAGTGCTCCAACGATGTTGCTCTTCCTCCTTTCTTATATCGTACCCACATCAGGCAGTCCTATCGCCCTTCCTCGATCCGATGTTGCTTATGTAGTGTCTGATACACCATCTACGAGGACGGTGTACAACATCGTTTGGAGCTGCTTGACGACGATATTCGCCTGTACCTGGATTGCTATTCACCCCAATGTCCCAAGCCCTGATGATTCGCACAACCGAGTCGTCCTGCGACGAGCAATGATTAATGATCATGGGCCTCGCTATCTTGTTTCCCGAATATATTGCTGTCTGGGCATTACGACAGTGGGTGTCTGCGAGGAGGATCACTAGAAAGATGAAATCAAAGCATAGTGCGGAATATTGATATATCCCGTTTCGTGATGACTCACATTAATACCTTAGATTGCCCTGCACCCTGGACAATCACTCACAGCTTTTTCCTTATTATGGGTGGTTTCATGCTGTGCGACTCACAGGGTGTTGAGCTTGAGACCTTATCCTTCGACAAGATGAATAGATTAGAAGGCAGAGGCCAGATCACCTTTCCTTCCCTCACAGAAAATGAGATTCTCGACAAGAGCAAAGGAGACGCCATTTCAAAAACGATCCTTCTACTACAAACAAGCTGGTTCCTACTACAAGTCGTCGCTCGTACCTTGCGAAAACTCCTTATTACAGAGCTAGAACTTGTGACCATCGCTTATGCATCCATAAACCTCTTTGCATATGGCTTTTGGTGGAGGAAACCATTGAATGTGGAATGCCCTGTCAGAATTTGTCTAATTGTGTCAGGTACGCTTCGAATAGGCTGTCAATTATGATCGCTAATACTTCTTGTAAGATAAATCACGGCCACCTACGCCTTGTACTCGGATTCCGGAACTAGCTACCATCGAGTCGGACATCACGGATATACCATTGACTGGTATGCTTGACTAACTGTGCTGTTTGTTTGAACTTACGCCAGCTCCATTCTTAGACGTGGACTGCGAGAATCCTTTATGGGATGATTCTTTTCCGTGGAAATGTCATTCATCTTCACAAGGCTTGCGTTTGGGACGTGAGTTGGAGTCTGTTTTCGATTGGGTCAGGTTGGTATAATGGTTTCAGTTCGGTATAAGCATGTTCTAAATACCGTATATACAGCGTTGGAAGCCCACCCTTAGATTCTCCAATGGATGATTCATTAAGCCTCCAAGTGGGCTTTATATTGTCGTTGGAGCACGATACCTTGGAAGCGAATTTAGAGGCTTTGTCGAATGACTCGGATGAGAGCATTCGCGTGGACACCAAATGGTATGTAAGTCTAGCATGTTTAACGACTCACCGTACGACTTAAGCTATGCAGTGAGCCGCCATCGATTAGCGGTGCCGCCCTTCCTGGTGAATCGTCTAAGGAAGTCGAACCATCACTATGTCTTTCGGAAGATCCCATCGATGAAAATGCAGCGTCATCATCTGCCGCCAGAGCGTATGTCCGATCTGTTTTGGGATCAAGCTAATTCACATGTCTTTTGATGGACTAGTGATGCTTCAGTCGAGCAAGTGAATTGCGATGCTCGGGCCACATCCCGTCCACTGACGGTCAAAAGACAGGCCTGGCTCAAAAGCTTTTGGCGGAAATTGACAAGTAATCATCCCCGTCATATTAAATGTGTATAACGGTGGTACTCACTTTCTTCAGATTTAATCACTTGTCTTCGAACGCCACTGGTGGTTATATTTCTTCTCAAGGACCTACCCCGGCACATTCTCCCACAAATCGTAAAGCCAGGGCCAGGCTTTCCGAGGTCACCAATCCTGACTACAGCTGACGATGCACCCTTCGTGGACCGTATCAGGGACTCGGAGTTGAGGGTCCCCACGTTTGCCTGCGGCGGTCGACCACAAAAGATATCATCGATTTTTGGTGTGGTACAGCTCTGTATGTCGTTGTATCTGGGGGCTATTCACTGTATTGCATGGGACTTTGCCTTTCCTCGGTGTCAAACACGATGGGTGTGGAACACTTCTGCACTGTTGTTGACATGCATTCCAGGGTACCTTCTTTTGGTAGTCGGGATCCTGTCTCTCCGTGAAATCTATCTCCATCCGATGCTCGAATTCGAGCCTATAGGTTCGCGATATAAGCCTACGGTCCTTTCGTTTCTCGCACGGCTGCTCTTTCCGCTCTTTATGCGCTGGATTCAGTTTGTCGCGCTCCTGAGGCTACACCATTTCCTCCTCTATCTCTATCTGGTCGCGCGAATTATTCTCGTTATCTTACCTTTTTTACTTCTACGCAATCTTTCCGCAGAGACTTTGTTAGAAGTTGAATGGACGACTTTTATCCCACATATCTAGACGTTGGAACCCTGACGAAGGACACTACTATCTGTACGGACTCTTGCAGACAGACGTGGATATTCTACTTTGTAATAAGCTCCCCCGGAATGATTATGGATACTTCAATAGCTGATATAGAAAGCCGAGAGCGAAGCGGGTTTTGGTGATTGCTCAAGTCTCAAGAAACGATTGTACTGGCCGTCGCTTGATGGAGAAAGGGGCGTGGGATACGGGTGCGGGCGCTTCAGCGCTTATCAGTGACGCTGACGCACCACACCATTCTCTCTTTCAAAATTCAGAGTGCCAGGCCAGTTCGATGGAGTGCAAGAACTGCGAGCTCTTTCAACGCCAGTTCTACTGTGCCAACTGCCTTAGAGCACACTCACAAAACTTCCGAATTCAAACAACCCATTTTGCTTCCGATCTTTCCGAACAAAAATCAAAGGCTAGCAAAGCCCTTGCTACAATCGAGCCGAATCGAATACGTAGAGCTCAGCTAGCAGCACAACAGGCTAGGTTTGACGAAGTCACGAATGCGCTGGCGCGGGTCAAGAAAGAATGCGACAAAAAACGTGCCCGACTACAAACACTTCGCGAGACGCTCGCAGCCCGTCGACGTACCCTATCAGCAGCCAAACTTCTCCCCACAACTCCTCATCAGAATCAAAACATAAGCCAAAACTTGATTCGCATGCAACGGGAGCTGAATACACTGTCCTCCGACATTGCTCGTGCGCGATCTGGGCTTGTGCAGGAATTGGTGGAAGTGTTCCATGTCGTCGAAGTTGGAGGCAGACCGAGTATCAGGGGAAATGCTGGTGCCAGAGGGGAATGGACGATTGCGGAGCTGGTACTTCCCGTCCCAGGGGACATCAGAAGATATCCTCCAGATCATATAAACGCTGTCATCACACACACGATCCATTTCCTCACCTTACTCACCTTCTACCTCGGTATCAAGCTTCCTTTTCAAATAACATGGCAGGGCCCTGGAGTCTCAACAAGCTCGGTGTAGGAACGCCCTGGATAGGTGCCAGTCGCGGAGGAGAGCACGGAGGTTGGGCGAAGTGGCACACAAAGCACCCATTACACGTCTCCTCGAATCCCCAACAAACTTCAGCTGCACCCTCATCCAGTGACTGGGAACCACCGACGATGATCTCGGACTCATACACCGTCTCACAGCCAGAACCTCACGCACAAAATTCTTTCACAACCGCTATCACAATGCTCATTTACAATGTCACCTACCTTGCCTTTACGCAATCAGTGGACATTCCACTTGCGCAGGCTGGTGAAGTATTGAGCAATTTGTGGGCAGTTTGCTGTAGTCCCGAGCTGGGACGTCGCTCGCACCTTACACATCCTTTGCTATCTGCACCAACGCCTCCGCAGTTCCAATTAGATTTCGCACAGTTACTGCAGTCGATATCTTCGACACCAGCCTCGAGGCTTCGTACCTTGAACTCCGCCAGGAGAGGTATTACTGTACCAAAGAAGGAAGAAAGGGTGGAGGAAGAGGAAGATGGATGGGACTTGGTCGAAGACGAAAGTTTCTAAGTGGCGTACAAGCGCTGCCGAGACTGGGTGCTGCTCATACTCATGTAAGTCGTTCTCGTGTCTGTAACCTTTATTCCAAAAAGTGACCAGCGCACAGATTACACCAATTCCAGTGTAGCCTCAGTGACTCTTCACTAGTCATCTTGTGCTGACTACAGCATTTTACCCCTGCTCTAATGACGACGTTCCTCGATACAGCCTCTCCGAACCGTCACCGTCTTTTACGCTTCCTGCCTTGTTCGCCATTGGTGTCAAACAAACCAATACACTCATGACTGCTGATCAAGTCAAATCCCACCTGAAGCTATTGCATGCCTTTGCGGAGCTGCGAGGGAACACCTACATGAACATGTAGATCTTCAGCCCTTGTCGTATGCACCACCGCCCTGGGAGCCTGACCGTTTGTGGGCTTGGTTGGCACTTAAACGGTTCGTGCTCTGAATTGTGTCATGTTGTCCTATGATTGATCAGGGTCTGTAGACTGTAACTATGGTCCAAGGCTTTGTGTAGTCAAACTTCCTTAAGCCTCGAATCTTCATTAAGCGACCGACTGCTGCCTCTCGATCTTTTTCTGGTCTGGCGTGCGTACTCGCTGAATTCTGCGTTCGTATGGCTGAGTTATTACGAATTCTACTCATGCTGACACTCGAAACAAGCATCAAGAAGACATTCAGCGCGTAACTCTATGGTTCCCTCAAGATCTAAACAAGTTCCTAGAAGGATATCTGACCCGCCACCTACTCGAGTCACTAATTGGCTCAGGAATATCGACATGCTCTTCGACCCGTTTGGATCAATGGTTGTCCTGGACAAACGTATAATCGTGTGTCCGGATTGCGGAAGAGATGTCACTGTTTGTAAGTTTCGTGACCTGCCGCTCATTCTAGTATTCTGACTTTCAACATCTCGTCAGGCCAAATGACGGAAAGAGCTACCTTCAGAGTAGTTTCTCATACTTTCTGAGTCTCTCTTATGCGTAGACGGGGAAGCTTTCCTTTGATGACAAAGTCGGGCTCTGGCGTTCAATAAGCTCGCTCAGGACATGTCGGCATCGGACATCTCCGGAGGACCTGGACAAGAACGATGTCATGTGACATTTTCCTGCACCTCTGTTCGATCATAAGCTCGTCCATCTATTTAGTGTCAGCAGGGCATGGTCGCTCAAGAATATGCGTATTGGCAACGCCCAAGTTTTATTGGCCAGACAGGACGCAATACAAGTCAGAGAAGCCTTCGAAAATTACTCGTGAACGTTCACCGAAAGCGCCGCGTACCGCTCGAACATGGGAGCAAGCTATCCTCATTCGTACAGATCTTTCGATGGATAAATTAGTTAAGGCAACGAGGCAGAAGCTCCGGGAACCGCCGTAAGCTATCCCCTTGCTTTCGTACTTCCGATGCTGACTCGCAAGTTTCAAAGCGTACACAAAATTCCAAGCGCTTATATTGATGATAAACCATGGTCTATCAACCTGAATAGCGGTAGGGGAGACGGTGGAGGCGGATGCGGTGGTGGTTGATTTTGGGGGGTAGTTCAACTCGAATCAAGTGTGACAATTCGGCATCCAGTGGTATATAGCGTTCCTCGATAGTACATAAACCCAGTCTAAAATCAAACAGAAAGTCCGCAATTATTCACTAAGCTTTACAACCCATGTTTCCGCTACAGGCTGTTGACCAGGGAGTAGACGTTCCTTTTCAAATTCCTCGATCTTCTCCAATCCCTTGAACTTGGTTGCATCTCCCAACCAGTCAATCCTCTTCAACGCTTTATCACCATCAGTTTCGCCTCTCTTCTTTGCTGCTTTCTCTATCTTCTTTTTCAGATCGGCATCACCGACAGCTACCCCCCATTCCGAATCCGCGAGATGCTGCTGCAGGGCATTATGTAGTGCTTCCCAGACGTTATCACACGTTATCGGGGACGGTGTGACGATATCGATCGTCCATGGAAACGATTTGGAGATCAGTCGTATGTGTGTCGCAGGATATGCCATTGCGGGAGTGTGTCGATGAGCCAGGTAGGTTGACGAGAGGATGTCGACTTGGGGTTTCTTGCGGATGTCATATCGGAGGATGGTACTATCAGCGGCGAGAATCGGGTGCATGTTGGGGTACTTTTTGGAGTGTAAGGGAGCAGGCGCTGTGAGGATAAAACGATGAAGAAGAGTAAGAATCGTGGAGGCAAAGTTCTTACCTCTTCGCTGCATCAGTGGATCCATCTGAGGCTGACTCCATCCTGGCGGATAATAAACGTGCGAAGGATGGGGGTAGTAGGTGGGAGGTTGCTGGAAGTAGTTTCCCCAGGGAAGATTCATGATGGTTCTAGTGAGAGATGATACTGGTTCGACGATCTGGTCCTGAAAGTATATATATATATAGTCCGGAACGACGTGAACGGCGACGTTACGATGATTGACAAACGACACGTACTTTTTATTACTCGCGGCACCGCCAGCAGAAGATGGTATCAAGTGGGTTTTGAATGATTCGAGCGCTAAAACGCCATCAGTGTTTTATGGGCGGACAGCCATTCCAGGACCAAATGCTGTTGGCGGTGTTCACGTGGTGGACCCTGTCCATGATTTGCCTGGAATTGGCAGTAGAAAGGGTCGGTGTTGATAAGTTGTCCAACAAGACTGCGAGGAGACCGACGGGGAAGCTCGGGGAAGGCCCTGGCGAAGAGTAAGAATAGCCATCCTAAGCGCCCACAACAAAAGCGGTCCACAAAACACCTATTCCATGGACATAAACCTTCAAGCTTTTCCGTAGAGCTCTATTCATGCTATTCGAATCTCGTGGAGAGTTGTAACGTATGAAGACTCGCTGTCAAGGCAATGCCATGGAGTACAGCTTAGAGTTTCGTCTAGCTTCCATTCACCTTTCAAACTAGCGTCAGAAGATTGGCTCCCAAGAACTGCATGATGCACCGCTCTAATAACAACTCACCAGATGATTCCTCCAAAAATTTTCAGTCCAAGTGATTTACGGCTGTCGAGGAGCCTGTTCTGTCAGAGCATAACGATTACTTGGGGTGTGAGAGAAGGAAGCAAGAAGAGGACTATCATGTGGACTAGGGCTATGTCATATGTCAGCCCAAATTGTATTGGAAAATTATAGACGCGCCTCGGAAAGCCCCTAAGAGAAAAAATCGCGTCGAGACCGTCGTACGCGTCGTGCACAAAGATAATCCACCCGATAATCCCCTCAGTCATCGTCGTGACCGTCGGAGGGAAAGATAAGTAAGCTCTGCATTCTGATTGGCTCGGAATCTCCGGGAAAGCGCCGAACCCCGCAAACAAGTCATGCCCCAGTCATGCGCAGGGTTGGTAATAACACTTATCATCCCTACAAAATCTCCGAGTATTGCGTTTCTCTCCCTTACCACCACCATGTCACTCTCTTTTCTTCGTGCTCCGATCAAGAAGGCTGCCTTCTCCCCAGCCATCGCCAGAGCTCCTCTGAGGACTCAGTTCAGAGCTGCTCAGGCAATTCGCAGGTACTCTGCTGAATCTTCCAGCTCCGGCTCCAGCTCGACACCTCCACCAAAATCTAACACAGCTCTCTTCGTTGGTATTGGAGCTGTCGTCGTAGCTGCAGGTGGATACTTTGTCTTCAGCTCTGACAGCGATGCTGTCAAATCTGGTGTCCAGGCCGCAAAAGTAAAGGCAAATTTTGTGCCGACGAAGGAGGATTACCAAAAAGTGCGTACTCGTCGCGTCAAATATGGAACAAACGAACTAATTATGTCGTAGGTCTATAACAGGATCGCTGAGCTGCTCGATGACAATGATTACGATGGTGAGGAACTTCGTATGCCTTTTGGGACAAAACTCACCCGGCGCACATCTAGATGGTTCGTACGGTCCCGTCCTAGTCCGTCTAGCCTGGCATGCGTCTGGAACCTACGATAAGGACACCAAGACCGGCGGCAGGTTCGTACATAACCTTTGATTGATGCAACATTCATTTATTTCTTATCTCTCGACAGCAACTATGCCACCATGCGTTTTGAGCCCGAATCCCTCCACGGTGCTAATGCCGGTCTCCATGTCGCTCGTGAACTCATGGAAAAGGTCAAGCAAGAGTTCCCTTGGATAACTTACGGCGACCTTTGGACTCTCGGTGGTGTTGCCGCGATCCAGGTACGTATTCCCGCCACAAATCGCGCGACATCCGGGAATTCCGCTAAATCTCCGTCTTTCATGTGTTTAGGAAATGGCTGGCCCAAAAATTCCCTGGAGACCTGGTCGTATTGACGGAACGGCCGCTGAAGCCACTCCCGATGGCCGTCTTCCTGACGCCACGCAAGGAGCTGATCACTTGAGGAAGGTCAGTATTCTATCCAAATGCTATCGGGAACTTTGACGTTTATATTGAGTTGCGGGTAGATTTTTTACCGTATGGGGTATGTCTTCTCACAGATGTTCGGACCGAAGTAAGTTACCGACAGCCGTTTCCAGATTCAATGACCAGGAAATTGTTGCCCTCTCTGGAGCGCACGCTTTGGGTCGATGCCATCGCGATCGGTATGTCTACACATTTTGTTCAGTGATCGGGAATCTCAATGCGAGTCTCGTTTAGCTCTGGATTCGAAGGACCCTGGACCTTCTCTCCTACCACGGTTACCAACGACTACTTCAAGCTTCTCTTTAACGAAAAGTAAGCGATTTATTTTAAGGGATGTGCCCTGTATGTAACTCATCTTGCTCTAGGTGGGTCTGGAAGAAGTGGGACGGTCCTAAGCAGCTCGAGGACAAGACTACTAAAAGTCTTATGATGTTACCGTACGTCTGATCCCAAGGTTTTTCCTGGTGTGGCGCTAATGCCTCTTGGACAGTACCGACTACGTCCTCGTTCAAGATAAGTCCTTCAAGAAGTACGCCAAACAGTACGCTGATGACAGCGACCTCTGGTTCAAGGAGTAAGTTCCCCGACCCCATTCCAAAGTTTTTCTGACACATCTGTTCACAGCTTCGCCTCCGCCGTCTCCCGTCTCTTTGAGCTCGGTGTTCCCACTCAACAGTTCGTCACTCCCGAGCCCTGGACAATGAAGACTGTCGATGAGCAGGAGCAGAAGTAAACTTCTGTCCCCATTCTCTATCATTATTTCTGCGGAATTCTGGTGCATAAGGTTCTAGAATCTAGATGAGCGAAAACTAGAGGATAGAAACTAGATGCGATACTTATTTTGCTTTGTGTATAATGCTTCAAATTGGCTGTCTAATTAATGCTCGATTTTTGAGATTTTGATTTGCGGCATGCCCGGCGCTAAACGTGTGATAACCTTGGATTACAGGTCGACGAGAATGTTCGATTACAACTGGTGTCCAAGCGCTTAAGCTTCCTTTGTTAAGGTTAGGGTTGAACTACACATCGATCACCTTCACCATGAGTAGCATACGAATGGTGAGCATTGGGTTTGTCCGCGATTTGGCGTAGTGGTTTTGACCTTTTTCTTCACTTAGCAAGATACCGACGCGTCAGACGAGGTAGAGGTGACATGGGGTATGTTTTTCTCCGGGTTATCCACGCGGAGAGGACTGACGTTAAACCTAGAGGACCAATCCCGTATCAACGCATTTTCGAAACTCAACACACGTCTCAGTGGATTTAAAGAAAAGATTGAAGCGCTGCGAACAGAGAAAGAGACGCTGGATGACCTTTCAACCGAACTAGAGCTTGCAGATGAAGACGAGGAAGTGCTCTACAAACTCGGCGAATCTTTCCTTCATTTACCTCACGCAAAAGCCTTGAAACGTTTGGAGAGTGACCAAAATGATATACAAAGCCGGCTAGAGCAGCTTTTGTGCGTCTTGGTGTTCACGATTCTTAAAGCTAACTCAAACTCGTGTCTCTCTAAGATCGCAAGCGGACTCGTGCGAGAAGGAAATGAGGGAGCTGAAGGTCGTCTTATATGCCAAGTTTGGAAGCTCTATAAATCTCGACGAGTGAAAGAGTTTAGGTGCGTCGTTGTGCACTGTTGATGTGCACTGTTACTGAGGTCACCTTTCGGTTTTCAGATAATGTATTCCCAATACACGCGATGCTGTATTTCTACCCTTGTTCCAACACCACTATGTACACTGCACGCAACGTTGAATTAGGGGATCGATGAAGTTTCGGGTCTCGTCGTGATGTTGGATATTGCTCTCGGATATTTGATTCTCTTGCTATGGAACATCTTTGTGGGAGAGATAAAACTTCCGAATGGCACAAACGCGGGCAGGCAGGGGGTGTCGACCCGTTTGTCCTCGGTCGCTTCCAAGTCCACACCCAGTGCCGGTGAATCAGCACGAATAAAGTATTAGCATGATTTACCGTGACGATCCCTAGATATGCCTTGCTCATACGGCACATGAATCGAGACGCCTGTGCGGCATTATTAGTTTGATTTGTGTTCAAAATGCAGGACCGTTGATATTTTTCCAAAATCTACGCGGAAAAACAGCGCCTCACGTAAGGAAGTTTCACATGTATTGACACCAAGCTACACCGCACATAACGGGTACGCGGGGTTTCTTTTTCTCTTTTCAGGCGGGGACGGTCGCCTGGTTTGTTCAACCCCAACATCAAAACCCAACAACAATGTCGACAGTAACGACTCTGACAACCAAATCCCTCAGCGCACTCGTCGCGATACAGGCCCGGCTATCTTCATTGCCGCCAGCAGCGAGGCTGGTCATCGTTCTGTCCCTGCTACACACAACCTTCGCTCTTTTGTCGAGTACGGTCGAGTCTTACCGACATCTGCGAGCAAGAGGAATTCATGGCACGATAAGCGAAGCATTGAACCGGGCAAGTCAATGGCTACTTAGGCTGTATTTCAAGATGCCACTGGAAAGCTCGAAGCAAGTAAGGCAAAGGATCAAGACCGAGATGGGAGCTGCCAAGCTGGACATCGAGCGAAGATTGGTTGGTGATTCAAAGTATATTGGGTACGTTCTCCAGAGCCTGTTTCACATTCAAGTCGCTCATACTTGCATTCAAAACAGATTACCTGACGAAGGCAAACCGCTTGAATGGATTTTAGCTGAGTTTGATCGTATGGACGCTCACGCACACGGAAACAAAGAAGTTGAAGGTGAAGGCAAAGAGTTGACTGCATGGCAGCAGGGAAAAGTCAGCGGAGCTGTATACCGTACGTTGAACGTCCACTTCAGCTGGTTACACGAGTCTCAATACCTCTCCAGACGGCCATCCTTCTCTATCCAACGTTATCTCGACCGCTTATTCACGCTACTGTCTCTCGAACCCTCTCCACCCGGATCTTTTCCCTGCTGTCAGAAAGATGGAAGCCGAAATTGTCAGAATGTGCTTAGGTACAGTGGCTTCCTTTCCACATGCTCCTTCATCAGGTTCACAAATCACATGAAGAACTATACAACCATCCCACCGGTGCTGGTACCATGACTTCCGGAGGCACGGAAAGCATTGTTATGGCTGTCAAGACGTACCGAGATTGGGCGAGGAAGACCAAAGGTTAGTAGGTCGTCGTTCCTTTGGAACCCTAGTCTGACCATGTTGTCAGGCATCACTCATCCCGAGATGGTTCTTCCTGCATCCGCGCACGCTGCGTTTGACAAGGCCGCTGCATACTTTGGTATCAAGGTATGTCTCTATAATTCCGGGTTGACCTTTGTTCACGATTTCTCCCCAGGTTCACGAAATACCGGTCGACCCAGTCTCGCGACAGGTAGATATGAAGAAGGTCAGAAAGGCTATCAACCCAAATACAATTCTGGTGAGGCTACGCGCATCTCAGTGAGTGATAAACGCGCAACTGACGACTGTTTAGCTCGTTGGATCTGCGCCCAACTTCCCAGATGGCAATATGGACCCCATATCCGAACTCTCCAAGCTTGCTCTCAAGTATAAGATTGGACTTCACGTCGACTGCTGTCTCGGTTCTTTCATAATGCCTTATCTCGAGAAGGCTGGTTTATCTGGAGGTCTCAACGGAAAGTACAAACTTGAGCCCTTTGATTTCCGCGTGCCTGGTGTCACCAGTATATCCTGCGATACCCACAAAGTGAGCAATCTCATCGTGAAGTAGTTCATCTGGACTAACTCAAATGCTACAGTACGGTTTTGCACCCAAAGGAACATCTGTGATCATGTATCGTTCAGCCGAATTGAGAAAACACCAGTACTTCGTCATGACTGGTTGGAGTGGCGGTCTTTACGCCTCCCCATCACTATCTGGATCCAGACCTGGTGCTCTCATTGCCGGTACTTGGGCTGCAATGATGAATGTCGGAGACAAGTGAGTGTATTTTCGAATCTGCTTCATCCCATATCTTGATCGTGCAAACAGGGGTTACCTCGACTCATGTACCCGCATCGTCGGTTGCGCTCGAAACATCGCAGAGACCATTCGCACTTCTTTCCCAGAGCTTTACATCTTGGGATCTCCTCCAGCTAGTGTTATTGCATTTGGATCAAAGCACCCCATGGTGAATGTTCTGGAAGTTGGTGATATGATGTCGAAGAAGGGATGGCATTTGAACGCTTTGAGCAACCCACCAGCTGTTCACATTGCTTGCACAGTATGTTGTTACCACGTGTCTGTCATTGGGGTTGAGGCTAATGGATAATAGATGCTTACTCCACAAGCCTCAGACGAGTTCATTAGCGATTTGAAGGAGTGTGTCAAGGAAGCGAAGAGCCGGGAGAGGAAGCCTGGTGAAAAGGAGGGCACGATGGTCGCCCTCTATGGTGCGTCCTTTTGCGGTGTGATTATGAGGCTTGAGCTGACTTACCGCTTACAGGTTTGGGCCAGTCTTCCGCGGTTGGACCTTCGATGGTGGGAGAACTTGCAGAGGCGTTCTTAGATGCCCTGTACAAGGTTTAGTGCGATAATGAACCTAATGTGACTTTTATGGGACTTTAATTAAAATTTGGATATATTCGTCGATTGGCACTTCGAATCTTTCAAGTTACATTACACGACATAGCACACAATCATACTGGTTTTACAGTCAAACAGAGGATACAGAAAAGTTGAGATGACATGCACTGAGTTTGCCGTAAGGAATACGAGAAAAACTGCCGTGGTCACTTCACATATTGGTCAAAGTATTCCTGGACGATTGCTCGCAAACGCATATCGTTGCTTTACAAAGGGTTAGCGAGAACGGAATCGTTTCAAGGACCAGACAGACACCCACCTCTTGGGCAGAGCATCAAGGAATTTGTATACTTTTGCATTCGTTGCGCGACGAATAACATGTTGTTGCTGGGGAGTTTCCATGACACAGGGAAAGCTGCCTTCCACAGTCGAAAAGAGATTGTCATGATCAACCTCGAACTCCAGAGAGATACAGTAACGGAATTCCAGCATCGTCCCAAAATTGGAGTTGCAGTATACGGTCCGATAGTATCCGCTCTCCATCATCAAGACAGTCTTCCAAAACTCCTGTCCATCGGTTGTGAAGCGAACTTCGCCGTGGTCTGGGTCAAGGTCAGGAAGTGTTTCCTCGAAGTTTAAGCCCTCCTCTTCGCAGTATCGCTCCATCTTTGTTAGAAATTCGGGATCAATGACTCCATGTTTAGAAAGCGTCCACGAGTTGCTCTCCAGTACAACATAAGGGAAACATTGTTCGTCTAATGCAAAAGGCCGTGGTGACCGAGGCCTTACCGATTCGAGTTTCATTGTCCAGCAAAGTGAGTCACCTAAACGGCGCACTCTGTTGGCATAAAAACCTCCACGAGAAATACCGTCTTCATCTTTCTGGTCAATGAACGTCCAGTCGCGATCAATTACGTTTAGGATATCTTCATGCTCAAGCGCCGATTCCGGGTTAGTAGATTCGCGATTAATCACAAGTGTGAGGCGGTGATCCAAAGTGGCAGCCGGGTACATGCAATATGCATGAGAGGAGCTGATGATGTTCATCGAGGCAGCTAGGGGGTTGATTAGAGCTATAACCCAGCTACGGAAGTATACTAGATCGACGCACTGGAGTTAAAGTTGAGGACAACGTCCATAACGGACTCCCTGCAAACAATCACTTGGATTCTCTGAGTTCCTCTCGCGAAGCCGAATGTTGCGCCGATCGGAGTTATACTGCAGTCATCGCAAAACGAATGGTCGTGTCTGTCTCCATCCATATCTGCCCAGGCCTCTTCCATCGCCTCCTCCAAGGGATCCCGTGGGTGATACAACCCTGAGGCCTCCAGCTCCCTAAGTTGTTCTGCTCTTCCATCATCATCGAATTCTTCTCCTGAAATCTCCTTGTCCAGCCGCTCCATTTGTTCGGGATCGCGAAAATCATACCCTATCTCCTGTAGAAAGCGGATGACTGCCATTTCATGCTCGACCCGAAGACCCCTTTCAACGTAGATACTAAGGACAGCCTTTGGGTACCGCTCGTTGCAGAAAAAACCCATAACAGGGAGGCCAGACAGCACTGCACCTGTTTGAGCTTGAATGAGGCGAAAATCGACGATTTCCTGAGGTGAAAAATACGGAGCGAGGGTGCGATCAATCGAGAAAACGTCCTTGCCCACATATCTACGAAGAGTGCGGCACGAGCTGGTTAAGCTGGCGATGTCCCGGGGCGATAGGGAGCCAAGAATGATATGAATCAACTCGGGGCATAATTCCAGTAAAGGTGAACCCTTCCGAGCAGGTTTGGACCGTTTGACCATCGCGTGGGAGTGTGTTGAGGGAGAAAGCGTTACCGTCACGCGCGACGTCTCTGACTGTCACAGTCTCTCTTGATCGCAGGTTCTTTTGGCAATGGTAGTTCGTATCAGGTCAATATTTCAATCTCAACAGAAGAAAACTCTCGCCATGATATCGGTGGTTAAATTTGACTACATATTGAGGTAGGTCCGTACTTAGTCCTCATGTATAGGCTGGGGTCGATGATTCACATGGTGCACAGCGGTCTTCTCCGTCGAAGTGGTACCTTCGCAAGCGTCATATTCGTCGGTCATTGCGGAGGAAGGAAAGGATTTTCAGTGAGTGAAAGACATTGAGATATGTTCTCTTGATCAGTCTGATCATTCAGCACACAGTTTACTGCTTTCAATTCTCGACTTCACATCAAGGCACATCGCTGTTGGCCAGTTCAAGAGGGAATGGTTCTCCGCACTTCTAATGATATCGGCTATAGCGGGCTTCATCTTATTCCGAACGCCAAGAGAGGACTGCATCAGTGGGTTGTCAGTGAGGAGTTAAAATGAGATGATGGTGGTTTCCGGGATAGTATCCTTCCAATAATCTTAAAGACGGCCACATGGATTTCTTGTGGCACCATTTTCCATGCCCCTGGGAGCCGTCAAGGAAGCCAGCTGGAATGATGTTGCACCTTTCAAGCGCAACTGGGTCATCACACTGACGAGGTTGCAAGACGATAATATTACCACAAAGACCTTTCGTGTTGTTGCCTCCACCATCTGCTACTTAGCCCAGATGCTTTTTGCCAATCATCTATGAGTATTGCGAGAGGTGCGTCTTTTAGCCCTCGAGAATACTATTCGTCTTGATCTCGACATTTCTTACTGTATAGATTTAGTCATTGAAATCAACTGACAAGGGTAGCGCACGGTTTCCGACACGTATTCTACAAATTGAAGGACCTGCCCGACGTCTCAATGTGGTTTTCAAGGTACATCAGGCTTGTCCTGGCTCGGCACTCACAAATGCGGGATGGTTTATGACAACGATAGTACCACTAATTACAATGACAGTAACATCGTTACGACGACCTGGTCACCAGTAAGTCGCGAGAGTCTCTTGTGCCATTGCGTGACTGAACTCTAGTAGATAGCTATTATTACATGGAACATGTTCCTGGCTCTCAGACTCCCAGGCTACGAGGGCATCTCAATTATGGACACGAAATATGTCGCCTCCTTTCGTCAATAGCGCGCGAGATCCACTCAACTAATCTATGGATGTAGCACGATGCATCGGTATCGGCAGCCAGATGGAAGCTTGCATGGCCCCTGGACGAACCTCGGGTATTTGATCAAAGAAGGGAATTCGAGCTCAAAGATGCTCGCATCATCACGTTGCCCACATGCACAACAGGCTATCATATCTGAATTGAACTCCATATAAGATGAGAAGGCCTTGTATGCATCTCAATACCTACAGGCTTGTTTCCTCAAGCCCTCCACTTCCACCATGGGCTCTCGGCATTTCTTCCTTTCCTTAATCTCTTTCCTTTCTATCGCACACTGGACTTTGGCAGTGGTTCCACTGTCCTCTGTGAAGAAGACCACCAACTTGCCAATCCTTCCCAACCGTTACATCGTGGAAGTCGATGACTCCTCAACAGTCAGCCAGCTTTCTTCTCGTTCAGAGGTGTGTCTTATGATCACAGTGCAACCGTACAAAACTTAAGATATCGCGAAAAGGACAATGTTCATAAGCGTCTCTATCAATCATTCAAGGCGCGCGACGTCGCCTTCGATGTAAACAAAGAGTACAATGCCCCCGGCGTCTTCGTTGGCGCATCTGTAACCCTCGAGGTAACACTTCGCATTCCTACAATGTTGTTTAAATTATTTACGCTTGCTTCTTCCATCAGAATCCGGATGTAAGAAGCTTCAGAACCTAGTCGAACGCGTTGACAAACATTACACATAGGACATTTCGAAATTGGAACAGACTGAAGGAGTTAAGGCTATTCGACCGGTTCGCAAGTTCAGAAGGCCACAGTTCGTATTGCTCTTCGGATGGCTACTATCATACCCGCTGACACTTACGAAAAGGCCTTTGAATGAACACATCGTGACTGACCCCAGCGATCCGGCCGTACCACCCGATTCACAATCGACCCATATTCTCACTGTACGTTTCCACTGGCAGATGGTCTGTTGGGCACGCCTGATATCCGTGATGTAGGGCGTTGACAAGCTTCACGCTGAGGGCATCTTTGGCAAAGGAATTAAAATTGGAATCATTGATACCGGTGAGATAAGCTCGATCGTTTTTCATATACCTGTCATTCATAATATTCGCGTTTTTTGCGCATTTGTACAGGAATCGACTACACCCATCCTGCTCTCGGTAACGGTTTTGGCCCAGGCTTCAAAGTTGCCGGTGGATTCGACTTGGTCGGAGACGACTATACCGGTATTTCGGAGCTTTCTCTGGTACGATAAGTTTCTAACCCTGTGTTCAGGCGCGAACACACCGATTCCCGACGACGATCCGTTGGACCAGTGCGGCGGTAAATGCAACGTACAATTGTCTTGTTCTTTATCTTCTGACAACTTCCATTGCAGGACACGGAACCCATGTGGCAGGAATCATCGGTGCAGATCCCGGTAATCCCTTCAACATTAGCGGAGTTGCCTATGAGTCCGAAATTTGGGCATATCGTGTGTTTGGTTGCGAAGGTTTTGCCACTGATGATGGTATGCCATTGACGACGCGCACTAAAACATCATTCTGATCATCCTGTCAAATTTCAGTGATTGTCGACTCCTTGTTGCTTGGTTTCAAAGATGGACAAGACATTTTAACCTTGTCGCTCGGCGAGACCGATGGCTGGACGGAATCGAGTTCGAGTGTTGTTGCAAGCAGGATAGCAGAAGCAGGAAGAATTGTCACCATTGCTGCAGGAAACGACGTACGGAAGTCTTCCTATCTCTTGAGACCATGTACTGACAGATAGAATGAGACAGGGAGCGTCCGGAAGCTGGTACGCCTCTGCTCCTGCCACCGGTGTGAATGCTATCTCCGTTGCGAGTTTAGATAAGTAAGCGGGCAGCTGACTCGGGTTACCCATGATCTGATTAACTTCTTTCTATCCTTCTAGCACAGTCATTGCTTTACAAGAGGCCACCATCAATGGGGCCGAACATGATCCAGTCGTTTACTACGAGCTATTCCCATTCCCTGTCTCGGAACCTCTACCCGTCTATGCCACGTCAAACTCTACAACTGTTGCAGATGATGCCTGCAATCCCCTTGCCGATGATACTCCCGATCTTTCTGGCTTCTTAACCGTGAGTCTTTCTGTATTTTGACATCTTCGACAAGCTAACTTTTTCTAGGTCATCCGACGAGGCTCTTGTACCTTCGTGAGTGTACTTGAAACGGTACTGCGAAAGATTCTAAATGGAAAATGCTCCGATAGGTTCAGAAAGCTACTAATGCTGCTGCAAAAGGCGCCAACTTCATTTTTATCTACGAGTACGTCTCTTGGTTTGTTTAAGGTTCTTCCCATGGACTTATGTACTCGGCTCCCAAGTAACGGCAATGGCTTCGGCGCCATCGACGTCGGAAACTTCAACGCAACACTTATTCGAGCAGCGGACGGTGAATTCGTCAGTACACCCCTGCTTCCCTGCCCATTATCTTACTGAATGATTAGCTTAGCTCGTGAAACAATTCGCAGCAGGAACACCTATCACCGTGTCTTTCCCACAAGAAGGTGGTTCTGTCGAATTCCCGGACCCTGATGGAGGCCTTATCTCCAGCTTCTCCAGGTATGTTAATGTCTCACGCTTTCCAGATAGAGGATTGACAATGTCGTAGCTTTGGCCCTTCCAATGATTTCTTCTTCAAGCCGGCTTTCGCAGCTCCGGGAGGAAACATGTTCGTATCCGCGTAGGCTGATCATATGACTCAACTCACAGTCAATATAGTTTGTCCACTGTTCCAGTTCCTCAAGGTTCATATGGTGTCAAATCCGGAACTAGTATGGCCACGCCTTTCGCTGCTGGAAGTGCAGCACTCTTGTTGCAAGTTAAGGGCAAGTCCAAAGAAGTCACACAGGGCGCTAGGACTCTCTTCGAAACCACTTCCACCAAGGTTCCATCCAGCCACACCGACGGAGATCCACTTCAGACGCTTACGCAGCAGGGGGCTGGTCTAATCAACGTCTATAACGCATTACACAGCACCACTTTCGTTTCTCCAGGCGAGCTCATCCTGAATGATACCGCCCACTTCGTCGGCGAGTCAGTGATCTCATTATTTTCAATGGTGCTCTCCATACCTAACCGGTCTGTTGAACAGACACACTATCAGCGTTACAAATACTGGTTCGGAAGATAAAGCATACAGTGTTAGTCACGTCCCAGCTGGAACCGCAGTCTCTGTCCGACCGGTATGTACATCCTACCTTCTGCAGCACCCTTCGTTCCTGACGGGCTTTCACAGGGCACCATCTTCCCAGCGCTTGGTCCCGTTCCTCAAACTACCGACGCAGCAACAGTCGAGATTAGCTCTGAATCGTTCTCCTTGGCACCTGGCGAGAGCACAACCTTCACCGTCACTATAACACCACCCAGTGGCCTGGATGCAACTACATTCCCCGTTTACTCTGGTTTCGTTGAAATCTCTGCTGACGGAGAATCGCACCATGTCTCGTACATCGGTCTTGCAGCATCTTTAATCGACAAGCGAGTCATTGATGACACTGATTTCTTCTTTGGAGTCACAATCCCTGCCGTGTTGGATTCCATTGGTGATGTACAGTCAGGACCCACTAACTACACCTTCGATCTGAGCACCAACGACTATCCCACGTTCCTTTATCGGTAAGGCGTCACTTATCTGCCTTCTCACATGTGTATTGACTACCACATAGCCTGGTCTTTGGTACAACGATTTTCCGAGCTGATCTAGTTGATGCTACGGCCGAAGGGTCAGTGGTTGGCACTCTCGCAGAGACGTTATACACCGAAAGAAATGACGAAAGCATCGAGACCGGGTGGAACACCATTGACATCACCACCCCAATTTTCGCCAATGGAACGGCGATACCTCCTGGCAGCTACAAAATCCTTGCTAGAGCCTTAAGAGTAACCGGAAACCCCGAAAGCGAAGAGGACTATGACACTTGGTTGAGCCCCATTATTGGTGTCTTCCCCGCTTAATCGTGTCCGTCCAAAATGTTGTATGTATTTGGGTCGTTTGTAGTATCAAAATGAAAGACATCGGGATATTTCCTTGAAAACTGGACGTAAACCTACTGATCATACGACCAAATGCTGTAGTAATAAGCTTTGGGCTTCTACTGCGGCCTCATGTGCACTATATAGGGCTTCGTTGAGTTCCGGGCAGGTCAGCACTTTTGATCCCCAACCGCCATTGCCTGTCAGTATGAAGTGGTATCCACACGGGCCTGCACTGGCGACGGGGGAGCCAAAGGCCGATACGGTGACTTGTAGACCAAATCAACACTTCTTTCTTCAATCAGTCACCTTCCAGGTCTGCTTGACTTCGGTCAATATCTGATCTACTGACGATTGACCATGTCATTCAGGTCGAGGACGAGTTATTCCAGATTCCAGACGCTGTCTTCCCGGCAAGCGAGACCTTTCAGACTGTGTACCCTACCGTCTTGGACGAGAACACACCAGTCCTTCTGGAAGGCTGCACGAAGGCGCAATTCGAAGCGTTCCTCACGGTTATCTTACAGCCGTGGTGAGTGTGGCGTATTTCATAGAGGTACAAGAAAGGACTCACAAGGCTCTATCAGCTCGCATCTATTCAGCGCAAAACATCCTTGCAACCATCCTTTGTCGCTCGAAGTTCTACTACCTGCACTCGAGCTTGCAACGAAATGGGAGTTTCATGATCTTTCCCATGACATAGCCTATCAGGCGGGTCGCCTCATAACGTCTCCTGTGCAGATGATCGTTTTGGGCCGCCAGTACACGGTTCTTTCCTGGTATCATCCAGGTCTCAAGAAATTGGTGGCGAGTGATGACGATATCACATTGGAAGAGGCGGAGACAATCGGATTTCCATTTGCCCTTCGAGTGTATCATGCAAGGGCCAGGTATGCACGAACCATGCGCGACAGGTTGCCAGAAGAGGATGTCGCCATCATGGATGAAATAACTAAGAATATGTTTGCTGATGAGCTGTCCCACTTTGACGTCTCTCCTCCCGATGACGCACAGATGGTTGGAGAGATCGAGCTCGAGCAAACAGAAGTTGGGCAGCCAGACGAAACAGACACAGAAACCATTTTGGTAGCAGCTACAGACGACGAGAGCTTCACTGTGGTCACCCAACAGGGTCAGACCGACCCGGACTCGGAGGCGCACGTAGATCCAGAGGCGAATGCACCGGATGTTGTCCATTTGACAATACCGGGGCCCGAATCCGATGAAGCTACACATGTTACAGTGAAGTCAGTAACATTTCGGTGAATGCCATGGTAATACTCATACCTTCGTAGCGAGTCTGAATGCGCCTCAGGCCAGACCTCCTCTAATACCATAGTGGTGGCCGATACTACAGATTCCGAAACGGAGACGAAAAGGGCGCTTTTACGCGCAGTTGTCGACCCAACGTGGCGATCAAGCCCAGATATGATGTCCATATCACGTGGAGATGGTTGTGGCAAGAAGAAGTGTAAAAAGTTTGGTGTAAAGTGCATGCGATGCTATCAAGCCAAAGCACGGGAAAAGATTGGGAACCCAACCGCGAAGACGAGTTTTGGCCAGGCGTGTCTGATGCACATTCTTCGGGAGGCCGGCCAACCGAGTTCGCTAGAGGTGATGTTGCGTGGAATTCCAATCGCCTGCTCGGCCAAGGCAGAGTTGTGTGGGAGCACGAAAAGGTGCTGGAGTTGCATTTCGAGGGAAGCTGGAATACTGATTCAAAGGGGAGATATCATTTAAACTCCTCTGCGGTTTCTCGAATATAAGTGTTGCTCACATATTGTACCATCACTTGACTTCAGCTCCCAACATGTACCCTTGACAGAAAACATATGCAGCCCTTTCCTTGCGTCGTGAAATCATGTTTTGTGAATGTCGCAATTGGATATCGATCGACGCCAAGTTTGGCAACCTTTGTCCCCTCCACAAAGATGCTCCTTCAACTCTTGCATCAGCTCAAGTCAATACTGTTGCTCGAAGACAAAATAAGGAGGAAATGGAGGTAGTAACACAAGAGGAGAGAGCAAGCGTGGGAATATCATCTCGCTGTCAGTACGGTGTCACTGTCAGTGTCCTCGCCCGACAGAACTTCAACAGGCAACCGACAGCAACTTCCTCCCGTGTTTTCATCAGCGTCTACCACATGTCAACGTATCCAAAAGCAACGGGCGCAGGTCTGTAGAGTAGTCTTGACTCGCAGCGATCATCTAACATGAAGTGGTACCCACAGGAGAACGGGACAGGCAAGGCAACCGAATCCAATAGTCGACTACTTCGCTCTCAGAACAGCCATTTCTTTCTACAGTTTGTCGTTTTTCAGGTCAGTTTGACTGCGATAAACTCTTGGTTGAGTAGCTCATCGACTTTCTCAGGTAGAGGATGAGTTATTCCAGATACCGATCTGCCTGTTTCCAGAAAGTGGGATATTTAGGGAATTGTATCCAGCCATCTTGGAGAGGAGCACCGCGATAGTGTTGGCAGACTGCACGAAGAGACATTTCGAGGCGTTTTTGACGGTCATTTTACGGCCCTAGTGAGTCGTAGTTGTCTCGTCGTGTGATAGTAATAGGTACTGACGTTGAACATAGTTCCAGTCTCTTCGCTTCTGAACACCCATGCAACAGGCCCTTATCCCTCGGGACTCTACTCAACGCTCTCGAAATCAGTACGAAATGGGGCTTTCATAGCCTTTCTCGAGATATTATCGACGAGGCGGGTGGTCTGATCAACTCTGCCATACAGAAGGTCACTTTAGGACAGCAATACACCATCCTCCCATGGTTTAAGCTTGGCTTAGAGGAGCTAGTCCTGGACGATACAGATATAACCATGGAAGATTCAGACACACTTGGGATGGCACTCACCCTTCGCGTATATCATGCCAGAGCGAGGTATGGAAGGAGTTTAGCAGGCATTAACGGCCTCGCTGTATCCGACATCGTCGAGGATATGTTCGCCGATGATTTGGCTCTCTTCGACGAGACAGATCCTCATAATTATGGCGACGTTGATTCGAACCCAGAAACAATAGTAGTCACCGTGGCTGACAACGAACACGACGCAGGGCTGATCTGGCCCCATACGAAAACTTGCATAGAGTCGACCCTCACAGATAGCTCTCCATTTGTCGGTAATACACGGACAGAAATTGACGAGACGCCGGAACAAAATTTTGACGAGGCGCCCCAGGTCATATCGGCTATACTCGATAGCACTGGCACCACCAGACGATCTACGACATTGTTAACCATCGTCCCGAGAAGATGTTGTATGACTCTCTGCTATGACGAGAGGTGTCTTGAATGTTGCCGGAAAAAGGCGAAAGAGTTGCAGGATGTAGGGAAGATTCCAAAGGCCAAGACAACTCTAGGCCAGGCATACTTGAATCATCTCCTGCGAAACTACGGGCTCCCCAGCACTGACAAGGTGATTTTGAGCAGCGCACAGAAGACCTGTTCGGCAAGGACATTGTTGTGCGGAGAGCTACATCGGTGCTGGAAGTGCATCTCGTGCGAGGCAGGTAACTTGATGCAAGCAGGAAGAATTATTTAGAAGGTTGTTCAAACGAAAATAATTTATCTGTTGGTTTTCATCGTGTAGTATGTAGATCAATTTGAAACTCTAGCTCGTATGAATTCGTCTGTGACCGCGACTGCGCTAGCCATTGGCATGATGATGTTGGTCGCGTATCGGACAGTTTCGGCTCGTCTTCTTCGTCACCTTCACCAACTACATACGATCCACCCTCGTTTGTCGATAAAGCACACATCAGAATCCCAAGAATCTCTGTTTATTCAGTCGTCGTGCTTCTGGCGAAGTCATTTACTACGGCCCCATGGGAATTGTGACAGCACAAGCTCAGAGTCATGGCATCTGCCAGCGCCCCATCATGCACGCTGTTTTAATCTCAAACGCCCACCGAACAAGATGACGAGGAACCTGGATATTCTTAACGAAACTGAAGATTCCGTACTGGATCATAAAATGAAAATCTGCACGCCCAACCAACATTTCTACTTGCGGTTGAGTGTCTTCCAGGTGAGGACAGGTTCTCGTGAACGCCAGGCTGAACATAACTTATCTATAGTTATTTAGGTGGACGACGAACTATTCCAAATACCTGAAAATGTCTTTCCTGCAAGCGAGAGGTTCCAGGAACTCTATCCGGCGATACTTACAGCAAATGCCCCAGTTGTTTTGCAGGATTGTACGAAGAGAGAATTCGAGGCATTTTTGAGTGTTATTCTACAGCCTTAGTGAGTGTTTTCAGCTTCTACAATTGAAGTTTTTGGGCTGATACAAGCAGCTCTCGTATGTTCCCTGACATTCACCCCTGCAACACACCATTATCGCTCGATACCTTGATCCCAGCACTCGACCTCGCAACGAAATGGGGCTTTCGTCAGGCTGCCACAGATATCAGCGCCCAAGCTGGTCAGTTTATAGCTTCTCCCGTCGAGAAAGTCGCGCTGGGCTCCAAGTATGGGGTATCATCATGGTACCGGCCAGGATTAGAGGATATGGTTAGGACCGACGAAGATATCACTCTGGATGATGCAGAGAAGATCGGACTGGCTTTCACTATTCGTGTATACCATGCACGAGCTAGATATGCCAGGGAGATGAGGGTTATTGACCTCGACGGAGATGGGAGGTCCGAAGGTTCAATCGTAACCGAAATTATCGAGCTGGTTTTTACAGACGAACTAGCAAAGTACTCGCCGTCAGCAGCTAGGTTGGATGTGCAGCCGGAGCATTCGGGGAATTCGGAGGGAACACAGGTCGTGGAACGCGAGGAATCAGAACTCGGGACAGTGTTCGTATCGGCAGACGAATCAGAATCGAATGGTGGCATCATTAGTCAAGTCACCTCTTCAGCTGCTTCACCCTCTTCCCCAGAGGGTACCGGAATATCCCCATCCGTACAGGATTCTGACGTTGCAACCGAAGAGGAATCGACGAGCCAGCCAACGCCCGCGCCATATATCAACCCCGCATCGATTGAAGTTCAGCGAATAGTCATACGAGCGATCCTCGATGCTCGCTTTCGTACAAATGTCACCATCCTAACGAAAGTTCCGAAGGTTTGTTACCAGGTAGAATCGAGGTGTGGAGCAGAAAAGAGATGTCGATCATGCTGTATCAAGGAAGCGCGCAGATACGACGAACTTGGATGGATGCCTCAGCCTAAAAACGCTTTTGGTCATGTTGTGTTAGATATGACAGTACGGAATGCAGGAACAGAGGGCGAAGGGTTTCCGACCTCGTCGCGAGAGGTTTTGCGGCATGTACCAAAGACATGTGAACGGAGAGAGCAACAGTGCGGTAGTTCGGTGCGGTGTGTTCAATGCTTCTCGGACAAGGTGGAGGAGCTGGTGAAACATGGGAAGATTATATGAACCCGTAGTATTTCAAGTGTACATGTAAATGTAGGAATCCGCATATCTAATATGTCAGGACTCAGTGCGCTCAGCTTTGAGACGGTCACGAGGTCAGAGGCGGTGTCGACTCGGCGTTTTTGTCACTCTCGTTGTTCAAACGTTCAAGCGCCATTCTCCCCTCCCAACAGATTCATGATGTTCCCGGCTGTCAATGTCAACGCGACGTCAACGACTCGGGCTGACTCTGCCTGGTCTCCGCTTATACTTGATCCATGCATTAATATTGACCGACTCCTTCCATGGCCATCCAATCGCGAGTATCACCTTGTTCAAGTTCAGATTCTAGCATAGAGAATTGAGCGCCCAGGCACGCTTCCCGGTGATATCCGCCAGGATATACGCTTTATGAGGACATTGGGCAAACGGTCGAAAGAAGGAAATCACAAAGAGCTTGGAAGGAAACAGATTTATGTAAGTGACAGTTCGTCGCTCTGCTCACTGCCACGACTCATTCATTGTCATCGAACTTTAATCAAATATCTCTTTTGTCTATTACGCCCAAATAGTCCTCTCCCAACACTCCAGTATGTCCAGTCCAAAAGATACACCGTCGACAGAGCAGAAGTCTGAGCCAGCTAAATTTTTATTCACTGGCTTTGGCGAATTTCGGAGGGAGAACGGTTTGCGATATCTCCTTGTGTCTTTGATTTAGCACTGACGTTTCTCGCTGTACAGAAGAACTACAAGCCAAGCTGTTCGGTAAACCACCACATGCTTTTGAAAACTCGACTGGTTCAAGCACAAATCATAAATTTACTTTTGGTACGCGTCTTTCCCCCTGTTCGATATGCCACTCGTCACAGGCTCGAGGTTCCCCAGGTCTACCCAATGAATCCCAGGCAAAGAATGGTGTTGATGAGGAGAAATTGTCAGCAGGGTCTGGTACCTCTGGAGGAACTGGCAAAGCAACAGGCTTATTTAGTCAACCTCAACCTAGTCCTTCATTTGGAAACTCAGCTGGTTCGAGTTCAAGCGTAGGAAACTCGATCTTTGGCACGTATCTTCCCCTCTTAACGCGACAATCCTATATCTTCACTTCTGCAGGTACACCCACTGGAGATGGAACATCTCCCTCGTCAAGTTCTGCTTTAGGAGAGAATGAAGCAACAACAAATGCATCCAGGACTACGAATATCTTCAGTCGGCCCAACTTCGGGGAAGCAAATTCGTCAACAACTTCAACCACGGGGTCTTCATTATTTGGTACGCGTCTTCATCTTCCACAACGTAAAGTACCCGATGGACTTGAGGCTATTCAGGGACATCAAATGGAATCCGGACTCAAAGCGACATTGGGGAATCAAACACCTCGGCGTCTGGATTTCATTGGGATAACGAAACAAAGACAAGTGCATCTGGGAGTACCGCGTTTTCCAGTGCGTTTAGCCAGTTCAACTTTGGGGAAAGCTCATCAACGGGCCCGAAGACAAACACTTCGCCTTTTGGTGCGTATTTGATTTTCAACGTGAAATGCTCAACTTGCTCAACACAGGTGCATTCGCGACTCAAGCTAAAGGCGATTTCAATGAGACTAAGCCCTCAATGGGATTTGGGAGCTTCGGCGGGGCTGCCTCGGGCAATGGCACGACAGATAGCCCTTTTGGGAAAACAAGGACCGCGGGCGTCTTTGGGGCAGCAAACACACCAACAGGGGCTCCTGGTGGTGGCGCAACTACCACTAGAACTGAAAGCCCTTTTGGTCATTCCGGCAATCTCGGATTCTTTTCAACGAAACATGCCACAAGCAACAAAACGTCTGCGTTTGGCAATAATGGGAGTCAGGCATCTGGTCGCAGTACAGCATGTCCTCCATATGGATTTGCGAATGGACGTGAGTTGATTGATCTCATGCAATGCGCCTTCATTCATATTTTTTTCTAGTACCAGTTACTACCGGGACTTTGAGTCCTCCATATGCCGTGACAAAAGAAAGAGATTCGGACAATACAGATCTGGTTGAATATCGAGCCATAACATATATGCCGGTGTATCGTCGGATGTCCTTTGAGGTGAAATTATTCATTTTCTGAACATGGCTCTTTGCTAAGTATTTTCACTGTGATCAGGAGCTCCGTACTCAAGATTATCAGCAAGGTCGAAAACCATTTGACTTTGGCAGAGCCCTTGGTCAGATTCCTCCTTTTGCTGAAGTGATGCTGGACGGCAGCATATTCTCCCCATCGAACCAGTATTTTCGCTTCCAATCACTTGTTTTTCAGGTAAAGTTCGGCAAAGTTTAGTCTGGTGGAAAGCAAAGCTCACATGACTACGCATTCAGGTGGAAAACGAATTATTCGAAGTCCCTGATATTATTTTTTCACCGTCCAAAAGATTCAAGGAAATCTACCCTACATTGAGGCCTGGAGCTTATATCCCACTCGTGTTGAAAGATTGTACGAAGAAGCAATTCGAAGCATTTTTAACCATGCTTATGCAGCCTTGGTGAGTTCTACTCGGTGACATCGCGATTCAAAACTGATCACCGTCAGCTCTCACATACTCTCCGATGACCACCCATGCAACGTACCGCCGAATCTCGCGACCTTAATCTCAGCATTGGAACTTACAATAAAATGGGAATTCCGCCAATTGGCGGACGATATCAGCACGAAGATTGGCCCACTCATAACTAGCGACGCACAGAGAATCGCTTTGGGTCGTAAATTCAGCAAAGTTTTGTGGTACCGGCAAGGATTAGAGAACCTGATTAGGAGCGATGACGATATCGCTTTGGAGGATACCGAAGATATAGGGCCTATTTTCACTGTCCGAGTTTACCATGCACGAGCGAAATATAGGAAGGAGGTGCAAGACACTGGGGTTACTGGAGACACAAGGTCAGGAGCCTCTGTCGCCACCAATATTGTCAACGTGATGTTTCTGGACGAGCTGGAGAAATTTGCGCCGTTGACTACTGAGCCACAACCAAGACCCTCAGAAAATCCAAAGCCAGGAGTATCGGAAACCAGTACTACGCCAGAAGTCGGCCAGACGGAACCTGGGGTAGAAGGCCCTGCGACTAAATCACCTGAAACCACGTCTTCGGATTCCCCTGTTGGGGTCAACGGAGACGACACCTCAGAGGGTCGCGGCACTGCATCTTCTGTACATGGGACTCCGTCAGATGCAGTATCTCCGCAGGAACCACAGGGATCAAAAGCCCCGACCAATGGACAGGATAACGAACAATCCAATCCGAAATCAGGTCCGGCGGATGCACCAGCCTGACGCGCCCCGTGGTCATTTGATGATTTGGACAAAGGGAGAGAGTGTAATAGATGGCGGTGGACTTGCCACGCCTTTGACATACTAAGTGCATGTGGCCAGGGATATGGTAGCTTGGTGAAGTCTCTCAAGTGTATTATGAACAAGATGAAGGAGATTTTAGGAACTGATTTGATGTATATTTAGAACCTTTCCATCGAGTGAACTCCGTACATGTTCTCATTTGCCTTTCACAGCCACTGTTAGATGGCACATGCTAAATTGACACCGATTCCGCTGCTTATAATACGAAGTGCATGCTGTGACTACGGGTCATTGTACATCTACAGTCCTTTTGAACCCTCTAACACGGAGTACCTGGTTTAGCAGTGGTAGGATCAATCGATTTAGGAAACACGCTGGCGTCACCCAATACAGTGAGGCAAAGATTGAAGTTGCGCCCCGAAGGAACAGACATAGACGTCCTGCTACCTCCACTTTTCAGTTTCTCTTTTCCTGTCGATTTTAGGACTGTTTTGATCGCAAATTTGCACATCGTTTCCACCTCTGCCTTTGTCCATCCAGCTCCTTCAGTATCGTCGTCATCCCATGTGGTCTTGACAGGATTATTGATATTCTATATGGATCGATATGTCAAGGAAATATCCAGTTAACAAGATTGGGCATACATCGTTGGGGTTGTTGAGGAACCGTGATAGGAACGTCTTCGTGTTCGATTGACGAATCAATTCCTTGTTCTTTGGGACGAAATTCGATGCTAGATGTCGCCCGACAGTCTTTCCAAGTGTTGGATCGGTTCCAAAGATATGTGCCTCTATCCGATTGAATTCACTATCAACGGCAGCGTTGAGAGCCTTGTCTTTGTCTGCAGTAGCCTGATTCTGCGATGGAACTTAGCAATGGATTCAAAGCACAGGCACCCATGTGCATAAGCCACTCACCTGCGTTGCCAAGCTGCGGCATTCTGTTACGTCCTTTGCGAGAAGGTTTGATGAGAGGGAGGATAGCCCAACACACCCAGAGCCGTCCTTCTTGAAACCGCAGACATTTTTACCGTTAGACCCTTTCACGGACGTCACTTTGGAGTAGAGAGTTAGCTCGGCAGGCTGTGCGCATTTCCTTGCCAGCGCAAGTATTCAGTAGCACCCACCACATTGTTCGCAGCCCTCCTTTTGCTTTGCGCACCCTTTCTCAGCGGGATCAGGCCCTGAGGATGATCCGCTACTTCCGGCCGGCGGAGTGGGAGGTCTTTGTACAGGTGGGGGTGGTGTACTAGGCCTTTTCGAAGGAACCTTGGGCTTCTTCTGTCGTTGAGATTAGAGTAAAGTCGGATGCAGTGCGGAAGACTCAAGAACCTTAGCTGGAGCAGCAAGCCCAGTGTCCGCCAGACACAAAACGAGCAGGAAAAAGATGATGAGGTGATTGATCCACTTCATTACAGTGCCAACGATATAATCGGAACGAAGGGCCAGCCAAAGGAAAGCGAAATGAATGAGCTATCGAGGAGAGAACCAGTCTAAAGAACCCTTTCCACCATTCAGCTTAAGTAGAACGATGATAGGTCGATGCTATGCCATGTAGCTAGCGGCATTGCATAACCAGATATATGCTTTCACGAAGGCGTAACCTTGGCTGGCTCCTGGGCGCGAACGGGCAGAATACTAGAAATCCGTGCCGATAGCAAGATGCTATCCGCGATGAGTACTAGGCCCGGAGAAATCAGTATCGCTGGCGAAGAGCCAGCTCATGAGCGTTGATAACATGCATATGAAGATGGGAGTTGGCAAGGAGTTGGTGAGTGCGGCCAGTACGGTCGCGTCGGCCACGCCACGTGGTGTCAGTCACTTCAATGCCTGGCGATTCGTTAGAGCCGAATCTTCCTCACCGGCCTCCATCAGTTTCACCACCATCATGAGGTTCAATCAGTCTCGGGCTTCAGATTGGTACCGTCGTCTCGTTTATAGGTCTATCTATCTCGAGCTTTCGGACCATCTTCTCTCGAAATGACCATCAACTTTGGTGAGTGTTAGTATTCAAAGTCGCTCGATTTGTGCTGATTTATCCATTTCAGTGAAGACCGACGTGGCGGCTGAATGCATACATCTTTCCTATCCATACCTTTTTGCTTTTAAAGAAGAAGGCACGGAAATCTACAGAATCCAGAAGGCATGCCTTTATCACATTGCCACCATCTCTCAGTCGCTCGTCTATTTTGGTGGTGTTTTGGTTGACCCTTCGCGCGATACGGTAATCATCGAACAAGAACGCCTGTACGTCTTCAATCTGCACACCGGTCGGCAGGTGAAGACAATATCGTTGTTTGGTTCGCCCCGGACGCATCTCATAAGCTACGATCACGGACTGGTCCAAGTGACGGTAGAGGGCAGGGCAGGGGAGCCGCCGGTTGAAGAGGATGGCATCTTAGTACTCGATCCATTCGGTCCAGAATCTGCGGAGCAGGAATATTCCATACACATTCGTCGTCCACGTACCAACAACTTTTTTGTCACCAATCACGTCTTCTTTCCACAAGGAGGAGGGGCGGTCATTGTCGAACACTCTGCATATAGTGACGGTCCCTTACAGCTCCTCTATTGGAAATCGGAGGACCTTCAACCAAATAATGCTTCTTCCTCACCAACTCGTTCCATTGATATCCCCATGACACTTCCCGGTGGTGACCTCATAGAGGCGATACATTCTACCCCCATCGACGGGTCTACGTTTGCTTTATGCAAGGGGGACATTCACATGGGTGGAAATGCTCGACTCACCACCATATATGCTATCTCCGTCCCAAGTCTCGACATCGTCTGGTCTGCAGAATCCATCGTGGGCGAGTCTACCTCCATCCATTACGTTCCAACTCAAGGAGTTGTCGTCGTAATCGGTGAAGCCGAAGAGAACCTCTCCTATGCTAGGAGCTGGATTGTAGCTCTGGATGCGCAAACAGGAGCACTTCGTCGCTTTACGACTTTTCATATGCAAGAAATGGGCAAGAGACTCATTGCATGTCAATTGACGACATGCTTGTCAGAGGAAGGACTAGTCACCGTAGCGGAGAATCCATACATCGTGCTCTTCTTCCAGGATGGAGATGTTGCTATTCTTTCTCTAGCAGACTTCCTCGAGAAAGGCATACCAGATAACGACTGGGAAGCATTGATGGAGTGGTCGATGTACTGTGCAACTCATCTTCGGGTTGATAATTGGATTCAAAGACGGGCTGGAAAAAGTATTGGTATTAGCAATAACTGTGTTGCAGTTCTTGACGATGAGGATAAAATTGCAGTCTTGACGTGGTAGCATACATTCAGCATACAAGTATCATTTCCTTCTGGCTGCCATGTTCGTATTTCTATAACATTGGTATCAGTGACTTCAGTGATGGTCTGCCTGCCTTCGGCTCTCAGTTTGGTTTTCTTGAAAGCGAACGGGCAGAGGATACTCGGAATCCGTACCAATAGCAAAACGCTGTTCGTTGTAGGTCCCAGGAGGGGAAAATTAAGCATCGCTTACGAAGAGCCGGCTCATGAGCGTTGATAATATGCATATGAAGCTGGGAGTTTGGTGGCCCCTAGTTCGGTCGCGTCGGCCACGCTACACGTGGAAATCACCCTGAGAGCGCGCGCTCTGAATCTTCCTCGCCGACCTCCATGCATCAGTTTCACCACTATCATGGGTTTCAACCGGCTACGGATCTGCACCATTGTCTGGTCGTATTTTCTCGAAATGACCATCAACTGTGGTGAGTGGTTGTACGTTTCATTTTTTTGTATCCTGTTCCAAGATTTATCTATCTTAGTGAAGACCGACGTGAAGGCTCAATCGATATACCTCTGCTATCCTTACTTGTTTATTTTTCTAGAGGAGAGCACAGAGATATACAGGGTGCAGGAAACGTCTCTCCAGTACGTGGTTACCGTTTCTCGAGCCTTCCCTCATTGCGGCAGTGTCTTGGTCGACCCTTCGCGTGACGTGGTAATTATCGAACAGGAACACCTATTCATCTTCAACCTACACACTGGTCGGCATGTGAAGACTTCCTCATTATTTGACTCTCCCCGAACACATCTTTTAAGCTACGATAATGGATTGGTCCGAGTGGCGCTAGAAGGCAGGGGAGGTGCCGCACCTGTTGAGGAGGATGCAATTCTGGTTTTTGATCCCCTTGGGTTAGAGTCGGCAGAGCAGGAATATCTCATTCAGATCCGTCGCCCACGTACCAACACTTTCTTTATAACCAACCACGTCTTCTTTCCTCCGAAAGGAGGCGCGGTTATCGTGGAACACTCTGCATGGAGTGCCGGGCCCTTGAAGCTTCTTTATTGGAGACCGGAGGACCTGGCCAAAAGCACATCATCGCCGACTCGTTCCATCGAGATTCCTATGTCACTTCCTGAGGGTGACCTTATGGAAGCTATACACTCTGTCGCCGTCGGCGAATCTACATTTGCTTTCTGCAAACAAGACATTCATATGGGGGCAGATGGTCGGCTCACTGCTATATACGCCATCTCCATACCGAATCTGGATATCCTCTGGTCTACTGTACCCATCGAGGGCGAGCCTAATTCTATACACTATGTTCCCGAACAAAACATGATCGTTGCAATCGGTCGAACGACGGAATATCTATCATATACCAGCACCTGGATTGTGGCCTTGGACGCGCAGACAGGGGAACGTAGGCGTTTTACGACCTTCCACAATCGAAAATTGGGCAAGAAGCTTGTAATATGTCAATTGACAACAAACTTATCAGATGACGGGACAATCACTGTTCTGGATAACCCAGATCTTGTATTTGTTTTTCTGGAAGGAGATATCATCGTTCATTCTCTAATAGACTTCCTAGGGAAAGGGCTACCCGACGATGACTTGAGTACATTGGCGGAAACGTCGATGTGCTGCACATCTGATGTCCGGTTTAACAATTGGTATCAAAGGCTGGATGGAAAGAGCATTGGCATTAGCAACCGTTGCGTTGCAATTGTAGACGACGAAGATGAAATTGCGGTCTTGACCTGGTAGTGTACGTAGGCGTAGCGTCTTCCCGACTATGTTCGTATCTGCCGTATCAAAAATACTATTTTGCATCGCATCCCCTCTAACCAAGCCTGGCGAGGATTCAATTCGGTGGATTAGGCCAATGTTCGCCAACAAAGTACATGGCAAAGGATACGTAGAAACTGAGAACCCTACACACAGCAATCAATCATTTATCCAGAATCCAAAGGTGCGCAGGGCTCTTACCGTCCAGTTCATCGCTGCTTCTACTTAAGGGAGCCGTAAAACCGGAGTTGAATGACTGTCCAGAAACACGCCGAAACACTGCGTGCTATGCGCTGTCTATGTTGCCTACTCGTGGCTGCAGAATACAAAAGTCGCCGCCCACACCATCCTCAATGTATTTCGATCACAATCAGGAATTTCAGAGCCTGACTGTGCTCTATTGCCATGACCGATCACGAATAACATGTCCTTTCCATCCCGTTGCAGCATTGTCGTGTCCACCCATGTAAGAAACAACCACTCGAAACTATTGGATGCATGCCAATACACCACTCGTCTTGCAATTCTATCGCGCGTTGCAACACGCGAACTTGGCCTGTTCAAGAAACGTGTTTACATCCACCACCTTACATAAAACTACAGGACCCACTGTTTTAAACGGCGAAGGGAAACCAGCTGTCCCAGATACACATCTACTCCTTCCTTGGGATTTGATCACCATGAATCACAGAGGCACTCCCAGCATAAACGAATACTTCTTCTTAAAGCCGGTTATATTCCAGGTCAGCCTCATTCTGGAACGAACGAATACAGGGAATAGCCGAACTCACATCGTCACAGGTCGAGAATGAGCTATTTCAGCTTCCGGAGATCCTTTTCCCTATCAGCGACACCTTTAAAATGTTATACCCCGCAATCGGGAGCGAGAACACCAAAACCTCTGCTGTGAAGCTGACTGATTGCACCAAGAAGGCATTCGAAGCCTTTTTGGCAGTGATTCTACGACCATAGTAAGCACCTAATATTGGAGAGGCGCTTTCACTCACTTTGGGCTATTACGACGGCAGCAATAACATGTTTTCTGCGAATGGCACACATCCGTGCAACAAGCCGTTGCAGCTCGACGTCCTCGTGCCGGCCCTCGAGCTTGCAATGAGGTGGGGTTTCCACGACCTTGCGCGCGAGCTTGCCGATCAGGCGCAGCTCCTTATCGAATCAGCGAAAGATAAGATCGTTCTGGGACGTCTCTTTGGTGTTCAGTCATGGTTCCGCGCTGGATTGGAGGAGTTGGTAATGAGTGAAGAAGATATCAGCCTGGAGGACGGGGAGTTGATGGGCTTACCGTTCACTTTGCGTGTCTATCACGCGAGAGCTAGATATGCCAGGGAGCTCAGAAACCAGGAAAGCCCAGACGGTGTTTTGGCTTCCGTCGTCGAGTTTATATTCGAGAAGGACTTAGGCAGCGACTTTGCTAGCACTAGAAAGCAGGAGATCATCCAACCCCCCGCGATGGAAGAAACAGTAGAGGTCAACCATACAACCTCTTACCCTGCTTCCGAGCCAGAGACCGAAACCGAGATCGAGATCGAGACCGAGACCGAGACTGAGACTGAGACTGAGACTGAAACAGTCATGGAGGAGTCCCAGTATGACGATACAGACAATACAGCCACAGAGCCAGAAACCTACGCAGAACCCGAAGTCATTGCAGTCGTCAAGGAGGAGAGATCGCACACTGTCTCCGAGCCAGACACCACAACAGAAGCCGAGGTCCACGATGGAGTCGAGGCGCTCATCGACGAGGAGCGAGACGAACTCGTTCGCGAGCTTGTATACGCCATTATCGACCCTATGGCGCCACGGTCCTCTCCAGGTCTGTTAGCAGCGATTCCTAAGGACTGTATCAAAAAGGAGAACAACTGTGGCCTCGATAAAAGATGCATGCACTGCTGTATCAAGCACGCCCAAGCTCATGGGCAAGCGTGGCTGCCACGCGCGAAGACGGCGATTGGCCAAGTGTACCTGGATAGGGCACTCTGGCGTTCCGCACATCCAGATACGACAGAGGAAGTTATCAACAGCGCACCAAAACTGTGCTTGAAGGCTTCATCGAAATGCGGGGAGCTGAAGAGATGTGCTGAGTGTTGCAGTAGGAAAGCGCGTACTTTGTTGTTCAATGGGGAGATCGTTTGAAGGTCAGAGTGGTTGATGGTAGCTCGATATTTATTTATTCTTCGCCTTCTTCACATGTACATATGTGTCTCCGAGATATGCCCTATGCTATGCCTATGCCTTTGATACTTTGACGACACCCCCTTCGCGAACAAGGCGGCTGTATGGGCAGAACTGTAATCGGGTGTGAAACATAGTTGATGGTGCAAGGTTTTCGGGACGTACTTCATGCCCAGCTTTCAAAAGTTCGTCATCCACTCCTTCGACCTTGATATCAATAGCAAGCCCAAAACCTGGCAGTTCGTTGGGAGTTCCGATGTGGACACTGGTGTGTACCTTGGCATTCTTCACCGCATCCGCTTTGCCCTTTTGTGCTGCAACGGCTCTGATTGCTCCAAGAAGACAGGCTATCGAAGATCGTCAGCAAATAATCTGGAAGGAAATCTTAATCGCCCACCTGCATATCCCATAGCGAAGAGCTGCTCGGGATTTTGGCCGTTTCCGTTACCACCAAGCTCCTTTGGAGTAGCAAGCTTGAGATCAAGCCCATTTGATGAAACCGTTCCATTCCTTCCTTCACCAGTTGCAGTTGCAGTTGCTGTATACTGCATCGTGTCGGGTCAGAATCAGCCAAAAAATATCGAATAGGTCGCAAACTTTGGTTTCTTTGAGGGTTATTAGAGATCTGGAGAATACATGGTTGAGAGACCTGGGACTAGAGCGAGCAGATTTCAAAGCAAATCGAGCAGCAAGCATTTGAGACTGGTAGTGATACGAACTTGAACGTTGAAGGAGCGCGTCTAGCGAAGCCTGACGTCAAATTCCGACCACGTGAGAATTTCCCTTGCACGTGTGACTGACGCGTCTCGGAATGTTCTTTGCCAATTCCCGTTACGGATATAGACTGTAGGCATCTTTGAAATGGAAAGCGAGTTATCGAGCTAACACACGAAGCCAGAGGTTCAAGCCTGCCGGAACCGTTGTGCAATGTACCCACGAGAAATCGTAAGGCTCAAAAAGCTCGAATCGCCCTCGAGCAAGCCTTCGAGTCGCAATGTAAGAGACTGAAGAGTTATCAAGTACAGTGGTCTGCTGGGCAAGCATATGGTACAGCTCTCTATCCACTATATCCGTCATTCCTCATCTCTTTCACATATATGCGTCTTAAATTCGAATGCCTTGTCTATGCCGTTGATAATCTAACAACGCCGCCTTCGCGGACAAGGCGGCTGTATGGACAGAACTGGCGTCCGGGTATCAGTTACAGTGAGGTACTTAGACATATACTGTAACATACCTCATGCCCAGCTTGCAAAAGCTCGTTATCTACACCTTCAACCTTGATATCGATTGCAAGCCCAAATCCAGGTAGCTCGTTGGGGGTTCCGATCCGAACACTGGTATGCACTTTTGCGTTTTTCACGTCATCAGCTTTACTCCTCTGAGCTGCGATGTGTTGAATAGATCCAAGAAAGCATGCTATGATTCAATGATTTCCTGTTATGGGAGATTCATGAAACAAATGTGTTGAAAACTACCTGCATATCCCATAGCGAAGAGCTGTTCTGGATTTTGGCCATTACCGCTGCCGTCGAGCTCTTTTGGGAGAGAGAGCTTCAGTTCAAGCCCATTGCACGAAACATTTCCGTTCCATCCTTCGCCGAATGCTGTCGCAGTTGCGGTGTACTAGATGTAATTGAGACTCAGTCAGACGACAATTCGGAGAATTATCATGTTGATAGTACATGCCTTCGTGTCTTTCAGGGTGATAAGAGGTCTTGAGTGCAGGTAATTGAGAGTCTTGGAGGGGAAACGAGCGGTCTTGAGAGCGAATCTGGTTAACATCTGAGTCGACTGAACGGTAAGCAAAAGGCAAGTGAAAGGGAGAGAGCCGAGCAAGGATTGCCTGTGGCGACGTCTGATGCGAATCTCTCACGGATACATAAATCGGCAGATTCCGGCTCTCTCAGTCTGGTCCCAATTCTCATCATGATCATGCGCTAAGATCTCAAGCTCTCAAGTCATCATCCACGAAGCAGAACTCGTTTGCCTTCAGATAGATCGTCGAGTCAAGTATGCCATACATACTACAGTCAAGACTATTCAAAATCATCCCTTTCGACCCCGTCACCACACCTCGTTCCGGTTTAGCATTTCCTTCAATTTTTTCCTGCAGCATTTACCGCATCTCTGCCAGGGCCCACAAGTCTCTTCTCGCTTGTTACACTGCTTTGCGACAAAAGAAATCAGATCCCGTAATGTCGTAGGCTGACTCTGCTGCAAGATCGTCTTCTCCAAAAGCATCTGTGTCGGAGCTGTTCTTGCTCGAGGAATCTGTCCTGTGCTATAGTAGTGCTTTGCATACTTTGAGCAGCACGCCTTGCATCTGACATACTCCCCGCATTTTCCTTCCTGTTTCTGGCATATCTTTGGAACTGTAACCATCAACCGAGGCAGAGACCGTGTTCTGGACGGATTGGGACCAAAGACCGCCCAAATGACGGTCTTCATCGCATCTCCACCTGATGAACCAAGATCCGAAAGCCCTGTAGTCAACACCTGTGTAGAAGATCTAGTGAAAGGAACCCCTGCGCTCTCTTCGTCGTCAGATTCGTCGTCGGACGCAGGTCCTGGTGCGTTACGTGTCGGCATTGGCTGCAGGCGGACCCCCGGGACGCTGCTGTGAGTCTGAGATGGCGCAGGAGGCGGTGGATTCTCAGATCCTTCTGCTAATTCCCCGAGTTCCTTCGCAAAGACCTCCTCTACGATTGCCGAAGCATCGACGACACGTCCGGGACCCCTCTCTTTCTCCTGCGTTTGCCTCCAATACGCAGCACGAGCATGATAAACCCTCACAGTGAACATGGCACCCAGTTCCTCCGCATCCGCAAGGCTTATATCCGCCTCGCTCAACACGAGCTCTTCCAATCCGGACTGGAACCATGTAACAATCTTGTGCTGACGTCCGAGTGATATTTTCTTCACAGCTGAGACGTTACTACCTAGATCCTCGGAGAGCTGGTCAAAGCCCCATTTATTTGCAAGCTCTAGAGCAGATAAGAGCGAGTCAAGTGGTAGTGGCTCGCTACATGGGTGGTCTTCGGGTAGCATGCGGTAGCTGATGCAGATTTCATTCAGCACGAAAATTAGGAAAGGTTTATAAAACCTGGACCTACAGAGGCTCTAGAATCGCCGTTAAAAATGCTTCGAATTGCTTCTTTGTACAATCTCCTAATACGACGTGACCTGATCCATTCAGGACATCCGGAAAGAGGTCGGTGAAAGTTTTACACTGAGTGAAAAGAATTTGAGGGAGCTTGAAGAGCTCATTTTCGACCTGTTAGTGTACTAGCTCATTAGAATATGCCAAGGATTCGAATTTTGTCGATATTCTAACCTCTAAGGTTAATGGCTCAAAGTAAAAATGGGGATTATGCTGCATGCCTGAGGACAGACCAGCCGCAGTCGACATGGTGGTTGTGCAGAAGGAAGTTCGAACACGAGGCAAAGCAGTCTTTGACATAACGATAGGTAATACAAACGGAGTCTCCCGAGAACTCGTCATCTATGCTCTAAAATCACAAAAAAGGTATAGATGTAAGTCGTACAGCCCACAAATCGAATAGGAAAAAAAAACAGAGTTATTGAACTCTACTTCGCCGTCCGAACCGGTAGCCTCCCCATACGCGTGCCAACACCGCCTTTCCCAGTGCCAGCTTCTCTACCAGTGATATTCTTCCCGGCTAATTCTCTGGTCTGCTTAACATTTTCCTTTTCCATCTTCATCGCTCTGACTCTTTCCTGGGCCTCTGCTTGTTTGAGAGACGAAGAAATAGTGGGTCTAGCACTCGCACTATTCGCACGTGCTCGAGTCCTTGCAGGCGGCTTCGCCGGTGCTGAATTCACAGGGCCCTGTCGCTGAGTCGAATTGTGCCGAGGTTCCAATGGCTTTCGTCTCTGCACCGTCGCTGTAGGTTTCGCGCGAGAAGGCTCGACCATCTTGCCTTTCTCCTTTTTGGGTTTCTTCGGTGAAAGCAGAATTGATAGTCTCCTCGGAAGTCGTGACACCATCGAGGAACGTTTAGTGGGTGAGCCTGAGGGAGAAGAGGAAGGAGGTGAAGTAACATTCTTCTCAGGTTGAGCTTCCTCGTCTGGTGCAACCAGAGTGACGTCATTAGCGCCGAGTTGTATCGAGCTGGAGGCAGCGACGAGTGTGATATCGAGGACGCTGTGTCTCTGAGAGAAGGAAGCCGAGGTTGAGGCTGATGGTACAGAAGAGGAATAGTATGATGAAGAGGAGGACGGCTCTTCGCTCTCGTTGATCGTTTCCAGGCCGCCGAAAGGACTGATGCGGGGTGCTACTCGATCTTGGTTACGAGTATACGAAGGAATGGGGAAGGATGAGACATCACCACTATCTGGACCAGAAACAGAAGTTGGTGCCTCTAATCTCGAGAGAGAGGTCGTAGAGCTCGGCCCCCAGATATCAGAACTGAATATATCGATGGAAGCAAAGGATGACGTTGATGATTCTGATGGCTCGGACGAAGAAATGCTAGGAAGAGCTGCGAGGGATGAGTTTGAGGAAGACGAATTCGTAGTTTCCTATGAATCGAGATAAGCAAGGCTAAAGAGGTAATATTCAAAGACGCGAAGACTTACCGATATTGATTGTAGCTCCGAGCCAGAAGGTAGCGTCTGAAGATTTGAAGACGGAACAGATGCTGCGGGAGCGCGGCTGACATCTTGCTTGACGGAGCGCGCAACTGACAAAGAGATACCTGACGTGCTGTCAGACAGAGGACACACAGTCGACAGGTCACCGAAAGCACGTTCGGTTGGTCCAAAGTCGGTGTCTTCGACGGGCCTGGCCTGTGTCACCACTCGGCTCCTCACTGGAATTTCTCCGCTCCTTAACTTCTGTAGAAGGTCGTCGACGGCCTGCTTCCTGTCCTCACTGAGTGCGATTTGAACCTCCGAGAGCGTGGAAGCAGAGGGAGTAACTAGATTCGTGTTCGCTTCGTCCAGTTTAGCTTGCCGTTTCCAAAACTGAGCAACATTCTTGCCGTGCTTGAGATCCTTGCGAGTCTTCAAGACAGTGCCGAGAGCCGAGGCATATTGATCTGTAGTGCGTTCGCCAATAACTGGAGGCAATAATCTAGACCAAGGACTGTTCGGTTGATGAACTAGCCTTCTTAGAACGCCTATTGCAGCGTTCTCAAACGATGCGCCGGCATTGATGGCAGCGGCTATGTCGTGGAATATGGGCGTGGAATGTGGGGGAAAGGTGGCGAGAATCTTGCCAAGGAGATCTTCCTGCCGCTCCATCTCGATTTCTAATGCTTGGAGTAGTTCAACCTCTTCCGCCCTCTGCCCTTTCATTATGATTCGATTTGTGGTGGCTGGTTTTGTCTTGATCGTTCGTTCTTGTATTAACTCGGATTCGAAGATGATCCTATCCTTCTTCCGCCGTAGCTCAGCAATCTCCAGTTCCACAACCGGAATGCGCCTTTCCAGGTTTGCCAGAGCGAGGAGCATGTCTTTAAGGGAAGTCGGTACTGGGTGCTGGGGTAGCAAATCGAGTAGATGAGGGGGAAGAATACAAAGTTCGTGTAGATTATCCAAAGATTGTGATCTGGGATACTGTGCCTGTGCGCTATTGTCGATACCCAGCTCATTCAAGGCATCCGCAGCATAGGACTCTGAATTTGGCCGACGATGAATGAGATGAGAGAGCCGTCTGAGTAAAGGAAACCGCATGGCCTGCCCTGCAGGTGAAAGAACGAAGAGCAAAGAAAGAGACGCTCGTAGGCACTGCTTTTTTGACGCCCTTGGAACCAAACAGGAGCAAACAATCAGCGCGTTCACCTCAACTTTACTGCAGTGCCGAGCGCTGCTGAGAGGGCCCCATGCATCTCTACAACCTTACCCTTCAGCCTCCGACCGCTATCGACCAGGCAATTGTAGGCAACTTCTCTGGGGCTCGGCAGCAAGAAATCATCGTTTCTCATGGCACGCGGTTAGAACTTCTTCGGCCAGATCCTACAACTGGAAAAGTCGCAACAGTCATTGCGACAGATGTCTTTGGTTCAATTCGGTCGTTGGCTGCATTTCGTTTGACGGGTGGAACAAAGGGTGAGCTGTCGTACGTATCATTCTCGTTCTTGTCTTATTTATTTTCTGCTTTTCTCAGACTACGCGATAGTAGGCTCTGACTCGGGCCGTATCATCATTCTGGACTATGACCCTAAAACCAGCTCGTTTGTTAAACTTCACCAAGAAACCTACGGAAAATCCGGCGCTCGACGTATCGTTCCTGGTCAATACCTTGCAACGGATCCCAAAGGTCGTGCTATGATGGTCTCAGCAATGGAGAAGGCCAAGTTGGTGTACATTCTCAACCGAGATGCAGCAGCAAATCTTACTATATCCTCACCGCTTGAAGCTCACAAAAATGGTGCCATTATACACCATATAGTCGGATTGGACGTTGGGTTCGAGAATCCGACCTTTGCAGCACTAGAGGTTGACTACACGGAGTCCGACCAGGACCCGACTGGGGAGGCGTTCAATAACGCAGAAAAAGTGCGCCTACTGTGTTTTCATACTTAATATACCTGACTTACTTTTTCATAGCTTTTGACCTACTATGAACTTGATTTGGGTCTCAACCACGTCGTCAGAAAATGGAGTGAACCTACGGATCCTAGAGCAAATCTGCTATTACAGGTCCCAGGTGGCCAGTTAGCATCCTCAGACAAATATGACGGTCCTTCTGGTGTTTTAGTCTGTTGTGAAGACCACATCATTTACCGGCACATGGACAACCCTCAGCACCGTGTGCCTATCCCTCGGCGTCAGCACCCGTTAGAAGACAAATCGCGTGGAATACTCATCGTCGCTGCAGTTATGCACAAGATGAAGGTGAGTATGTACGAACTCTGTGTTGAATTTCGCCCTAACGCATGTTTAGGGCGCTTTCTTTTTCTTACTCCAAAATGAAGACGGAGACCTTTACAAGGTCACCATCGACCACGAAGAAGAGGAGGTCAAAGCATTGAAGATCAAATACTTCGACACCGTACCTGTAGCTTCCAGCTTGTGTATCCTTAAGTCTGGTTTCCTCTTTGTTGCATCCGAATTTTCCAACCAGTAAGTTCTAGCCTTCTATTTTGTAACATGAACTGAACACAATTCTCACAGCTACCTATACCAGTTCCAAAAACTAGGCGACGACGACGACGAGCCTGAGTTTAGCTCAACCTCTTACCCCAACTTTGGCATGGCCGACCCTCGCACTCCTCTTCCTCACGCATACTTCCGTCCTCGACCCCTTGAAAACTTGGCTATTGCCGACGAAATCGAATCGTTATGTCCTATAGTGGACTCAAAAGTACTCAACATCCTCCCAAATTCCGACACACCTCAAATTTTCGCCGCTTGTGGACGTGGAGCTCGTAGCTCATTAAGAACTCTCAGACATGGACTCGAGGTCGAGGAGTCTGTAAGTTCTGAGTTACCGGGTATACCGAATGCCGTATGGACGACGAAGAAAAAGGAAGACGATCTATATGATTCTTATATCATCCTTTCATTCGTCAATGGTACTCTCGTTCTCTCCATCGGTGAAACCATCGAGGAAGTCCAGGACACCGGCTTCTTATCTTCAGCGCCTACCCTTGCTGTGCAACAAATCGGTGCTGATGCTCTCCTTCAAGTACACCCCGGAGGTATCCGACACGTTCTCGCTGACAGCAGAGTAAACGAATGGCGCGTACCAACGGGCAAGTCGATCGTCGCTGCTACGACAAACAAGCGCCAGGTAGTCGTCGCACTCTCTTCTGCGGAACTTGTCTACTTTGAGCTGGATTTGGACGGCCAGCTAAACGAGTACCAAGACCGAAAGGCGATGGGTTCGACGGTCCTGGCGATAAGTATTGGAGATGTTCCAGAGGGAAGACAGCGAACACCGTTTTTAGCGGTAGGATGTGAGGACCAGACTGTTCGTGTTATATCCCTGGACCCAGAGAGCACGCTGGAGACAATAAGTCTACAAGCATTGACCGCACCACCGAGTTCGATTTGCATTGCGAGTATGCTGGATGCAAGTATCAACAAGACACAGCCGACGCTATTTGTCAACATCGGCTTGCAGAATGGTGTGTTGTTGCGAACGGTGTTGGACCCGATAAATGGACAATTGACGGATACTCGGACCAGGCAAGTCTCCAGAAAGGCTCATTGCTTGTTTTCCGGTAGCTCACGATTTGTTGTAGGTTCTTGGGAACACGCCCGATCAGACTCATCCGGGTGCAAATACAGCAAAATCCTGCAATTCTGGCGTTGTCATCAAGATCATGGCTGAACTACACACACCAAAACCTCATGCATTTCACGCCGCTCATCTTTGAGAACTTTGACTATGCATGGAGTTTCTCTGCCGAACTGAGTCCAGAAGGGTTGATCGGGATTACCGGTAGTACATTACGGTGAGTAGGACCGTCTCTATGTTTCATTCATTTGCTGATGTCATTCTTCAGGATCTTCCAAATACCTAAACTGGGCACGAAGCTGAAGCAAGATTCAATACCACTGTCATACACGCCGCGCAAATTCATTACCCATCCGACTAATCACTACTTTTACCTCATTGAGGGCGACAATCGGGTACTAGGTGAAGATATCGTTGCTAAGAGACTGGCTGAACTGGTAAGATCATCTCAACTTCTGATGCCACAGAATAGATAGCTGACTACGATGTTCAATAGCGTGCTCAGGGGAAGGAAATTGATGAAGAGGTACTAGCACTGCCTTCAGAGGTTTTCGGTAGACCGAAGGCTCCAGCTGGAAACTGGGGGTCTGCTATACGGATCATAGATCCTATAGAGGTATGTGTAATCGGGATGATTATGTCGCGCGCTCTGACCTCTCTTTTCTAGGCGAAAACCGTGGCATACGTTTCTTTGGATAGCAACGAGGCTGCATTCTCGCTCGCTGTTGTACCCTTCTCTGCGCGAGGAGGAGAGCTGCACCTCGTCGTTGGTACTGCTGCTGACACGCTCGTATCGCCTCGTTCGTGCTCGAGTGGTTTCTTGCGAGTCTACAAGTTCACAGAAGATGGTGCTGGTTTGGAGTTACTACACAAGGTACGTTTTCACTATGTCCAATGTAGCTGGTGTTGACTGTCTGTCATATAGACCGAGACGGATGATGTTCCTTTGGCACTTCTGGGCTTCCAAGGCAGATTAGTCGCTGGAGTCGGAAAAGCTTTACGGATATATGATATCGGCAAGAAGAAACTCTTGAGAAAAGTGGAAAACAAGGTGAGCAGCGAAGCAATACTTCTCTCCACGTTTACTAAGCATATATATCAGCAATTCGCCTCAGCGATTGTTTCTCTCAACACCCAAGGATCTCGCATTCTCGTCGCTGATATGCAAGAGTCCGTGTCCTTCGCCGTATACAAGCCTCCCGAAAACCGTCTCCTGGTCTTTGCCGATGACACGCAACCTCGTTGGATCAGTGCAATGACCATGGTTGACTACAACACTGTTGCGTGCGGGGACCGCTTTGGCAATATCTTTGTCAACCGGTTAGATCCTAAGGTGACTGAACAAGTTGATGACGATCCTACTGGAGCTGGTATCCTTCATGAGAAGGGCATTTTAATGGGCGCTCCTCACAAAACCAAGATGCTCGCTCACTTCCACGTTGGCGATTTGGTCACGTCTATCCATAAAGTAGCTATGGTTGCCGGTGGTCGTGAGATTCTGCTCTACACAGGTTTACACGGAACGATTGGTATCCTAGTGCCGTTTGTGTCGAAGGAAGATGTTGACTTTATCTCGACCTTGGAGCAGCACATGAGATCGGAGCAGAGCAGTTTGGTTGGAAGAGATCAGCTGAGCTGGAGAGGATACTATGTCCCAGTCAAGGCCGTGGTCGATGGTGATTTATGCGAGACATTCGCGAGATTACCTGGACCCAAACAGAGTGCTATTGCAGGAGAACTGGATCGGACGGTCGGTGAGGTGTTGAAGAAGTTGGATCAACTAAGGGTCACGACGAGTGGCTTCTAGTTTGTATTCGGTACATGACGTGATATCTCAGTTTTTCATTTTTGACATTCCGAAACTGTAAGCAGCCCGCAACAACTGAATAGGTCGGTTCCTATAATACATACATCTGTGCTAAGCTACAGTCTATCTGTCTGATTTATTATCATACACCTTCGTACCTTTACCCCAATTCCCGGCACCTTCACCCCAGTCATCTCGAACGCCCCAAACGTGATGATCTCGCAGCTTGGGTGGAGGCCGAAGATCTTTCGGAAGATCCCGAGCCTCATAGGCTGCTTCTGATGCAAAATCATCATCTACCTTCGTTGTTTGAGGCGGTTTTGAACGATAGAACGTTTGTGCTGGTTCGGTTCGCTGCAAGTTTTCCCATTTACGCAGGCCGAGAGGCAAAGGTGTCCAAGTTTCGTCGCGGTTGTAGCTCACGCTCGACATCTCGATCAGGCGAGATAGTGCGCGTTTGAACGCAAACTGTTCATCTTTACCTGTCGGAAGATGAGCGTCTATTGATATTTCGTGAAGAATGCATGCTTACCTGAAAATATGGAAAGTGTATCTAGCGGCATGACTTTCTCGTCTGGGACTTCCTGCATCTCTGGTGTATCGTATGAAGAAACATTGGGGCGATAGGTGTCTCTAGTCTCTGCCACACTCTCCGCCATCATGATGTCGTCTTGCATATTTTGAATTTCTTGGATCGCATCCGGAAAGAATATGTTCTCTGGAGTGTTTGCCGCAAGTATGATGATTCGGCAACGTGCTTCATATAGAGCATCAATTAAAGAGATGAATCGCCGAGCTTGGTCCTTCGCAGACAACTTGAGAACAGGAACATCGTCGATGATCACGGTTGAAAACGTAGATGCAAGTGAGATATAATCTGCAGGGCCTAAAGACTACATCTCGTCATTTTACATGTTGATAATGAGAATGTGCGAACATACCTCGGCACAGAGCTCATGAAAAGAGAATCTACATGTATCTCTGTATGCTCTTGCGACATTGAAACCACGACCAAAGATGTTGAGTTGGATTGTTTCTGGTGCTGCAACAGATGTCATTTAGGGTGTATATCCGCAGAGAAAGCAAGTGCACCTACTCGCCCTGCCAGTGGCGCTATCTACCGCACGTTCAAATGCAGCAATGTCATCACTTGTAAACCAAGTACTCCTCTTTGCTGGCTCCGAGTTAATCTCTGCTCTGACAACACGCCAATCTCTGGCAGAATTCGTTTCCATACTCAACACAGGACACCTCGCCTTCAATGCTTCCACAAAAGGCTCTAGACGTTCCCTCTGCACTCCATTCTGGTATAGATCCTCGGGTACCTTATTTGAAGTACCGATCACGATTCCTCCCATTCTCCAATACCACGAAAGTACCTCAGCAAGTAGGCTCGCACTCGAGACGTCCAGAAGCTGGATCTCGTCAAAGACCAGTAACCAATGATGCAAGATGAGCCTCTTGGCAACTGCATAAGCCATAGGAGAATTCTGGTATTTGATAAACCCCCCGCTACTCCCAGGTATAAGCTTTTTCCACACAGCTAGGGAACGTGACCGCCAACTTGGACCGCTCTGGAAGGCAATAGGCGAAGGTTCAGTCATACGCTCTTGTGTGATATCCCAAACTGCACGGTATATCTCGAGGACTAGCTCGTTGTAATGTTTCCGGGCTTTGTAGGCGGTCGGAAGAGCGTCGAACCAAAGATTGACGAGGAAGGTTTTCCCTGAGCCTGGGGGGCCTGTCAACAAGAGACCCTACTAGAAGTGAAGTATGAAATGATGGAGGGATATTAGGTGGTCAGTCTTGGTTTGAAGGTACGTTTTACTGGTCCCACACACTTTGGGCGATTTGAGTGATGCCAGTTCTTCGGCGTGTCCCTTAAATATCGTCATTGCTAATGGCTCCTCTTTCACTTCATGCGACCTGGTAGACCACCATTCCACAGAGCCACTTTCGGAAGACGTCCCCCGTTCGTTGCTCCAGTGAGTATACGAGCTAGCGCCAACCGGCGTATAGTCCACTAATTGGCGCTGTAACCGACGAAGCTGAGACTGAGGGTCAAGCTCTAGCTCCTAGCCCCGCATAACAAATTTTACTCGCCTGCATAATGACCCGAACCTGCCCTTCATCATAATTCACTTTCCCCAGAGACACCAAGCCTCGATATCGCTCCAGGAGATCAACTTGCTGGGGTAGATTGCCGGCGTTGGTGGTCAAGGTCCGACAGGATTCCGATGAAGTACGATCCTGAGCGTGTCTTGCTGCAAGAGAGTGAAAACTATATCGTCTGCACCAGGAAGAATGAGTAGACCGTATGTAGAGTTTGGAGGTCATGGGAGAGAAGAAGCGCTCGAGCTTAGTATGCGCACGGACCGGCTCGGAGTGACACAATCATCAGTATTATCCCACTTCCTGGCTTCCACTACCTCGCAGCCGGAAATGACCAAGACCTATGCGATAGGATCGCACGCCGACAAGTATATCAGGAGAGATTACTCTAGTGATATCTGCAAAATAAACCGTCCAACATGTCAAACCTGAACTGGCAGCAGACAATCTTTGTGAGTCCTCCGAACCTTTTCTTTCCGCCAGAACTTTGCTACAATCGTCATAGGTGACTGGATCAACAGGCTTTATTGGATCTCATGTACTTGATGAGCTTCTCGGACAGGGTTATCGTGTTAAATGGTGGGCTTGCGATCCATCCTAGCTAGTTAGGTTTCCACTAAAAAGTCGCAACTAGTGCCGTTCGACCTGGGGCGAAGACTGGTCATCTGAAACTACGCTACTCCTCCGAAATAGACAACAACCGCTTGCAAGTCGTCGATATGCTTGATATCAGCACAGCACAACTTCAAGATGATTTACAAGGTGTTGACGCCCTGATACACTTGGCTTCTCCTCCTGGACGAGCCACAGCTGAGCAGATATACCAGGTTCGTCACTTCGGCTAGCATTTTCGGAATAACTAAGTCATTCACAGGGCTCTGTGGAAGGATCCCTGAACATTCTGCGTCAGGCAGAAGCGGCTGGAATAAAGCGGGTGATAGTGACTGGAATGATTCAGGTCAAGCTCGGTAAGTCACCAGGAAAGTATTACAGCTATGAATAGATTTTGATTTTTTGATCAGGACATCCGTTGACTAAGGAAGAAGTCCTTCGCAGTGACGATCCCTTTGCAATATACGAGTCCTGTAAAATCCTGACCGAGCAGGCGATCTGGGAATGGGCCAAGTCACACCCACATGTGGACGTTACACTGAGTACGGTGCCTCCTCTGTTCGGCAGACCTGTGTTGACAGACGTTCTTCTAGTCGCTCTCCCGCTCACATATGGTCCTTACACGCCAAATTTCTATCTGCCAGCCCCGGCTTTCCCTGGAGTGAACACCTTTCTGTATCAGCTCATCGTCCCTGACGGTGCCTACTCGCCCACTGGCATCTACGTTGACGTACGTGATGCAGCGAAAGCTCACGTTGGTGCCCTCAGATCGCCTTTCGTTTCTTCGTTGTCGAAGGACCGGAAGCAGATCGTCCTCGGTTCCCCCTACACCATAGACTTCAAGGAAGCCGTTCGTCTATTGGACGCCAAGAGACCCGCTTTGAAGGATCGGCTGATTAGGAATGATCCGAAGGCCCTAAACGAGGAACCCTTGTCGTGTAATTATGAGAGGATTGAACAGATCCTTGGCTTGAAGAGGGAGCAATTTGTACCACTAGAAGTGGTAAGTGCATATGAGTTATTGTGATTTAAACACTTAAATTTCTGGGTTGTAGACACTTCTGGATACCATTGACGACTACGTGGTACGGGAAAATGCGTGGATAAGCCAAGGATACAAATTCGAGATTCCGCATTATTAGTCGGAGGGTGGTAAGGAAAGCCGTAGATCTACATTGAAAGTGTGGTATAAGGTTGGGCTATGGTAGTTCTGCTCTAGACACAGGATATATATCGTTCTCCGCCGTTATACAGGTGTGACTATACCTTCTCCTAATTGGGTAAGACCTTAGCGTTGAATCTCCCACATCCACGTACAGTGGTACACGTATCTTTCCTCTCAACCACCATGCAACTCTTTGGCTTTGTGCTGGCTCTGCTCTTCGCCGTGACTGCTCTGGCAGCAGAACCACCCACTGAGCTTGTCATTGACACCACCTACAAGCCCGAAAAATGCACTACAGTCGCCAAAAAGGGTGATTCTATCAAGGTCCACTATGTAAGTATCGTGTGGTTCTCTAGTCAATGAACCAATGTAATTCAACCCTTTGAACAGACTGGTACCTTGTTCACCAATGGAAACAAATTCGACTCAAGGTGAGCGATAGTAATTGTCTACCGTAGCTCAAATACTGAATCTATTCCAGTCTCGACCGTGGTGACCCTCTTCCTCTCAAGCGTGAGTGACAATTTTTCGGCTCTATCCACGCGTGAACTGATAATCTTTCTCAGTTGGTGTCGGTCAAGTCATCAAAGGATGGGATGAAGGCCTTCAGGGAATGTGTGTTGGGGAAAAGCGCAAGCTGACTATTCCAGCCAACATGGCCTATGGTACGTGGCATCTAATATTCGTAGCACGCAGCTCTTAACACCTTTTCAGGTTCTCGTGGATTTGGAAGTGTTATTCCTCCTAACTCGGCCCTTGTATTCGAGACCGAACTCGTGGAGTTAAACGGTAATACTCGTGATGAGCTGTAGAGTAGCACGAATGGATGAAGACGCTTGGCTATACACTTCTGTTTGATTACGTCCCAGACACCACCGTTGACTTGTATGCGCTGGCACAGGTGTAATACAGAATCCATTATAACTATTAACATGAAGCGTAAACATACATCTATGTAAATCAGACAGGTCTCGAAGGAGCGTCCCTCCTCGCATAGATCTGAGCCAAAAGTCCGAGCACTCCGCCGTCTTCCATGCCTTCGTCTTCCTCCTCCTCTTCGATAGGTTTTGGCCGTTTACCAGCAGCGCCATCGACATACGACCTGTCGCCCTCCATCACTCCATCTGGCCCCACTTCTTCATCTGGTATCACTGTGGTGGGAACTTTACCAGCAGTAACAGTAGCAGGCATCACACTACCCTGAGAATCGCCCAGCACAACCGTTTGTGCGCCAGCCATAGCACCAAATATCGACGAAGCGGACGGGCCAGCACCGGACGCGACTGGTGGCCCAAGTGCTGACATCCCCAAGAAAGTACTTCCAGCACCGAACCCTCGTCTTCGAGCCGCATACTGGCTTTGCTTGAGTGCCCGATCATATTCCTGCGCTCTTTCTGCCAAAGTGCTCTCATGATACTCTCCGGTCGGGGACGCAGAGGTAGCAGAGTGTTGTCGTGCTGGTGAGAATGTAAAGGAGCCAGGGTGTGCAGCGGTGAAGCCTTGCAATCGGCTTAGATAGAGTGAGCCTGAGGGGTCTGTCGGCATCCAATCCGGATTTGCAGCCTGATGAAATGTCAGCGAGTGACCTTTGGGTAGATTGGGTGCAACGAACCTTGAAGTTCAAGAAGCTCTTCTCCATCTTTCCTTCATTGGACATCATCTTCTTATCTTGCACCTGAATCGGAGCACCGAACTAAAAAAAGCGACTTGAGCAATGAGGGGCCAGAAGAAGGCATAAACTACCTTAATGTTTCCGTGTCTCTCAAAGTTGAACTCGGCAAAGCTACACACATAGCCTCTTCCATCGACGTGTACCGTAAATTCACGGAAGAAATCGATTATAACAGGTGCACAAGGAGGCAAGGAGAACCATAAGACAAAGGGCGTGAGTACGACTGACGCAAGCTCCTCGACGAATATCAGGACCTTCATTGCGAAAAGCTGGCCAAATTCTTGGTGTACCTGTACAATCATACGCGTCAGCATAACCAAAACTCGAAAGCTCAGAGAGTACGAACTCGTTTAGAGTGTAATTGTCCTTTCCACAAATCCGGCATGTAGTGCGTGTAAGTTATCACGCCAGTCATCAACATCTCTGGATCAAACACCCTGTTCTCTTCAGGTATCATGCCTCGTGCCATCGCGAGTACTGAGCCAAACAATCCGAGGTAGAACAACACCGTTCGGTGGGGTGTGATTTCCAAATGAACAAAGATATCTGGATCCCAGATTGTCGCCAGGAATAACACAGCGGCGAATGCACCAGAGACGAATGCGACAAATCGCATGATCAATGTCACCTTCTCGTTGGGGAACTGTCCAATATAGGTATTGGCAAGCGGGTAGCTCTCGTCGAGTCTCCGTATGAAGAGATGTGGTAGCTCATTAAATTCCCGGAATTTCCATTGCGCATATGAGGTATAACGGCGACCACTGACTGTGGATGGGTCCTTGTGATATTGCTGTTGGGGAGTCAGTATACCGACGAATCCGAATAAATAGCTTCACACTGACCTCGAAGTACCGGAAGAAAGAGTACATTAACACATACAGCACAATGAAAGGCGCAAAAATAGCGTTGAGAATCCCCATAAAGATGAATCGGCGTTTCAACCTAGAACCATAAGCTCAGCTCACAATACTTTCGCAATGAAGACCACATACCCCTCAATTAGAAATCTTCGATTCTTGCTCTTCAGAAAGACTTTCCTGACTTTCCCATGTTCATCGAACAGATATTGCATGAGACAGAACCTCAAATTCCATTCCAAAGCCCTAGTCAACATCTTCCCTTTCCCGCTCTCTTCCGGGACAAATCTCTTCAAGATTGGCGGTAGTGGTACCCGTAAATCCAGCACATCCTTGTTGAATAGCGCTATTAGATAGTTTTCTTGACGCATAATCCTGTTCGCGACATCGTGTGCGTCGAGCTTTGCAGTCGAAGTGTTGTTATGACCTGAGGCCTTGGAAGATATAGCGGTAAGGGGGTTTTCTTCACGTATGGCGCCTATTCGGCGGACGACCTCGGGCCATGAGATTGTTTGGATATCTGCCTGATTTTGTAGTGTCAGTCAAGGACGTGTGGGAGAAAGGAAGACCGTACATCTGGAATCTTGAGTAGATGGGTATAGAAGTTGTACATGTCGACTAGTCTTCTGACCCCTACAATAAAATTGACGATTTCCCATATGTAGAAGGCGGTGAAGAGGATGAAGAAAAGAAGAGTGAATCCCGAGAACCTAAATCTGAGGTTAGCAAACACGATCGAAACAATGTATATTATGACACACTTTGACACACACTGGTCAACGATCGCATCGCCCAGCCGCATCTGCTTCTCTGGATTGATCTTTGAATAGTCTATACACCCCAATAGGAACGTTGAAAAACCAATGACAAAGCCAACTGTTCTAAAGTGGCTAGTCAGCTTTAAAGAAAGCCAGAAGTGAAAATAAACCAACAGAAGGTTGAGTCCTCTCGCCAGGGCAATACTATAGATGCCTTTCCCTTGGTAGTAGTAATAAACCTCTTGCAGAAATGCATCTAGATTGTAGACGTTGATCCAGTTCCACAAGGCCCGCTCGTGTGGATCCAGTCCAAGCGCCCGATTCTGTTTCGGCCACCAGCCTTCCCAACGTTCCTGTTCATTTCTGTCGTCGTATGGACCTGCCCCCGCACGCGGTGTATGCTGACCATCCTCCATATCTTCGTCGACATCGATTTCTGATGGCCTCGGTGGAGTAGATACGGTTGACCGGTGGGCTTGGGAAGATCCAGAGTGAGTATGGTGTGTAGGCAAAATGGAAGACAGTTTCTTTCCACCACCGACGGAATGAAGCGGCCTCGTTCGTCCGCTACCACTGCTCCTGGATTCTTTGGCCTTTCCCTTTGACTTTTTGGGGGTAGCTTTCCGACTATCCTCGATCATGAAACTCTGTGGTACTTCTCCATCATCCGAATCGTCTTGTGCCTCGTTATTCGAAGGAACGTTACTGCTACTGGCACCGATACCAGTTCCATACGCGTCCCAGGATACCCTCTTGGATGCTGACAGTTTGCCCAGAGCCGGAGCTGCTCTTTGTGCATTGGCTTCTTGACTACCCCTGCGACTTCCATCACCAGCCCCAGTTTCCAGGTCAATCTCTTCTTCAGAATCCTGTAGTTTCGTATCATCTTCATCCTCTGCAAGCATTCGCAATGATTGATTAGCCGGCGTGTACCGGTACGCTCTGCTCATGTTCGTCGTGTGTCCTGTGAGTCAGAAGTGGGTGGTGGTGGTAGATGAGAAAAGAGTGTATAGCAAGCGCAGCCACTGCTCTTCAAGCACAAATTTGGGTTGCTTGACTGGGTGTGCCCGAAGGCTAGCGCTTGCGTAGTCCGAGGTCGAGAGAGATTCTGGAGAAGCCTTTTGGGGCTCGATCATGTGACTAGTAACCCTCTCTAATACGTACACTGACGTATTCGGCCGCGTTACCTTTTACTCTCATCTCGAACTTGCAATTTGAACGTACTTGAATGCAGCTGCTCGGGTAGGCTACTGAAAGCAAACAACAAAGGTTTTTTTCTCTCCATATGGTATGTGGGGGCCCAAGGTTGCATTCTGCAAGGAGGTTGAATGGTGCCTTACTGCCTTCTCAAGGTTGCATTCCGACCAGCTCTGTCTGCGTTCCCATTCAGGTTTTGGAAAGCGGTCTCACACATGGCTTCAGTCCAACCAACGAATCGACACTTCTCTGTCGGGCCTGACGGTAACCCAGTTTATGACCTTCACTTCGCGTCAGAGGCACTGGGCATGCCTGCATCCATGGGTTATGGATGGGCAAACCTAGATTTTGGTCAAAGGATTGGTCCGGATGGACGGTATATTATCGAGCGTAAGCTTGGGTGGGGCGGTAACTCTAGCACTTGGCTTGCTCGAGATGATGTCAACCGCAACTTTGTTGCTGTCAAGGTCTGTACTGGACACACGACGGAACTCGACCGCAAGAATTTGGTATGGGAATCGGATGCCCTACGTGCAGTCTCCTTCGAGCCATTATCCCCGCACACTATTCGCCTCTTGTCTGACTTTACTCTCCCCGGCAATGAACTTACTGGAGACCACCTATGTTTTGTCACTCCACTCTATCGCGGCGATGTGTCGTCTCTAATGGCAGCGAGAAGTGGCAAGGGACTTCCGTTGCCTCTTGCTAAACGTATTCTCCTCCACCTCCTTCGCGGCATCGTCCACGCTCATAGTCGAAGTGTCGTTCATGCGGATTTGAAAACGGACAACATCTTCATTGATACTCGACTTAGCTCGGCAAACGTCGAAGGGTTCCTGAAGGAGTATCCTGCTCGTCGCCACGAACCTGAACTGTCACACGAAGGACAGATTGTCCAGTCTGCAGTTTCCCAGCACTTTCCGGTGATCTCGTTAGAGGAAGCTCAGGAAGCGACGTATGTCTTAGGAGATTTCGGCTGCGGTATGCGTTCCCGCCCCTTTTAGTGCTTGCCTGATGCGAATATATATATATGAACAGCACAACCAAGTCGTCTCCATGATGCACGTACAATCAATATTATCCCGAACCGCCCCCCTGAGGTTTGGCTTCAAGGTGAATGGGACATGCCAGCCGACATTTGGGCTTTTGGATGTCTGGTATGTTGTGACTTGTATCTCCCATATTTTTAACATGATATTGAGACAATAATATAGCTATTTGAAATTGTCACTGGGGAAACATTGTCCACCTGGACCAGAGCTAAGACCTGGGACCTGCCTGAACCCAATAGTATGTTATATCAGATGGCATGCAAAACCGGGGACAATTTCAATGGCCACCTTTTGCGACAATGGCCCGCTGCAGTAGAGTATTTCATTCCTCCTAGTTGTAAGTATCTCTTTTCTTCTCTTGATTGTTTCTCGTTTTGATAGGATTTCAGGTCGCTTCAAAAGCTTTGTTCCGAATGAGGAAGTTGTTATATATAATATCTCTTTCGAGGCCTGTATCAGAGGCGCCGTGGAGGACATGGGTGATGCGGAAATCAATTCTCTGGCAGCATTGATGCGTCGTTGTCTTCGTCTAGATCCTCAGGCCCGCGCGAGTGCACTAGACTTATTGGATGATCTTTGGTTCGCCGAATAGCCAGTGTAAACGCCTCTGTAATGTCTCTACATATTAGTGCATACATGTATCGGCACGACTCATTGTCTTTCACAGTCGAAATCAAGAGCTAGGCCTATCTTTTATCCCATATCATGGTCTTATTTCTGATCCTACCTGGGCTCGGACCTCTGACATTAGGCACATGCCCATGATTGACATTGAAAGATGGGAGTTATAAACGCTCCATGCCTTATTCTGATTCGTTCTGGAAACACTCGGCGATGTCACCTAATTCGGTATTGCCAGCTCGTATCAAAAATACTTGCTTTATCTTCGGTGCATACTACTATTAATCAGTATTTGCATTCTATATCGCAAAAATAATGTCCGAACTTCGAAGCTGAACAGGAACGGTTTAGCGCCCGAACACGAGGGCGTCTACGCTAGCTATACCCAATTTGGCGCGTTGGTCCCACGTTCAGGCCTGGCTTTACCACGTCAACGCCTCGCGGAGGAACGCACCATTCACCTCCCATGTCCATTATTTTGACGGTCTTTGCATTGGTGTTCCTCGGAGAGTTTATAACATGGATAGGCCAGTCTGTTCTTCTTGAACTGGTGCGTTCTCACTGCATTTTACCATGCGACTGGCACTAACTATCTGCTACCAGGGATACTCGTTATTCCTACGCATTTTCTATCCTACGCTTGCAACACAACAGAAGCAACTCAAGTCGGAGCTATTGTCTACAAAAGCGGAGCTTATGAAGACGAGTGCACAAGACCAGTTTGCCAAATGGGCGAAACTTAGAAGAAGTGTGGATAAAGGAATGGCCGAGCTGGAGAAAATAAGTGCGTGTCCATGCCGTGTTAGCTGAAGTGGCATAGAGGGTTCTAATTTAGGATCTAGACAGCCAGTTGGCCTCGACCAGATCGGCCTTTTCTATGAAGTTCAACACGGCAATCTGGCTATTGACGACTGGACTTCAATTCCTTGTTGGCTTCTGGTATAGAAAAGCTCCGATCTTCTACTTGCCCCCTGGATGGTTTGGACCTCTAGGATGGATATTGGCATTGCCGTTCGCCCCTTCAGGTATGAATACTGGGCCCAGACTCCATCCATATGACTAGACAACTGACATCGTCACAGGTTCTGTAAGCGTTGGTATGTGGCAAATGACGTGCAGGAGAGTGATTAAAGTGGGTGAGCGGGTGGTGAAAGACTTTGCCTGTACGCTTCTAATGTCTTGTGATTTTTGCTTGGGACCTGATCTATTTGGTATGGTTTTTAGCACCGTCACCTAAGGAGGTAGAGCCCCAACCGGCCAAGACAACACCCGAAAAAGATTCGAAGAACAGAGATTCGTGATTTTCTTTTAGGGCACCATCGTGTACATGTACTTTGAGAATGTACAGATTTGAGGGACATTTATGTTCCGGATTCCATCAGACGAGGATATCGTAGAACCTGGCCTGGTGGTGCACCATGGACGGACGGAGCACCGTTGGTGACGGCGTTCCAGTGCTGTAAACGGAGTAAAAGCCTGGCGGAGGGGCGCGTCCATTCGAGGAAAAGATACCCAAAAAGGGAATTATTATCTAATTTCGAGTCTAATTTCGTTCTTCATGTGATTAGGACACGCGATGACGCACTGGAGAACACGGGTTCCCGCCGGATGCTCCGAAAACTAGATAAGTTGGCGCTTGCTACTACTCGGTGTGTCTCAAGCTCCTTCTCTACTTCTTACCACCACCATCTTCACTCACATCTCCCACAATGATTCCAGGCGTTAAAGTTTACTCAAAAGTCGCCCAAAAGGCACAGGATGAGATTCTTACAGACGACGCTCTCCAATTCCTCGCCGCTCTTCATCGTACCTTTGAATCCACTCGGCAGTCTCTGCTCGTTGCCAGAGAAGAGGCTCAGCGTCGTTGGGATTCTGGAGCGCCATTCGACTTTCCACCAGAGACGGCCCACATTCGCGCTGATCCATCCTGGCAATGTGCACCCCCTGCCCCCGGTCTCGAGGACAGAAGGGTCGAAATCACGGGCCCAACTGACCGCAAAATGGTCGTCAACGCGTTGAACAGCGGTGCTAAGACTTTCATGGCGGATTTTGAAGGTAACGTGTAGCTCACTAGCCGATATCGGGTAACTAACTGCATCACAGACTCGAGCTCGCCAACATTCGCCAACATGGTCAACGGCCAAGTCAACCTTCGTGACGCCATACGTCGCCAGATAGACTTTGAAGTTGGAGGGAAGAGCTATAAATTGTCTGAGAATCCTGCTGTGCTTATCGTTCGGTAGGTGATGAGACATTCTTGCGATATACAGCTCCTGACCCCCTTAAGCCCTCGTGGATGGCACCTCGATGAACCACGCGTCACAATTGACAATGTACCCATCTCGGGTTCCCTCTTCGACTTTGCGCTCTTCTTCTTCCACAACGCGAAGGAGCTCGTGAAACGCGGCTCTGGTCCATACTTCTATCTTCCCAAGATGGAGCACTATCTCGAAGCCCGTCTTTGGAACGATGTCTTCAACTTTTCCCAGTCCTATATCGGAATACCTCACGGTACTATTCGTGCTACCGTTCTCATCGAAACGCTTCCTGGTGCTTTCCACATGGAAGAGATACTCTTCGAGCTTAGGAATCACTCTTCCGGATTGAACTGCGGCAGGTATAAATATTCACGTTTGTGTATCTTATGACGTTCTGAACTTCTTTTGTTTACAGATGGGACTATATATTTAGCTTTATCAAGAAGCGGAGGGCAGACCGTTCTGCCGTCCTTCCTGATCGCAAAGATGTAACGATGACAGTTCCTTTTATGGACGCGTATGTCAGACTTCTCATCCAGACTTGCCACAAGTAGGTATTCTTTCCTGCTTCGTTTCTTCAGCATCTCATGTATTCTCTGTAGGCGTAAAGTTGCTGCGATGGGCGGTATGGCTGCTCAAATTCCCATCAAGAATGACCCACAGGCCAACGAAGCCGTCATGGAAAAGGTTCGACAGGATAAGTTGCGCGAGGTCACGGCTGGCCACGACGGAACATGGATCGCACATCCTCTCATCAACAAGATCGCTATGGAGGTTTTTAATCAACACATGCTCGGTCCTAATCAGGTATGGTGTCGGAACGTGGGTGTACGAATTATTCTAATCAGGGATATCTTTTAGTATCACATTCGCCGCGAAGACGTCAAAGTTGCCGCCGCCGACCTATTGAATACCAAGGTGCCTGGCAAGATAACGGACGAAGGTGTTCGCTCCAATATCTCCACGTCTCTTGCCTACAGTGCTGCTTGGATTGGTGGCAACGGTTGCATTCCTCTCAACTATCTTATGGAGGATGCTGCTACTGCTGAGATCACTCGTGTTCAGCTCTGGCAATGGGTCAAGTATGGCTCTCGCCTCGACATTGGCTCACCTGTCACAGTTTCCTACATCGACGGGTTGATTGACGAGCTCGCTCCTGGTGTCAAGAAGCTTGCACCCGGGGTGAAGGAGGAGCATGTCAAGATAGTTGCGGAGTATTTGAAGGGGCAGATCAGGAAAGAGTGGCCAAGCGAGTTCCTGACCAGCGATTTGATGCCCCACCTCGCGATCGCTGATGGAGCAGAACCCAAGTGGCAGAAGAGTTCACTGTAGGTTAATGTAATGGTAACGGGTTAACGGGGTCTTTCATGGCATGGATTTCTACTGTACATTATTCAGTATCAGTGTATTGTACTACCTAGTATTTCGCTCCCAAAGTCATTACAATTCTACGGTTCATGTGCATTATTATGTCCAGTACGGTATGGTCCGGCGAATTAGTATTCTATACAAGAGGTAGTTCTTGAAAGTTGCACTAAAGTAACGAAGTACAGCTTAAGCAAAGCCGCCAAACACTTCCATTTCCTCCTTGTCGGCGCAAGCGAGGAAGGCAGTATTGTGGATCTGTTTGTCCTCGACGGAATCGTCCATAGTGACGACAGGTTCGTAACTCCTGAACTGAAGTCCTGCGTCGTCGAAAGCCGCTCTCATCTCCTGCTCGCTAATCCCTGGCACCTTGATGAGGCTCCGCTGTTCTTCCGACAGTTCGAGAGGGATCGCAGGCTGGACCCAGTCTATGACAAGTAACGTTCCTCCAGGTTTGAGGAAGCTGGCCAGGGCTCGCGTAGTATCATTGATGTCCGGAAGGTAGTGATAGGTCATGCAACACTACGAAGGGGGTTAATCATAAGCTCTCCTCAAACACGACTCAAACTCACAAAGATAATGTCAAACTTCCTTCCTTCCAGCTCAGAAGGTAAAGCAGCCTCCTTATTTGTGATATCCGCGCAGACGGCCTTCACTTTACCCTTCGTGCTGGGTATTTTGTTGAATCCCCACTTCTCAACGTTACGGTTGTATTCCTCGACCATGCCATTGCTGATGTCGACTCCGACGAGGGCTTTTGAGTCGAGGGCAAGGAGACTGGAGTTGAAACCTATGTATAATGTTAAAACGAGTCCCCGACGCGAAACCATGCATTGATACTCACCGTTTCCACATCCGAAGTCCATGACTTCTGAAGATTCCTTGTCAAACGGAGCTGCCTTTAGGACATGCGATAGAAGCCTGGAGAAAGAAAGAGATTCTTAGTGTCATAGCAAACTAAGAACAAGAACGAACACGCACTTCCTCGAAAGCTTCATATGCAAAATACCCCAAGGATTCTTATCAAAATTCTTGGATACTTTGTCCCAGTGAGCCTTGTTATTCCTCAGGAGCTCTTGATCTGTGGTCATTTTTCAAGGCAGAGAAGACAACGAGACGACAGCTAAAAAGAGAGGAGAGACGACCGAATCCGTCGTGGACGAGGGAAGGAAAGCGGCAAAGCTCTGAAGCGAACGAGTTCCATGGCTTGATTAGTTTTGAGCCCGAGGCGTCGGTAATACTTTGGGACATAGGAGGTCAAAGTGTTAGGAGGAGAGTAAGAGAGGTCCCTATAAGGCTGTAACACAGTTCTTGGCTAGGCGCCTACGTAACGGTATACGCGTCTATTTCCTCTGGTTCATTCTCGGCTTGTATCTTCTTTCTTTGGGTTTGGATTTGGACATTCAGCAGGTTTCAAGGAATAGCAGCCGAGCAGGTAAATTTGCCTTTCAAGTTATGCGCTCAGCTTTGCATGACGATCGAGATCACTGCGCTCGGCCGGAATAATTTGGTGCCTTAGGCGAAACGCCCATGGTCTCGAATTGAGAGGACAAACATACATAAAGTAATACATCATATTGAAAGCAGAAATTCGCATGTTATGTCTATTTCTCTGCACAGGCAAGGAAGACCCAGTTGTTGACGTTCACCCCCTCAACGACCTCATTCATGTGAAGCAGTTTTTCGTAACTCCTAAATCGGAGTCCTCCTCGTTCAAACACCTCCTTCATCTCTTCCTCCCCGATACCCGGCACCTTCATGATCTGACTGATGTTTTTGTAGGTTTCTGCGGGCATGCGAGTCTCTGTTTCCGGCCTGATCCAGTCGACGACGAGTAGCTTGCCTCCTGGTTTCAGGTACACGGCAAGATCCTTAGTGGTTTCTTCCATCGAAGGTAAATGGTGATAGGCCATGCTGCACTGTAGCAATGAATGTCAGTTGATGGTACCGATATTTGTGAAGAAACACGTACATAGATAATGTCAAAGGTTTTACCTTCCAATTCCGTGCCCTGGGCGTCTTCGATGTCGGCTCGCAAGGCGTGAAGCTGGTTCTTGTCGAGTCCCCATCGCTCGATGTTGCGGTTGAATTCATCCACCATGCCGGTACTAATGTCGACACCGAGTATACTTTTGCAGTGAGGTGCCATGAGCGTAGAATTGTAGCCTAAGATTGCAAACATGAGCATCAATTTTGCATATTTTCAGGAAAGGCCTACCATTTCCACAAGCAAAGTCCATAACCTCCGTCTTTTCCTTGTCGAAGGTGGCGGTTTTTAGCAAGTGCGGCAACATCCTGTCCGAAGAAACGACGTCAGATAACAAAGACTATACGACGAATTTAGATCTCACTGGTCCGCCATCTTCATGCCAAACATACCCCACGGATGCTTATCCAAGTCCTTGGCAACTTTGTCCCAGTGGGCCTTGTTAGCGGTGTACAATTCGCTATGAGTGCTGGCCATGGTTCGATACTGTGTTCGGATAGAGATTCGATGTAAAGTTCGAAAGGGAAGAAGCCTCCGAGAGAAGATATAGGCCAGATCGCTGAAGACTTGAGGCCCATCTTTCGTTCCTTTTATACCTGCCAATAGTACGACTAACTTTGTCTTGAGTGCACCTTGCGCCACCTTCCCAGTCGTTGCTTAGTAAGCATGGGGAGAGAAACGGCTATACTCTGACGGAGAGGGCAAAACAGCTTGCGTAACGAGAAATGACACAGCTAAGATGCATCTTTCCCGATGAGGCTACAAGACGCGTCTGGAGGCTTTTGCGAAGCTATACAGATAACTTTTGAGGTTGAAGTATTGGATGCAGGGAGTGTTTGTAGGGCTTCGGGGCGAGGTTAGAACTCTCTTAAACTTGAGAGTAGAGACGGCTTACTTGAGCTTGAGAACCGAAGGCGCCTGATTTCTCGCCCATCTTTCTTGGTGCTCTAAAAACGCACGGCCGAAAACTTGAGGTGAGAGGAATCAAAGGCTATCCGGTGGGAACATGCGGTGGGTGCAAGCAACGTTGTCCATCGCCCATTGCGTTCAAGGATTCTTGCATGAAAAGAAACAATCCGCCGACATATCATCGGATGACGAGACAAAGCAGTGCACTGTGTCGATGAAGTGAAGTACACTATTCCATTCGCGGTGGGAAGAAGATCCATGGATATCGGAGCATCATATTGTTCAAGATGTCGATGAAGTTCTACACATGCTCTCAGTGATGTGATTAAATCTGGATTCAATGTGGTCTACCAACACGAACAAAAGATGTTGCTGAAAATCGAACTGTTGCTCTCGACGCGTCACTATAATCATATCCTCTTGCTTTGCTTTGTAGACCATTGGATTTGCGAGAACTTGATCATGAACGAGTCTCTTGTATAAATTGTTGCCTTGGGCCATTGTCAACGTCGGGGAAAGAGTGAGAAAGTCACGCCTGTCACACTTCCGCCGCCATCTTGCCGCCTCCCAACCGTCAGATGGCTCGGAGATACTTGACCTGCCCCTGCATCCTTTGCATTCGGCGTGGCAGATGAATATCATCTCAATGGTGCTACGACGAGGGGGATTTTCCTTAGAGTAAGCCTTACAACTTCTTGAACCGTCTGGAGAAGATTGTAAATTTTCGTAGATTCCACACACGGCGTTCAGCCAAAGATTTTTACTTGAACGCGGTCAACGTTGGCCGTTCTTGATCTGAGAAGCCTGACGGAAGGCCCAGGTGTTTCAAGAACTGTTGGTCTGCTGGGTTGCCACGCTCCTATGCAAGGCAATCCAGGGTCAATTGAAAACTTTCTTCTCCTCCACGATGGCGACTAGCAGCAGTATCGCAATCTCTGTCCAACCAACGAGCGCGACAGGGTTCTTCTCACAGACAGCGACTACTACTATTGCACCGATTACATCGACATTATTTCCCGCAGGCACAATTGTCAGCGATTCTTCGACGTTGGTTACTCCCAATACGTTGCAACCATCAGGTGTCGCTGCGAATGCAACTGAAGGGATCACTGTTATTGTCAGTGCAATCAGTGTGTAACAAATTCTCAAAGGTTTTTCTCGGAGTCTCATTTGTTGCGTAGCATCCGCCTCGATTCCCAGTGCTAGTCTTGCAGAGCCAATTGGTGATTCAGGCTCCAGCTCAAACTTGGGCATCGTCGTAGGATCCGTTCTCGGTGGAATGGTGTTGGGCCTTTTGCTGGCCGGGCTCATATGGTTATGCTGTCGAAGGAGACGTCGGATGTTGATGCCAGACTCGGAGGTGGATCAAGACGAGCGTATCAATGACCTCGGTGAGTTGCGCGCCTTTTCGCGATGTTCTATGGACGCTTATGTCCAAAAAAATGCAGAAAACATTCGTGGTCACCCCGCTCCACCAAGAAATCGTAATAACGCGGCCACAGAACCCCTAGCGAATCACACGCGGATTATGAACTGGTTAGCCCGAATGAACAGCCAGCGGAGTTCAAGACGGGCTGCACGCTCCTCGCGTTCTCAAACGACCGAGCCTCCGCCAGAGTACAAGTCGGTTCTGTCTGGTTCGGACACTGAGAGTCTACATCCTCGGGACCCCTTTGCAGACCCTCGCGTACCAAGCTCAGCGACAACCACAACCGCCGTCGAGAGCCAAAGACAGCCTGATTTCGTTGCTTATGACATTACTCATTTGAAGACTTGAGGACTTTGGGTTTCGGTTGGACATCTCCCTTTGTTGGATGGTCTTGTACACGTTCCCTTTCGAGATACATATAGACACTGATACCACTATATCCATTCGTTGTACCCATATATCAGCCTCGCGTCCATGTAATTTTATTCTCATCAAGGCCAAGGTCTACTCGCTGCGATGGATTCTATAAATACAGTTTATCTTTGAAGACTTTGTAGCGACTGGTAATACATGTTTCGTACTCTATCTGGGAACAGTTTGTATAGGTAAGGATGAAGGACATGATAAGCCGGGATTGAAATGAGAACACGACGAACGTTGAATGGACCAAGAAATGATAATTAGCGCATGGGCGAGACAAGAAAGAAAGGGCCCGGGGAAAGAGTCAAGAAACGGAAGAGGAGAAAAAGGTATCTCAAAATAGGGAATATGTTCGTTGCTCGTTGTCCACCTCATCTTCACTACCACCGAATTCCTCTTCTCTCAACACGTATCCCATGACCCCACTGTCATCCCTGGAACCTTCTCCCAAAAGTATTCCAAAAGCCCGACCACCTTCTGCTGAATCACCATCCCCCAATCCGTCTTGTCCTTGTACTTGTACAACATTTGTACCAGCCTCTCAACCTGCATTGGCATACCGCGGTTGAGCAACCCCTTTTGCGTCCTGCGTGCACGCATCTGTTTGCGGAGAGATGGTACGAGAGTGTGCTTCCAGGCCTCGATCTCGTTGAGCACGACAGTGATATTCTGGCCGTGCGTTTGTTCGGCCATGAACGAGTCGAAGACATAGCTTTTATCACGGAGGTCATTCGCCCACCCGATGACTATACAATCAGTGATATCTTTTTCATGTAGAACACGAGGCTCCAAGACAGGTATGGTTTTCGATGGGATGCGAGGTCGCGGGGCTGCGACCGGGGGTTCAAAGAGAATACGGGTTGCTGTGGGGGAATGAACTGGAGTCGTTGATGGGCCTGCAACCGAAGAGGTGGTCGCTAAAGGTGCAGATGCAAATGGCAAGCTTCCTTGAACGCGTTGTTTTTTCGCTGGTGGAGCCGACTCAAGCTTCGATTTTCGGGCTCGTTTGCGCTTTCGCTTCGGTTCCGTGATTTTTAGGATAAATCTGGTACCATTCGTTGACGTCGATGGTGATATGAGCGAAGGTGCAGAAGGAAGTGCAGATGTGGGGATTGGTGTGATCTGAACTGACAGGTCTTTGATTGGTTTCGGTTTTGGCGGTGGAGAAGGGCTCGGAGTGTCGGGTGCAGAGGGCAAGTTGATGGTTGAAAGAGGCTGGCGTTCATGAAGTTCACCTTCCTCAGATGATTCATTTGGAGTTGGTATATCTGAATGTTTGTGAGACCCGGAAACAGTGGGGAAGTATGTGAACGTACGAGGGAAAGAGGCATCAACAAGTTCTGGCAGAGGAGAGCTTGGAGGTAAATGAGTGATATCGGGCGGTAAGGAGGCATGGGCACGGAAAGATGGTGGTGAGGTATTGGGTTGATCGCGATGGGCAGAAGATACATCACTGTCCAATTTGGTCTTCAGCAGGTCATTGGCAATAGTAGCACACTCTTCGTGCTCTTCGTGCTCTCCGCCAGAAGCCTCGCTGGGATAGCACAACTCGTAATCGTCATCGCATGGACCACTGCCGTTGCTGCCAGTGGCCGTTATTGACCCGTCACGGTTGTCCCATTCAAATTCTTGGAGCGGAATCGATTTTGTGTAATGTCTAGCACCGGGATCTATGCCGTCTCCATGTAGATTGTTCCTTTGGTCGTATGGGACGATATCGGTGCTGTCAATGCTCCCAGGGTGCGTTTCTTGTCCCACTTTGCATTCGTCATCAACTTCATCCACTATCATGCTGTCCTCATCACCGTTATTGACAACAGGGGATGACGACCTTGAGCATGCTCGTTGATGCTCACCATGGTCATTCCCCTGGTTGACGATGAGCTGTACCGGTTCTCTCTTCTGAGGACTGGAAGGCGGGGTAAACAATGGTGAATGACAACCATCTTCCTCTTCCTCGCATGCTGATAGCGATGATGACCAGCCAAAATCATGATTCCGTGGCGCTGAATAATCCCGAGAGTGTCTCAAGGAAAACGGACTCGATGGTGGGGTAAAGAGAGGAGACTGGGGAGTTAGAGTGGGGGATTCTGGTACGACCTCGTCATTGTAATTGGGTGGTAACGATGGCCGTAGGTAACTTGTACAGCGCGGACTAGAGTGAATTGGAGGACTGTTGTAGTACCGTGAGCCTTTACAAGGTGTATTAGTGTCTTGACGGCCATGAGAGTATTTTCGCAACACACCTTGTGTGGAACCTTCTTCGTCATCACTAGCTGGTACTTCCTCTTCCCTGCTCAATACACCAATAACGTCTGACCCCAAAGTCGTTGCCAAAGAAGTTCGTGTCTCCTCGTCGTTTTCATCGTCGTCGTCGAAGAGCTCGTCGATCTCCGACTCATCGGATGAGCCGGGTGATGGACTACACGAAGCATGCCGTTGATCATCAGATGAACACGAGTCATCGCCGGCAACAGTGATAACCTCCTCTGATTCAGCGCTTGCCTCGGCATCAGTGCCATCAGTGACAGGGGAGATGGTATCCACATCGGGAACTAGCGGAGTGGGTCGGCGGATACCGCCGACATGCCGAGTTCGGTTTTTTTTTTTTTTTTTTTTTTTTTAAAAAAAAAAGTTATTTCACACGATTTTCATTTTCAATACTACCTCAACCATCATTAAGTAGTCGTATACATCCATCCCCACGTACAAACAGGACGAAATGGTCGGAACAAGAACAAGCAAGGTAAGTGATCCTGCACAACCCCGCCCCCGCGATAGATAGTAGGAATGGGCACCCGGTAAGGGATCGTTTCGGTTTCAGACGTCGTAGCGCGTATGGCGTAAAAGCATATCCTCGGAATGCAGGTTCCCAGGCTGATGCCTATCACGTAGGAAGGTTTTCATCAACAGCCAATCCTCCTCTTCGAAAGGACGGTTTGCCATCGGCAGAGCCAACAGTGACCATTCTGGGTCTGAAGCTATAGCAGCATCCCTCGAGGACGGTGAATATGTCATGACCAAATTGCGGTGGAAAAGCCAGGAACTGGGCTCCATGCGCTCAAGCAAAGGGAAGCTGTCGGGCCTGGTTACAGCAACGACTTCCGTTTGAGTGGGTATTCTGATACTAGACATGTTACTTATAGACCGGCTGCTAGACCACATGTCTATAATAAGAAGGATCGCCAACTCCCTCAGTTGGGGGAGGCTGCGGAAGTCACAGCTGTGCGATCGGTGCCACGTAAAGTCGATTCCGACTGCTAAGCGATGTAATGTCGACCAGTTGCATTCAGTCATCGAGTGAGGATACATTGGCGACGAGATGTAAAAATGAGGTGCTTCCAGCATGGAAAGATTGGGAAACGGTGTAATGGCAACGAACTCCGCAAGGCCTGACTCGTATGGTATGTCGAGGCCTAGACGGACTATCGACTGGCTGACCCAATGCAACAGGCGTTTAATCGAGGTGACGAGCACTGCAGAGAGAGAGTGCTGGCCGCGTATGGATACCGACAAGACGCGTATGATGGACCAGTAGGCGGAGAAACATAGGCTGTTGACCAGCGACAACAAGGCATTCGGTGTGTGTACATCTATGATGCGGTACAGAGACTTTATGGAGCTGAGCATGAGAACATAGTGAGTATGTACATAAAGTGCTGGGGACTTTATGCAACGCACCTCGAATAGAAAAAAGGGTGAACCAACAACTTCGGAAGAACGTGGTCTGTCCGCTGCACACAACCCCCCACGCTTTCAGTCAAAATCACATCAAGAATTTCAGGTGGTAGAAGTATGCGACGGCTAGACAACCGTCGAATAGGACGTGGAGGAAGGTGCATTGGTGATGAAGGCGGACACAGAGCGTAGTTGACACGTATTCTAGGCATATCATCTTACATAAGGCCACATGACTGAAGTAGAATATACTACCATGTCCACCCCATTTTCGTCCACCATGACCAAGAAGAGTTTTGCAGCCAACACGCCTAAAGCACCCTCGTGCCTCGCTAGCATCTCCATCGCGTTTCCCTTCGCTTCGTCGCAAAACTCTGTCGCCCGAAACCTCAACGTAGACAGATCCGGCTGCACGCACTTCGAAGATTCAACCGAACCAGGAACCACGGAATACCTGAAGGTGAGGTGTAAAGAATGGGTCGAAAGGAAGATACTGATATCTGTGCTACTCCCTCCAGTATTCTTCCGCAAAGACTTAAAGAATAGTCTCAACAAAGCAGTCTCATGCTTGCAGAGGTATTGATGTAGGGACGTTGCGAAGACATGGGGAAGAGCTTTGCATTTACGCGAATGACTGGGACGGTCGACTCGTTGACAGTCGATAGACTGTTAGAGTAAGGTGAGTCGTATACCGACTGAGATTGGTACTAGTACTCACGCAGTATGCGACAGCGTTACACGTAGAGCAAAAGCCCATGTCCATCGACTGAAAGGGCAACAAACACCCGCGGCAAATCATAGGCTGGGGTTTTTTCTCGCATCCTTGAAGTCGGTGTAGAGCATCGCCTCGCAGGCATTTCAGGCCCTGCGCAGAAGGGCAAGGTGAGCAGAAAAACGACAACACGATAATAAAGAAGAGGCGACTTACGCAATAAAAGACAGAATGACAAACCACACAAGCTCTCCATGCCAGTTTCGAAAGGCCCAAGCCGCAAACGTTACAGGTGGGAACTGTCATAGAGGACGTTCAAACAATATGGTGTCCTTATAACGCGTTGTCCGAGAAGCTAAGGTGAGACGCCGTGATCGAAGTAAGTAATTAGCACTTCACTAGATGACACGAAAAGAGGCTAACAACGCGAATCCCGCACAGAAGTTCAACAGCGGCAAGGTTGGACTGACAATTTACGCGAGTTTCACAACCAAAATCTTTGCGATACCCACACGCAAGTTGCTTGGCTGTCACATACGTCCTCCTACACCGATTTCTGGTGCTATACGAGCGTTCCCAGAGCTGGTATAGAAAACACGTGATCGAATAAGTTGGAGCAATGTCGTCACGTGCCCGATTACCGTCGTTCGCTGGCGCATGCACCATCAGCGGAACTGTCTAAAGGCCTTCAGTCCACGTCAAACAACGCCACCTTCCTGCCTTCTCGTGTGAGAGCTTGGACGCCACCTCATATACACGACCGCATGCGTTGTGAGCCTCTGCACCTTCCCTTCCTTTCCCCCGCTACAATTGCCCACAACAATGTCGACGACGACCCTAGACTGCAGGAATTGTGCAAAAGCAATCGAAACTCTCAAGTGGCTCGCTTGTCAGACTTGTCAGAGGGTGTACTACTGTGTGAGTTTCGGCCTGCATCCCACCTTTCGACTCGGCTTATGCGCGAATACAGAGCGATCGCTGTCGAGACTTAGACACCGTACACCGAAACAGTGGTTGCAAGCCTCATAGTGCCCCTATATGCTGCGAAGGATGTCAAAAACCGTTTAAAACATCGGACGTGAAATACTGCCAGAAGTGCTTTAGCGTGGCGTACTGCGTGAGTACCGTCCTACATACCAACGGTGAGAGGGAACTGACTCGACACTCCACAGGGAAGGTCTTGTCAGAGAATGGACTTTTTAGCGCACCGGGGACAGTGCTTCACCCCGGACTGCGACGCTGGTATAGCGTCTACCAAATACGTTACCAAACATCGCGAAGAGCTTCGACAGCTGATCTCAAACCGTGCCCGCGAGGAGAGCCGTGCGAAGAATACTTGCATTGGAGAGTACTTGACGCACCATTACTTTCTCTTCCTGCTCCAGTATTCGCCGGAGAACGGAATCGACAAGTCCAAGTCAATAAATTCAGTAGAGGCATCGCTGGAATGCAGGGAAACAACGTTCAGCATTCGTAGACTCGCTGAGATGCTGATCGAGGCACAAGTCTACTCTGAGTGCGTGGGGATTATGTATGTGGTTATCATAGTGGCACGGGGAAGGGAGCCTGCATATCGCATCACCAGGATGTGGCCATGCTATTAGTTTTGGGATGTACTCTAATATCGGGACGAAGTGGTCCAAATGTGGATGTAGACACAAAAAGTTGGAAACGATTCTGCCAAGGCCTGAGCTGGACACGAAAACTACGAGCGAGCTGTAGCATACAGAGTCAATACCGCATTGTATCCTCGAGTCTGGGAGAGGTTGAGGGACCTTCTGTACACGTTGCCATTCCACACGTACTTTCCACGATGCTCGCCGCCCGCCATGCCATCGTGATACCATACGTCTCCATGGATGTCGATTGAGCGTGTCACGAAGTGAGTTCCATTGTAATACACTATTCCCCTGAGGCTGAGATCAACGCTCTGATTGTGAACAGGCACAGATACGTCGGTGTCGATGTAGGGCAGAGGACAGCTTGCCGACTGTCTCAGGTGTATCGCCAGCAACGTCGGTACATCCTGATACACGTACTGCACGTTCATCCGTTGACCGCAGATCGCACAGGCATGCGGTGACCTTGTGTATTCGTCAAGGCTAGTCAACCTACGGAGGAATTCCGCAACTGAAGTGACTTCGTTGACGCCTTGGTCGATATATGACACTATAGGACGGTTATCACCTGCATCTTGCGATACGGACGTCTGGCCGCAGGTCAAGCACGAGTGTTTCCTCTGCGAGTTAGGCATAGGAACCCTTACTGATTCACACAATATATCTGCAGCGGATGCGAACTGACCGGGAACAAATTTTACTGGATCAACCATTTCCAGATACTTCCTATACACATCTCTACCCTCGGATGGACTGATATCGCCACCAGTACATCTTTGGAATAAACAGCTCAAATGGCCTAAAAGTGCATTCCCCGACGTTGTAAAGTGACCTCCCCATCGAACTGTGTCGGACGACCAGAGAGCATACAGCAAAGCGTAGCAAGAATCGTAGGCACAGCTATTATTGCTCCACACAGGCGCAGCCAACGAGGACGGAGAACAGAGAACGGATACTGGAGACACCACCCTTGCTCTTTTGAGGAGATTTCGTTCGACACCCGAAGCTGAATTCGACAGCATCCGTTTGGTTTTGTTAGCATTGTACCCCGATGGTGCTCGAACGGGAATTCTGGCCTTTTCCGAGGCGTTTTCCGCCGAGTCACCGGCGAGAGGAAGTCGAGAACCAGGCGCGGCAACATCAGTTTTAGCAGCCGCCTTCTTATTGGAGGCCTGACTAGATACAATCTGCCATGCGATATCATCCACGTCGACGACTTCGAGCGGGTCCTTCTTCGACCAGCGGATGGCTCTGTACACGGTGGGAGGGACATAGTCGTTACCCATCACTTTTCTGAAAGAGCGAATCACGTCGTTGCGAGTATCACCCACGACGACTGCTGGCAGGGTACCTTCGTACCTCCGCTTTGTTATATCGTCCAAAAGTTCCAGCTCACGGTACTCTTGTCTTAATGCACTTCCTTTGAGACCACCAGTGATCTTTCGGGAGTCGAACCCTTGTAAGATGAGTGTCCAGCAGCTGTTGATCCCCGGGACAAGGCTGTGTAATACCCATGGAAATCATGACAGTTGTTGAGGTGAACCACGTTGTACTCCCTTGTTTTACCTTGAGATGCGTAGTCTGTCATGGCAAAACATGGTTGAATGTCGACCTGGGTGCGAGACAAGTAGAGATAATCACCGTTTGGAAAGGTGACTTTTGTTTCCTCTGTCGACGGCGTCAGAGGAACGACATTTAACGGGAGGTCTCCCACAACCACGTCCGAGGGGGGGTTCTTCAGCTTCACAAAAAGGGTGTCCAGATGGGGGCGATCACGATCCCCTCGAGAAATCCAGCCAACCACTACCGCTTCTTGACCCCTAGTAACATTCAACTCTGTTGCCAGGTTCTTGCGTATCATCACCGGCATTCCCTTGCACAAGTTAAGCTTGGGGGGTGTCAGTGTGTCCGAACACGAACTATCGAGAGACCATATGAGGTCTCTCCACTGAGGTGTTAACTCGCTGAGCTTGAGATGCTTTACGTTCTCCTTACTCTTGGCTGTCGCAGGCTTCAAGACGTCCTCGGAATAGAAGCTCTCTAACGACTGACGTGTCTCAGATGCATACCTCCCGGCGCCAACGGTATTTATGATGTCTTTTTGGATATTCCTAGCAGTGATGACGGCTACATTTCTGAAACAAGGGTCCCTGACCGAGGGTGCACCCTGGATGGAAGAGGTGACTAGCGAATTCAGAAAAGCGACATCGGCAGGCGTGCAATTCTTGTACCGCATATTCTCGAGGGCTGTTCTGAGACGCGCATCTTCCGGGGTCTGAGTCTTCTGTCTCATATTCTCGCGGAGTATCACAACAGTAGTTACGTGGTGCCACAGTGATTTTCCGATGGCTTCTTCCTGTTGCCTCGGAGTATTCCTGAACGCGCCAATCCGACGACCATACAAAGAGACACTATCCTTTCCTAGCGGTGGAGGTAGCTGGGCGAAATCCCCGGCAAATATCATGTTCAGACCTACCGAACGGCGTGTCCTCTTTTAGCAGGGCTTGACACAACTGCCGGCTTATGCGGTAAAGGTCCACGACGAAAGCATGGATACTTCGTCGAAAAGACGTACTGAACGCCCATTAAACGCTCCCTGACAGCGGGCAGAGATCCTCCGCCAGAGCTTCTGTCATTTATTCCGAACGCCGAGTGATAGGTCGAACCTCCAGAAGTGCGGCAGCACTCCTGTGGGAGCAACTACCAAAAGCTTGTACGATTCCTTTCTGAGGGAGAAATAATATATCAAAGCTTTTAGCACAGTGGACTTTCCTGTACCTCCCATCCCCCTAACGTACATTCTGAGTTGTTCCGCCGATTGAACAGGAGAAGCCGCATGGTTGGCAATTATTCTAAAAGCTCTTTCTTGGGCGAATTCAAGCGAAACATCTCTATCGACTGATCTATGTATCCATGAAATTCACCGGCGTCGAAGTCCCTATTGACATTACGAACGATCTATAACGCGGACTTGTCCTGTTTGGGATATTTTACTCGCGTTTCGACGAGTAATGAACTCGTCTCTTACATTGGCAGGTACATTTCCGGCACGTTGCTGAATCACATCGTCGCGTTTCTCGAGCAAGCTGAGTCTTCCAATGGTCCCTGGACTTTACTGGTAAATGAGATAGATCAGGAATGGCATCAGCAGAGGGAGTATCACTTGGAACAGGCTGAGACATGCCCGTTGAGGCCAATAAACGCAACATATCCGACTTCAAGGCAGCATCCGAAATGGATTTTGGACCCTTTACTTGAACCCTGTTCAAGAGATCCGGATCGTCAGCGCTTGGAGATGCCTGCATGTTATCCGGTTCCTGAGGCAACACGTCGTCAATGTCAATGTCGTTCTCGCTAGATACGCGATCCATCAAAGGATCCACGAAGAGGAAAGCCCCCCTTCTTCATTTGCGCCCTGTAGTCGTCTCTTGCATCTAAGCATTCGTAACGCACCATCATGTTGTGCATGAGCTGTTGCTGTCTATCCGAAAACGGAGAAAGCATCAAAACGCCTGAGACCAAGACTGAGAATCCGTTTTTAAGGTCTCTTCCTGTACGCCACGGCTTAAACAAAGTCAACATGGCACAGCAGTAGTAATCATAATCCCTTGGTCACGTCGAGGGAGTGTGGCTCCCACAAAATTCACCACTAATTTATCGTCGTCTTTGCCAATCTTCGCAATTGTGTGTGTTTACCAGTTCATGTCCCGGCAGGAATCTGTAGTGATTTCTGGGCAAATTAATAGCTTTCGTAGACTCGGCGGGACCATCCGGTTTCAACAACTCGAAACCTCAGCCCCTTCGTCCTCGCTAGAGTCAACCGCACCTTTTTGTCCTTTCTTCTGTTTCGTATTGCCACGCGGGACGCAACACGGACCAATCATAGAGAGACATCGCGGAAATCTCTTGAGGCCTGTCGACGTTAATCCATCACTGGTGAAAGCCCTACAATCCTGTTTCCTCTCTTGACAGAGCGACCTTTTCCGGTCCCGTGTCAAGTTTTTCTTCAGGATGGCATTCTAGATCTGATATGATTAACAAACTGCTGCAGTAGAAGGGAACGAACCTGTGATCAGTATAATGGTCCGGATATAACAAGCAAGTAAGAACAAACCAAAGGGGCGCCGAACTCCATCTTCGTGCTCAAAACATTCACTACCTTGGTCAACAACTGACGAGCGCGTTCTTGACTATCAAGGTTTCCCGACACCAAAGACGGGTTTTTTCGAGGAAAACTGACAGTATATTGCTTCGAAAACTACATGAGTCTTGAGGGATGCCTTCGTAATAATATTAGTCCGTAACGTACTAGGACTACGGACTTATATCGCGAGTTCCCGATCCCAGAAAAGTGACATCTGTGTTGCGCACTGCAGAAGAATATGTTAGTGGATATGAAAAGGTATTGAAATTGGGCTCAGATTTCTTCATCGTTATACTACCGGTCTGTTTGTTCTACTGTTTGTTATGCGCGCGGGGATAAAGGATAGGGAGTCGCGGGAACCGTGCCCTGACACTATACCCCACTTATTGTCACTGACAGCTCTATGTTGAGGTGTTTCTCTTTTCTACTGGTTACCGTTCTTTCCGGAAGATTACGATTACAATCGTTGGAAGTTGCTTCTAAGTATGAGGTCATTCACTGTGCGGTTTATAACGTCTTGCGCCAGTTCAATATACCCCACACAAGCTTTACAAGAAGGTATCCATGGCGCTTGGGCGAATGTATCTTGCATCGGGTATGATAGGAGGCTCGGGTAGGGGTCTCAGTCGGAGGCTCTTGTAATCTTTACTTTCTCGTCTCTATTCCACCTCGGATCTGAACAACATTTTGGGACAGGAGGTAATGAAATCGCCGGAGAGAGGACACCTTTCGAGGTAGTCTATCAACTTTATTCTCGAAAATAGCATCACCCTGGACAATTTCTCTGACGTATCTGTTCTGGAGTCAGAGAATGCTTAACCCATAAGAGTAGATGTAGGTGAAGAGCCAGCCTACCTTGCTGCTCCACCACCCCGTAATGGGCATCGTGGTCACCATACAGTCCTCTGTGTTTGGAGCCACATCCAAGCACGTCCTTCGAGGGAAAACGTTAACAAGGTGGTTGAAGAACCTGGCACACGCTGCAGGGTTGCTGCAGATCAAGTCAAAACGTTCCTTGTCTCTGTTCTTATGAGTGGGTTTGATAAACACAAGTCCTGTGCCGGTGCTATCCGCATAAGACAGCGCTATGGGATGACGATTGGGTGATATCAGACGGACTGACTATGGGGTCGTGAATACCGAATACCAAGCATAAGGATTGGAGCCACCTTTTGTAGACGTTATAGAGCGAGCCCATACTTCGATTATTCTCTGAGCGCATATATACATCCGTTTGGAAATAGTACCCGTCACCGTTGAGCCCCCCCCCCCCCCCCCCCCCCCCCCCCCCCCCCGCACCCCCTGTAACCTTGTCCTGCCACTCGGCTCGAGAGATTCGAGAGTATCCTCTGAAACAACGCTCTGCTCCTGCCTGGCGTGTAACCGGTTTGCACCTTTTCGCCTTTCTGCATTCGACCCTGGCAATGCTCTGCCGCAGCACATTCTGGTCTAAGCTTGTTAGAATGCGTGTTTTTTCGGTTAGCAACAGGAGATCAAAGAGGACGTCTTGGTACCAGCAGAGTAGACCATCCAGCTTTGAGGGGAAGACTTTAACTTAGCATCCGCTGGCACTAAAAACTGCTGATATAAAAGGAAATGTTAGTTCGTCAAGCTGAAAATCGCCTTGTCCGACTTTGGTTACAGCATCATCCATCGTTTGTGTTCATTTTCAGGGAATAAAAACTGGCCTGGTTCCCAGCACCTGTCTCTGTATACCGCATACTGGCCGAGTACAGCCCTCCCACGGGAACACTCTTTCGCGATTTAACATCTGATAGCGGGTTTTTACCATTACTCGATTCGTCTGCCAGTGGAACTGCTGCCCCAACTGACGGCTCAGTTTCCTTTTCGCCCAAGACGCTGTGATACATGGTCCAGTTTAGTGCGCAGTAGTTTACCCGTGTGTTTTCATCCTTGCTGCGTCCAATATCGTGAGATTAAACGTTCTTCGCGGTAATACCGTGCACCCTAAAGGGCGACAGCTATACCCTGTCTATCGTGATGCCTCATCTTCCTCTCTCTCTTATCATTGACTTGCCGGCTTGTTTACCTTGGTGTCTTGTTCGACGACAGATTCGACGTCTGTCGGTTGTACCCCTACCGTCACTAAGGCGACGGTGTTTTTCGTCGTCGTATTCCAGCAAGTTAGCATTAAGAAACAGGATCATTAGCTATCCGATCGTGACGATGATATCAGGTGATAGATTCAGAATTAACCACTCCAATGCCCTGGTTTGACCGCATTGTTTACCGGCTTCTCACCCAGTTAAAAGGTGTCCTCTTATGAAATCTTGGCGAGTGTACGTGAGCGAGCAGTGGGGTTCCCTGCTAAAAATTGCATTAGCCTGATAGTTACCTTCCATGATCACACTACGAAGGAGCGACGGCGAAGTAATACTATTACTATCTTGGGTTAGTGGGGTGCCTTCAAAGGCCACTGCTGTTCGCCAACCATTTTTCTGCCACCTGTAGAGAGTCGGACATTAGACGGCAGTGTGCTCTCACCTTTGCAACCAGAAGCTTTTACATAAATATCCGAAGCATTTTTTAGCACGTGTCAGGCACATCACCCTGCCTAGAGTCCAAGTGCCATAAGAGCGGCGGTGGGCTGGGGTGCTGGAAGGAACATTTCCCTTGTTCAAAGCAGAACCGATAATCGCGACAAACACGACTGAGCACGAACTTTGCCTCGTTACACTGGGCCTGAATAGTTCCTCACAGGGTCGGAAGGAGTCTGCCGTTCACGCTACCTACCCTTCGGACGTCTAGCCACACCTTGCAGGAGATTTTTCACGCGGTCGAAGATCCGGTCATCGTAATACAGACCCGCGAGAAAGACAACTGGCCTCACACGGCACACCTGATTCCTCGATTGCTGAGTGAGAAAGCTTTTCTCACAAGCGGAAGCGTAGGATTGCGGTCTACGAGTGTCGTCCACCGGAGAAGGTGCGCGAAAGCTCTTACCAGGCGTCTATGGGGCTTACGGGTTTTTCTTGAAGATTAAGATGCAGGAGGTGGGCGTCGGTGAGTAGTCGCAACGAAGCAGTGTAATCCAGTGTAGGATGGCAGAGCGACTAGCGCAAGTATGCGTCCGCAAAAACTACGAGTAAATGCTTTTCAGCGTCTCTACGGATATGGCACGGTTGACATGAATCTTCGCGAGAGAACTGCATGGCCAATGTTAATATAGGATAGGAATAGTTCTAGCATGGAGGATACAGCTGCTAGCATACCAACACGCAATTCCCCTTAGAGAGAAGCCGCAGAGCCGTGTGAGACATTATGGTGTAAGGATGAACCCTAACGGGAACGGGATTGTCTCGAGCCGCGTGAGTCAGTCTTAAATGCGTAGGGACGCCACTTCCGTCGGCCGGAACAACTGTTCTAGGTATCGACGTACCACCATCCCAGCAGATGGTAGATCTGTACCCTGGCTGGTATCATGGTCAGTGCCCATCTGTCGGCTCGAAGTTAGCACTGTGTAACATAGAAAGCACATTGATGGTGTACACTCATGACTGCACAATTGATACTGCTGAAGGGCTAGCAAGATCCATGTCACGATGGGAGCAACCATGCCATCATAGCTAGCCAGCACTGCCTGACTGCCAAGTACCCCTAAACAGCTCCCCTCCCCCCCCCCTCCGCCAAACGATGCAAGAGGGCTAGCCGCACAACAAAAGTGAATGGCACGGAAGACGAGGAATCGTAACTCTGTGTTCCATCCATGAAAGCAGCAAAAGAACAGCTGAAGAACAAACACTCCAATTGCCTGTGATTCGCGCTTTCGAAAACAAATCCCGTCACGTAAGGGGACACATCA